>CM053509.1:91806765-92037977 GCA_028627145.1 Eidolon dupreanum
CTTGAAACCCATGAGACCTCAGAAGTAACCCTCCCCTCCCAACCCTGGGCTCTCTCTGTCCCCTCTATCCTCCCTAGTCTGCCCCAAAGCAGAAGTCATCACTCCCTGTCCTCCCTGCTCCTTCAGGATAGATGAGCAGCACTCTACAGAGAGCTCAGACCTTTCCTGATAAAACAGAGCAGGGCTGCTCTGGCGCTCAGTAACACACACCCTGGGAGATGGAGTTGTGCAAAGCCTCGGCCCTCTCTCTGGGTTTATTTAATTGTGTTGTGCTGTGTTATACTGTGTTGTGTTGTGTTATGTTGCGTTGTATTGTTCCGTGTCATGTTGTGTTGTGTCACAGTGTGCTATGTTGTGCTGTGCTGCGTTGTGTCACGTTGTCATGTTGTACTGTGTTATGTTGTGTTTTACTGTGCTGTGTTTCATGTTGTGCTGTGTTCTGCTATGTAGTGCTTGTGTTGTGCTGTGCTGTTTTACATTATGTTGTGTTGTATTGTGCTATATCATGTCATGTTGTGTTATGTCATGCCATACTGTGTTATGCTATGCTGTATTGTGTCAAGTTGTATTGTACTATGTATTATGTTGTGTTGTGTTGTACTGTGCTGTGTTTGTCATGTCGTGCTGTGCTGTGTTGATCATGTTGTATCATGTCGTGTCATGCTGTATTCTATTGTGCTGTGTGCCATCGTGCTGTGCTGTGTTGTGCTGTATTTTTCCATGGGAAGGGACATGAGAACAAAGTTAAATTAACATACACACAAACAGTCCCACCACATTGTCATCCCTTGTGTTTCCTTAGTGGCCAGTCAGATACAAACTCACTCAACCCTAAAAAGACCAAGAAGAGGTCTCCAACGGCCGACCTGGCAGCCTTAACCCATGAGCTTATGCACATCACCTCCATCCTGGCACCCAGGCTGCAGGCAGAGGTCCTCAAGCCTGAAGGCACTTGGGCACCACCCTGAAAATTTGAACGAAGACACCAGGCTCAGCCTAGAGGTTGGGATTGAATTTAATGTGGTCAGGACTTAGAATCACTGAGCTCCCCCCTTGCTCTAGCCTGCTGGTCTTATCCTGCAAGTATCCTTCATTAGTCCTTTAAACAGGCAGGTGGCCTGTCCACTGTAAGCCTGGAAACAGAAAAGCTTTCGCTAACCTCACTCGCTGCCACTGAAGCCTTGAAGAGTCAACACATCAGCCTGATGCCCACCTCCCAGACCTACTACAGGGCCCTTGCCAAACACTGCCCTTTAGCACAGCACCTTGTAGTAGGAGGCCATTCCCAGGGAAAGATGATCCGAAGGTGGCCCTGGAGGGCTAGACAGGCTCCACCACCTCCCGTTGCCTTTCCCTTGCTGTGTGTAGCTTTATGGGGTGGCTCTGAGACAGCCAGTGGACATCCACTCTGTGCACCCACACAGTGATGCACTGTGCCAGCAGAGGCAGGCACCTGCCCACCCAGGTGAGGGCAATCGAGACCCTCCCGAGCAAGTCCTGCGGGAACAAGAGCCCCCCTCCCTCTGTTCACGTTTGAGAATGTACAGGTCATTTTCATTTCCTCATATTTCCTGAGGGTCCAATTCTCAGATTGCCCTTTCAATAGAATGTATATTCCCAGGAAATAGGCATAGTAAACACAACAGACTGCACACAATGCAAGGCGTTTTCTACGTAATTCTTTAGTAGACCTTAAGCAAATAAATTAACAGCCTCCTGTGTACTTTCCACTGGGAAGAGAAATAGCTAAGTAAATACAGCATCTGCCATAGGATACAAGTTCAGGAGTAAGGTAGGCACGTCCATGCACCGCTTTCTGCCAAATCACAGTCATGTGTCACTCAAGCATGGAAAACACTAAGTGGGCTGTGTGTTGCCTTCATATAAAAGCAACAGGACACAGGGTGGTCTTAAGGCAGTTCGAAAACTATTTTCTCCTTCTTTGATGTTTGACACATGCAGAACCAACCCTACACACCCAGCAAACAGACGCAAGTGAAGCGGGCTCTCTGGAAACAGTTTGTCACCTACAAAAGGTAGAGGGTTGGATGGAGGTGGATAATCCCAGGCCAATGCTACCAGTCCACTGCTCATGATCTGGATAGAGAAAAGGTATTCAAATAACACTTCCTGAACTTCAGATCAACACAGCAGGAAATGGAGGTCCAGGATACCAGAGCCCAGGCGCCCTCTCTTCCAAAATGAATCCAAAACGAAGGAAAGGATAATTTATTTTTGGTTTTAACTTTTTAATCATCTAAAAGATTGTACGAGGTTGGTTTCCAAACCAGAAGTACATTTCTTGGGCACCAGCTAACATTCATTAAGGGTCTTCAGCCACAGACAATCTTCAAAGCAGCTACCTGCTTACCAGGCCAGGGGTGTTTCTTCAAGGATCGCCTGTGCCATGTGGAAGTCTGAACCAAATATTACAGATCAGATCTGAAGCTGAACTGCTGATAAAGTTACAAAACGCAGTCATCAAAGGAAACACGAAGTTTTTTTTTTTTAAAAATAGCTGAAATGTATTGACTATTTTCAATATGCAGCACTTTAAGTCTTTACCATCATCACATTTGAAATAACTTCTAAAAAGATGTCTTTCTCCAGCCATCCTCACACATCTCAGCATCTCCTAAACGACTGCTAACAACTCTGAAAGCTACAACTAGTTCAGCAGGTCCCTTCCCTGCGATCGCTGAACAAGTAGGTGTCCATTGGCTGTCATTGGTAGTGTTTTAATGGCCAGAAATATGGGTCTGTAAGGAGAATGCAGATTATATAGGAACACGAGCAAGGCTGGTGAGGGGAAAAGGAAAGGATAGGAGCCCCCAGTGCAGAGACCTAGGTCACCAGCAGAGCCCTAAGGACACCTCAGGTGTGGGAGAAGCAGGAAGGCTGCAGACCCCTCCTCGAAGGAGCATTCATGTTAACACACTTCAAACTCTGCTGCACATTCCACACTTAGGGTTAAACAGGGACCGCAGGCCTTCCCATCTACATTTATACCAAAATAATGGTAATGATGATACCAACCCTGCTCTCTCCCATGGCCCTCCCCGTCACCATTGGCTTTCCCATCAGGCAGATTACAAAGTCCCCAAGAGTCTTCTAAACAACCCTTTTGCCATGAAATGCCCCCAGCTCGAGGAAGCAGGAGCTGCAGGTTCAGGGCTCACCTCTTCTCGAAGAGGCTTCCCCTCCACACCCTCCATCTGGGGCTCAGGCAGGCGTTCCTACCAAGTCCACACTTGGTAGACACAGTCTGGCCCAGGGAGTCACAATATTGGGAAAATGTAAAGACCAGTTCTGGCTTTGTTAGCTATTCTGTAGTCAGGACACCATGCACTAATGTAGGGTGAGCGGAAGAGGGTGACCACATAGAAAAAAGGAACAATTAGACCACCCAGCCATGGACAATCATTTAATGCTGAGCTAGGCCACTTATTTGTATCTTGCTCATCGTCAGGGACCCTCCTGCCCTACAGATGTCCTGGCATGACCTTCCTCAAAGCTAGGCTGTTCCAGAAAAGGAGAGAGCACATCTGGCTCAGTTTCTGAGCCTCACTACTCCAACACACTGAACTTTCTCTCTGGAATGAGGTTGGAGTGTTGGGGGATTGAAGATGGCTGTGGATTCTTTGACATAAACCCCCACTGAGGGGTGGGAGTTGCTTCCCTCTTCTTTGAATCTGGGTGTTTCTGGACTTATTTTGGCCAATGAAGCACGGCAGAAGTGACAAGACATGATGCCAGATTCTGGGCCCAAACATTAGGAAATTGTGCATTCTCTTCCCACCTCATGTGATCATCTCAGGGAATTCTGAAGCATCCTCAGGAAGCTTGCCACACTCAGGCTCTGTTCTGAAACTCTCTGGGCCACAGTCCTGGCCGAGTCCAGTCTGTAGCCACTTGCCAACATGCCACATGTGAGAATAAACAGCCTGAACCTGCAGACCTATGCATCAGCTTGTTAGTACCAAGTTAGCTCAGCCCTGCTCCCTGGAACCGAAAAACTGCTCAGCTATGCCCTCCTCGAATCCCTGATCCACAATAATCGTAAGATCTAACAAATTGTCTCACGTCACTGAGTTCTGAGGTTATGTCATCCATCAGATAACCAGCTGAAGCAGGAGAGACCCTGATGCTCCACCTTGATGTCTTTCTAACACTATTTCCAGCTCACTGGACTGACCATGAGGTTTCCACAGACTAAAACAGAGTCCACCTCCCCACCTTCTGAAACAAATCTGCACATCCAGACTGGCTGAAGCTCTGGGCACTTGGTGCTTGGACTCAAGCCCTAGGGAGAGCATCAGAGCTGCAAGAAGAAGGGCAGTGGTTGTGGCCAGTGAGCCACCCCCAGACTCCTGGTGGGACCCTGAGAGCTCTTCTCATCTCCTCTCCTCCTAGGAAACTTTGTCTTGGATCCTGGTCACATGGAACTTCACCCAGTCCACTAAGGAGAACCAGCCCTCCAGGTGGTGGCTCAGGACAAGTTTCCCAACTTCAGCACTATGGATATCTGGGGCTTGGTGACTGTTATGGGGCTATCCTGTGCACTGTAGGACATTTACCAACAACTCCTGGTTGTGACAACAAAGCGAGTCGTCATACAGCCAAATGTCCCCTTGGAGCAAAATTGTTCATTTGAGAACTTCTGCCCTCCGGTGTTTGACTTTACTAGAAAGAAGCACCCCCCCCACACACACACATGCACACACGCACGCGTGCGCGTGCACACACACACACATACACACACGCCACTGGAATTTGCAACACCAGCAAGCTAGACTTCACACAGTTTATTCCTTCTGATGAAGCCTTGGGAAACATCTGCCCGATCAATACCTATTTCCTTTTCGTGCGTGGTCCTAGAGAGAGAAGAATTCTTGATGACCTCCTGTCCCCCACCCTAAGTATAGCCAAGGCAGGGAGGTGCCCTACGCTTACCC
Source organism: Eidolon dupreanum (assembly GCA_028627145.1). Lineage (NCBI taxonomy): Eukaryota > Metazoa > Chordata > Mammalia > Chiroptera > Pteropodidae > Eidolon > Eidolon dupreanum. The sequence goes on from CM053509.1 coordinate 91,811,721, forward strand.
ACTGCAAGCCTTTCTCCTTTCTGCCTACGCCTTTGAGTTGTGAGTGAGGACACAGATGCTGGGAGAGAAAGTAACCAAAACCAGTGCCTCAGCTCAGAGGCTGGCATTTTCAGGCCTCCAAGCAAGTGCTACCAGTCTCCAGGCTACACTGCACGCTGGGTGCTTTCATTGAGGCCACTCCAATGTAAGTGGGGGAAAACTGGGGCCCTTCTCTCTCAACAAGCCCTTAACTAGTGTCACCATTACTCAGAAGGGGAAATCAAGGAAAGGGAGTGCAGACAATGCCCAGCTCACACAGGTCAAATTTGTAGCAGCAACAATAGTCCCTAACCCATCCTGGGTAGATACAAGTCGTGAAAAACAGTCCTCCCTACCGCAAACACCTATAGGACCTGAGAATGATTTGATTGTTTGACAAATATTTAGCCACCAGGGAGGTGCCAGAAAGTTCCCAAAAGAAAGTGTATTCTGGGGACCACCCTGAAGATGACTATTTAGATATGGATGCGTGAAGTCCCAGGTGGCCTGAGTATGAGCTGAGTGAGTCCTCTCTTGGGGGTGGAGCAGGGGCAGTGGGAAAGGGCAGGAGAGGGAGCATTGAGAAAGGCTCATCTCTCAGGAAACAATGGGAAAGAGAGAGAAAGAGATGGTGGGGTAGACATGGGGCAGGCGAGGTGAAAATAGGCAATTGTTTTATTTTAAAAGGAGATTCTGATCACATTTAAAAGTGGTAGAACCGCGGCCCCTGTAGTCACGGGGATCGAGGCCAGAACCTCTGCCCCACTCAACCACCTTGCTGAGCTCTGCTTGCCTCTGGGCAGTGAAAGCAAAAACTTAGGAACATCTTTTGCATCAGTATTTCTTCTTCATCTGACATATAACACCCAAGCCAAGTAGCATCACCTACCCAGCAATGGAGGAACACTTGTGCCTTTATTACTGGTGAACTATGCTGAGAGGGAGGAGCTTCAGCTCCTGGGAGCCAAAAGAAAGAAACAGTGAGTGTCTACGTTATGCAGGCTCATGCACGCGGGGATATCAGAAAGAAGTCACGGTGCCACATGCAAGCATAGCTTTGGGGCTACATGGAGAAGATAAAGGGAGTATGAACTGGCTCCCTATGCTGGTCCAGAGGAGACTGGAGAAGTGGCAGCTGAGCCACACTCCTAAAGGACAGTGCAGTGCTGGTGGCCAGCCAAGCAGGGCAATCACAGGCCAATCTTCTCCAGGTTTGTCCTTGCCGGTGTTCAGAGGAGAGAAAGCTGCCCAAACCCTGTCACAGATTCTTTATCAGCCAGTCTCCACACATCATTGTCACAAAGCTCTTAATGGCCAGACTAGATTTTCTCTGTGGAACTCTGGGGCTATTTCCTCTGTTTGCTTATCTTAATTTCTCTTATCTACCATTTGCTGAACAGAACTTGATCCCTGACTTGGGGATATTATTTAAGGAGGAATCTTGTTGATCATTCTGTCACTGTGTGATATGGTTCCATGGTTTTCTAAATAAGGAGTTCTCTAGACAGAGGTATATAAACTAATGAGGCTACTCCTGCTGCTTTCAGGCTACTCCTCCTTTAGAAATAAAATATAAAGCTGATTTCAAAACCCAAAATTTACTTACAAAGTGAAACCTAAAATGATCCAAAATGAACTATGAAATTTCAAATAAAAATGGCGCCTTGCTCAATAATCTAAAATCATCAAAAGAATTTTTATGGTTTTGTTTACAGTATCGATTACATTTTCCTGAAATGAAAGTATATTTTAAGCATTCATGATATAGATATAGAGCATTTCCAAGATATATGTTTATTGAAAATACCTTTCCACACATATCTGAATAGTTATACATTCATATATTAAAACATCATCCCCAGTGTGTAGTTTTTATATCCCTAGTAAACGCTTGAGGAGTTTCCATCTCAATGACAACAGAAGACTGAATTTGCTGTGATCAATATATGACAACTCCTCTTCACTATGTTCCTTATACTGCCGTACATCCTTACACAGCCCCTCCCCACCAGCCAGGAAAAAGAGGCAGGCAGGGAGCACCCTGAAATGCACCCTCAGTCACCATGACAACTCTTTCAGAGCCCTGGCCCCTCCTCCCTCTGGAGATGGCCCTGACTTTACTTCCCCACCCAAGCTGGTCAGTCCAGAGTTCACCCTAGGTAGAGGCAGTTAGCAGTGGTATGCCATCTGTCACAGCGCCCAAGGCTGTGCACTGCACAGCACGTCCTTGTCCACGTGAAGACTTCTGGGTTTGGAAACGGAATCCAGAATTTAGGACACCTGAGTCTTCTTTCCATGGCTTTGTCATCCATTTTCCATCTCCCCAGAAGCAGCACAGTTTCCATGCAGAGACGGTGCCAGAAGCATCGTATTTCATCATGTTTGATTTGGTGTCAGCTGAGAAAGTCTGTTCTTTTCAAATTGCAATCGCTGGAGCAAGCACCCTCTCTTCCAGCCAACTTTCCCATGGCTAAACATTATTTGTCTCTTGCCAAGAAGTATTAACACTGTTTTCCTGGTGCCGTCAGGGAATGGAAATCTCTGCCCAGGAAACACAGCCACCCTCCTCTCCCCCTGAGCCCCTAACTTCATTCCCATAATGATTCAGCATGAGGAGCATCCTGGTTTCTCCTAGGAGGACCCAAGGCCATTGTGTCTCCCACCAATGTCCTCACAGGCATGGAAGCATCTCCTAGCCCTGCAAAGATCTGGGAGGAGGATGGGAAGAACATGACACCCAAGGCTGTGGTGTCATGATGGTGATAACAATGGACATTTTTCTGAATGCCTACAGTAAGCCAGGCACTGGGGGCTCTCCCCTAGAGGGGAGATGCTGTTCAGAGGAAGAGAGTCATATGTTTAAGGTGCTTCCTAGATCTCGGTCCACTCACACGCTGCCTCACCCATAGATCACATATGCAATATCCATTCTCTTGCCTTGCTGGAGCCCACACCCAGCAGAAGACCAAAGAAGACACATTCATCAGGCAGAGAATGTGCTGCCAGGAACAGGAAGATGCGCCCCCCGGCAATGGCACAAGGGGCAGTGGCCATGGGGGGCCAGATAGGGTGGGAAAACAAGAAGGAAACTGGGGAGAAGGGTCCCTTGGGCCCCTGGAAGCTCAAAGCCAAGTCCATAGGAACCAGGAGGCCACTGCTGGCCAGCATCAAAAGGCACTTTACACTGCTGTCTGGTTGTCTAGACCTCATTATCAGCTACTAACAAGATGACCTCAGCGGGGGAGATAGGTTGTATCTGTAAGCTCCCCAATGTTAAGAGGCAAAAAAATCTGCTACACACACACACCTGTGAGTCAGATCTCTCCCCCAAAAAAACCTGATAGACGCTCAGAGAAGGGGACGATATGTTCAGATTACCAGATCAGATCAGGTTACCAATACCTTGTCCAGAGTGTGCTCTGAGGGTAGAAGATCCCAGGTTCTGCTATCTTCCCAGCAGCTGTGGAGATCATTGGAACTGTAGCATTTTTCCAGAGTGGGAAAGAAGGAAGCAGCAGCTGCCTGCATCTTCTGGAAACTCTGCCAGGGGCCAGATGTTGAGGCAGACTTTCCAACACAAAGTCAGCCCTTCCCAGAGTGAAAATCCTGGCTCCTGCTTCGAGAATTATTAACTCTGTGTTTTTAAAAGCAGCAGCTTGTATTTAGCTCTAAAAAGCATCAAAGCATGGAGCCCACAGTGTGTAGACCATTACCTTACCAGGTCACGTGATAGACGAAAGCGCAATCAGCAAGGTCAAAACTCGTATCACTGGGCCCATAAAAGTGGATAATAAAGTATAGGAAGCCTTTCTCATAGAGGCAGGTGGTTTCATTTTGCTGAACCTGGGGGTAGGTGGGGAGGGGGATCCAGGAAATGAATCGTTTGGGGTTGTTTATGCAATGATGCTGTTTTTGTGAGTGAGTAGTAAATCCACCTCGGTGTTCTTGTAAACCTAGTGTAAACAGACCAGACCAGGTGTCCAGACCTTGGGGATGGACACAGACATCACCCCGTTTGCCATAGACTGGCTGCGCACTCTGCTTCCAGCACCTCTTGATAACCCTGTGCCTTCTCCATGTAACAGGGATGCTAGAAGTGGGGTTCCGGACCAGCAGCATGGGCGTCACCTATGAGCTTGTTAGAAATGCACATTCTCAGGTCCTCCCTAGACCCACTGAATGCAATGCTGTGGGAACCCCCTACGCCTGTACCCTAATCAGCTCCCAGCCATTCCGATGCCCCTGAATGCTGGAGAACCACAGGCTCTAGGCTAAATCCTAACTGGATCCCTGTCACCAGAGATTCCTTCCTTTAACCTAAGCTTTCTACACACACAGAATCACCACTCCAAAACCTCAGTGTCCAGGTCACCCTTTCGCAAGGTTCTGGAGGCCCCTCCATTACCTCCTTGATAAATTCCCTCATTCCCACTGTTTTCATGGCCTTTCACTTTTTTTTTAATTGTGGTAACACACACATAACAAATTTACCATTTTAACTATTTTTAAGTGTACACTTAGGTAATCTTAAGTACATGCACACTGTTGTGCAACTGTAGACACCATCCATCTCCAGAACTTCTTTCATCATGTGAAATGAAACTCTGTCCCCATTCCCCCTCCCCCATCCTCTGGCAACCACCACGCTACTTTCTATCTCTATAAATTAGATGACTTTAGGTCCCTCATATGAGTGGACTCAGACAATATGCCTTCTTGTGACTGGCTGTTTCACTTAGTATAATGTCCTCAAGGTCCATCCATGTTGTAGCATGTGTCAGATTTCCTTCCTTTCTTAAGCTGCATAATACTCCATTGCATGTACAGACCACGGTTTATTTACCCATTCATCTAATGATGGACATTGGGGTTGCTTCCAGTTTTGGGCTATTATGAATAATACTGTTTTGAACATAATTGTACTCTGAGATTCCACTTTAATTCTTTTAGTTATATATCCAGAAGTGAAATTGCTGGATCATATGGTAATTCTATTCTAATTTTTTGAGGACCCGTCATAGTGTTTTCAATAGGAGTTTCACTACTTTACAACTCTATCAGCAATGCACAAGGGTTTCAGTTTTTCCACATTCTCACCAACACTTATTTTCTATTTGTTTTTATTAATACTAGCCCTCCTAATTGGTATGAAGTATATCTCATTGTGGTTTTGATTTGTATGTCCAAAATGATTAGAGATGTTATATACATCATTTTGTCACTTATATATCTTCCTTGAAGAAATGTCTATTCAGGTCCTTTGTCCATTTTTTAAATTGGTGGTTTTTGTTGTCATTGTGTCAAAATCAGGATGTTTTTCTATTTATTTGTGTATTCTTTAATTTTATTCAGCAATATTTTGTGGCATTTAGTGTACCAGTTTTTTGCCTCCTTGGTTAAGTTTATTCCTAAGTAGTTTATTCTTTATAATGTTATAAAATGTAGTTTTATTAACTTTCTTTTCAGATTATTTATTGTTAGTATTTAGAAATGCAACTGATTTTTGAGTGCGATTTTATCTCCAGACACTTTGCTGAATTTATTAGTTCTGAGTTTTTTTTGTGAAATTTTTAAGATTTTTCACATATAAGTGCAATATTTTACACATATAAGTCACCTGAGAACAGTATTTTACTTTTTACTTTTCAATTTGGATGTCTTTTATTACTTTTTCTTGTCTGGTTGCTATGGTCACAACTTCTAATACTATGTTGAATAGAAGTGGTGAAAGCAGATATCCTTGTCTTGTTTCTGATCTTAGAGAAAAACTTTCAGTCTTTCATCATTGAATACATTAGTCATGGCCTTTTCATATAGGGTCTTCATTATTTTGAGGCAGTTTTCTTCTATTCCTAGTTTGTTGGGTATGTGTGTGGGTGGTGGGTGAATGTATGGGCGTGTGCGTGTTTAATTCATGAAAGGGTGTTGAATTTTGTCAAATGCTTGTTCTGCATCAGTTGAGGTAATTACGTTTTTCTTTCCCTCCATCTGTTAAAGCAGTGTATCACGTTGATTTTCATAGTTAAAGTATCTCTGCATTCCAAGAATAAATCCTACCTGGTCATGATTTATAATCCTTCCAATGCATTTTTGAGTTCTGTTCACTAATATTTTGTTGAGGATATTTTCATCAATATTTGTAAAAAATATTGGTGTGTAGTTTTTTTGTTGTTGTTGTTGTTTTGTTTTTTTGTTTTTTTGTTTTTTGTAGTTTCTTTGTCTGACTTTGATATTTGGGTAATTTTGACCTCATAGAAATGTTCTTTTCTTTTGAATTTTTTGGAAGAGTTTTAAGAGGATTGGTGTTAATTCTTCTTTAAATGTTTGGTAGACTTCACCAGTGAAGCCATCTGGTCCTGGACTTTTCTATGTGGGAAGGTTTGTGATTACTAACTAAATCAGTTTATTCAGATTTTCTGGTTTTTTAAAATTCTTTATAATTTATGTTTCTAGGAATTTGTTCATTTTATCTAGGTTACAGTTTGTTGCCATACAATAATTTCCTCTTATAATCCTTTTTACTTTTGTAAAATTAATTGTAATGTCTTCATTTTTATTTCCATTTTTAGTTATCTGAGTCTTCTTTTTTCCTAGCTAAAATTTTGTCAAACTTTGTTGATCTTTTTGAATAACTGACTCTTGATTTCATCGATTTTTCTCTTTTCTTTTTATCTTGTTTTATCTCCACTTTAATCTTTATTATTTCCTTCTTTCTGCTAGCTTTAGCTTTAGTTTGTCCTTTTTCTGTTTTCTTAGGGTGTAAAGTTAGGTTGTTGTAATGAGCTCTTTCTTCTTTTAAAATGTAAGCCTTTACAGTTATAAATTTTCCTTTTAGCACTGTTTTATCTGCATTCTGTAAGTTTTGGTATGTATGTTTTTATTTTTATTTGTCTCAAGATATTTTTGAATTTCCCCTGTGATTTCTTCTTTGCTCCATCGCTTGTTTCAGAGTATGTTGTTTAATTTCCACACGTTTGTGATTTTCCATTTTTCCTTCTGCTGCTGATGTTTAGTTTTATTCTATTGTGCTCTAACACAGGGGTCCCCAAGCCCCAGGCAGCAGGCTGGTACTGGTCCATGGCCTGTTAGGAACCGGGCTGCACAGAAAAAGGTGAGCTGTGGACAAGGGAACAAAGCTTCATCTGTATTTGCAGCTGCTCCCCAGCGCCAGCATCACCACCTCAGCTCCACCTGAGATCGTCAGGAATTAGGTTCCCATAGAAGCACCAGTCCCTGGTGCCAAAAAGGTAGGGAACCTCTGGTAACATATGGTCTACCGAAGAGAATGTTCCATATGCACTTAAGAAATGCATGGCAATGCACCCTTATTGTCGGTGAAGTGTTTCATACATGTACATTTTTTATGTGTACTACCAATGCCTCTATTTCCTTATTGATCTTCTGTCTGGTTCTTTTTATTATTTAAAGTGGAGATTGAAGTGTCTTACTATTATTGTAGAACTATCTATTTCTCTATTCAATTCTGTCAATGGTTACTTTATATATTTAGGAATTCAGGTGTGTGGTGCATACGTTTATAATTGTTATATCTTTTTAGTGAATTGACCTTGTTGTCATTATATAATGTCCTTATTGTCACATGTAATGGTTTTGAATTAAAGATTATTTCGTCTGGTATTAATATAGCCACCACCCTCCCCCCCCCTTCATTTGGATAGTATTTACATGGAATATCTTTTTCCATCCCTTTACTTCCAAACTATGCATGGCTTTAAGTCTAAAGTGGGTCTCTTGACTCCTTTTAGCATTTCTTGTAGGGTAGATCAAGTGGTAATGAGCTCTGTAAACTTCTGTTTACTTGGAAATGTCTTAATTTCTCCTTCATTTTTGCTTCTTCTTGGAACTTTGATGTTCTTTTGGTGTCTATCTGTATTGGTGTCTAGTATTTCTTTGCCCATAACCTCTTGCCACAGGCATTCATGGTCTGACCCTTACAGTCCTGTGTCATGGCACTTGGCAGTTGGCACTGTTTTCAGGGGTATCCTACCTGATATCCAAACTATACTACCATTCCCAGCCATGCTCTAAGCCAGGTGAGACAGAACCATCTGAGCTCCCAGACAAAGCACAACTTTTTAAGGGAGGAACCAGGAATTGGGCCGCTTAACTGTGGTGTGCTGCACCAGGGAGGATATGGTACAAAGATGAACCAAAAATGGCACAACATTCTACTGTTTTGAGAGTGACTTTTTCTTAGTTGAGAGTTTGCTTGATTGCTACAGATTCTTAACTGGTTTCTAGAATTCTCACAAAGTTGCTTTGGTCTGTATGCTGTTGTTTACTTGATGTTTCCGTAAAGAAGTAAGAACTTGGAGTTTCCTAGTCTGATATCTTGCTGACATCACTCCTATGGGCCTCCACTTTTACTAAATCAAATACTGCCTTATTTCTCTCCCAGAAATTTAGTCTTCTCTGTCTCACCCCTAGAGCCCTATGCACGTGTCTCTAACATACGCCCTGTTTTATTTCAGAAAAATGTCTCTTCCTTAACTAAGTAAGAGAATCCCTGGGGACTTGCTGTAAACAAATTCCCAGAATTATCTCTTTGAGAATCTGAGTCAGGATGTCTCAGGTAGAACCCAGGAATTTCTGTCTTTAACAAGTGTCCTAGGTGATTCTGAACCAGGCAACTTTGGAAGATAATGTAGCTTAGGCCCCTATTAATATGTAGGCTGCCACTGGAGTTTTCAAGAAATAGCGATGATGTTAGTGTCTCCCACATTTAATGAAATTCTACTAGATAAAAGAATATCTAACATCCTTTCCCACTTACTGCATACCAGACACTCTTCCATGCACTAGTTATATATTAACTCATTTAATCTTTCAAGTACCCGTGAGATTCGTCTTATTATGATCATTCAGTTTTACAGATGAAGAAACTGAAGCATAGAAAGTTTAAGCAATGTCCTAGGGTCATACATCTGTTAAGTCATGGAGCCTGGTTTGAGCCCCAGTCACACAGCTATGCTTTTACTATTTAACAACTTGAGGATGTCCCTTCAAAGACAGCATGACACACACACAAACTGGCATCAACCACCTGCACCTCAGACATGCTTCAGCTTCATCTTCTAGCTTTACCCTTGACTGTCCCCAAAATGCACCCATAAGACATTTCTGCATATAAACCAAGGGCAAGTTTTAAACCCTTCCTATTCTCCTTGCCTGGGATTTGGCACTGTTGACTATAAGCTTCTCCAGAAAGCTCCCAGATTTTCTGACTGTGTGGCTCTCTGGTTTCTTTTATTTCTGTTTTTGTGGGTGCTCTTCGTCCTTTCATTAAACACAGGTGCCTTGGGGCTTATTTCTAAACCTTTTTTTCCTAGACAGCTTCCCTGCCTAGACGTTCACAACTTGCACTCCTAGGTCTTCACCCCAGACCTTACTTCTGAATTAACGACTTGTGGATCTATGTGCTGCTTCTTTTAGATAGATCTCTGGCTCTACCTAAAAGATAGACCAGTTTGGGTTCTTAAGTTTCTAAGAGCCAGTCTTGGGCACAGTGACACTAATAAGTATTTTATACATACTTGTAACCTTCAGAATAAGCTAACATTTTTACCAAACAATGCCCCACTCGCCATGGCTGGATACAATGGAAGTTCATTTCACATTCACACAGTCTCCTGTGACCCAATAAAACACTGGTAGTCTTGCCCTCCTCCCACCCCCCGCCCATGCCCCTCACTCCTGGCCCTGCCCCATATCGCCAGGATAACATCTCTTTAGCTTCCAAAGCTCTGCTCAGATGACCCTTCATCCAGAGACAGCTGCATGATCCTTACATCAAAGTGGTGAGTTGTGAATAGCACAGTTCCACTCTCATGGTGTATGCTCAATAAATATGTACCCAAAAATTAAATGCAGAGAATAGAATGATAAGAATGGAAGAAATTCTAGATCAGTGATTCTCAAACTGTAGTGTGTATCAAAATCCCCTTGAAAGCTTGTTAAAAAGGCAAGATTTCTGATTCAGTAGGTCCTGTGGGGCCATCAGCTGCTGGTCCTACCAACTCACTTAAGGGAGTCCCACTCTGAGAATGGTTTACTCCAAGCTACCCATGTGACATGCTGAAGCAGAGGGTATGAGACATTAGGAAACCTTAACACCCTGAGCCACTTTTTGTCTATCACCTCCAATTTCAGCTATATCTGCTGTGTCCAGTTCCAGAAAGCTCAGAGTTTCTTTGTACAGGACCGGCCCCGCCCAGTCGCACACATCTTCCAGCCTCCTAATGGCTTCAGCGATGGCCAGTTTTCATGACTATCCTCTAGGAGAGTCAACCATCACCCATGCTAACAACTCTAACATAGAAGAATGGAAGCCAAAACAGAAGCTCTCTATTTCCTGGGATAAAAATGAGACTTTGGATCAGTTTGGTGTGTGATTCACCAACATTGGCTGGGTGTTGACTATCCACAAGCACTGGACAAAAGATTAAAGGTCTAGAGAGTAATGATGATCTGAGGATCCCTAGTCTACAAGGAAGGGAGAACATAAGTAAATGTGCTCAGGAAAATATGAGAAGCACAGAGGGAAAGGTGCAAGCAAGACACCAGGAGTAGGAAACACTGTTTAATTCCATTAAGAGGTGAAATAGAAGACATTTGGGGCAGCCTAACTTGCAGCCTGGACCAGATGTGAATGTGCTGGTAATGCTGATCATTAAGACTTCTGAATCAGCCCCACCATCAGCTCAGAAGCCACCCTGTCACTCCGCGTCACTGGTGGTCTGCATTCAGGCCTAGAGGGGTGGCAATGGCCTGTTTGCTTTGTCATCTTTTCAGAAATACACTTCATTTATTCTTGACCTGGGGTTTTAATAAAAAAAATTTTTTAGAGACAGAAAGGTGAATTTCCTATTTCTTGTCTGTTTTAAAACTCCTTATACAGCATTTTCCCCAGTCAAAACACATGCCATGGAGAAATTATATCTCTGTACTACTGGAGGGTTGTCCAGCTTCTCTTCCAGGAGGTGGCCTCCTGCTGAATTTAATGACACCTGTCTCTGTCAAAGCAATCAACTGCTGTTAATGAGATGTGACCATCAGCCAGATCACAGGCCTAGGTGGTTTTGCTCTGCTCACCTGTATCCCAACCTGGCTGCACATTCCAATCACCTGGGCCGGTTTTTAAACCTCCAATGCACAGGCCTCTCCTGAGATGAATTAAATCTGAATCTGTACAGTTAGTATATATTCCATAAACTCCCTAGGTGATCACTGTGTGCAGCCAAAGGCAGGAGCTGCAGCTCTTTCCCAGTGATGGCCACCACCCTACAAATGTGTACGGTGGGACCCAATAGGGACAAAGACAGAGGATCCACATCACTCAGCAAAAGCCAGTCATCTCCACACACAGAGACCAGCAGCGCTTTCTTTGTGTACCCACAACACATCTACAACAGCATTTTTCAGCAGGGCATCAACCTGAAAACCATGTCCATTCCCTTTAAAAGAAAAATAAATTCATCATAGATCTCCTGTCTTGACTTAATTATTGCAATGTGACAAGTATATAACAACATAAAAGTCAATGTAAATCTTCTGTTTATAGCTCTTATATAACTATAGACCAAAATAATTTTCAAATCAAATACTATGAAACTGCAGACCCAATAAAATGCAAATCGACTGCATTAATTTAATGTGACAGGTGATGTCATTTTTCAGAATCTAATTTGCCAATATTGGGTTTAGAGCAGGAAGCTGTTGCCTCAGGCTCCTTTTATATGCAATGTTTCTGGATTTTAATTTCAATAAAACAAATACAAGGAAAGCCTATCTCATAGCAATGCTGCTATAAGGATTATTAATAACTCTGAGGCTTTGTGTGCCAGCTCAGGATGGCCCATCCCTCACCTGCGTTTATCTCTCCCTGGAAACACTTCTCTTGTAGGTCTTTAGTCAACAATCACGGCAGCACCCTTAATTCTTCTCCACCTTTCGTTTAATCCTTAGCAAGCCCCATCTGCTCTCTTTCCAAAATACACTCCAACCCCTCCATATCTCCCTCCTCTGCCGTCCCCTTGCTGGACAACAGCCTCACCTCCTCACCAGCCTCCAGCCTCCCATAGTGGCTGTTCACAGCCCATCGCCCACTCCACACCAAGAGATCCTTCACACATATAAATCAAACTCCACTGCACTATAGCATGCATAGGACTCTCATTGAATTTCAAATAAAATTCACTTTCTTCTTTGTCCTATCCAACCCCGCTGCTCTGACCACTGTCCATTTCTATGTCATCTCCGAGTGTTCTCTGTCCATTTTAGCCAACACCCACATGGCCCTGGCCTCCTTTCCACTTCTCAAAACTTCAGGCTCTTTGCACCCTGGGCCTTGTGCAAGCTTTTATCCCAACCCAGACTACTTGTGAGCTTGTGTCTTCTACAGGCCAAGCACTCTGCCCAGCTCCCACCAAGAACTTTTGATGATCAAGGATATAAAGAGGACAGCCAGGAGTTGGGCTGCACTGTGAAAATACAGCAGTAAGGGAGACACACATTGTCTCCATTCTTATGAAGCATGTGGTCTGGTGGAAAAGCCTAATTGCTTAAATTCTAGTGACTTACGACATCGCAATGCAGCAGCCCATCTTCCAGGAGGGCAAGAGTATCTGCTGGGAAAGTGCCCAAGGAGCTAAGGAACCAGGGAGAGTCTTGGGTAACCTCCTGAAGTGATGCCTAGAGGAGCGGAAAGGGAGCAGGTGGAAGTGGTCATGGTGTACAGTGCTTGGGCGTGACTGTCCGGGGTCCACTAGGAGTACCAGAGGCGTGGAGAGAAGCCTTTCAATTAAAAGTGGACAAAACAACCTGAAAAATGGGAGAACAAACCATTCACACTGATAGCTGAGCAAAGGCCTCCCTCCTGTTCATTGGGCCATCATCCCAACATGCCGAGTCCTAAAGCCAATTCCCTGAGCCAGAGTCCAGGGGTTGTGGACCAGACATGGACAAAAGATAGAAATTAAAGGTCATGGAAGCAATACTCTATGGGGTGAACCAGACACACCCTCACGTTCACACATTCATACATTCATAGACACACACACATAGTGCTGTGTATGGCAACAACTACTGTACAGAAATGTAAGGGAGGAAGATAGGAAATGGGAGGTTGGGGGTAGATCACAATTTTCAATCATGTAATTAAGGCAGGCATTTCTGAGTAGCAGAGATATGACACTTTATCCAAAGAGGTGAGAAAGAGCTGTGTGTCCCAGATAGAGGGAGTAGCAAGTGCAAAGGGCTCAAGGCTTAGCTTGACACGCTGGAAAAAGATCCTGCGGGTCAGAGTGGCTGGAGTTGGGTGATCGTGAGGAAAGTGACAGCAGATGCGGTCAGGAAGAAAAAGGGCAGGATTTGAAAGCCCGAGTCAGGTACTCTGAACAATTGTAAGGATGTAGCTTTGCTTGGAGGGAAATGAAGGCCCGGAAGAATTTTAAGCCAAGGTGGGTGACATGACTATCTTAGGTACCAAAGGCTCGTTGTGAATGCTGCATGAAGAATTGATAGTAAGTGAGCAAAGTTGAAACCTGGGAGCCCGTTAGGAGGCCATTACCCTGAGCCAAGCAGGACATGGAGGTTGCTTGCCCAGGATGGTAGCCATGCAAGTAGGAAAGAGGTCAGGCTCTGGATATATATTCAGAGCTGACAACTACCTAGAATAGAGCCATCCTCCCAATGCAATAAAGTAATACCTAAAAATTCAAGCTGTCCATCACACATATGTGGTTTCCTCCAAGACATGTTCCCTGGTCCATTCACACTGTTTACTCTTAGTGAGTCTGGACACTAGGAGTCACCCTGAGGCTTGCTGCCCTTGCCCAACATAACCAGTTCATCATGAGACCTCCTTGAAGTCGTTCCTCCCACCTGGACCTCCCCCATGCAGAGCAAGCTTCTGACAGGCCTCTTCTGATGTCTGCCATCATGAATCTGGCTGCTCTAGCCATTCCACTTGGGCCAGAGGTATCCTCTCAAATTACAGATGGTCCACCACCCAGTCCCCAGCCCCCAAACTCTTCCCGCAGTTGATGTTGCTGGTGCAACCTATCTTCTTATCACTCTGCTGTCAGGGCCACATCTGCAGCATTCCTTTGGCCAAGGGTGTTGCCTGGAGATTATATGCCTGTCCCCAGGGGCTCCGCACAGCAATTTTTGTCTGATGTAGGGCAGAAAGACCTCCCTCCTCACTCAAGGTGAGCAACTCCAGTGCCATTTTGCTCACAGCCCACAATATTGGGGACATGTCTCATTCTGTGCCTCCCTGTCCTCTCCTCTCCCCTTAGGAGACTCCCTCAAGAAGGTGCTTTTGCAAGGATCCCCATCTCAGGCTGCTTCTGGGCCTGCAACTGGACACTCCCTGCCCTGGAGATGAACAGGAACACCTGCCAAAGTTGCACACTCAAGCTCATCACTCCCTCTGTGCCATTCCCTGCACCACCACCACCACACGGCCTGTATTCACTGGCATGGAGCCCAAACAGGCTTTCCCTCTGCTGACAGCACCCTGCCTCCCCTGGTTAGTGTCTCCATGTCGAATCCCAGCTCAACCCCTGCCTCTGCTAGGAAGCTCTGAACCCCATTCTAGGCTACCTGGCTCTTCTCTCCTTCACGTCACTCCTCCCAGCTGCCATGGGCTCTGTGTGTGTGACTCCATTAGACCAGAAGCCTCATAAGATCAAGAGCCATGTCTATTTTATCATTCTCAATTCCCCATGGTCTAAATACCTTGCTTGGTACATATCAAACATTCAGTAAATATGAGTGGAAGGAATAAATGAATTTCATGTAAGTTTATCAAAACAATTAACAAAGCAATAGAAGTCACTGATGTCTAATTAATGCCTTATGAATATATTTTACTGACTCAATAGAGTGGTAATATCCATCAATAATCTTCAGCCCTATATACGTAGACTGCAGTGGAGCAGCCTCTGGGACCATGGGTTCCACAAAGTGGTCACCACCTCTGTGAACATAGGCAAATGTATACTCAAGGGTTTATTCATGTTATGTTTCAAGATAAAATAATATCATTATTTCTAGACTGTATGATCACCCTGAAGACATCCAGGTAACAAGGTAATTTTAGAAGCTAATTTCAAGGCTTTTCCAAACAACAGAAATCAGCTAAGATCCTCTCAGTCTGCTGGGGGAAAGGACATCAATCTGAGCAAGTATCAAAGTCAGCCCAAGTGAACCAAAAAGAGAGATACAGGATGATACAGAGCAGGGAGTTCTATGAGAACACACGGTTAAATGTTCATCCTGCATGATGAGATCATTAAAACCCAATGTGCAAGACATCTCAGTTTGCTCTTGCTGCTATAACAAATTGTCTTATCACTCTGGAAGTCAGAAACCCTAAATCCATTTCACTCAGCTAAAATCAATATGCTAACTGGCCTGTGTTCCTTCTGAGACTGCAGAGAAATACCTGTTTCCTTTCTTTTCCAGCTTCCAGACGTGAATTCTGACCTGTGGTCATACTCCTTCAAAGCGTATCACTCAGCCTCTGCCTCTGCCCTTACTTCTTTTCTCTCTAGCTCCAGCTTTGACTTTCTGCCCCTCTCTGATAATGGTCCTGGTGATTAGGGTTCACCCAGATAATGCAGAATAATCTCTCCATCTAAAGATCCTTAAATTAATTTCACCTTCACAGGAACTTTTGCTAATGTAACATATTCACATGCTCCAGGTATTAAGATGTGTTCATCTTTTAGTGGAGGGGGAATTATTCAGTCAACTGTGCCAGATAGATATCAAATTTTAAAAACAGTGGTTTGGATCCACCTGCACATTTTGGGGGAAATCACTATTTTCTTTAAAAACCTTCAGGGACTCCTGCTAGATGTAAAAATGTGCACTTTAATCTCCTGGCATTTGATGTTCCACATGGAGAGAAATGAGCAAAAAAAAAGGACTGGAAAAAGTCTCTAGCAGGTCCTCAGAGTGTTCATCTCCTGGATGACAGCTGACCAGCTGGCAGGCACCATGGAAGCACTTTCTCTGCAGCTGTTCAGAAGGCACCTGCTCAGCAGATTAAGGAAGGACCAGATTTCCATGGACTTAGAAGTTTCTCAAGCTCTCCTTAAAATAGATATTTCTAGAAAAGTAAAATGGGGAAAAAAATAGTGTATCTATTAATATTTTGTAATGGTCCTAAGACATGAATCACTCTCTGAATCCATGCAGAGCAGTAAATGGAGACACCAGAAAGATGAAATCAGAACTGAAATACCATTTGGGTTCCTTCAGTTTGACCTTCCCACAGCCCTGGCCACTAGCCTCCACTCAAACAAATTTAAAAACCCCTCAGTTTCCGAATTTCAAAGGAAGTTCCTGCAGTCATTACCAATGTAATTCTTCTGAGCCCATTGATCATCTTCGAGATGTGGTGGCCATCGTTCATGAGAATGGCTCCCAGAACCAGATGTGTGGAACTCCGCCGCCAGTCTTCCCTGACACTTACCCAGCCCTTCTCCATGTGCAAAGTGGATCAGCAAAGCCTGCCAACTCTACTTCCAAACCACGCCTCAAACCTGCTCTCTGCTCTCCATTTTCTTCACTGATGCATCATCAGTGCAAGGCTCTTGGCCACTTTCTATCTCTCCTGGACTTGCTCCTTCCAGAGGAAAATGAAGCACTTTTATTGGAAAAAGAGCTAGGAACAGTTCTTGACAGGAGTCCACCCCATCCACAGAGGGTTCGTTACCTGCTCTTTACCCTTTCACAAGCGTTTCAGGGACAGTTTATGCATAGTGAGGCTTGGTCGCAGATGGGTCGGTCCATCTCTGGAAGTTTAGGACCAGCATCTTTTGCCCCAGATATTACTTAGACTTATCATTTTATAATGCCGATATCCTGACTGCCATGTGCCTTACCCTATTGGCTAATTTCTAAAATAGTTAATAATTTTAGCTCTTAAAATGTCTTTCATTGCTCTCTCCCCACACCAAACAAACAACGGACTATGAATTTCCTTTATACTCAGTTTGTGCCACCTAGGTCCTGGCTCTTCGCAGCACTCAACAGGTCAGCTTGTCCGAATGGATAATTTGAATGGATTTGCAGCAAGTGAATGGGAATTGAATGGGTGGAAATGCTTCTTGCGCAGGAGGAAAGCTCTGACAGTAGAGAGAACTCGGGGTGAACAGTAGCATGTGATGGGGCTGCAGGGTTGCTGCTGCACCCTGGAGCAGGTTGTTAAGTTCTTCATCAATTGTGAGCCCAGAAGGCAGTCCTGCCCTAGTTTACCAGGGTGGCAACACCTGGGCGTCCTGGCCACCTTGGCCAGAGCAGGAGCACCTGTTTCCTGTGGATGTCAAGCTGCTGGTAAAGGCGTGGGGGTGGGGGTGGAGGCGGCAATGAATTCTCTCATAGCCACTTTCTTCTTCTTTGACATCAATATTTGATTCCAGGTGTTAGCTTAGGCTGCCATGACAAAATAATATGGATTTGAGGGCTTAAACAGTAAATGTTCACTTCACACAGTTCTAGAAGCTGAAAGTCCTAGATCAAGATGCCAGAAAAGCAGGTTCCTAGTTGGTCCACAGGTTGTAGGTTATTGTTAAGCAGAAAATCAGGTTCCTGATGAAAGCCCTCTTCCTGGCTTGCAGACAGCCGCCTTCTCGTTGTGTCCTCACCTGACCTTTCCTCTGTGCACAGAGAGAGAGAGAGGGAGAGAGAGAGCTCCAGTGTCTCTTATAAGGCCACCAGTCCTAATGGATCAGGGTCCAAAGCTTATGACCTCATTTAATCCTCATATTACCTCTTGACAGGCCCCATCTCTCAATATAGTCAAATTAGGGCTTCAAAATACAGATTGAGGGGGGACACAATTCAGTCCATAGCACCACAGGAGATGCCCTCGTGACCTTTCCACAATCCAAATCGAGCTCTGTTTCACCCCAAGAATGTAATTACAAAGGAAAGTGAGCACTTTCCATGGAAACCAGAGCATATTCTGAAGATGACATTTTAGTTCTTGTTTCATCGTCCTTGTGCTTTTCCTTGAGACCTATGTGAACCCAAATCGGAAAATGGGCCCATCTGCTCCTCCCTCTATTTTTTCATCTGTTCTAATATCACTGAGAGGATCCAGGAGCTCCCACAAAAAAATGACAAGGATGGTCATTTGATCTTAAATACCACATCCTCAGAGAAAAATCCAATTTAAAGTAACAGCCATAGCCTCAGGAATTGGGAACTGGTCTCTGGTGCTTATGTCTTTTTCAAATTATTATTTTGTTCTGAATCCTTGGATACCTGCCCCTGTCCTCCCTCAGGGCCAGGTCATAGCTACGGGTGCCCGTAGCGCTTCCCAAGCCAGGTCCACTCAGAGAGGCTAGAGGTCCTGGGGTCAGGAGAGCAGCCCAGCAGCTCTACTAGTCATGGGACATGCTACTGCCCTCACAAGGTTCCCACAAGCAGGCCAGGGTTAAAAGTCAAACTCCTCAAACCCATTCCCTTAAGCAAACCCATTCCAGGAAATCAGAGAAAAAAATATTTCAACAGAACAGCTCCACCTGTGCAAAGCAGGAACTAGCAGATCCTGGATGCTCTAAGAAGAAAAAGTACACTTAAATCTCCAAGCTCTGTTTAAATATTTGAGATTATGAAATAACACTGCAATTTTTGAGACACTTTCAAAGAGATGAAGCTTTTCTTCCATTTTTACCCAGTATTCTGATGTCTGCATTACAAACACTTTCAAAGAACTGATCAACAATTTTCCTATTACAGTGCTGTGTGCCATCAGCCTCCTGAGTGTATAGACCAGATAGTGTGTGCAACCCTGAGAGGACGTCCACAGAGCAATATTGACAAGCTGAACTGTTATCTGAAGTCCATACAGTGGCCTCAGACCCTTCCTGCTTCCTTCCAGAGTCTTTGAGAAACTCTTCTGTTTCTCCAATGTGCCAAATGAATTCCTGCCCTCACCCAGAAAACTCTCTCCCATGAAGCGCACATGGCTGCCTCATTCACTTTACGTCTGGTCTCTCCTGTCACGAGGCATCTCTAACCACACTCTGATTCTCCTCTCCCATGTCGCTCTTCCTCATAACTCTCATCAGTGTATGCTGTGTACTGTCCCATCCAGGAAGTAGGAGCTCAGGACTGGGATTTTATTTCGCAGATTCTGTTGCTGGGGTCTCCCAGGTTCCCAGAATGGAGTACTTAATGAACATCTGATGAATGAATGACTAAACACATCACACAACCATTTACACAGCCATCATATCATGAATTCCTAGAAATCAGGCACTATCTCATTCATATTCAAGTGGTAGGCCTGTGGATGAGTAGTCTATAAATGCTTGGATTTGACTGTGTGCAGCTCTTACATAACTGCATCTGTGACTGCTTTGGGTGTGTTTGTCTTATCTCAGCTAGAGGAAGGGCGGGGGTGGGCCTTGGATCTCCATAATCAGCCTCCCTGCTGAGGGACATGTCAAATGCATGCTAGACACTGCCAGACACAATCAAATGTTAGTGAATTTTTAGTGCTTTACAGAGCACATACAGAATGGTCAGGAGCTCAAAATCCTAATTTCCTATCATTCTATACTTGGGGAGCTGGGATGTGATAGTGTGGGGAGGATCCTATCACTTAGATTGAGGGGGAAAAAAACATTGCCCTGTTTTCCAGAACCTTTTCTTAAGGGTCATACCGGGCATGACAGACTAATCAAGCTGTAGAAACAGCCCACCTCAAACCTCAGTGGCTTAGCACAGCCAGAGTTCGACAGTCATCCCACACCTGCCAGAGACCCAGGCATTTCTCTGCATGGGGAGCTGGCATCCAAAGCCATGCACAGAATTTCCATATCAACACATGCTGTAAAAAAAAGAAAAAAGAAAAAGGAAAAAAAGTAATAAGCAGAGCCACTTTAAAATGGAGCTAGCCCTGCCATCCCAGAGGAACTGCCTTGCACTTCATACTCCTCAACCTTTGGGATATTAAAACTGGGCAAAATGACCTTTGAGCTGGGCCCAAAGCAATCATGTGTCCCAAAGAACTGTTTACAAGGATAACAAGAAAACAGATGTTATGATTATCGGACTGATGACTATTGGATACAAATTTAAAATATTCTTTAGAAGTAACATCATTATGTTATGTTATTCCCACCAATAGAAATGCATATCTTCTACTGATGTAATTTTCCCCTTCCCTTTCTCTTAAATACCCTTTGCCTTTGTCTCCCAATGGGAACATTATTTGGGCTTCTGCCTGAATCAGTGTTTCCTAAATAGTTATTCTTTTTATCTCAAACAAATACTTGTTTCTTCTCACTTTGAAAGGCCTTTAGGTTAACAATACGTTCTCAACCAGGGAGGCAGGGAGGCAAGCACTGGTAAATACATACTTTTAACTTGTATGTTAAAAGGGCACATCACTTCTGTTCCTGTTTCATTCACAGTTAACTCAAGGGGCTGGGAGGTACCATTCTCACAGGCAACAACACTACAAAGATCCGTGTCAGTGAACCACAGAATCTCTGCCATGCTCATTCCATTGCTCTTTAACTTTAGAGACACCACCCTGGTGTGCAGCGTTCTCTGAGCTCTTTGGGGTAAGGAGCCTCATTCTTCTGAACTCCAGATAGTTACTTCTAGGTTCATTCACTATAACCGTGCCTCATGGAGGTTCTGCCGCCAACCATACCTGTCCAGGCCTGGACAGCCACACACCACTCTGAGCCACGGTGTGGATCAGATGACCTAGGAAAAGCTATAGACAGAAAAGAAGGAGCTCAGGATCACACCCTGGAGAGCTCTCATGTGTAGAGACTGAGCAGCTGTGGAAGGATCGAGGAATGGCACTATGAACAAGCAACTAGTGAGAAGGGAAATGCAGCAAGTGCTATCTGGGAAGGCACCAAAAAGAGGAGGAAGGGACCCACCATGCTACATACAATGCCACCTGGCCATTCCCTCAGAGAGGCAGAGTTCATTCCTCACCCACTCCCTGAATTTGGATAGATTCTGTGACTACTTTGACCACTGAAATATTGCAGAATGATCCCAGGCCTGCTCTAGACAGGTTCCAGAAGTGGTCTGGCTGCTTAACTTGTGGAATGCTCACCTGCAAATACTCTTCTTTGGGACCCAATACCATGTGACGAGAAGCCCAAGGCACATGGAGAGACCATGTGTATGTATGGTCAAGGGTCCACACTAGGTTCCCAGCCCACAAGCAGCACTGACTGCTACTCTGTGAGTGCACCGTCTTGGATGTGCTTCAGGTGACATCAGCCCCAGCTGCCATCTGACCGCAACTATAGGAAAAACCCTTCTAGAACCACCTAGTTAGGAATAGTCAGCCAATAAAATTGTGATATATTGAAATATGTGGTTATTTAAATGTGGGATGCCTCGCCATGCAGGAATAGATAACTGGTGCCAGCACTGAAGATTGACCACTGGATTCATCTATGTCAAAGTCAATGGTGACCTTGGAGGGGAAAAGATCAATCTCACTGGAATGGACTCAAGGGAGAGTGGGAAGAGAAGTACAGGCAGAGGATCATTCAAGGAGTTTTGATGTAAAGGAAGTATAGAAATGAGGCAGCAGCTCAAAGGGGTGCAAAGGAGGGGTTTTTTATAAGATAAGAGATTTATTATGGCATGTTTATATGCTAATGGGAATGATTCCATAGAGACAGGGAAACTGATGACGAAAGAGAAAATAGAAAATTGCTACAGCAAAGTTAGAGAGATTAAACAATTACAAAAGATGATAGAGACTTTGGCCTATTGGAGGAACCTTGACGGTGCACCCCGATGATGAAGCCTACCCTCATCCCAGAGAAGTCTGAGAATTCACCCAAAAGGGAGGGCAGCATCCATGGCTATAAATGGAGCTTGACTGGTGTGGTGGGGGAGATGGTGTAGGTTTTCATTTGGAAGCATGCATTTTCTCAGTGGAAGTTTTAAGTCTTGCTTGCAATAGAGTGAAGAGGGGGAAAGGTGAAAGATGTGAAAATAGAGAAGGGATGAATGAGGTAGGAAAGCAGAGGGGACCGCAGACAGCCTTGTATGTCCACGGGGACTGTGTTCTGTGTGCTTTGGACGCTTGGAGGGCAGACGGCAACAGGGAGCAGAGACAATCCCAGACACAAAACTTCCATTACACTACAGAGTGGTAACTAAGTGCTGTAGGAACACATTTGTGGCAAGCACTTTCTGTTAGTGAGGATACAGGAGGACTTCATGAGGAAGTGACATCTATAGGGAATCTTTAAAAGAGGAGGAGGAACTTGCTGAATGGATGCAGAACAAGGGATGGGGTTAGTTTTAAGGAAAGAGGATGTGGGAAAACATAGAAATGGAAAAAAAAAAAAACAAGTGTTATAATGCAGAGACTGGCAAGATCGACATGTGCTGGATCAGGAGAACACAGAGGCAGGAAGTGCCACAGCCTTAAGGACAGGTAGTATTTGCTCAGGTGCAGAAGACAAATGTTGGTGTCAAGTATATTGCATTAAATCTACTCTTCTGAATATAGGACATGTTTTAGTGAAACAGGGTATATTTTATTCATCTAACAAATAATTATTATGTGCTTTAGTAGTTAAAATTAGTTTGGGCTTTATATACAAAGAAATATAACATTAGTTGTAAATAAAATAGAAGTTTATTTCTCTTTCATGTAAAAGACAACAACACTAGTAAAAGAAGTCTTGAGATTAGCAGTTCAGTTAACTAGTACGACAATCTTAAAATGACATCAAGAACACATGCTTTGTTCTAGATTCCACTCCACCACTGTTAGCATTTCCCCTCTTCTTCAGGCTTCAAAATGGCTACCAGAGCTCCAACCATTACATCTGCATTCCAGGGCACACTCTCTCCCTTTAAAGAGCTGTACTAAACCCAGTTTTTGTCATTCCCTAGACTTTCTAGAGCTCAATGGCTACACTATCACCCATCCTCACAAACCAGCTATCTCGACCATCTCTGGAGGAAATACAGGCTGCCTCACAGCTTCTATCACTCCTATCAAAGAGGATGGTAGCAACTCTGGTACCCATGCAGTCTCTGACAGCTCCACTACTTCTGGGTCAGATGAAGCCTTGCACCATAGGAAATGGGACCTGGCTTTCCTCATGGCTACCTCAGGGCTGAATGGTACAACTGAGGTGGGTGGGGGGTTCATAAACCAGGGTCAAAATTTGACCAGAAAGAGATTTGAGACAGGACTGGTAGATAACGCTACTCTCCTTCCTTCCTTCCTTCTGCGGTCAGATTGACTTTACTATTGGAAAGAAGTTCCATGTAACCCAGTGACCTGCAGGGTTTCCCAGCTCAGTGAGACATCTCCCGTGTTTACATTCTGTGCCCTGCCACAGAGTCCCTCTCCCTTCACCTAGCTTCCCTGGGATGACATTTCCCAATAAAGCCTCGGTATTTCTGTTTTGCCAGCTATTTCCTAGGGAAACTGGAGCTAAGCCGGTGTGCCTCTAGAGTCCACACAAAGCTCTGGACTACCTCTCTTGGAAGGGACACAGGTGCATAGCCACGCCTGCTGCCAAGTAGGAAAATGTGGCCTTTTACTGCCTGCCCTCATGAACCCAGCTAAAATTTGGGTTCCTGTTGTTAAGGAGGAGGAGAAAGTAGGCAGTGGGTGGGAACTGGCCAGCTCACCCTCGGGTGCCTACCATGGGCAAGGCACACATTCAAAGAGTTAGGGTGCCTCATCTAGAATTTTAAAAAATTACAAGGTGTTTATAATATGTACTGATATATAAAACAATGAACTCACACTTATAAGCATGTAACTGGGATTTAAATTCAGACTACCCTTATAAAGCAGTGCTGAACAAATCACCAACCCTGTTTGGTAGATGTCAGCGTTGCCTAGGTGATTTCTGAGGAAATAGTAAAGGAGAGAGAGCTGTAAACAGACGCAGCAGCTCCATAGCGTTACCAGGAAGGACACGTTTCCAAGGAAGCCATGAGAAACAAATTCCTTGTATTCACAGGCAGTTAAACCCACACTTATGTCAATCCCCGTTGTAGGACAAATGCTCCAACCTGAGTGAGAGGAAAGGGTGGGGAGAGCGTGCATGCTCTGGGACTTTGCATACCCCACCGATGCACAGACCGCTGCAGCAACATCTGAGACAGCCAGTGCTCTGAGGGGGATAAGGAATTCTCGGTAAAAGCTCATTGAAGTACATTTAGAAGAAGGAAAGAGAAAAAGATTCAAACAATTAACTGGCACTTACATTCCTTCTCTGCTGACTTAATTACATGCTATTCGCATACAAACTCTGAAGCCTGTGACATTCAAACTTCTGGGATAAAGTGTAGCCAGTATTACACTTATTGATTTAACTGTTTCTGGATTTGAAGCTCAAATCTCTTGACAGTTTTCACTACAAATCCTTGATTTGGGATTTGGGAGATTTTTGGTCAAATATAATAAATAAATTCTCCACTAACATAAAACTTGGAGCTCATGCAATAGGAACTGAATAATATTACTCTAAGTGTCCTAGACCTAAACTGCAAAGTAAACTATGAAAGATAGCCCAAGCTTTCTGTTCTATAGAAATGGCATTTTGATGAAGCTGGACAACTGTGGTAAAATAAATCCATATGGTGTCAATCTGACCGCAGAAGGGAGGAGAAAGAACTGGTGAGATGGGCTACCCTTGCTAAGTCCCATCATTTCAGTAAATCCTGTAAGCAGTTTTATGAGGGATACGTTTTCATTCCCAGCTCACAGATGAGGAAACTGAAGCTTGGACAACTTAAGGGGCTTGTCTGGGCCACACAGTTAATACAAATTGTCATTTGGTCACTTGGAGTCCAAATTCAATATTCTTTCATCGTGATTAAAAACTCAGCTTGCCTCAAAATAAATTCGTTGTGTGTGTCCCTTTCCAAGGGAGACTGCCACCCCATATTCCTGCAGGGCCCCCAGAGTATTGCTAGGAAGTTTTAAGCTCCAGCTCCAGGAGACTCGGGATCTCTTTTTTGTGTTCTCCTGCCTATTCCCAGCACCAAGATAAATGTCCAGCAAGTAGTAAGTGGTCAGTACAGGATGTCCCTCACCATCAAAATGTCAGCATCGAAGCAGGAACCAAATATCTATGGTTGGCCCCTAAGGGAAACAGCTGTCTGTATTGAATGAAAAGCACAGGTGTAGACGCTAAAGAAGAAAAGAGTTCAATCCAGAGGTGTCTGCTTGCTTGTCTTCATTGATTAATATATCTTTAGTTCCAATGCAGCATGATTCTTACATGAAACAGAAAGCGGTCAAATCAGGCCAGTCATAGTCTTATTTCACATCAAACCCTCTGCTGGCCCATGAACAAACTTTAATTGAGAACCCAGCAGGGGTCACATAGTGTGCTGGCAGAGAGGAAGCCAAGATGAGTCTCTGAAAGAGCCAGCAGGGAGGGGCTGGTGGTTCAAGGACCACAGTGCAAGGGGCCAAAGAGTGTGTGTTCTCCACAGCCATTCCGGGAGGTCTGCCAGTTGTCATGTTCATCAAAGGCTCCCAGGGCTGTATGCTAACCACATTCCTACCTCTCCTCCCAGGGGTGTCACATGATCCTTAAAGCATTCCCAGGAAGTAGGCATCACTGTATCCTGATTTGGCCTGCCAAGGATGCCAGGTTATGGGAAATTAAAACAAATTTACAGAGACCACACCCCAATAATGGGACTAGGACTTTCACTCAGAACTTTTGTAACCAGGTCTAGTACTTGTTCCATTTCACTGATGTCCTTTCCTGAATTCTAGGTCTTGTGAACAATCTCTAAGCAACAGTTACTAGGTCAGAAAGTTGTTCGCATTTTCTTGCATAAGCACCTTCTAAGCAAACTTGTGATGAGCACATCACCAGCTGGCTCCTTAGAAACCATACATTGTATGAGGCCACAGGAAACACCAACATCCTCTCTAGGTGTGCATGTGCCATTGCTGCATTATACCTACTTGTGAGATATCCTATGTACTACTAAAATTAGAGGAAAATGTGATGAACCAAATTCCTATTTCAGTAGGCCTTGCTCCCAGGAGGAAGTATGAACCTGGTATGAGACCTTGAGTTAGTCCTCAATGGTCTCTGCTTTTTTTGGTTCTGGAAAAAAAAAAATTAGAGGTGAAACATTTACGAACAGCAACTTTGAATTAAGAACAAAGGGATCCATCAGTCCTCAATCAGTAATAAAACAAGTCAGAAGAAATAATACGCATTGAAAGGAAAAGAATATAAACCTTTGTGTTCATGACTTGGGAAGAGTCCCAGGGAACATCATTGCTTCATTCACCCAGGCTCCCAGGTAGGTCAAGTGTTACCCCAAGTGCCCTAGGCACTGGTTGGCACTGATCTCTCTGAAGACAGTGTTTGTGTTTCCTTGGAAGAATACGCAGAAAGAAAGCATGAGGCATTTAGCAGTAATGTTCCTAAAAACACCTTTTAAAAAAATGTTATTTGGTAAAGGATGGGGAGATGGCAGAGGAGACACAGACTACGACACCTTACAAGTGCTGGGTGAGGGCACAGCTCTTGCTCTTTGAAGTGATGCAACACAACAGGAGCCCAAGTCACTCTCAGAGTTAGGTATCTGAGGAACAGATAAATGGCACCCACTCAGCTTTCTCGAGGCAGAAGACTACATGCACCTGATGGGTTAAAATGTCACAGAAATTAAAAGCTAACTTTGTAGGAGTCTTCTAAACACATAGTTTGGAGGAAATCAGTTTGGAAAGGAGCATCCAGGATTACTCCCCAATCCCCACTTTCATGGATAACTTGCAACCTCATCAGAAACAGAAAAGTTTCAGAGAACGTATAACTTTACAGTTCCCTAGTTGGTAAGAAGGCAAAAAAGGGAACAGACTAAAAATCACTGAATATGACTATGTCTTAAAAACCTCTAGCAAGCTCAGAAGACAAAAGGGAAGATTCTTCAGTGCCAGAAATGAAGCAGAGACCCAAACAGGAGCAAAAACCATGTTCCCCATTGCCCCATCTTCTGGATATAGGCCCAGTGACAGCACTGGCATTTACCTCCATTCTGCGTAGTAAATGGAACATGGACCTACAAAGAGAACCAAGATCCCATCATCTAGCTGGGAGAATGAAAATGCTATCCAGAGAACACCATCCTACTCTGTGAAAAAAAAGAGGTTAGAGGAACTCCAGCTGCCAGTCTAGGAATGTGTCAAGAAAGATTGCCATTCGCCTGGGGCTCTGAATAGGAGGGAAAAGTTTTCCCATGAGAAATTAAAACCTCAAACTGTATACCACATGCATGTAAGGGTTCTAAACTTGCACTATTAATGTAGTTCAGGGAATCTTGAGCCAAGAAATGAATGTAAAAACTTGTCCTGGGTAGGTGAAACCCTGGGCTCCCAACAAAAGGAAAACAAAATCACTCTGTGGGAACATTTTTGCAGCCCAGGATACATGTGACTCAGGCCTCCCACAGGTGGCACTGGTCTCCGGGACTACTCAGGTTTGGTCTCTGCATGCCACTTTCATTCTCTTGTTAAAACTCTACTAAGCACACAGATTGAAATCTCTGCATTTCCCACCAAAGGGACCAGGTCTCCTTGAGGAATGGCTGATTCCAGGTCTGAGGCGACAAGTGTACTAGAAGCATTGAAAACAATGGCTCATGTCTGACAGCAAGGGTCACGTCAAAAGGAAAAAGAGCTACTACCTAGGATGGGCTCCCATTGACCATAGAAAGGACAATAAGAGGAGCAACAAAGATCACAAGGACAATGGATTAAAACACAACAAGATGTTTAAATTCTTAAATACATAATGGTATTTTAAAAATCTTATTATAGGAATTAACTAATTATTTTGAAGACTGATAAATAAAGGGAAAGAATAGAATATCCTGCCTTTCCTATAAAAACTTTCACTGGGTACCAAATAGCTAATGAGAGGAAATTTCATTTTTATAGAAATAATATAGCTAACAAAAGATGAAAGAATTCTAAAAATAGAACATCACAATTTTGTACCTTCAGTGCATTAGCGTATTGGGGGTGATAAACAAGACAAGCAGGCATTATGTACTGCCTGATGGAAGTACACAACACCCTCTGTAAAGGAGTCTTGCCCCCAAACTAATCAATAAATCAGTTAAATCTAAATGCAAAATTAGCCTCTGAATCCAATCACCAGTCTACAGGAAATACAGAAGGCAAAGGAACAAGTTAAATAAAAATATGAGACAGAAGTCAACAAAATCCAAACTGTTGGGAGTTCTATAAGTTAAATAATTGAATTCAAGAGAGCAAGAGAGAAAGGTAAAGAAGGAAGCTATAGATCGAAAGAGAATTATGAGACATGGCAATCTTTTCTAATACAAGTGTCTTACTTGAATAATCATTCAAGCAGTTGATAAAAATTTAAAAATCATACCATGAACAAGTGAGATTACAAAGTATGCAAGATTAGTTTAACATTTGAAGATCAATTAATGTTAGTCCAACAAATCAATGAGAAAAAGAAGAAAAATCATATGATCATATCAGTACATGCAGGAAAAGAACTTTCAAAAAAATCCATTTATTATAAAACTCAGCAAAGTGGGCAGAGAATGGAACTTTCTCAACTTGGTAAAGAACATCTACAAAAATAAAAATAATAACCTTACTGTTAACATCATACTTAATGATAAGAAAATGAGTACTTCCCCCCTAAGATTTGAGATAAGGTAAAGGTGTTCCCTCTTACCACTATATTGTATTGGAAGTCCTAGCTAGTGCAATAGGACAAGAAAAAAGAAGAAAAGGTATACAGATTGGGAGGAAAGAAATAAAAATGTCTTTATTCACAGATAAAATGATTGACTATGTAGAAAATCACAAAGAATCAACAACAACAAAAAAAACTCTTGGATCAAACTAGTCAACACAACAAAGTTGTAGGATATAAGGCTAATACACAAAAATCAATCACTTACCCACATTATACACATCTACACTGGACAGGGACAAAAGTCAATACATGAAGACAGAGGAATGAAGACGAGAGGAAGCAAAACTGAACGAATTTGCTCATTTTTTTCTAATGGGGGTCAATTAATACTGTGGTTCTTATTGTTGCTGCTGACAATGAAAATTCAATATTTAGACATTTCAACAATTAAATATTTAAAGATAACCAAAAATTTTAAAGTACTTTAAATTACCAAAGTAAACAAAAAGAAAAACAAAAAGATTAAATAGCGAAGACAAAAAGCAAAGGAACTTACAACTAACTTTTGAAATAAACAATAAACATAAGATAAAATTAAGGCCAAATTTAACTATGTCAGTAAATGTAAGATAAATCCATTTGCTTAAAATAAAAAGCTCGGAATAGAATAATAAAACCAACTACATGCTACAAAAAGAATGTTCAGAGAAAACTTCAGTGGTCATTCATATGTATATTACTAAACAAGAAATAATAATTTTTATGAGATAGACCATTCTATTCTAGAATAGAACATTAGTTAGGTAAGCATATATTTGCAAAATTTAAAAAAATTAAAAACTTAATAAATTAAGTTTTTTCTGTGGAAGAAATCAAAGAAGCTATCTAAAAGCTATCCTGATGCCAAAAAAAAATGCTTTATTCAGATAGTTTAATATGCAAAATCTTGAACATTTTCAAGGAATAATTTCACTAACACTTAACCTTTTCTAGAATATAGCAAGAAAGAAAGCTTTCAGATTCTTTTTTTTTCAAGGCCAGCAAAATGATGATACTTAAATTTAACTAATCTGAAATAGAAATAGAACAATCTTACATAAGAAAGCAATGTCAAAACCTTAGTAAAGTACTAGCAAATATAATTCAGTGGTATTTTAGAAGGAGAATACACTCTAACCAAGTTGAATTCTTTCCAGAAATGCAAAAATGGTTCAGTGTTAAAATCTCTCAGGTGATTTAATGTATCAATCAGGGTTCAGTTATAAAAACCAGAATCCTCTCTAGCTAGTCTAAAGCAGAAAGGAATCAATTAATTGCAGGGTATAAAGTGGCTCACAGAAGCTCAGTGAGAACTAAAGAAGCAGACACAAGGGTGAGCTTTTGGGAAGAGCTGCCAAAGCAGCATCATTGACTCAGCCGAGGAGGGGCTGTTGACTCCTCTGCAATCAGAAAATCTTCGGCACCACACTGACATTGCCGAGATGGAGAACAACATGGCCGTGAAGTGCCTCCATCAGAACACCACTATAACTGGGAGATGGTCTGTCTCAAAAGACTTTCTGCAGCCAGCTCTAGGATCGCATTACCTGCTGTCACCAGTCTAACGTGTGGCCTGAGTCCTTGCTGTCAGTCTTCACAACCCCAGAGACAGGACCCTGCTCCTCTCATCCATTCCCAGCACGTCAGTGTCTCCCCAGCTTGTTTGTTAGCAGAAACAGTGTATGCAGCAGACACGCAGCCTTCACCACACTCTGCTTTGCAAATTTCACACTAAGGTAGTTGACGTTTAAAGCTAAGTGAGTGCAGAAGCGAGAAGGGAAAGGAATCTCAGAGGCGTGCATTTGAGCTGTCCTATCTCTGCTGGGGAGGAGGACAGTCTTGCAGGATGGGTGCATGGATACGGAGCCTCGAAGCATCAGAGCATTGAGTAATCATCTCCACCCCGGCCACCCATGGCTTCTCAACATCCTTAATGAGCCATTCCCACAGCGATCACACTCCAAACAACAGCACTGATCTGCTCTTCCCTGTATCTCCCCAGAAGTGAAGACCCAGGGCCACATCTGTCCCCAAATCTATCACTGAGTGATGTTCACTCCTCATCATGTTCCATAGAAATCCAGGCTCAGTAATCTGTAATAATCACAGTGTTAACCACCAAGAGGGAACCCTCAATAAAATGACAAAAACAGGAGGAAAACTGGTTAACATACGTACATATAAACCAACCAAACGGTGAGCAAATATATACGAGAAACAGTCTTAATTTCAGCAACTAGTCACGAGGCCAATATTGACTTGGGATGGATAGCTAGGTAGATGATAGATGATAGAAAGATCAGTTTATTATTATTAATTATTAATATATGCATATGCATAATGGCTTATTGAGATATTCACATACCAAATAATTCACACGTATTAATTAAACAATTTAATGTTTTTTAGCATTCACAGACTTGTGCAAATATTATTACAATCTCTTTTAGAACATTTTCATCACCCCCAAAGAGAAACCCCATAACCATGAGTAGCGGCTGCTCACCATTTTGCCCCCAAACTCTCTTATCCCAGCTCTGAACAATCATTACTCTGTTTTCTGTCTCTCTATATCTCCTATTCTGGATATTTTGCATAAGCGGAATTATCCAATATGTGACCTTTTTGAACTTACTTTTTTCACTTAGCATGATGATTTCAAGGTCCATCTATGCTGTAGCATATGTCAGTAATTCATTAATTTTTATTGTTGAATAATATTCCATCATATGGGTATATCATATTTTACTTATTCATCATTGGTAGACATCTAGGTAATTTCCATTTTTTGGTTATTTTGAATAATGTTGCTATGAACACGAGTGTACACATTTTTGTGTGGACATATGTTTTTAGTTCTCTTGGGCATAACCTAGAAGTAAACTTGTCACATATTAACTCTATGTTTAACCTCTGAAGGAACTCTTGGACTGTTTTCAAAGCAGCTGCACGATTTCACATTCCAACCAGCAGGGTATGCGTGTGGAGTCCGATTTCTCTCCACCCTCACTTACATTTGTTATTATCTGTCTTTTTGATGATAGCCATTCTAGTTAGCATGAAGTGATGTCTCATCATGTTTTTTATTTGCCTGTCCCTATTGGCTAATGAGGTTGAGTGTCTTTCATATGTTTATTGACCATTTTTATATCTTCATTAGAGAAATATTTAGTTAGGTCCTTTCCTCATTTGTTAACTGGTTGTTTAATGTTTTTTTTGTTGTTGTTTTTGAAGAAACTATGAGAAGGATACAGAACAAGTATATATTAATAGAGTTTGTTCGATTAACCTTCTATTTCCCATTTCTGGTTTCTTCATTTGTGTCTGTGAATTTGAGTTACCACCTAATGACATTTCCTTACTTCAGTGTAGCTTTGTGCTCTTATTGTCAAATAAATATATAACATTTCTGCTGGAGGCAAGTAGCCATCTAGCCACAGAAGACAGTAATTAAATCATAATCTGTGCTGTGGGATACATTGTGGCCACTTTAAAAACTAGGCAAATCTGCATATGCTGATATGGAATCCTGTCCAGAATATGTTGTGATGTAAAAAAAAAACAAATGCAGAGTACAAAACAATATGCACTATTGCTTCCATCTGTACAAATATCATAACACTTACTCACATAGCATGCAGAGAACACCCCCTAAGTATTACACACCACACTATTAAGGGACTCCCTCTGGCAGTGGCACATTCAAGTTTAAGGAGTGATGAAGATGCTTAGGTATACTTCATGGAAATCGTTATTGTTTGGGGGTATATAGAGTGCGTAGAATTCCTTTCTATATCTTTTTAAACCTGGTAGACAGATACACATGCAGCTATGTCCTGAAAGGCAGGCACTCTCAGTGGTTAGAGGGAGACCACAGTGCCACAGAAGCAGTGAGCTCATTCAGAGCTGCAGCCAGAAGAAAGAAATAAGCCACCTCTTGGAAACACTTGGGCTTCACATCCCAGGATGGCCATGCAATCAGAAGGATGGAACAGTAAGATCAATAAGGAAAGGAAACCAAAGTCATATTAATCATAAGGACAAAAGGCTCAAGGGCAGGAGATGACCTGGAGCAGACTTACCCAGGTCCTTGCCAAAGGGAGACCTTTTTCCTCTTAAAGGATGCCACATCTCTGTGGAGGATCCCCCTGATTCACTCTCCTCCTCTCCTAAGCCGTGTGATCCTGTATGAAGACTCTCCGGGAGAAACAGCTAATCCTTTCATTAGAGTCATTTTCAGCCTTGCGAAAATAAGAGACTACTCTCTTCCAGGAAATGTATTTTACTTTAAAAACTCAACTCAGAAATTACATAAGATGGTAGAATGAGCATGTGTGCACACATGCATGCACACACACATATGTACACATATACACACATGTACAAACACACTCACACACACACACACACACACACACACACACACACACACATCCCTTGGAGAACAAACAGTGGGTCCTCTGGGTAAACTTGAATTGTGAGAAAGTCCTAGGAGGCAGAAGCAGATGGGGTCCAGTGTGACACACCGAGGAAGTCCTCTACCACTACCATCACTGGAGCACAGGCATGACACAGCTGCTTCTGGGACAGATGGGACAGAAGCAGCACCAGGCCACAGGCTACCTATCAGAGTCATTAATCTAAAATCACACTGCCCCCGCCCCAGCATCACAATGACAAAGGCACCTCCTCTGCTAAGTCACATGCAGCTTGGGTGTTTGACTGGGGCTAAACCCCAGACCTTCACTGCAAAGAAAATGAAGCTGGTGCCTCAAGAACCACTGCCCTTTAATTAGCTGTCTATCTTTATGAGGGACACAGTGAACAAAAGTAGACTCCCCCTCGGGGTCCTGAACACCCAGAGTTGAATCCACAGCCCCTCTTGCCTGATAGCCTGGGGTGTCCACTGCAAACTATGGTCCCGTTCTCAGTCAGAAAACACACAGGCACCCAATTTTGCAAAAAACTTAGGGAGCACTGGACTCCCTAAAGAAATATGCAACCCACAGGGGACCATGAACCCCAGTTATGAACAAGGTCATGTTGGGAGATGCCTTGTCCCAGTCCTGTTTTCCAAGAAGAGGATATCTCCTGCTCACACCCTTGTCCTCTGGGCCTGGCCCTGGAGAGGAAGCTCTGTGAGTTAGTGTGGGCACGTGCAGGCCAGGTCCTCTGCATCTCATACCATTCCAGGCGGGGCTTGGCCCAGCCTGCATTAGCGAGGCATGCCCACCTAATTCTGGGGTTTCATTACAAGACTCACGAGCTGTCATCCCAAGCCATGTTCCCATAGTAGCCTTGTCATGACAATGGCAGTGAGGATCCTATCGGCCACGTCTTTGGTTGATTTCTCAGTTTGCTCAGAACCTAGATAGAGGGGAGGGCGGGCCCCTCAGAGACCCTGACATTTCACTTTCACAACCTCCCAAAATAGGCAGGGCCATCTGGTCCTACTGTGCCCAGAATGCTGTGAACTGACCAGGAGGCTTGCCCTGGCCATGGAGAAAGAGGCCTTCATTCTACCCCCACTGAGACACTTTCTGAAGGAGAAGAAGCACTGGCCTAAGACAGCAGTTCTTTATGTGTGGCCTGGTAGCCCCTGGGGACCCCAGAAACCCTCTCAGGAGGGCATGAAGTCAAGACTCTCAGAACTCCAGTATGTGAATTGCCCCTTTCTCTCTCATTCTCACACAAGTGTGCACAGGTGTGCAGTGGAGATTTCTAGAGGCTGTGTGATACGTGACAGTGTCCATTCTACAGCTAAGTGTGTTCAAGTGCACTCTTGCGTTAAGACTTTTTTCAATTTTGATAGCTAATGCAATAAATAGTGATAAAGATACCCACACAAGCAAAAGCCATGTGGGGTTCTCCATGACTTTTAAGAGTGAGCCCAAAGAGTGGAAATTGGAAATGCCTCTCTCTGAATATCATCACCCCTTGATGTTCTCCACTTCTTGTGCAAGTGGAGCCCAACACCATGTTCTGGAGGCCAGAGCCCTCCTCCCCAGAACCCCTGCTTGGCTCTCACGCTCCACTCTCCACAGGAGAGAATGAATGTCAGAGTCAGAGCATATCACTCTACCATTACAACCCTTTTAGAACAAGCCTTGGATGCTGACATGGTGAGAAGTTCCCTGGAGCACCATCCACTCATTCTCATAGGTTGAGGGTCCTCTGCCCTAAATCTGCTCTCAACTGCTTTTCAAAGGACAGACAGCCAGACAAGGTGTGTTTTCCTTAAGAAGCTCCTGGCATTGATGGCATCTGCTTGTTCCCATGGTCACTTCTGGAGACCTGCCTACCCCTCCACCTCTCACAACACCCTCCTTCCTACTGACTCTTTCTAACCCAGAAACTCTCGCCCTGTCAGCTACATCCCACCCAGACCACGACATGCCAGTAGCTCCCCTTGCCCATGGCAGAGGTCACTCCCAGGGGTCTGTCCTGACCTCCCCAACCCCCCTCTATCACAACTCTCTGGTATTTTCTCCAGAGACCTTATCACAAACTGAAATCCTCCTGTGTTGACTTATTTAACTTCTTGTCACTGCTTTCTATCCCTGAAGCCTAGAGCAATGCATGTTCCACAAATACTTCTAGAATGAATGAATTATAATATCTTGCATTTCAAAGCAACACTTAGGGTCCACAGTCATCAGACACAGAAAGAGCTACATTGTCAACAATCCACTTAACTCCACCCATGCCTGGGCCTGGTCACAGGTTGCATGCCCAAGGCAGACAGAGGCTCTAACAAAGGACTGGTGTGCTCTAGAGTGGGGAGGGGGGACATAAAGCAGACAGTGCCATGAGGAAGACACATTTCTTTTGGTCAGAGCCAAATATCTTGGGTAGCTTCTACTACAAAGCCTGGTAAGCTTTTCCAGAAAGTTAATTTATCCAAACACTTTTTAAAATTTTTACTTTATTTTATCAAATTAATACATGTGCATAGTATTTTTAAATTAACATTGAAACTACAAAATATTACTGAGAAAAAATTTTAAAAACCTAAATAAATGGAGAGATATACAAGATTCTTAGGACAGGAGATTCAAATGTTGTTACTATGACAATTCTCCCCAAACCAAAGTGTGCATTCAATGCAAGAGATTCCAAAATTCTCCATCATTCACTGTGATTTCTTCTTGTAATTCAAACCCAAATTTCCAACTATCTGCAGGTAGCTAACAATGACGCAGCCACCCCTGACCTCAGCACAAGTCCCAAGGGCCTGAGGTCAGCCTCTGGAGTCTTCATTCTGGACAGTCCCTGACATCTCTGAAGCTGGCCTTCCTGCTCCTGCTTCCACAGACACTGAGGTCTGTCCATTATTTCCCTGAAAGGACTCTCCGATGACTCTCCTTCAGTGTTCCCACTGCTTCACCAAGACTGCATCTGCCAGACTGAATCCTCCATAGCTCTCCCTGGCATGTCTCCCCTCTCTGCAGCAGGCCCACATCACACTGGTGCCCTTGGCCTAACTTCTGCAGATATCTGCTGTCCCCATCAAGTAGAGCACTAAGCATGGCCCCAGTGTCCCTCTGAGACCTGTGTCTTTCCAACTTCCCTGACACGTGCCCAGTCCTCCAGAAGACTGGCGCTCCTATTGCCCAATCTCTGCCTGTAGCATACTTCCACCCAAATTCTGGCTTTATGTAAGTTGCTCCTCCTGTATGTTTTGTGCCTTTTTCTTCTTCACTGTCCCCCTTATCCAAACTCTCTTTGGCCTTCAAGCCCTGTCTTGGATGTCATCTTATAGGTCTACTTCCTTCTAGAATCCTGACAGTTTCACTTTGTAGCACATAGTTTTGAGCCAATGTTCCTTTACTGCCAACACATACGTGGCTTCGACATAACATTTTGTTTCATGACCAAGAGAGAGAGATATTTTTATTACCTTGTTTTATGGAAGAGAAAACAGAAGGTCAGAGTGGTTCAGGGAATCACCCTAGGGACAACCTCGGAAGCACTAGGTTAGGGATCAGAACTTCCATCTCTGAGCTTGCAAGTCCAGTGCTTTATGGCAACCCAAGGTTTGTAACTGCAATTCCCTAAGGATGGGACGAAGACTACAGGGCCCTGAGGAATACAGCCTGCTCTTTTTCACACTGCTTTTGTTTCTGCCTGTGTGATAAAATAGAGGGCCGCTAGCTCTTAGACATCTCTAATAGTGACAGTAGCTAGGTGACTGACAGGCACTGCCTTTCTTCAACTTGTCCACAGCTCTCTGAAGCAGACTCTATGTCCAAATTTTGAATGAGAAACTAAGAAAGTTCACATGTGCATTCATATTCAAAAATATAAGCCCTCCATCTGTGCCTGGCATGATATGTGTACTAGTTAAACACTGGCAGCTGAGAGACAGAGCCCTGCTTCCCTGGAAGCTGATGAGCTTCTAGGGGAAAATCAATGAAGTTAACATATAAAATGAATACAAATGATGATAAGTCCAGTGGCTTCAGTGGACACAGGAGGACATGTTGTGAGGACTGGCCCTAGGACAACATCAGCCTCCCAGAGTGATTGTTTCATCCACCTGGGTATTCAGGGCTGCCCCAGCTTTCCAGGAACTGGCCTTTTCTCCTCACATAAAAATAGCCATTTCTCATAAACTATTTAGTGGGACTCAGCTGGCAGCAGGAACCATCAGCCACACGAAATAGAAGCTTTTTTGGTGATTAGAGGAAGCAGCCGGAAGGGCATAACCAAGGCCAAAGTCGTGCTTCCCTCTCATTATGTCTCAAGGAAGGGAGGTATTTTAGCTCTTGGTCAGTGAGAGTGAACAAAGGGCCCCCACGGGAGGATGGGAGGGCACTCTGAGGACG
Organism: Eidolon dupreanum; assembly: GCA_028627145.1. Lineage (NCBI taxonomy): Eukaryota > Metazoa > Chordata > Mammalia > Chiroptera > Pteropodidae > Eidolon > Eidolon dupreanum. The sequence continues at coordinate 91,849,324 of CM053509.1, forward strand.
GGGCCTCTGCTCTGAGTACTGGTGGCAAAGCCACAGGTCTGGGGCACAAAAATGCACAATGCTTTCATCTTAACCCAGCTGGATATGGAGCAGATTTCGGCCTTCCCTCTGACTGCTGCATTGCGTGCCCATGTAAAGCTGCTGCCTGTTAGGGAGCAACCAGTCCTGTCCCATCCTAATACCTGAGCACAGGGGCAGCTTTGCATCTTTATCCCCAATCCCAGCAGGGAAGAGGCACAAGGGCCATGGATCTCAGTGATGGAGAATCCTGAATGCATTAGCCATGTGCCCTGAGACCCCACTGAGTCTCATCTTACCTCCCATTCTCCCTCCTCCATCTCAACCCCTCTGCCACTTCTATTCATCTCCCCTCCCCCATCCATTTTCCCCACACCCTCATCTCCCCAACTTCCCATCTACTCCACTCCACCCCATACTACTCAGTTTCCCACCAGCCACAAGGCAGAACTGCTGAAGAATAAAGGCTGCTCGTGCCCACATCTCAGATACTTGTCACTAGCAGCCAGGACTTGTGCGCACTCTGTGGTCAAGGACTCTGGTGAGAAGGACACCCGACCTCTGTGGTGGCCACCACTGGTTGCCTTCAGAAGAAAGGCCTCTTGCCCCTCCCCCAAAGCCTGGAATTGGTCCTGACATCCCAAGCCAATCTGGAAATCTGTCCTGGTCCATCTTTTGCACAGTTCCTGGCCACCTTTCTAGGGCAAGGCCATGTGCCCACAGAACCCTCCTTCCCTAGAGGCCAGGCCCATAGACAACCCCCAATTTCTCCTCCCTATAGCACTTGGAGGCCCCTCCCAGGGCAAATCCCAGTCCCCACCCTGGTAGATAGACAGGAGCTACTTGAGATTTTTCAGGTGGCAATCCCATCTGAAAACACACCTGAGTTCCACTTTTCACCGAGCAACCCAGAGGAGGGTACCTAGGGCCAGGCAAGGTATCTGTACACCCAAGGCTCCACACATGGGAAGCACAGGGCTCCCTGCTCCAGTTCCTCTGTTTTGCTCTTTCTGTTACTCTCTAGAAAAACAATGGGTCTCTGATAAGGATTCAAACTATGTCTCCAATTCTGGGGAACAGGGGGCCCCTCACCTGGCTGGAGATGCTAAAGTGGCTGACTAGACGGACTTCCTTCTCCCAGATCAGCCTGGATGGCGCCACATGTGGGGCATTGCTTCCAGACGCCTGCCATCCCATCCCAATGCATGGCCAATGATCTGAGCTACTTACCAAAAAAAACTAAAATAAAGACAGGTTTCCAGCATACTTCAGAGTTGGTAATTCTATCCACCATCCATATGCCAGACATCATTCCCAGCAGCTGGTTGGGGAAGAAAGCTTAGTCTCTTTGAACCCACATACCCTATGCCTATATAAAGGTACAGCTGGGCAAATGTCATCAAAATGTTCAGTTCTAGGTAATGGGGTGTCAGATGCCTTGCATGCTTCCTCACATTTCCAGGACGCACTCCAAGGAAACCCCTGGCGTGCTCATGCCACGTGCTGCACTGAGAACAGACAGCCAAGCCCTGCCTTGGAAAGCTGAAGCATTCCAATCTTTATCTTGGGGAAGCAAAAACAACAACAAAAATGCCTGGAAATGTGGTAATGGATATAATAAGCCAAGAAATACTTGGGGTCTAGAAAAGTTGAGAGATGGGGGTTTTGTTGATCCCTTTATTTCTTTGAATTGTTACCAACTCATGCATCTGTGTTTCCCCAAAGATTTCCCACTCCCTGCTCTTTGCTTTTCCTTTGTTATTTCTAGAGGCAGCTTAACAGCTGCCTTACACAGTTTTGACAAGTCACTGTGGAGCTAAAACAAGAAGAGAGAAGCAGTGCCTGGGAAAGTCTCCCTGCTGGCCTTGATGATGAGCAAGCAATTTCTGCTTTGGGAGTTCCCACCACACCCTGGGTTTCAATCACTGGCCTTTAAAATCAGATGAGAAGAGGTCACACTAGGATCCATGGCCAGTTAGCACCCACTACTTTAGATAAGACGGTTGAATTAGTCTAACAAGTTATCCAACACCTAGTGACTTTACACAACAAGAATCCTTTATCATCTTCCTCACTTCTGTGGACTGGATTTCCGACAGGGAACATCGGGTCGGCTGGTGTCTTCGCATGGTGTCTGAGGCCTCTGCTAGGAACTTGATGTAGAGCAGGACCACCAGAAGGCAGTTCCGTCCTAAGTCCAGGGGTCCATGCAGGCTGTCAGCCACAGACCCATCTGGGCTTTCAGCTGGAACACCCACATATGCATGTGCCCCCTGCCTCCTCTCACATGTGGTTAGATTTCTAAAGTCAGTGTCTAAGAACATGAGAGCCAAGAGACCAAGACCAAGATTGCCATGACCTTTATGCTCGGGTTTCAACACCACTGTCGCCATGCTCTACTGGGAGGCAGTTACATCCAGAGAGCGAGCACAGAGCCCCCTTCAGTGACAGAGCCCAGTGTCCTATTGAAAGAAGGGTGTGGTGTGAAGGATGTGAGCAAGACAGGTGTGAGCATCTCTGGAAACTATGATCTACCACAGTGATGGCCAAGCAGACACCTAACAAGGATGTCATCACCTGCAGTCAACACCACGTGGCCCCAGTGCCGTCAACTCTTCTCGGTTTCTCCCCAGAGTCCAGTTAGGGAGCCCAGCTCTGAGTTATAAAAACATCCCATAGCTGATCTATCTAATTAAGAACACTTCTCCTGAGCTCTCCTGGGACTGCTTTTGTGTGTTCGCTAAGATTCAGATCCAGAATAAAATTTTTTTAAAAAAAGAAAAATAATCAAGACTTCCAGGTGGCCCCTCTGAATCATTATCAACAATCTCTGGTCTCATGACTGTAAATTGAAATTCCTGCAAGATCTCAGCAGGAGCCATCGTGAGTGACTGCCGGCATGTTGCTTTACCATACTCAGGACTGCTCAGAGGAGGTGGTCATCAAGAGCTCGGGGCCAGAGAGGCCAGTGGTGACCAGCCAGAGTGGCCTCTGCTGCAGGGCAGGAACTGGGTCTGGGCTGAGCTGTTCTGTCCAGCTACCCCACCATCAGCCAGAGGCTGAAATGGCCACCCACCATCCCTGCCAGCATGGATCAGAGGATGGGATGGCATGATGGAAGGTACCAGGCCCATCTCCTGTGATACTTGGTGTGTGCTGGGCACAGCCCAGCTAATCCTGGAAAAGCCTGGTTCCAAGTGACAAGGCTTTTCTGTTCACCCACTAATTGCAGTTTTTCTGGATGGCTGAGTCTGGCCACAATTCCAAAATTCCTTTCTGACAGCTACACGGTATCCCCCAGCTCTAATACAAGGTTGGAGCTCTGTGCTGCAGGCTTTCTGTCTCTGTCTGCAACAGTGCAGACCACATGTGGCACTCGGTCAGGTTATCACAGAGGCATGATTCTGGGTGTACAAACATTCACATTATTTGACTCTCTCATTCTGCAGAAGCAAGTCTCCAAGACCCAGTGCCGGGGAGGTTGTCTCACTCTTTCTTGCAGATTCTTGTTTGCCTTGAAGAACCCAGCACAGGGCTGGCTGCCTATGGAAACCAAATGCTGCCGGACTTACATCAGCTCTACAGAAAACCCACCAAGGACACACTTATTACAGGGGGACGGCTTTGAACTCCAGCTGCCACAGCTGGGGGAACATTTGATAGTGGAAAACAGTCAAAAGCAAGAGAAGGGAGGTCATCCTGCAGAGGATATTTGTGCATGTTTCCCAGGAGGCATTAGCAGAAAAAAACACTTCTATATAATCATCACTTTTCCTTAATTGCCAGCTTCTGCAGGATGCTGACTAGGAACAGAAATAAAGAGGACAGGAATGTGGGAGTCAAAGATGAGGCTGAACCGCTCTGTTCTTTAAAAGACTTTGAACAATGACCCGGAGCAACAAAAAGCTCCATATGATTCCTCTGTCAGGAAGTGACCAAGCAGCTTAATTGCAGAGAACTGCCATCCAGGGATGGAGGCAGGAGACTGCCGGGACCCGACCCCACCTATCTTGGGTTCACTGAGCTCCCGGATGTGGGCGCTGAGACCCTTGCGAGGTCCCAGCAGCACACACTAATGGTCAGCAAACTGCTCGACACTTTGTCTAGTTTCGGTACCAGGTGGGATTTATTTCTTCTCTCCAAGCAAACTGCGCCGTTGGTGGGGTCTTCACAGAACCAAACCTTCCTGCATGCAATGCACTAGGTGTTACAGGGGTTGCAAAATTAACAAGAGCTGCCCTCCACCCTCTACAGGAGTGGTATAGGAGAGAAGAAAGATGTGTACATAACTTGTGACAAGTGTTCTAACACAGGAATAAATGAAGTGCAGAAAGAGCTCTGGAAGGATGATAATAAAATCCAATTCAGAGAGCCAAGTACATGCTAAATTCTGTGCCAAGGGCCCACAGTCCTTATCTTAGAATGGGAGGCTTGCCAGCAACTTATAGACATGATCAGCTCTGTTTCTCTTAATGTAAGTACTTAACTGTCTCCATCAATTTAACCTATAGACTTGACGAAGGCCATTTGAAGAGGTAGATTTTGACCATGGCTGCCTGACCCCAAGAGGCCCCAGCACAAATGTGTGTTCCCTTACTCAATCTGATTTGGCAACCAGTACCTCTTCGGGATTCAGATGTTGCCACATCCTCCTGGCACGTGGCGTATGACCGAGTTTCAGGTGTGCTGTTTCTACTGGAGTCTCCTTACACAGGCATGATTGATTGAGTCCTTGGCCACGACGTCGAACCCAGTCTCCATTTGCCTCCCTTCCCAGAGGTCAGGCTGCTATCATGAGGCTCAATGCCCCGGCCCTAATCCCACCTTTGGTCTTTCAGGTGTAACTAGTCCCCCTCCTAAGTCCTCTCATTAGCATAAACTTAGATGTGGTCACAAGGCCCACCTTGGCAGAACGAAGACACCTGACACTTGGGAAATCTCAAGGATTTGGAGGGTACTTCCCAGTAATCAAGGGCAAAGGTCATCCTTTTCAAAGGATGTTATGCAACAAAGTTCAAGTCTCCACTCAGTGTCTCTGATGTTAAACTCTTCTCCTTCGCTTACGACCCGTCCATGACCACTAAGAAGAAAGAACTCGACCTGGATTGCCCCCGCTTCCTTGGTGCCAGCCGCCTTTGAGGCTGTTCCAGCAATCCTGACATCTGTCTTTAATGTCAACCATGTCTCCCTGTCCCTTACTTTCTACTCCTACAGCCACCCTTGAGATCATCTGTGAACCTCCAAATCAGGCCTGCTACTACCTGAATACCAGCTTGGGACTCATGCCCTCAGACTTAGTCACTTTGAGAGTCTCATAATCAGTCACAACCCAGCTACTCATGCATTTGTCACTTTTCCTCCCCCTTACCCTTCCCCCCACTCCATAGTCTTTCTTCCTGGAAAGGGTGGTCTCTGGTCCTCTGTATCCCACCCACTCTCCAAGGCTTTCTCAAGTGCCTTTCTCCTCAGGGTGAATTTCTGGACCTCTCTCACCCAGCCACTGAGGGACAAGTCTCCCCCACTCGCTTGGCAGTCTTCATTCACGACCTGGACTCTCCACAGGAGGCTGAGCCCCATGTATAACTCTGTCTACGTAGATGCAGAAGGGTGACTTTACATGTACTGCAACCTCCCTTCTTAGAAAAGTACCTTCTACGTTGATGGTGCTGAATTTGCAGCTGGTTTCACATTATAGACAATCTCATCTTTTATTCTCACAAAACTCCTGGTCTTTTTGGAACCCTGTGAATATTTTTCCCCTAAAAATAAATACAAAGTAGTCAAATTTACGATCACTTTCAAAAAATAAAATAAAAGCTTGATTTCACCTATAAGATTTGACAGGTTTGAGTTATGTGTCTTTTCTATGTATTCATTTGTGGAGTTATTGATTAATCTATTCTCAGTTGGCTATGGTCTTGCCATATGTCACAGTTAAGCATCTCCATCGGACAAGAGAGCAGAACCCCATTCCATTATTGAAACAACCAGAGGGTCTGACTGAACCCTCTGAGAATTTAAACTGAGGGTGTGATTATAAGCTTACTCAGCACTTTCTTCTATTAGCAGTAAGCAGCCCACCAGGTGACCCCCATGTCTCATTACCCAGGACCAGATAATATGATGGGCAAATAATGAGACCCTTGAGTTCTATTAATAATTGTTTTGGTGGGTGTTTAAGTTCCTTTTTTTTTTTTTTTTTTTTTTTGATACTTGACTCATCCTCTAGAGAGATCTTTCTAACATATTTTGTACCATGAATCTTTGACATGAAATAGAAAAGATGGGCCAACATCTCAAGTCTGTCAGCATCCATCAGAAATGAGATATTGTTTTATAAATTCTCCAGCAAATCTTGGCATCATAGCAAACTCAGCTTCCAGGGCACCTACCATAAGCAGGTTTCAGTGACACAGACCCAGCCTGCAGAATCCTCCATGTCCCAGGTAGTCTAGGCTCCCAGGGCATAGAACAGTAGCACAACAGTCAGGACATTCTCTGGAAGAAGTGACACTCAGAATATGTGCATTTCCTGTACTTCACTCCAGAAAGCTGTGCTCCAAGAACTGGTACTGATCTGATTAGAATTACAAACCATTATTGACTTGGGCAATGAATTATCTTTTTAATTAAAAATAATGCAGAAACCCCTTCTGTTTCAACCTTTGTTGTTGAAAGTAACTCTACAATATGCCAGAATGAAGTGTCCTGAACCTAAGTGCATTTCCTGAGGCATCAACGACCTAGGAAGTCCTCACTGGATAAAAAAAAATCCCCATTTTGTAACCCTAGAAGCACCAGAAGACACAGGGTAGGTGACCAGACTGGAACATCCCTGGAAATTCTCTTCTTTGTGTTTAATAAGTCCCTGGGATCATCTTCCTTCTTTACTCTTCATTGTCTTTCCAAAAATGATGGGAAGCACAGGTCATCTCAGTTCACTGGGATTCTTGCTGATGGATGACTTACACTCTCAGTGTTGCTGCAAATTCAAGAATCAGGGCCTTGAGACATCACTCTATAATTAAAGTATCGAATGCATAGGGAGAAACTTTGAACTTTGTTTTCAGTTACAGGGCACATTTGAAAGGACATTTGGAATTTTAGAGTTGTATCTCTTTTTGCCTCTCAGCCTGTGACATGTGGAATGGGCACTGGATTAGAATGCAGATTCCTCCAGGAACTAATAATGAGACAGATTATAGATGAGGCCCACCTCTCTGTGACTGTTTCCTTATCAATTAAATAGGTTTAATAAAAATGCCTACTGTACACACAGGTCAGGTGTACAATCAAAGGAAACAAATACAAAATGCATAACTCGGTGTAAAGATAAAGAAACACTAACCATTGATAAAGATAACATTTATTCTTCAATGCTTATTTCTCCATGAAAATAGCTGGCCTTCTCTGTTCACTTTACTTGGGTGACCACTCTCACACTCCACACAGACATTGAAATAGATGAGACAGTTGAGTGGAGCGATGAAACACATGGGCTCTGGGGTCAAAGTGCAGGTGTGGATGAGGTAAGGATGCCATGTCTCTAGTCTGGGGATCCTCAGGGGCTGTCCTGCTGTCAAAATAGCCAAGAGTGAGATGACCTTCTCTCACTGATGCTGGGTCTCTGGTGAGGGCCCAGATGTGGAGACAGGAGCTATAAAAATGACAGTCCTTCTGAAACAGATGTAGCTATTTTAGTTAAAATTGTTTTTCCTAGAAGAAAGTCCTTTTCTGCCCAGAGCACCGCCATGTGACATTGCTCAGCTGTGAGCACCATCTTGGCTGAGCCTGGCATCTGTCTGTCCATCTGACCAACCCATATGCTGTGTGTGCTTCTGCATAGCTGGCTCCATGGTCTTCTCTGTGCCAGGCTCCTGTGTTCTGATTCCGATTGCCTTGTCCACTCAACAACCTACAGACATCCTGAGGCCAGTTATTGGAGTCACTCTCCCTAGCTGGTGTCCCCTAAGACCCAAAGTCTTTGTGATCACCTTGGAAGTTACAACCATCCTAACAGGTGACAACACTCAGCAAGTTCACCTGCCACTCCTTTAGGGCACAGCATTTTTCCGATGCAAACTGGGAATGACCTTAAAAGAATCTTAATGCAGAAGCCACTGCTATGAACCTTTTTCCAGGACATGACCCCTTTCGGTCCCAGGCTCAACTTGTGCCTCCGAAACATGATGCAATTTATAGAAAATCAAGTCACATGCCAGTCACAAGAAGGACCCTGTGCTACTTAGCCAGCACAAAGGAGTCTGTATGAGTTCAATACGAACAGGGGAACTTGCTTCCCCAAAAGAGGTGAGAAGATGGGAGCAAACACTGAGAGTGAAAACAGGCAGAAGCTTGTGTTCTCACACAGGCAAGATGAGGCTGGAGTGTGAGGATGCCAAGGTAAGCAGACACACCTGAAGCTCCCCGATCGCTCACACAAGTACCCAGAGCTCTCTTCAATCAAGGCCTCAGGGGAGGAGAGGCTGGGGGCCTGCATTAATCACAGTGCTCAATCAAACTCACAGCCACAGCTGTGGCACCTCCCAGGACTTCCCAGCCACAGGGCAGCAGAGACACCTGCCTGGCTGTCTAGAGAAGAGGGAGAAAGGGGAGAATGGAGATGTTAATCATCTTACAGAGAGGGATAGACAGGTCTTTTGGCATCATTTTTCCAAAACTCAAAAACAATGTAATGAAAACCCAAGATTTCTAATATTTCAGAAGGCTGTATTTGATTTCCCCCATTTTTAAAAGCAACATCAAAATACTGAAACGGACCTTCCTATTCCTCCTGGAATAGGGTGTATGCCACATGCATTCAGATGCAGAGCCAAGCTGAGAACTGAAAACAGTGCCCTGTCATCTACTCCGGCCCAACTTCTGCATCCCAAACTCAGTGAGATGCTGTCCCCGGAAGCACAGTCCAGGAAACGCCTCCCATCTCATAAGCACGCCCTCTGGTAAGTTACAAGCCCTTTGGTGTAACATTGTGGGCAAACTGAAAACACACATGAAATGTCACTGTGCCTTTCAGAGAGAGAAGTGTCTTCAATGAGCTTTGACAGGAAGCTTTGCCCAGTGGAGAGAGATACACAGTGACCACCCAGGCTTTGCAGACGACACTCTGCACTCAAGCCCAGATGTTAACCTCTAATTCCACCCAGTGTCACGCTACTTCATGAGAGTCAGGCTGCCTTCTGACACCCCAAAGAGCCCAGGCAGAGGGAGAATGGTGCCGGTGGGAAGAGAACTGACTCTGGTCCCACTTCTTTCCCCTTCCTCCATGTCTGATATCTCTGGCTACAAGACAGCCCCTTTCTCGACTCATTCACCTGGGAACCCCGGCTGCAATCACAGTGTAGAGGAAGTTTGCCAAGTGCTTCTATGACCTCAGAGATGAAAGACCTGTGCAGATGTGAAACAGGGCACACAGTCAAACAGAAGAGCGTGTTCTTACCAGGGCTCATTACAGGAAATTGCCTTATTCAAAGGTCCAAACCAGCTTTGGCAAAGTGGACCTCTTTTCATATTCGGCTGGAAACATGAGTTGAAAGAATAAATGCTACTATTTTTGTATATTCCATAGCTGATATCAAATGCTATTCAATGTCAAAGTCAGAAAATTTTAAACTAGAATTACAGTGGTAGTAATTAAGTGACACTCCACTTGACTTCTTACAGTTGGAGGCAGGTGCGTTATTTCAGTTTAGGAATAAGTGGCGACTACTATTGGTCATGAGACTAACCCACCTGGTTCATGTCAGAGAAGAAGAGATAACCACCCTAGGAGCAAAATGTTTGCAGAGGACTCAGCGTGGACCTGGCCCAGGAAGCACCTTCTGATTTTAGGACATCTTATGGGTGGCTTGGCTGGACAGAGATTTAGTCAAGGAACATAGTGTTTTATGCATTCTTAAACACATTTTTAGACTAATGTCTGAGTCCAAAATGGCCCCAATCAGAAGTGCACTTTGGAATTCACTTGTTTAGATGAGGCACAATTTTTCCAAGGTAAAAACGTAACTCGTAGGAATCAACTCAATAGGAGGAGGTATCCTAAGGGATAACCCTGGAGGGTGAGGTGGGAGGTGACTTTAGTCTTGGCATGTGACCATTAGCCAGGGCCAGTTGTTATACCAGTGTGGGCGAGGTAACTCTGGTTTGTGGTCCAACTCACCTGTCCCCATGGCATGGCCTATATCTATGGAAGACATATGTTGTAATAATGTAGCTGTCATTTTGCAGTCCTTTTTGACGCACGAAGAGGCTTGGCTACAGATTAAACATGACAAATCAGAGGCAGGCAGAGCTGAGAGTCAGATGCCTCCCATCTTGTCTACTCAAAGGTGGTCCAGGGTCTGGGCTGTGACCCCCACCTTCTTGAAAGCATCAGGGTGGTAGAGGGGATGATGCGGGTTTTGCAAAGCCGATGCCTATCCGTGAATCTCCGTGTTTGTGGTGTGTGTGTGTGTGTGTGTATGTGTGCGTGTGTGTGTAGATAAGGCGACATCAGAGTGTGGAAATAATCTTAACACACTTTGGAGAAAGATATAGGAAGTTTTCTCCCTACAAGTCAGCATCACACAATGAGAGCAGTAACAAAGCCTGGCCTACCTGGAGCCAGAATCTCACTTTAACATGAAATGCAGGGAAGTCCATCTGCCTAAATAGAAAGGTATGATCTCACTGCTAGCCAGAAATGGGAAACACTGCCTAAGGAAGCAGGATGGGGTGGGAGCAAGCTGGGGACTGGTGTAGGAGCCCCAGACCTTTGAAAAGGATGGGCTTTTCAAGGCCCCAGGTTCAAGTTTGCAAGTGGATTGAAGTCCTTGAGGGCTTTAGGTACAGAGGGGCATGAGGGGACTCAGTGTGATAGGTGACTGGATGAAATGAGTCAATATTTATTTCTTCATAACTTGGAGCATCAAGATTTGAAGCAGAAGTTCTCAAGCTTGCTCACACCAGGATCGCCCTGTGGGGCACTGAGATCTGCTCTTCTCACCTACAGGGTTACTTTACAGAGGAGAGCAACTTGTAAATGCATGAGCAGGCTAAACTCTCATCACTTACTTTCAGACCTAGAGGAAGCAAATGACCGACATGTCTGAATCTCAAACCTCCGTACTTTTATTCTTCAGATGAGTCATCATTGCCTAGTGTCACTCTATTCCCTACTTGCCCTCCCACATCCTCAGATGGCCATCCTACTGTGACACATAGGCGTAGGCGATGGCTGGAGATCACTTCTACACAAGTCTGCTCTGCTCTGCCCCTAAGGATGACCCTATGTGGGTACACCCATCATCCACCGTCTGTCATCATCAGACTCACCTGAGAATAATAGAATGCTATACAAAGCAAATTTAAGGGCTTGGCTCTGCCCTCGTGCTCAGGAAGCATTTAATAAAATACCCACAGCTCTGCTCTGTGCTTTTTAGGAAGCCAACTTCCTCTTGCTACCTGACCAGGGTTCTCCAAAAGCCCTAGCCCAGGCAGATCCTTGCTCTTCGAAACTTCCTTTTCCATCCCTTTCTTTAATCTGAGTGTCTGTACTGAGTGTGACCCCCACCAAAGGTGATCGGATGGACTACTTTATGCCGAGGTATTAAAGACAGATAGCAGGAATCAGAGCTGCAGGGGTTCACAGTCATCACATGAGTCCTCCCTCTACAACTGCAGCTGAGGAAACTGAGGCCCTAGTCATATGCCCAGCTAGAGCCTCACCCAGCCTAGGATTCACCCCACCCAAAATAGTTTGAGTGACGTTTTTCCTATATGCCTAATATATTACCTGGCTCAAACCATCTCATATGAAGAAAGGACTATGCCCTCTTGACAATGCATGTTGGACAGGAGCTCTGGGTCCAGGGCAGCCAGTGGAATGCCTTTGGGAGCCCCTCAAATCTCCATCTTCCCTTCTATCCTCAGATAAGTCTGCTAGGGCACTGGCATCCCTTCCCCTGACCTTCCTCCCCAAAACAAGAGGAGTGGCTGGTTCTGCAGCCTCTTTCCCACCAATTGAGAGAGTCTTCCCACCCCCACAGCTTCCAGGACAAGGAGTGGCAACCAGATTGGGACCTCAGCATGTGGGGTTCCTCAGCAGCTGGAAACCAAGCAGGGCATCGAAAAGAGAGAAGCTCGGAGGGGTGGGGCCGGTTTCATACAGAGCCTCCTGCTGAGACTATGAAGATCTGGGGCTCCCGACACATTTGCTTTCCAAATGGAGTCTTTCCATTTGCAAGCATGTGGTCTGCATGTGTTTGCAAGCAGGAGTGTCTGCATGGGACCTGCTGATCAAACACATCTTAAATTCTCTTTAAAAAAAAAAACCTGGAAACTGTCATTAATAATCTGATCTTTATCTTTATAGGGCTTTGGCCTTGAAGGTATCAGGCTTCCATATTATCACATTTCAGTCAAGCTCCTGGCGCTCACTTGACATGATGTTTAATCTTCCTACATCAAAGGAAAGGACTCGCTACATTTGTTGCTATTGTTGCCGGTGCCCAAACCCATCTGCACTCTTCAGAGAAGCTTGCTGCTCCCAGTCAGAGGAATTCCACCCCCTTCCCACCTCCAGGCTCTAGGGCACTTCAAAGCCATTTCAAAAAAGAAATGTTAAATGAATAAAATGTAGGGGGGTAGGGGGAGATCAAGGTTAAAGTTTTTGTTTGTTTGTTTTCCAAAATGCTTCACCTTATTAAAATAGTGGAAGTCAGATCCAATATGCCTTGCCGTGTCTACACATGGATGTCTCCAACCTATTTTACTCATATAATAAAAACCAAATATTTTATATTCATGGCTGACGTAACCTCTTTACTCCGAAGAGCTCCAACTATTTGGGGAATTTTCAAAAAATGAAAGCTGGGGTCATGGGCATCATTCTATTAGGAAATGTGTGGCCAAACACTGACATGGAGGAGACAGGTAGGCCTCTCTGCCAGTTATCCTTTTCCATCTGGGGCCGTCATCCTTGAGTCACTGTCGACCCTCTGCAGTCACCCGCCTCAGCCTCAGACACAGAGGCCTGATGCTTGTGCTTCCAATGTTCTCAGTTCCTACATCTGTCTGCCAGTCCCTCCTTGTGCAGATGTGTGTCCAGGGCCCGCCATCTCCAAGGCCAGCCAGATGTTCCCGCCTCTGTCCTCATGCCTTCAGGGCAGCAACCATCATCCATCCTGGATCGTTCACATATAGCCACGTGTCCCTCCAAAATCGAGAGGTTATTAAAGGTTATTAAAACCTAAGTGTTCAACCCAGACATCAAGATATAACAGATATGAAACACCCAGGCTAGAAGACACCACCACCTACACCAGATACTCAGGTGTACAGCAATAAAACTGACGCACAGTCATCACACGGCCCCAGTCACTCCGAACAGGAAGCCATCTCTCCGAAAGGCCTTGGCCTGTGGGAGAGTATACAGGTATGTGTGGTGGGGAGTGGTGATGCTGCTGGACCCCAGGCAGAAAGGGTCCCCTCCAACAGCATGACAAGTGTTCCCTACAGGGAGGACATTGTGGCCTAGGTCTGGTAAGCCAAGGGAAACCTTCAGGGGAGCAAGGGAGGATCAGTCCTCCACACTGGGGGAAGGGCCTGTGATCCCATAGGTCGGCTACACCTCAGGGGCCATAGAAGGTGTGTCAGCAACAGCCAGCACAAAGCTGCTTCCACCCAAAGCACCTCTAAGAAAAATGGGAGATGTCTCAAAGTCCTTTCCAGCATCACATCTCTAATAATCTCCTGCACCCAAATCATGGTCTTGGATATGCTTCTGTGGGAAACTCAAACTGGGTCAATGGCTTTCCTCAAGCTGATGTACACAGGTCCTTTTGTCTAAAGATGTATCATGGAGACCAGTAGGGATCGTTCACACTAATATTTGCTTCTCTAGGATCATCTTTAAAATATAATTAAAACCATATTCTGCTATATGACCCTTTAATTCCCTTTCTGGATATTTGTCCAAAAGAATTAAAAGCAGAGGCTCAAAGAGATATTTGTATGACCAGATTCATGGTCACATTATTCCCAATAGCCAAAAGGTAGAAACGGCTAAATGTTCATCGATATACAAACAGATAAACAAAATGTGTTATATATGTACAAAGGAATATTATTCAGCCTTCAAAAGGAAGGAAATCCGGACACACGCTACAACATGGATGAATCTTGAGGACACTATGTTAAGTGAAATGAGCCAGTCACAAAAAGACAAATACTGTATGATTTTACCTAGACAAGGTCCCTAGAGCAGTCAAACTCAGAGACACGGAAAGGAGAGTGGTCGTTGCCAGGATCTGGGGGAGGTGCACTGGGAGGTTAGTGTTTAGTAGGAATAGTTTCAGTTTTGCAAAATAAAAAGAGTTCTGAAGATGGATGATGGGGATAGCTGCCCAACAACATCAATGTGCTTAATGCCACCGAACTGTGCACTTTATCACTGTTTAAAAAAAAAAAAAAACTAGGTTAGAAATCAAAGAAACAATACATTCTGGATCATCTGTTGTGAGTGGGCCTTTCTGGGCAGTTCCTTTGAGAATCACATTTGAGTTGATGCTCCAGTTAGTACCAGGAAGCCCCACTCTAGCTGCCCTCGATGGAAGGGAGAGCTTAGTAGGGAGTGACATGACAAAGGCCAAGCAAAGGCCAAGCGATGGTGTCCCTGAGGGGCGAGCATAGCACTTTGCCATGATTAAAAGTCACCTGCAGTCCAGCCCCATCAGTTTGGGACTGTACAGCAATCGCACCAAGGCCTCCCTGCTGCCCACCCCAAGTGGCAACTAATGATTCATCTGTCACAAAGATTAAAACTGTCAATTTCAGTTTCATTTGTTTTAAAGTTTGTTTGCTATTAGTTTGTTGATTTGTTTTGGGTTCATAAACATATAAATGCTGCAAGCATGTTATACAATTCCTGTCTGGTTTAGCTCTCACCTGGGTTTGAGTTTCCCAGACCTTCTGAGATATGAGTCTGGATGCTGGTGGATTAACTGGGAGGAAAAGTGGAGAAGTGAGGAAAGTAAGAGGGGATGGCAAAAGGCCGTGAAGTGGACGTAAAGGAGCAGGTTAGAGCCACCACAACGGGGACCCTCCAAGGGACTACCAGAGTGGTAGGAACCTCTACCACAGCCAGGTGACTCAGGGTGGGTGTGCACAACACTGGCCGAGGCAAACCCAAGGTCAACCACATTAAATAGACTGCGTTGGCTCCGGAGATCAGGGAGCATCTGTTTCTTTTAAAAAGGTTCTCTGCTTGAGCACACAGCAGTGGAAACTAGAGGCCTCTCTGTCTCTCTCTCTCTCCATCTCTCTCTCTGTCTCTGTCTCTCTCTGGGAAAATGTAGGTCAAGCACTTTCTGAGAGCAGGACTGAATGCTGGTAGATGCAAGGGAGGACAGAGCTGGGTGCTGGAGGAGGTAGGGGACAAGAGCTCTCTCAGACAGCTCTACTCACTTTTAAGGGCTGAATGGTGTCCTTGTCCCAAATTCATATGTTGCAGTACTAACCTCCAGTACCCCAGAATGGGATTGTTTTTGGAGATAAGGCCTTTAAAGAGGAAATTAATGTAAAATTATTGTAAAATTGGATTGTGGTGGATCTTAATCCAATCTGACTATAAGAAGAGATTAGGACACAGATATGCACAGAGGAAAGCCCATATGAGGACACAGGGAGAAGATGACCATTGACAAGCCAAGGAAAGAGGCCTCAGGAGAAACCAGCCCTGTTGACACCTTGATCTCAGACTTCTAGCCTCCAGAACTGAGGAAATACATTTCTGTTGTTTAAGGCATTGTCTGTGGTACTTTGTCACAGCAATCCAAGTGGACTTGTACACTCAACTTCCCAGTCCAGCACAGGGAGGTCTCTGGGGTGACAGTCTGAGCCTGGTAGCAGGAGAAAAACCCACTCCCAAAGAGAGGACAGAATGAGCTTCTCAGTCCACAGATCCCAGCCTAGGGACGCCCATCAGAGTTTCCATCGGACTGCTGGGCACACCTCCCCATTTCCACTCTTCCCTAATGCCCACTGAGTGATGCCCACACTCTGCCCACCACTCAATGAGACCCACAGAGTCTGGCAGGCCTGCCCCTCAGTACAGTTTACAGACACCAAATTCTGCCTCAGACTTTGAAGTGATCTGAAGTGGAAGTCAGTCCTGAGACCACCAGACCAAGCCTACTGCCCCATGTGGACCTCCTCTCCTGTAAAGGGCCTGAGATCCTTCCTTCCATCCAGCAAGACACCACCTGGATGGGTCTTCAGCTGTCAAGCATCACCTCATCTTGAAGAATGACTATTCCTGCACTCTGAAGTCAGCCTGCTTCCTCCTCCTGCTACCCACCACATGGACCCTGGAGGACTCCAGCCAAAGAAGTCGGGGTTCATACAATCCACTGTTTATGTTCCAACCACAGAATGAGGCAGGAACCATCACCCAAGTCCATGAAAAACTGAAATTCAGGGTACTTCAGAGCTCTCCAAGGTCATCATTCTTACTCCTAACTCCTCAGACAGTTGTCTGAAAAGAAGTTTTAGAAAAAGACCAGAATAAGATCGTGGTCTACTTCCAGACAGCCCAGGGCCTGCTGTCATGCAGTCCAACACTGCACGTCTGTCTGCCTGTGCATGTCTGTGCATGTCTATCTGTCTGTGTATGTCTGTCTGTTTCTATGTTTCTGTGATTCCGTGTCTGTGTGTGTGTGTGTGTGTGTGTGTGTGTGTGTGTATGTGTGTGTGGCGCACATGCTCAGTCATCAGAAACTGCTGGGGCCGTTGGGCTTCAGCGAGCACTGCTGTTTGTAGGAGCACAAAGTGTGATGGCCTGAGTGCCATACCAAGACCATAAATCAAGGAGAGAGTTACTTCTATATCAAAACATGCAAGCCTATATATGGAATAGCGTATTGGAAATGTGCCCACACTTGAGGGTGAACAAAACCTCAAAAAAGAAAAGTTTTCTGCTGTGGCTGGCCTCTTGGGAGTTTGCACCAGATCCCAGACTATAACTTGTGTCTCCTTTGGTGGGCAGTCTGAGTAGGGCAGGCAGGGAGGCCAGAGGAGGAAAAAAGTGCTTTTGCAGTGGGAGTGTCTGGGAGTGTGGCCTCAAGCCATCCCACAGCCGTGCCAGCAGGCACTGATGGGGAGCAGAGGAAGACAGGCTAGGAATTGCTGAGGGACTGGAGTGTCCTGCACTGCTCAGCTTCTCAGTCTCTGAGAGGAATCCCAGCCCCAACTGACCCCCAAAAGTAGAACCAAGTGATACTCAAACTGCAGCTGCCCCAGAGCTGATCCAGAGAGCTTGCTAATGCACACCAGTAGGTCAGAGTGGTGCCCCAGGGCCTGCACTTCTAACCAGTTCTTGGCAGGGAGGGTGCAGGGCGATGCAGCTGGTCCAGTGTCCACACTTAGTGAAGCACCGGCCTGACCTCCTGGCATCACCCTCTACTTTCCAGATGCTTCAAGAAGGACTACAAGTTGCTAAGGCCTGTTCAGTGTGGCAAAGGATAGTGAGAGTTCTAGGGTTTCCTGGAGGCACCACCCTGCTCTCAGCCTGTACTGAGCAGATAGGAAGCAGCCAGCATGGGTTGTCTAGAGCCTTGGGCTGGAGGAGCCTCAGAGTCCTTCCAAGGGCCAGGTATCAGGTTCCCAGCTTCTCAGACCCCTTCCCCCTAGAGCCTCAGAGCCACAGGCTGCTTTCCTTGACCCTTCGCTTATTCAACTTCCAGTCCACTTCCCTCAGGCTAAATGATGTTTCTCTCTTAAAAATTACACAATGCGTTTAGGGAGCGGAAGTGAAGTATATTTGGAGGTGTGTGCCCTTGGACTTGATCCCAGCCTGGTGGGCAACCACCCCTACATCCCTGGCATGAAATAAACCTGCGTATGATCCTAAGGCAGCAGTCCCCAATCTTTTTGGCACCAGGGACTGGTGCTCCTATGAGCATCTAATACCTGATGATTCGAGGTGGAGCTGAGGTGGTGATGCTAATGCTGGGAAGTGGCTGCAAATACAAATGGAGCTTTGCTCACCCGCCTGCCATTCACCACCTATTGTGCGGCTGGTTCTTAACAGGCCATGGACTGGTATCGGGACCCTTGTCTGAAGGAACATGAAGATTCCCAAAGAGGAAAGCCAAGCTTGGCTCCCTGCAAGGAGTCTTCAGCCCCCAAAACACCAGAGGGGTAAACCCATATCTCCCCAGCATACCCACTGAGCAAATGCCCTCTTGGGTAAAGCATTCCCAGGAGGCTGGTGGCCCTGAGTTTGGATCTGCCAGAAACTGGCCTCAGCTGCCCAACCTTTCCAGGGTTTTCTTTTTCTCCACATCGCAGAAATCTGGAGTCTGTGGCCCTCACATGCCAGAGAAGAACTGTGCCCACGTGAGTAGCTGTAGTCAAAGTGGGCATGTATGTGACCCAACACTAGAGCAAAAGCTCCTGCAGAAGCTGTGTGAGCACCTGCCCGCCCACTCGCCCAGGAGACCCGCTGATGTTAGTGAGGCAGCCTCCAGCTCACCTTCCTTAACTAGGTGGGCACAAGCAGGCAGAGCACTCGTCGTCTTTTTCTACCATGCACTTGCTGCAAGAGTGTCTATCTATCTGAGGGTAGAAAAATGAAGATTGTGACAACAATGTGGCCCAACACTTCAGACACATCCCTCTGATGAGAGAGAAAAGTCCCTTCCTCGAGGTTTCAGAGCCTGCCCATCGCCCTCCCTACCACTGTCACAGGGCTGCTGCGGCAGGCACAGGGTCTGCTGAGGAGCAGGGGGCTTCTTTGTCTCTCTGTTTCTTCCCGCTCCTCAGACCAGAATGACAGCCTTCCCTTGGAGGTTTCTGTCCAGTGCATCATTCCAGGATTCAGATTGTTTTGAGATGCAGGTTGGTAGATACAAGAGAAAAATAAATACATGCATACATACATACATACATACATACACACACACAAAGACAAACAAGAAACTCACACCAGATCAGCCATACTTAGAACCATCCAGTTCACATCCCCAGTATGTCTGCTACTGTTAAGTTTTCACATTCTTCAGAAATCTGCTCTGTGCATTCTGTCCGGCATTTTAGTTCCATCCAGTGGGAAAGAAAGAGTAGAGTGTGTTTTCCTCATCTTAGCTGGAACCAGAACTATCCTATGGCTAACTTTTAACTGAAAGTTATTAAAGTACTACTTTAAGCAAAGATCTGACAAAATATACCATGCTGTTCATGCAAATGATCAAAAGGAGGAAAAGCTTCTAATAATATTATCTCAACAACACAGAATCACATAAGAAATATTAGAACTGAAAAGGACTTAGGTTCACCTAATTTACCCTTTATCATTCTTTATCTCCTTGCCTTCTCAACTAAGTAGTATTTGGCGTGTGTGTGTGTGTGTGTGTGTGTGTGTGTGTGTGTGTGAGAGAGAGAGAGAAAGAGAGAGAGAGAGAGAGAGAGAGAGAGAGAGAGAGAGAGAGAGAAAAGAAGAAGAAGAAGAAGAAGAAGAAGAAGAAGAAGAAGAAGAAGAAGAAGAAGAAGAAGGAGGAGGAGGAGGAGGAGGAAGAGGAGGAGGAGGAAGAGGAGGAGGAAGAGAGGAAAAGGAAGAAGAAGAGGAAAAGGAAGAGGAAGAGGAGGAGGGGGAGGAGGAGGAGGAGGAAGCGGAAGAAAGGTGAGAAGAGGAGAGGAGAGGAGAGGTGAGGAGAGGAGCGGAGAAGAGAAGAAAGAGAGAAGGAGAAGATCTGTAACCTACCGGAAAAATAAAATGTACAAAACTATATTTGGTAACTTTATCTAACATGTGTCATATTTCCAGTTCTCAATCCTGGTAAATTATATTGCTATCTAGACAGTTGATGACCTTAAAATCTCCACCATCCTGAATACATCTACCTCAGTATCACTCATATACTCACCCAGTCACAAATGTGTTTTATTCTGTTGCAGAAATGCCTGTGAGTTGTAGGTCTTCTCCCAACCTCACCCCAGGGTCAGCCTCTTAGCTAGCCTCCTGCCCCTCTGCTTCTCTCCCTATGAGTTGCCCACGTTATCATCAACATTCCATCTCTAACTAAAATATGATTAGGTATTAAAACTCTTCTGATCATAGCCTCTGTTGTTTCCCTTACTTGCTTCCAAATCTTAGAAATAATTATATCTCTTTTTAAGAAAAAAATAATATTCTTGCATCTTTAAGAAAACATCGTTCTTGTTTTCTTATTTTAGTTATTTAAGTGTGTTCTTAAGGCGACCAAAGTTCTTCCACCCTAAGGCTACCTTTTGGGATGTTGATTTTAAGCTGATTGTTGAGAAACAGGGGATTCAGAGGGAGACTTTGGCTCTCCCCCCTCTTCTAGCTAAGAGATTCAGGTGAGAGGCCTACTTCAGGAAGGGAACCTTGGGGTGGTCACCTTAGCCTACTTTGAATAAAGTAGGGTGGATGGGAGGGCGTCTAGCAAGGGCATGTTTACTGGATTATCTCCTGTATCTCATTGTTTCTGTGTTATCTAGAAAAAATTTACCTGCTATGTGAGTTCTGCTCTTCCTCAATTACTTGCAAATCACCCATTCTCACTTTTAAAATGTAAGACCTCATTCATCCTTTTTCTCCTTTGTCCAAAATGGCACACATTTTGGAATGTTGGAATTTTCATGCTTATGTGAATTCTCCATGTACATGCAATGCACACAGCCCATCTCAGATCAGGACCAAGTATTCATTACTATTATCATCTCCTCCATCATCCCAAGTACTCCACAGCTCCGAGCACACTGACCTTCTCGCCAGCTACCAAGTGCCAGTTCCTTTGTAGACAGTTTGTTTAGATGTCTTTCGCCTCCTTTGCCTAAATACATCCTCCGACCCTCTCAGATGCTACAAGCTCAGTGCCGCTTTCCTATCTCCTCAGCAGAACCAGTTATTCCACCCCCGTGTCCACGTTGCCATCCTGGCCCCTGGAATACTGTATTATGCGACTCGCCACCAGTCTTTCTTCTCTCTAGAATGCCAACTATTTCAAAGATGAGGCTGTGTCTTACTCAGTTTTGTTTTAACTGATGCCTAGTATAGTCTCTGGAAACAGTAGAAAACATGAAAGTATGATAAATGGAAAAAAAAGAATAAAAGTATTGGAGTTGGAGTACACAAATGCAGCTGTGAGTTTGGGACTGCATTCTTAGTTGCTAGGACATTAAGCAGCTTTCTTAATGCGTGTGAATGTCCGCTGCAGAGATGGTACTGGCAGTACCAAACTTCCCTATGTCGTGGGTTTGCCGCAAGATGAAAAATCAACTTGAAATAGTGCATATGAAAGTATGAGGACTAAAAAAATTGATAGTTTTCCTCCCACCTTCTAAGTTCTTCTAGCTGGGCCAAAAATCAAATTAACAGAGACAGATTAACAGGAGAAGATCAAATTTAATACATGTGCATGGGGAATTCACATAAGCATGAAAATTCCATAGATAGTGAGGTGCCATTGGGTATATAAGACATTTTGGGGAAAGCAGACAAGGGAGGATGGAGCATTAGATTTCAGAAGTGACAATGGGCAAATTACAGGTAGTTGAGGAAAAGCAGAACACATGTAACAGGCAAATTCTTGTGACACAACTCAGAAACAATGAGACACAGGGGGGATCTTAGCTAAAAGCCCCTGCTTGACACCCGCCCATCTACCATATTCAATTCAGATTAGGCTAACGTGAATGTGCTAGGATTCCCTTCCTGGCTAGGCCTTTCCACCTGAAGCTCTTAGGCAGGAAAGCAGAGAGGGTCAAAGGTTCTTTCTTTGTTTTGTTCTTAATAACCAGCTCAAAATCAATATTCCAAAAGCCAGCTTCGGGGTGGCAAAATTTTGGTTCCCTTCAAAAGCATTGCTAAAACTAATTTTAAAGTGCTTTAAAATGGGGAGGGGGTGATTACCATAACCACAGCACTGTTGGGCCTCCCAAACATATTTGCGTCTAGACTGAGATGACAGGTGGAATTTTAAAAAAAAAATTTAATTTTTTTTCTAATTGAATCAGATCATTTTCCAGCTCAAAGTCCTGGTTTGTCTACATAGCACTGAATTGGTATATCTCTATAATAAGTCATATTTTACACATGACACAAAAATTTTTAATTTCAGTTGGTGTAATTTGGGATTGGACCCAAAAACACCCATAGCCAGATGGTGCTAAGTACAAAACACACTCTGCATATAGGAAAAAAAAGTGAAGCCCGCAGTGTCTATTGAGAGATAAACCTGTGGAAGAGGTGATTGGACCCAGGTGTATCCTTCAAGTCTAGCTCTGCCATGTTTACCTGTATGAGTTTAAACACAATAATTAATTTCTCTGAGCCTCAGCTTTCTCATTGGTGTCAATCTCACTGGGTATTTGGGACAATCACATGAGATAATAATCTATATTACCTATTCCAGTGAGATGGTGTGTAAAACACAGGGAAAGAACCTCATTTAATCAGCAGGGGCCTGCGTTCCTGAACAAGGACTTCGAAAAGCAGATGAGATGGGACAGCCCCTTTGGAGCAGGGCTTCCAGAGGTGTGTTGGACTGCATTGGGGTGGCAAGCCTGGAGCCTTCTGTACCAAGCTGAAAGGAAAAGTTGGATATCTCTGAAAAATAGGGCAGATCTTGAGAAATTGTTTCTGTGAAGAGGACAGGAGAAAGGGGTTGCCAACTCATGAGAGGAACTCTGTACTGAGGAACAGCCATGTTTAATGACATCCTTTCTCCCTCTGGCCTCCTCTCACCCCGACTTCCAAATTATCTTCTCAGTCTTGCACTTAACCCCACCCCCACTTCCATGTAGAAGCACCGCCCCCCCACCCCCCAAGAAATCAACTTTAAGTGGTGTTATAAGCTCTGGGCTATCTCCAAAGCAAATAGATCTCACTGTGAATGCTGGCCGTGCCAATGGCTTAACCTTGGTATGTTAATGTTATTCTCCCAATGGGAAGAGAAGCAGGAGAGGAGAAGGAAGCAATCCTTTCCTACCATTTCCTCACTGTCAGTGTTTTGGGGTGCTTGTTCATTCAAGGATCACCAGTGAAGCCTGGAGTAAGGGCTACAGTGCAGAACCTGTCACATGCTAGCTAGCAGCAGTGCTATTATTCGATTATATTTTATCAAATAGTATAGCCCTGATGACATCGTTACCACATCTTACAGCTTGGAACTGTCCCTCCTCCCTTAGCAGCCCAGCTGTCCTGAGAATGTATCAGAGTCCCTAGCATCTGCCCTCCAGCCCCCCCTCCCCAGCTGGCGGATCTGAAAGCAACTTTAAGGATCAAAGAAGTTTTGGAATGATACAAGACTTAGAGATCAAGGAGACTCACCTGTTCTTTCAAAGGATCTGAAAGAACGCCCTGTTCAAGGAGACTCAGAGACTGAATTTAACCAAGGGGAGTTTCAATTACAAGATGAATGATACAAACCGATGCATTATGCACATGACCAAGGAGCTAGAGGAAAGAGATCAGGGCCATGTGATAACTGTTTGCTGTGCACTTGGGAGGCAGCCAAGAGGAGCCTAAGGCAGGGATGCAGGGTCAAGGTCATTGTGAGGTGCGACCACAACCTCATAAGATTGTGGAAAGATTTGAGGAAGGTTACAGAGTAAGACAGTGAGGAGGGGGGAAAGGGTGAGGGTAAAGGCAGAAGGGACAACAAAATTCTCTGGGGATAGAGAACAATGCTTTGTAAGTCATTATAAATTGCAGTCTGAATGGGCCCCATTCTGTTTTCTCTCAGAAAGGCAAGCCTAGCTCAGGAAAACTGCAGACAACACACACAGAATTTGTGCTTTGAGCTGTGTTCATACAATCTTTAAATGAGAAGGGGAATCTGGCGTCCACTTAGTCCCAAGGAGCACCAAGCTCATTAGGGCCAACAGCTTTCCAAAGCCCAAATATTGTCTTTTATTGTCCCATCAGTTGTGATTTACTCTTCTCAGGGAGCACTGTGCTCAATGGTGAGGAAAACAGTGAGTTAATACATTGACGTGTCTCTCTGCAAGCTCTGCGAGGAAATATTTATTCTGTTTTGACCCAGATATGTTTGCACTCACACCATACTGGTTACGACTTGGCTCTGTCATCCCTGGGGTCAGCTGAGCTTGTTTTATGGCAGCCCCAGGCAAAAGTGCGTTCTTATCTCACAGTTCTCCAGTAAGGCAAGTTCTCCGCAGCCATCAGGGACCCAGACTGCTGCCCTTTGCGTCAGTCTCCAGTAAGCTGAGGCTGCTATCCTCACCTCATGTTTCACAGAGGCTGCTGCAGTGCCGGCCACAGAGCTATTCTCCCATCATAGGCCCACACGGGTGGCAAGGACAGCTCAGAAACATGCCTTAGTGGGTCCTGGCCACACAGAAATAACTCCAGACCTGTCCGTGGGAAGGAAGGAAAGTGCAGATGCAGCAGGGCAAACCCCTTCTTACTCCTGCCCTTCATCTGGAAAACTGTAGTTTCCAGTCAGTTACATAGCATGGCTATGGGATGTATTTTAATGCATTCATTGGATAAAAAACCCAAATAAGTCACTGGGCCTGTTGACATGAGAGAAATATTTTATCATTTCTAAAGTGAATCATATCTGGCTTCAAGCCTTCACTCGCCTAGTGGGAAGGTTAACATCAGTCCCGTCTATGGCTCCATTCCCATCCCTTGTGTGGTTCAGTGTAACACTGTCCAGAAAAATGGGTAGAAATGCCACATCCCATTTCTCTTAAAGGAGCAGCACCACCCCATCCCAGGGCAAGCCAGATTGTAAGTCTGCGTTGGCCTGCCTCTCAATGCTTTTAAACAAACTCCACTTGGGGTCCTCTCCTGGGTCTTGGAAAATTCCCTGTCTGTTCAGCCCTAAAGTACATTAAGCTATTAGTCACTCCTCAAGCAAGGGAAACCTGAGCACAGGACACAGTCCTCCCTGCCCCTCTTGTGAGAAGACAGATGACCTATTCATACTCTTAGCAGAAAGACCCAAACAGCAAAAACATCAACATCAATTGGATTTCAAAAAATTAATCCTAGCATAGACTCATCTACTAGATTCCATGGAGCTTTGAAAATCTACAGACAAATTAATTCCTTTGGGGATAAATTACTCTTTAAATTTCCGAAAGCAGGGACACTTAAGTGATCCATTTAAAAAATGATCAAGTTTTCATTTCCCTGTCTCAATTCAATAAAAGTATATGGGAAACCTCTCAAGGTCCCTTTTCCCACTCATCAGTCAAAGATGTAAACCAGAAAAATCTCAAGCGAGTATTCAGGGCTGGCTTCTAGGGCTCTTGTGTGGCTGGGGATAGTGACTTAGAAGACTGAAGGGTGAGTGTCTGAAAATAAAAAGCACGTGTGCACCTGCTCCAGGCCAGACCTTGCACTCGACTTCTCTGACTCTTGATGGCCAAGTTGTAGAAGGAAGGCTCAGAATATCCCAGAAAAGCTCTACACAGAAGGCAAAAGAAAAGGGTAATGATCGCTGTTCTTAGTGTGAGACAGAAATCAGTCGTTTCTCCCTGCACTTCCTGTTCCCAACCACCCGGAATTTAGAAAAAAAAAAAAATGCAAATAGTCTAACTCCTGTCCTTGCAAAATTATTCCTGTGCTGTTTAAATGTTATGCCAGTGTTCCTGGAAGATATTTTTCATAAAAACCTGTATGAAGCATGACTAAACTCTAAGAATTCAGTGAGTAAGTGACTTTTGGCCACATTCTCTTTGGAATATCTGGGATGAAGAGCAGCTTCCTGGTCAAATGACTCTCTGCACCTCCAGCCCAGTGGGTGATATATATGAGCATGGCCAGGCAGATGCCCCACACACAGGTCACAGTATAATTTTACATCCTCTGGATGTGCCTCTACATTAGCTACTTAGACATTTAACGAATCACATAGAGCAGTACTTCAAGTCATCGCCATCTGAGTCCTTCATGTACAGGGCGCTCACACTTGGCAACTTGATCTCATCCACATGTTTGTGACGAATAACACGTATCTTTCCCAAGGAAAACAGTGGATGTCAGGTGGTTTGGGTAGGTTGGTGTTAAGATCCACATCGTAGAAATCAGCCCTTTTGCAACTGCAAGTGCATCCAACTAACAAAGTCAGGAGATTTCTGTGAGAATGACTCATCTAGGATTGAAGAACAATGACATTAATTTTCAGTTCAAAAGCAAACAAGTTCAAGAAGCGATTACATACCTTTTTAAAAATACAATTTAAATTTAATTCATTTTTTAACTGAGTGTTTTTCCCACTAAGCCCAATTTTAAGTATATCCAATTCACTCTTCCTCAAGAGAGAACAAAATCAAATATTCCCTTGTAGGTCCTGTATTCAGAGGAATTAGGTTGGATCTCTTTTTTATAGGTGGACCTTGACATTCACCCTTGCCCCAGTTGAGAAACAACTTTAAGTCCTCACTGTTTAGATACCAAAGGTTACTGTAGATCCATCCTTCTTTTCATCAGAAATAGCCTTTGAATTGTCTGTTGACAAATTAAGGAGTCTCAAGTTCACAGCAGGAATGAGAGGGAACTGCAGGAGGTCAGAGGAACTCTTTCTGCATCACTTAGGGGTATGCTGTTCTGCTCTACCCAGAAGGAAGGGAAGTAGGACTGGCAGGTACTTTTAAGACAATGAGGGAAGGACTGTTCAAAATCCTGATGTTGCTGCTCTCAAATAAACACTGTTGCCATGGTTACCACTCATTCAGCAAACATCCTGAAAGTCAAAAATATGTTCCCTAAAAGGCGGGAGGTTCAAAAAGAGTTTTGAGCTCATTCAAGCAAAGTTTTATTGCGTTATGTTCACCAATGTTTTAGATTACCTTTATGCCTTTGAAGACTATGTTTGGGGTGAGCCACCTCCCAATCTGCTTTCACTTTGAGTTTCAATGCAAGTGTTTTTTTCTTGTTTGTGACATGACCAAACCCATGTAGAATCACACAAATACACACACACACACACACACACACACACACACACACACACACACACGTGTGGGAATTAAGGAGTGAAAGGAAGATGCTTCTCCATTCTGATAGTACCAAGGAGTCTCGCTAGCTAGGAGATTTTTCTCTTTGGGCTCTTCAGGATGTGTGTGGACCCCCAAAATATTCTTTTAGAAGCTCAGACAGTCAACACATGTAAACAGTAGGGGCCTATTAAGTAAGGGGGATGGGCAGCTCCTTCCCCTGTAATTTCAGAGGGCACGTCACTCATTCATGGGCTTATTCAAAGTCTTCAAAGTACCTAAAGTCTGGCTACCGCTGGGGACACAACGGTCAATAAGATAAAGTTTCCAGTCTTAAAAATTCCTCAGACTACTTGGAAAGACAAGTAAATAGCCAGTTTTAATGCAGTATGATAATGACTGAAAGGAGGATAACATCAAGCAAGTTGCCTGAAGAATTGCACCAGGAGCCCTCCTGGAGTGACCTGGAGGTGAGACTCTGGCTCCTCTTTGCCTAGGCATCCTCAGTCTCCCCCAGGACAAACACCTAGGTGCATACCATTCAGTGTGGAAACTCAGGTTCTTTTTGCCCTCCTTGCTAAGCTGCTCTCTCATTCGCCCTATAAACCAGGAGAGCAACAGGGGCTGGTTGGCTATCCTAGAGAGCAGACCCAGTGTGTCCAGTGGCACCTGGCCCAGGCACAGCTTGTCCCAGGAGCTAGGAGGAAGAGACCTGTGCGTCTATCCTGATGCTCCCTAGTATTGTGTGTGACATTCCAGGATGTGGCCAACCCTGCCTGGATCAGAAACAGTGCTGTCTGTGCTAAAACCATCAGGCCGAGGTGGATCAGTTAGGTAAGGTGGGGAGGAGGCCAGGTGGAAAAACCCCAGGCCGGCGGGCTTGATCAGGAGCCAAGATTGGAGTGTCAGGGACCATGAATTAGTTCAGCACAGCGAACATGCCAGGGAAGAAAAGAATAGAGAAAGACAGAGCCTCAGATGAACACTAAGGAGGGATGTGACTGGAGCCATAGGGAAGATTTTGGATTATCCTGACTAGGTGCGAGGCACTGTTCTAGGTTCTGGAAATTCAGAAGTGAAGGAGCAGGTAGATCTTGTGTTCATGACACAGCCCACATTCCAGGGGGAGTGACAGAAGATGGTAGAATGACTGATAAGAAATTTGGTCAGCTTATGATAGATGATGAGGAGAAATTTAAAACAGAGTGTGGCTGAGAGTCAGCGGAGAACCAAGCGGCAGGAAAGAGTCAGCAACACAAAGATGAGTGGAAGATTCCAAGTGGAGCGAATGCCTAGAGCCAAGGGTGCCTCCCAGAAGACCAGAGGGGATTGAAGAATACAAAATCACTAGCGCCTGCCCATACGAGGGCAGCGTACACAAGCTCTCTGTTACTGTTATTGTTGTCATTATGTCATTTATGTACTTACTGAGTATATTTATTATTCACTGAGTATACATGCATAACTGAAACACATCAGTTGTGATATCATGACACTATAATCAATGATGGTTTAATTTACAGCTTTTATTCTTAGGTGTTTATGGGCTTTGTTATTTTTGTTCTTTTTAAAGTAAATTTTATGCTTAAATTTCCCTATCTCAGTCTTCCTTCCCACATCCCTGATCTTTACTCTGTGAAATGAAGAGCCACCCCAATGTGCTCTCATGACCCTCTGTCAGCCTCTTCCCCACTTTCCTGTTGTCACAATTGATGACAGCATACTAGAAACACAGGTGAGTCTGCCACACTTAGTCCATGGGTTGATTTTAACCTTGAAAAGAGAAAAGCACCCTGACGTGATGCTGACTACCTGCATATTGAGCACAGCCTAGGCCAAGGGGTTCACTGTGCTCACTTCTCTCTCTGCAAGTCTCACATGTCAAATCCATGCATGTCCAGGGCATCAGTTGCCCAAAACCACACACTACACATTGCCCGCTTTCTATCGTTCCTAACGTTTCCAAGTGCCTAATTCACTTTCACAGAGGCTGAGAAGAGTGGGAGGAACTCAAGGGCTCAAATTTGGCTCAGCACATTCTGCAGAAATTGCCTTTACATGCAGGTGCTGATGCCTGGTCAGTTCCAGGGACTGTTGGTATGAGTGCAGGGGCCAGGTGTCTGCCCATCATGCCCATGGAGCTGCTGGCTGGGTTGGCCACATGTCCTGAGTTCTCCTCTAGGAGCAGTCTTATTGACGGAAGAACCAACTTTAGACTCAGTGGATTCCTGAGACACTCAGAATCAACCAGGGCTTGGGAATAGCCCACGTCTAAAAAAGTGACTGGCCCACCCTCCCACCAGGAGCTGAGCTTTGAGGGTCCCAACTGGGCACCATGTCAGCCCTTTCCTAGGCTTTGTGCCAGCTGAGAGAAGGCTGCTCTCTGTGGACATGTGCTGGCTGGACTTCTCTCTAGCACTCCCACACACAGTGAGTTCCTGAGGACAGAGAAAGAACCCATGCAGGGATAAAATCATCCCTAGGAATCATTCACAGTGTATCCTTGAAGGACTTGGCGAGATCTGCAACTCCTTCTGCTCCTTCTGCAGCTTTACGATTAGGTTAGCTTCAGAAAGCCATGCCTGTCAGGGGACATTGTCTGAGAGAGACCAAAACGCTGTCGGGAAGACTAGAGATGCTGCCACACAGGCCAGCATGGGGTATAGGTCTTACTTGGGCCATTTCGGTCCTGGGCTGTTGTCACCAGCTCAAGGTCATCCTCAGAGCTGTGAAATCTTGTGCACATAGCCTTCTGAGGGGACAGGACAGAGGCTGGCCTCAAGCTTTGGTGAAGAGCAGTTCGGGCAGCTGAATTCTGTGAAACCACAAGGCTCACAAGACAATGATGATGGGAATGAACTATAATTAGGTGAGCATAAAGGATTACATTCTAAGTGGGCGCCCATGCTGGGGTGGGGGTGGTGGTGAGGGGAACCTGACGGTCTTGACCTGACAGGTGCCCTACGTTGTGGGCAGGAGCACGAGCAGTGCTTCCCAGCCCTGGGAAGTATGCTGTATCTTTGAGGAGCCATGAGAAGACACTCGCTGCTATCATTCTTGTTGTGCCCATGATCAGACTGAGTGTTAAAGAGGCCAAGAAGAGCCAGGATTTGAACCCAGAGCCCAGGATTTTAACCGCTTAATCAGAACACTTCTGGGCAGCCCTTCTGCTGACTAGCTCCATCACCCCCAGCCAGCAGCTCAGCCTGGATAGTTGCTGGTATTTGGAATTCAGAAACTGCATGAGGAACCCCTAGGACCTGGATGCTCTTTCTTTTGGGTGCTATGCTGCCAGGGGGCGGGGCAGGGCGTTGGACAGAGGTGAGTGCCACATCAAGGTGGGATCCCCTTGGGAGCAGAGGGCTGGCTGAGGGGAAAGTGTGGGAGCTTCAGGTGGAAGACAGCCCCTTGAGAAAGGAAGCAGGCCCTGGCAGTGTGATCAGAGGACAGAAAGAACAGATCTGATCTCTGAGAGCTAGGGGGAACTCAAGAGCAGGAGATTCCAGAACTTGAACTCCAGGATCCCACAAAGAAGACCAGAAGGGATCCACAGGTGTCTGGACCACAACTCCTTTCCTTTCAGAACAGCACAGCTCAGACTTGGTTCCTTGGCTCCTTACAGTGATCTTGTAGTCACCAAGCTCTGCACTGTGGTATGGAATCTGCTTCTAGCCTTGTACCTGGGAGTTCCAGCTACTCCTGGCAAATAACAAGCCCACAAACAGGATTTAAATCACCTCCGACCTGAAACACTGAATGGGATCTTGAAACATTATTTGTCATAAAGCCACGGCCTGGCTGTGTCAGTGCTCACTCCCCTCCTTGGCCTCCTAGCTAGGCCTGCCCCGGCAGCAGCCACTCTCAGGTCTTCCCCATGACTCCCAGGTCCCATGGGATCGAGCCTTGTACGACTATGTTTTTCCGCCAAATACAGATTTGAACACGTATTTCAAACCCCTTGACATCTAGATAATGAGTACAGCAGAGATGAACAAACCATCTGGTTAACCCATCCCTGTCTTTTTAAAATGGAAAATTAAAGGAGAAATCAGAATGAAAACTCCCCAAATAACCAGAGCCATCCATGTTAGCATAATAGGAAAGAGACGAGTTCTGGAAGTGTGACATAAGGGACATCCAGACATGACATTTAGATCATGCCAATTGGGATTGAAGCTTTGAGGACCTGTGTCTCTAGACTGAGCAAAAGAGTTTGGTCTGCTACAGGAGTGACCAGGTAGAGGCCCTTCCTCTGTCAGCTCTGTGTGTGTTCCACAACTCACATTCAATTGAAAGGATGCCTTCTCCACATGAGGAATCCTGTGTGGAACCCCAGAACTGAGACTCAAATGTTGGCTCTAACACTGGCCATGTTAGTGACACTCCCTTATTCCACAATAATGATTCCATGGAACAAATCTCTGCTCCATGAAGCTGAGATTCTATCCTCCTTGGCATGGAAACCTTTCAGCAAACCAAGAAAAAAACCTACTCATAATAAAATCAAATTCCTTAGGCCCACAGATTTCAGTCAAGGAGAAATCTACCCACTGACACTTGGGTAAGTTTAGAGAACAATTTAGGCAGTGGAATAAATAGTTCTTTTGAACAGGACCAATTGCAAGTTAACTGGCAGATCTTTGATGTATGATCACAACATGCATGCTAGATATCTAGAGTAAGAAATCTGAGTACAGTTCCTTCCACCGCTTCCCAGCTATGTAAAAGGGAGCACAACTTCATTGACCTAAGTCTCAGTTTTCTTATCTGTAAAGTGGGAAGAATAGTCATTATTTACAGTGGGTTGTTGTGGAGATGAATATGATTTTCCCAGCATGGTCCCTCGCTGTTTTTACCTCTAATCTGTACTAAGCAGAATACACTAAATAGTGAATTCATCACAACATGTTTTTGAGATGTTTTACTCGTAAGAACTTATCTTTTCTTACTTCAAAGAGCAGAGATAGACAGACACTAGAGATAGACACTAATTCTGTTAGCTAATGTCAGCCCTAGTGGAACTAATGATGCCTCCTTTTGCCAGGGCCCGTCTCGCTGTCGCTTGCCTGCTACATGTGGGTGACTTACACACACGGTCTGAGGTTTAGAATCAGGCTACTGATGGTTGAATAGATTCTTTGCACTGTTGCTTCAGTTGTCTATTGCTTTATAACAAGCCACTCCAAAATGTAGCTTCTTGGCTCACTGTGCTGTGGCACAAGACCTGGTGTGAGGTTTGCTTAAAAAGCTGTCCCTGCTCCATGTGGGGCCAGGAGGGCTGCTCAGCTAAGGTTGGAGGATTCAAGTGGCCCCACTCACATGTAGGCTTTGCTTTTGGTTCTTGGGTAGCACATCTCAGATCTCCCCCAGGTTGCCTTTCCCACCAACAGGGCAGCAGCCCAGGGGCAAAGACTCATGCTGCCAAGACCCCATAAAACCTGGCTCATGAGGCACATGACATCACTTGGGCTGAACTCACCAGTCTGGTCAGGCGGAGTAGCTTGGGCACATGGCCAAGAGCCTTGGAAGGGACTGTGAACTTCTTAGAGCTCACCGCACCAGAGCTGCTGCTGCAGCCTCTGCACCCAGCAGCCACTGGCTCTCTTTAGACCTAGGCATGACTAGGACTAGTCATGGGTGAAGAGGGAGCAGACAGACATGTCTGCCTGTGTTTAGGGCATAGATGTACGGGAAGAAAGAAGGCAGCTAAGCAAAGGGACTAAGGAGATGGCTCTAGGGCTCAGAGGAGGGAAAACAAGAGAGTAAAGACCAAAGGAGGAAGGAACAGTTTGTGGAGGAGGAGTGATCAAATGAAGGTAGAGTAGAAGGAGTAGTTTCTCCTGGGAGGCATGACAAGAAACAGATAGAGGCGGTTGTCCTTGGGAAGAGAGTCTGGTAGAGGGCAGCGAGGCTCCTGCTCACCACAGCTGCCTTTGTTGGAGCTTTCTAACCATGCATGTGGATTAGAGTTTGTTTCAACAGAAGTGATCTGGAGGTGAGATTATGAGCATTCACATCTTTTTTGTTTTAGGGGCTCCTTAACACCAACAAGTTTCCTCACTTCCCAAATATAGTTAATCAGAAATTTCTAGATGGCTCAGGTCACTGATGGTGCTACTCACATTCCTGAAATCCAGGTGCCAGCGAAAATGAGTTAGGCAGTGATCTCTGGCTTTAAAGTTCAGTAAGGCTTTCAGCTTTAAAATGAGATTTTCAGATCTCTGAAATAAAATTCGCACAGTGAAGGGGCCTGTGGATGAATCTGGGGGAACACACAGTTCTCAAGGCTACGATTATCCTCTGCATGAATGTGTTTCTTTTCTAAAGCAAGCGACATGCTCCTCTGTGCAGTCTCCCTCTGAACTCAGGTTGGCTCCTTCAGGTGGCCAAACCCAGACTTGCTCATCTCGAGTGGCCACCCTCAGGGTAATGCTGTACCAGAGAGTTCCATGGGACTCACAAGTGCTGTGGGCCTGACCCTTGCCCATTGTCCTCCTCAGGCCCTCAAGGCCTTGTACCACCCCCACCCCAGCAGTGGACGGCCTGGAGCAAGGCCTGGTCTTGCACACCAGCCCTCTCCAGTCTGCAGCTCCCCGTCTTCCACCACAGCTTGACCGCTACATGCCCTGCTCCCTGTCCTCCACTTGGCCTTGACACAGACGCTCAACACTTCCCCCAAGATTTGCTGTATCCAGGGACATGGTGAGCCTGTGACCTCTGCTTACTCCTTGACCCCAGCCAGCCCAAATGAAGACACACTCACAAATGCACACACATACAAACACACACAGAGATAACACGTGAACACTAACACACAAGTATAGAGCAGGTAAATACATTCATAACCTGTAGAGACACACACACCTGAACAGAGCCACCCCTGAGCCAAGCGGCCAGCCACAGAACAGTGGGGCCTACTTAAAACAGCCCCAGCTCCTGCCCTTTCTCTGCGATGCTGGTGCTATTTGGATCTGCCAAAGAATTCTAAATTGCCCACCACCAGATAGGAGAGATCAAGCGGTCACTGAAAAAGACACCCGTCCCCTTGTGCCAGCTCCCTCCCACCCCATCATGCTCAGCTGCCTGGATGCTTTCACGCTCACCAAATAATCATGCCTGATACCATTTCTGGAAAAGGTGCCATGTCCCAGGCACCTTATCATCTCACCTCACTTTCCTCTCACAGCAATCCAAGAGAAGGGCCATCAACAGCATGAGACACTGGCCTGCTCCTTATATAGCACAGGTGACCTTCAGCCCCCAGACCCCTGGACACAAACAGCCCCAGATGGAGGTGATATGCACGGCCATGCTCTAGCCACTTTGAGGATGTCTGCTTCTGCACATGAAGCCAGGGGCCATAGGCAGACAGCTTCTGCAAACTTGTGGGTCAGTCACCTCATCTCTTCCCAGGGGTGGTCTTCCTGGGCTTCTTCCCACTGTCAAAACAGAAAAGATGTTATCAGCTGCTATTACTCAACTGCCTGGGAACAGTTCAAGAAATCATTCCTGTTAGATCACGGTGGCTGCCTGAGACATAGTGACATCTCG
Organism: Eidolon dupreanum; assembly: GCA_028627145.1. NCBI lineage: Eukaryota > Metazoa > Chordata > Mammalia > Chiroptera > Pteropodidae > Eidolon > Eidolon dupreanum. The sequence continues at coordinate 91,883,884 of CM053509.1, forward strand.
TGTAGTAGCTCCCCCCACCCAGGTTCAAAAAAACTTGTGCCTCAATATCCTACTACATTTCTACTTCCAGGAAGCGTTACTGATGAGTCCCAGCATTACAATCTCTGTAAGTAAATACTGAGGTACCCAGTGTGCCCCTCATGTGCTGGGCCTGAGGACCCAAGAGATTTCCAGAGCCTCTGAGGCCAAGGCTCAAGTTAGACCTCCCTCTGGTAAGCTCCACAGGGCAGACATTATGATCAATCAATAAAAATCTCTAGTTTTCTTAACCCCAAAAGAAGGAAATTTCTTAATCAGTTTCTGTTGTAAAATAGAGAGTCAGGCACTCTGAGTTATCACACCAGTCATTGTTGCCAAAATTTCTTTTTGGTACAAAGAACAGTGGTCAAAAGATTTCTTGCCCCTCTAAATATTAAATTTAAATATTTATACTGATGAACACACACTATAGGAAGGAAACAACTTAAGAAGAAAAATACAATCAGAAATAAAGGCCCAGTCTATGGCCATGCCACCCTGAATAAGCCCAATCCCATCTGATCTTGGAAGCTAAGCAAGGTTGGGCCTGGTTAGTACTTGGATGGGAGACCACCTAGGAAGACCAGGTGCTACAGGCGTAAAAAATTTTAAAAAACAAGGGATTGTAAGCTGACAAGTTCCTTGCCATTTGTGAGGTCAACCAAGGGTTGCCTCTCCTTAAAAAAAAGAAAAGAAAAGAAAAGAAAAGAAAGAAAAGAAAAGAAAAGAAAAGAAAAGAAAAGAAAAGAAAAGAAAAGAAAAGAAAAGAAAAGAAAAGAAAAGAAAAGAAAAGAAAAAAAAAAAAGAAAGAAATGAAGGCTCACTTAAAATCCATCCTAACCCAGTTCCTCCAAAGATTAAAAATGGAATTGCCATATGAACCAGCAATTCCACTTCTGGGTAACTACCCAAAAGAATTGAAAGCAGGGTCTCAAAGAGATATTTGAATACTCATGTTCACAGCAGCATTATTTACAACAACCCAAGAGTACATTGACCAGATGAATGGATAAACAAAAAGTGGTATATACACACAATGGAATATGATCCAGCTTTAAGAGAGGAGAATTCCAACACATGCTACAACATGGATGAACCTTGAGGACATTATGCTAAGTGAAATAAGCTAGACACAAATGGACAAATACCCTGTGGTTCCACTTTTATGAGGGACCTAGAGGAGTCAGATTCATAGAGACAGAAAGAATAGTGAGTGCCAGGGGACGAGGAGAGGAGTTCGTTTTTAATGGGGACAGAGCTTCAGTTTTGCAAGATGAAAAAGTTCTGGAGATGGGGGGTGGTGATGGTTCCACAACAACGTAAATGTACTAATGTTATCAACCTGTACACTTATAAATATCTAAGATGGTCAGTTTAATGTTATGTGTATTTTATCACAGCTAAAAAAATGTATTTCTCCAATTAAGCAAAATTCAGCCTAACCAACACATCAGCTGTAATTTACTGGCTCATTCAATGAATGCTACTGTTCTCTTTATGAGTTGTACCCATACATGAAACATCTGCAGGGAAAATGGCAGTAATTAGCCCAAGATCAAATAAGTAAATATGGGACTGAGTTCTGGTATTTCCAGTTTAGCCATTGGCTCTTGGATTTTCTAAGAGCCACAATAAGGAATGTAGCCACAGATAAGTAGGTGAAACCATGAAGTAGAAATTATAAATATCAACCCAACTCAGCAACATGATTCACAATATCCCAAAAGTGGAAACAACCCAAGTGTCCATAAAAGAGTGACTAGGCAAACAAAATGCTATATATACATACAATGAAATAGTATTCAGCAATAAAAATCAATGAAGCACCTACACTTGGGTAACATGAATGAACCTTGAAAACTTCATTCTGAGCAAAAGAAACCAGACACAAAAGGCCACAGTACATATGACTCCAGTTATATGACATGTCCAGAACAGGAAAATATGTAGAGACACAAAGCAAATTCATGGTTGCCTGGGGCACGAGAGGGAGGAAGCAGAAACTGCCCAAGAAAAGTCATGAGAGATCTTTCTGGAGGGAAAGAAGTCTTCTGAGACAACATTGTTGTGATGCTCGCCAAACTAGTATGTTTACTAAAAACCACTGAATCATACACTTAAAATGGGTGAACTTTATGGTATGCAAATTATACTTCAATAAATATGTCTATTTTTTAACATCTCGAGTTAAAGATATATATATAAATAAATATATATACAAATAAAGATAGATATATAGAGAGAGCCACAAGCAATAAATATATGGTCTCTCTTGGTAAGAACACAAGCCAGACTCATAAACTGGTCCCAAGAATGTGCATTCTGGTGCCTGCCCTTCCACTGTCTAATGCTGTAGGTACCCCCCCTCTTATAATCCACCCTCAACACCAGCACTTCAGGCTCTCCTCTGAGAGCTCACTGTGAGTGCTGTGGCCTTGCCCTTCTGAGAGATGACTCAAGACATAGGACATCTGAGAGGGTAGTCTACAGGACACATTAACTGTCCTTATACTGGATTAAATTTTCAGAGAGCTACATACCTGGGCCAGATTATCCTGGCACCCCAAGAAATAGGTTCACCCAACATATATTTTATATTATTCTCTTGGCTTTTATGGGGTGGCTGTATAAGAATTATTCATTTTTAAGATTCATTCATTTTTTTAAGATTAAATATTTCTACGTCTTTTGCAAAACCATAGTTAAAGACATGTGGCCCAAGGTGCTTTAAGTAAGTCTCACCCAGAAGTAACATTTTCTTCTGTACATGAAGTTTTATTCTTCATTAGATAGCAGAACTGATAGATTCATTCACAAGGTAAAAGCCATTTCTCTTCTCGCCAGGACATCCAGAGCTGATTCTAATGGGAGCACTGAAGGAAGTCCAGAGGAATAAAAATTATTTCCTCTCTGTTCCTTTTAATGGGATTTGTTCTGTTTTTACTATTTGAGTTTCTATAAATTTTTAGTTTTGAAAAATGCCCAATTCTTTTTGGGCATTTGAAACATTATCTCTGCCCCAGTTACTGATAGACATTAAACTAAACATCACCAGGCATTTATGGTACAAACACAATTACAGCAGGCCCTAAAAGTGGTTAGCTTCGAAGATTTGGAATGAAGCAAGCATAAGGGCCTATTGTGGGAAGGTGCATTCCAAGAGGTCTCTATCTCTACATCCAAACTCAGAGAAGCCCTACTGATTATGAAATTTCAGAATTCATTAAAGGAATGAAAGCTATTCTGCTGTGAGGTGTTTCTCTTCAGAAAGCATAAAGAAAGAACAAGGTAAAGGTTCTCTGCACAGGGGCCAGGGGTCCCTGGGGCCTGAGCATCAGATGTTGAAGGGCAGGGGCTGCTGAGCAGGTTGGAATCTGGAGAGCCTGCAGGCAGCCTTTCCAGGGCTGGCGCCACCCACCAGGAAAATTCAGCAGAGCAGCCGACTTGCACCTGCCGTGTTATCAGGCTTTGTCATGGAATTTTGTCTGAAGAAATGGTTCTGTAGATAAAGCTAGCAAAACCACCATTATAAAACATTTACAATCCAGCTAGAAAAGTGCAACATATAGAATACAGGCCCTTGGTGATCCATCCACCTCCCACTTCTTCAGCCCTCTGGCATTATTGTGCCCTTGCCTGGTTTCTCACCCTCCTCTGTGACCAAGCAGCTGACATGTCAGACTAGGAAGAACTTAAGACCATCTCCTGACCTCCTCCACAAAGAAGGTGCCAGCCCAGGTACACATGGTTACCTGGTGACTAAGGCAGTACCAAGGACTCAGACCGTCTCTGAGAAATAATACCACCAAAAGGTATCATTTGTCAAGTGTCAAGTGCAAGTAAAAAAAAAAAAAAAAAAAAAAAAAAAACAATGAGAAGAGAAACATGAGAAAAGAGCAGAGGGAACAACTGAGAAAAGCTCCATGGCTCCTGCATTCATGACAGGCATTGTGGGGCATTTCATTTCTGGGCTTTCCAACAGCCAGACTTCTGGGAAGAATTATCTCATCAGCCGTCTTCTCTTGTTCAGCACTCTTTCTGCTGTCCACGTCATCTCGTTGTGCATGCCCACCACTCCTCTGAGAGGACTCCTGTTGTCAGGCTCAGTCTTATCCATCTCATCTTATTTGACCCTTGCCTGTACTAGGTAATGTCAAGCACACTTTCCTTCTTGAAGACTTTTCTCTCTTGGATTTTAACTATACTACCTTGAATTTTCCTTCTCCCAGTGGTCCTTCATCCTCAACACCCACTGCAGGATGTCCAACTCTCCTTTGAACTCATTCAGCTCTTCACAGCTCCAAAATGATGGTGTTGCCTAGAGCTCCTTCACTGATACATTCTGTCTGAGAGATCCCATTAATTCTTGTTCCTATAACTTGAAGTGCAATCTACATACTGATAACTTCAAATTTATATCTTCTGTCCAGACTTCACCTCAAGTGCCAGACTCATATACTCAAATGCCAACTCTACATCTGTATCCAGGTTGCCAGCCCCCAAAAGCTGCCCTCTGTCATCTCCTCCTTCATTGAATCTGGGCTGGACCAGGGAGTGAATTTGACCAATAGTACATGCAGGAGTGAAGCTGGAGCTCCTGCCTTGGCACTTTGGGGAGCCCTGAGTTACCACATAAGTAGTCCAACTACCCTCCTATGGAGACCATATGGAGTGGTCCTGAGAGTTCAAGGAGAAACAGACCCAGACACACCATTGTCTCAGTCAAGCTCAGTCTCCAGCTGTCCCCACAAAGGCACCAGACATGTGACTAAAGCCATCTTGGATGTCCCAGCCCCAGTTGCCAGCAGACTGTAGTTGTATGAAAGACCCCGGTAAAAACAGTCAAGAAACCATCCAGCTCTTCCCAGTCAATCCAAATAATTGCTGCTGTTATAAGCCAATAAGTTTTGTGTGTATATTTTTTATGCAGCAATAAATAACTGATAGGATATCTATATTATATCTCTTGGTTTTCCTCTCCAAACCTGTTTTAACCCCATCATCCCCATCTCTCAGTAAATGAAAGCACTATTCTCCCAGGTGATCATGCCTCAAAACCAGATTCCTTCTTCTCTTTAATCCTTTACCTCTGTCCCCACACAGGAATACATTCCTAATACATTTCTGCATTGCAGCTGCCTGGTATAGGCAACCATGTCCTCCCCTGAAACAGTACAGAGCTCCTTAATTTGCCTCCCTTCTTTCTTATTCTTTCCTTTCTCCAATCAATTCTCCACCCAACAGCTAGTGATTCTCTTAACATTTACCTCAGATCTTGTCATCCCTACTTGAAATACTTCATTGGTTTTTTTCTTGGCCTTAAATAAAACCAAACTCCTTATCATGACCTCTAAGTCCCCACATGATGAAGCCACTCTTGGCACTCCAACCACACCTTGTACCACAGACCCCTTCCTTCACTTCCTTCCTTCTACCCAGGCTGTTCCTTCTGCTTAGCATGTCCCTCCCACTTCTCCTCATGTGGCTGCTATCTCAGTTTCAATGCCCCTCCTCAGACAGGCCTCCTCTGACTCCGTGCAACAATAATGAGGTCCCTCCCTTCATTCCCCATCTTAACCTTCTTAGCCCTTGGATCAGTTTCTTCTCAAAACAGTTGACACTTGAATAGTGAAGAAGATAAAGGCACTGATCCTCATGCAGTAGAAAATCCACATATAATTTGACTCCCCCAAAATTCAACTACACAGTTGTCTCTCAGTATCAGCAAGGGATTGGTTCCAGCCCTCCACCCTGCCCCCCACAGATATCCAATCTGAAGATGCTTAGGTCTCCTATATAATATAGCATAGACCAATGCATACAGTCAGTCAGCTCTCTGCATTCACAGACTCCCAACTGCTGATTGAAAATAGTACAGGTATTTATTGAAAAAAAAAATTGTGTATAAGTGGACTCGTGCAGTTCAAACCCATGTTGTTCAAGGGTTCACTACACTTGTTAAATTATAATATTTGTTGTTGATTGATGTTGTTTCTCCTAACATATCCTCTGCACAGAATCTATGGTCCACTAGGGAGGGCACCAATGTGTTTATGTCAGTGACAACTGGACCCCAGTGTTTGCCTAGTTCCTGGCATTCAGTAGGGACTCAGCATTTGTTGGATTATATGCATGGGCCTCAGACCTTACTGGTGCATGTTGAACATGGATAAAAATTAAGAAACATTGGGCTCCCTGCTTAGACACCAGGTAAAGGCCTTGGCACTGACTATTGTCATACTGGGAAGGTGTCATAAGGCTCTATGAAGCAGAGGGTTGCCATCTAAGCTTCCAGGAGCAGCAGTGAGAAGAGCTACATCCTCACGTTCAAATATTCTAACAGCCTGAGTCCTAAATCTAGAATTCAAGGTCAGAGACAGGGAAAGGGTCAGTAGGTAAACAAACTGTTTTCTGATATTTTCAAATTTACAAATATAACACTTTCAAGGGGCTTGAAAGATTCTTCACAAGTGCAAATGTGCTTCCTGCTTCCATAGAAGCAGTTAAAAATTTATTCAAACCCTGAAGGCTTATTCCTTCTTTCTACAGGACAATGATGAAGTATGAAAGGAGACTGAGCCGAAAATACTTCCAGGAAATAGGTATTCTCATTACATAAGATTTCCTTTTCCATGAAATAGATATTTTCCTTACATAAGTTTTCTATTTAAAGAGTCACTTGTGGTCATGTACTAAAAACTAGAGAGGAAGAAAAGGTGCATGGACATGCAAAGGCCAGCTCTGCCTCCTAAAGCCATCAATATGTGAGCTCAGGCACACAGCTCCTCAAGTCTTCATAGTCTCAGCTTTTGGGGAGCACTCGAGAAAAAACAAAACCAACCTCATAGACCTGTTGTGATGACAAGATCAGATAACTACATGAAAAGTCCTCATTAGAAAGAGTTGTGCATATTTGAAATAGGTTCTCAGCAGGAGAACAAACTGGGCTTTGCCCTCTGGCCCATGGAGGAGATAAGGGACAAGTTTCAACGCACATTATCTCGTGGAGTAGAAGAGATTTCATGACGAGTACCTGTGAGTTTTAGCATTGTTGTCATTTCAGTCCCTTGAAATTCTAACTATGACTTTTAAACAACTTACTGGTTTACTGGATGGAACATTAACCATATTATTTCTAAATACAGAGTCAAACAGCTACTGTACTCACTATATTTTGGTAGGTCACTATGTGTATGCTTCTTATGGTTGGAATCTATCAAACATCTATTTCTCTCTGTTGAAGTCTAAAAAAACCCTGTGATATGAATACACACACACACATGCACACACAAACTACGACAAGAGGACAAGTGTGGGAAAATAAAATAAAATAAAAACTACCCCCCACCCCATGTCAGCCAGAATTGCTCCACACCAATGTTCGAATTGTCACTTAGGTAACTGGGAGTCAGCAGCTGGAGCTGTACCGCTGAGCACAATGGATCAGAAAAGCCATGAGGGGACACTCAAGAGCAGCTCAGAGGTCTTAGTTCAACAAAGAACTCTGTGGAGCAGGGCAGGTAAGGGGCCCTGTGAGGACCAAAAAATTCTGGAATTAATATCATGGTGACCCCCTTTGCAGCCAACATCTGCCTGGGCTGCAGGTACAAGGGTTGCCTGTTATTTTTATTTTGTAAGCATGAAGACAGCTGCTTTGGGGAAGAAACAAAACACTCATTAACCTGGACCTGGGCTGATCCCAAATCAATACAGGCTACAATGTTACCCAACTCCCGATGACCTATCAGCCTGGAGGGCTTGTTGTCATTGCCTCAGAGATAATAGTGAGCAATAAAAAGGTTGCCATTACCCAATCAATAACACTACTACTTGTTCCACAGCCTTTAAGAGTCACCCAGCACCCAAGCACACTGTCCCTGCTCCTGATCCCAACACAGGCCTGGTCGTCACTTCAAATGTCACTGCTACCCGAGACTTGCCTAATCATTTCCATCCTTGAATCCATATCTCCAGAAATATTTTGGTTCTTTAGATTCTCAATGCTTGTTGACAACATAAAACTATTGTATGTCTATAAAACCAAGTGTGTTTCAGTATAAACAAGATCTTGTTTCCTAAAGGGCTCCACGGCAATAAAAATATTTATGGTTCTATGTCGATGATGGTCCACTGTCTCTTTGCTTCAATTTCTGTCCTATCTGTTAGTCCAGCGATTAGCTCATGTAGAAGTAGTAAGAGGACACACAGCTTTCAGTCTCTTCTTAAATGTCAGAAAGGATAAATAATAATTACAGTGCCACTGTGAAAACATGGCAATATTTCGTCTGCTTGGCCTGGAGTTTTGCTCTTTCATTACTAATGTATTTTTGGTTCCTTGAGCACACAGGGATAGAGAGAGTGATTAACAGGTAAACAAGAGAAATTGTTACCCAAACAAAATCTCCTATCCTGGCTGAGCTACAAGCCGGAAACCCAGTAACTAGTGAATCAAGAATTTGATTTTTGACTAAGCACAAGCATCAACCTCCGGTGAAAACTGAGCAGGCTCTTACAAAGATTGTACATGCTCATAGGCTGAATTTCAAGGCAAGTGAGTTCCACAGGATCTTGAGGCCAGAAAGCTTGCCAAGGGACCCTATGCACTTCCCAGGAAAGGCTGCAAATGTCTTTCAGATAAAATCCTTAAGGAGATTAGTCTAGAACTAGAGTTGCTAGTAAATCAGTATTTCTAAGGTTTCCCTGTAATTCCCTTCATTATGAAGCAAAGTAGTCCAACCTGAAATTTCTGAAATGTCATTTGCTCAAAAATACTTCAGTATATTGCTGCCCTTTATTCTGCTCACTTTTTCATTATTTGCCATGTTGGATAAATTAACAATTTAAATTAATAAAACCTCTCTTAGAACTTTCATAAGTGTGGGAGAATCCTAGGATAGTAAATGCCTCAGAAATGAAAGAGGTGGAACTCTTCCTCCATAGGAGAGGCTTGGGGAAGAAAGGAGGATGTGTTGGTCTCTGCCCTTGAGCCCCAAGGTTTAATCAGAGCTTGCTCTTGTCCTTGACAGCCCTGTGACACACCGTCTCTATTTGCCATGCTCTTTCACCCCAGACCAGTGCCCCTCTCCAATAACGTGTCCCCATGTTTCCTTCCCCGTATCCCTCCTATGTTCACCTGCTTTAGGGACAGAAACCTCAACCCACAGATTTTCAATGAGGGACTTAATGCAATTTCATTATTTTGATTTTTTTCATTAAAGATGAATTGTAACCATATTTTTGCAAGCTGTACTAAAGGTTATTGCACATAATAACTCCATTTATTAAATATCTCATTGTCTCCTAAACGTGGCCTCCTACAATCCTTCCTATAAACGGACACAGCACAGAGCCTTGGCTAGCTGCTCAACTCTGAGTGTCTCAGACAGATTCAGCAACACAGCAGCTGTGCAGGGAATTACCTGGGAAGCTCTCCGGTGTTATCTTATGCTGTGGGATACCACTTGGAAAGAAATATTTCACATATAAAACCAAGTGATTTAGTTTTAGAATTTTATCAGAATTTCTATACTGAAAAAATATTAGTCCAACTATGTATCAGAAACTGGAGCCATTGTATTGCAGGCAGATCAAACTTTGAGGTGGTATTATCATTATGGGGAGATCTTCCTTACTAAATCACGAGCCTCCTATGGCTAACGTGCTTCTCTAACCACCTGTCTCTTCCCATATGTGGTGGGAACACTGCTGCGTGTCCACCAAGTCCCTTTTCCTTGGCATATTGCCAGATTCCTCTAACCCCCCAGCCTCCTTAACAGTCAGATGGGGCCCTGTGATCATTCTGGAGAACAGGATGTGGACAGAAACAATGTACGTCCCATTTAAGCCTGACAGCTCCACAGGGTCCTCCATCCTCCTTTGCTCTCCTCTTCTGCCTCTAGGATCTGGAGACTCTGGTAAAAAAAAAAAAAAAAAAAAAAAAACTCCAAGACCCTCAAAGGTGGCAGAGCCATGTGATGGAGAGAGCATGGATCTCTGGGTGACTATGTGGACACATAATACCCCTTCCTAGCTCTCAGCCCTCTCTCAGTGGACAATAAATTCCTTTACTGTGGTACACCACTGAGTTTCTGGGTTATTGGTGAAAGCTGATCATGCTGACTGATACACCCTGACCTCCACCCTCACCTGAGGGCCTCAAAGGACTTACCTGGTTGAGTGAATGAAGTCACCAAGGAAATTAAGAACTAAATGGCTCTATGCCACCTATGTTGGTCCATATGGACAAATTATATCAACTAAGAGTTTCAAATATAGGTCCAGTTTCTATAACTGATTGGTCACTAAGGGATCCGGTGGCAGTGCCAATAGGACCCACTTGCAATGATCCCTCTAACAGAGATCTGGAAGAGATTCTCAGCCTTAAGAAAACAGGACTTAAGGGGTCTAGATGGATGTACCCAGTTCCATGCTGATTCCAACCCCCCCCCCCCGCTCCCGACCCAAGACAGTCTAGCGGAGGTGCACTAATGAGGGCATGATGCACCTGTCATCTGGCAAGGATCTGCCTCTGAGTAAGCTCCACATCCAAGTAGGGCCTCCTCACAGAGCCTTGTTCAGCCAAGGTGTGGACTTGAGCTTGCTCTAGTTGGCAAAACTCCACCAGCCACCAACATACACTATCCTCACCTCACCTTCAACCCAGCCAGCACAGCCAACCTAACCTTTAGCAGCAAACTTAGGGAGAGCTTACACAATAGCACACAGGCCCAGCTTGGCAGGGAGGAGGGGCGGAGAGCCAGGGTGTATGCCAACAGTCCCAGCCAATCCCTTGCGACCTGGTATTATGGAAGAGATTCCTGGGATAGTGCAGGTAGTGTCTATCTAAGTGTCAGACCAACTGGAGTCACAGCAGGAGGGCTGTAGAGCGTCCATGCATATAGGCCATTCTGGGTCCCGAAGTCCTCTTGCCACCAAGAGGAGACTTTCTTAAACAGAACATTGCAAAGAGCTGTGATCCAGCACTATTAGGCATGTGCAACTGTGCAATCGAAGCAGGGAGAAGAGCACGCCAAGTCTACCTGTGGGTGGTCAGAGAAGGCTCCTGGGGAGGGGGACATGCGCCCTTGGTGATGCGCACAGTGCTGGTGCCCTATGCTTGAGGACTGTTGCAGTCTCACTCAGCCTATTCCTGGGGCAGGCCCAAGAGCTCAGAGCTGACTATCTGCCTGGGGAGCAGAGCTCAGTCAAAGGAGGGCAACAGGGAGGTCAAAGGGTAAACACTTCACTTCCCTGTTCCCTCACCCCCTAGGAAGCATGCTTGCTCTTAAAGTCCCGTTGCCTGAGTCCCAGGTGGCTACAGTGAGGACAACTCCTACCCCTGCCAGTGCTGTCAGGACCAGCCTCTAAAAAGAAGATTCTCTGTTCAAGTTCTGGACTCAGGAAACCAAATTGCCCAGGAGATAATATTCAAAAGAAGAGCAGATGTCAGACGTGTCATGAGCCCACTGCACACAGTCCCTAAGTGTGCAAGAGCGGGCTGGAATCAAGAACTGGCCCTGTTCTTCTCCTTAGCCAGCTGTGAGTGGAGTAGGAAAAGGTTTTGTCCCAAAGACACTAGTGTGCACGCTGCAGTCCCACCCAGGCATCGCAAAAGCACATGTCTGTCCTGGGACGTGTACAGAAATGTATGTAACAATTCTGTTGTTGTTAGTACTTGTTGCCCAGGCTGAAACAGTCCAGGTGTCCATTGGCAGAAGCACTGCGGTACATCCATATGATGGCACGCAACTCAGCAATAAAAAGGAACCAACTAATACATGTAACAGGCATATGAAAAAAATCTCAAAAACACCCTGCTGACTGAAATAAGCCTTGCACAGAAGAGTGTATGCTATATGATTCCATTTGATGAAGTTCTAGAAGAGAAAATAAGTGACAAAAACTGGGCAGTGGTTGCCTTTAGGGAGTTGGGGTCTGGGATTGACTATAAAGACTCATGAGGGAATTTCTAGAGCTATGGGAACATTCTGTATCATGATAGGGTTTGGATTACACAGGGGGATCATCAAGTTGTACTGCTAAGATCTGCACATTTCACTGAATGTAAACCTTAACCCCAAAAAATAACTGTAGAAAAATACAGAATTCTAGTTAATGATGCGCATGCTGAAGTCTTCATTGATAACAGAAACTTCCTGTGCGATGCGTGAAAATATAAGCTGGATGGAGGACCAATAGAGGAAATCATGGAATCTAAAAGTAGGAAGATGGATGTTCATTATAAAACTGTGTCAACATTCCTGCATGTTTGAAAGTTACCACAATAAAATGTTAAGGAGGAAAGGGATCTTAACGCCACTCCAGGACCTGACATGCAGCAACAGGGGCATGGAAGGGTCCAAAGTTGGAGTAACTCAATCACACTGGTGTTGAGAAAGGTTCATGAAGAGCCAGACTGGCATCATGCAAAGTGGTTGAGAACACAACAGTTAACAAACTGTCACCATACTCCAAGCACACCCTGAATTAAGGAGGAGGGCCACTGAGATGGGTGTGGCTTCAAGAGACAGAATGCGTAGGTACTCTGGAGATGCGGGCAGGGAGTAAGGGTGATGCCTGGTTTTTGGTTACTGGTAGGTATGAACCAAGCTTCCGAACTGTAGACATGATAGCTCTGGCTCTCATAGGACAGGTGACCTGCCCTTGAGTCCTCCTTGCTTTGTTAGTGGTCATCTACTGGACAACAAGAGGAAGGCACACTCAGGAATTTAATACCTAGTGCTGGGATACAAGCAGGCATCTTTTCCCTGTAAGATCCAGGCACAGCCCAGGAGAGACAGGACTAGGAAGAGAGGCATTGTCGCAGCCGTCTGCTGCCCTGAACCCTCCCGGACAGGAGCTCCCTACAATGCTCCTGCCTCCACAAGCAGCATCCTCTTCCCTTGAAACCAGCTTCAGCCGAGGACCTTTTGCAAGGTCCTTTTGTATTATCTGTACTCCCTTCCCTCTTGGTCAGGATCCATGGGGGTGGAATGCTGTCTGTCCTCAACAGGGTTCACGTTATTTCAGACGAGTTGGGATACCCTACCAGGCAATGTTCAAACCACTGGGAGAACCTGGCCTCATACCCAGGATGCATGCCCAGTAAGCGGATAGGCTGGAATCCAAGTTCAGCTCAGGAGGAGGAAGAGAATGAAAAATCAACCTGTTGTTTGAAGATAAAAATGTCCTCAGGATACTGAGTGTGGATTCAGATGTTCTAGGCTCCCTGTGATATTTCTCCTCTTTAGTGGCAAAAGTGAGAATGTGCAAATCAATTCTAAAATGTAAAAAAGAACCCCCAAAGAAGTACCCGTGGTCAGAACAAAACCAACTTCAGAGACAACTGGCATTTAAAAGCTTGCATGCTGGTATGATTTTCCAATGTGATATTTTCGCTTCTTTAAAAGAAGTGCTTTTTCTGGATTTCTGTGTGGAGGGCACCTGCTCCCAGGACCACAGATATGTCCCACATGTATTCTGTCAAAGTGCCTGCTGGGTGTGGGCCGTCCCAGCTGACCCGCTCCACGGCCCCAGCCCTGGATAACTGAAGGGAAAGCCCTGGAAGGAGCCATCAGGCTAGCCTACAGAACAACTCAAACCTGGAGACTGAGTATGAAAGGGGTTTAGGAAATTCTCACCTTCAAAAGGAGAGACCGAAGGTAAGGACCCCATCCTAGGGCTCCGTTGGAAGATGGCCATGGCCTAAAGACCCCCAGACGTTTCCACTCTCCTCCAAGGAAACAACACAGCCCAGAGCTTGGACACCTGACCTCCAACATCGGCCCCCGGGGTCCAGACCTCAGTTGCTCCCGCTTACTGGCTCTGTGGCACGCATCAGCTAGCTCATGTGGGGCGACGATGGCATTTCCCCCTGGGTGGTGGTGAAGTCTCAGTGGGCTCTGCGCATATCACATTTCTCATAGCTCTGCTCACAGGAGCCCTCAACAAATGTTAGTACTACTCCTGATATTATCACTAGATACAAAAATGTCAGAGACCGATAAAAGCCCGTGTCTCTGGGAGTATATCCAGGCCTATGATATTTCCGACTTCATAATCATCTGAGCTATTGCCATTCACTCCCTGCTCTGTGCTGTCCTTGAAGGAAGTTAAACTTGTTGGGATAATTAATTTTTTTAATTTTTGAATTTCATTTTTAAAAAAGAAAAGGAAAGTCATAAAGATAACGTTTTACTTTTTTGTCTCATTTTGCTTGCTTTATTTTTCAAATTAAAGAAGAACTAAACCATCACTTTAAATTCTATACACAGTATGGGTATTTCTTTGAAACTCAATAGTAACAAATCAATCTAGGTGATTCCTGAGTAATAGCCAGCATCACCCTTGCCTTTCAATGAGCCTTAAACTGCTCTCTTAGATCTAGAAGAGGCCACTCTGGATAAATGTTAAGCCCTACACATTTTCATAATTCAGTGCATTTTACATTAATGTGGTTCTTTCATTGTCTCGATATGTGAGTGTTTTGTCATATTGTCTTACACTTACATGGTCTTCCCCTAACTTGTTTGTAAGATCCTGAGCCTGGATTCTAAGAGACTCCCCTTTCCAGGGTTCTGCTCTCCTATAGTCTCACACCCGTGAAACTGGTTCAGAGGACCTTTAGAGAAAAAGCTGCAAGAATGATAGTCTGGGTGAAGTTCTGGTATCTGTGAAGGTTTTAAAAAACCTTCACAGAAACATTGCACAGATGGTTATTGCTCAGAGATGGCCTTCCTATATGTGTATAGTTTGAGATTTCTGCAAAACCATCCCACATATGCCCCTCCCACTGAGGGATGTCTTGGTACCTTACACTTGAACCTGAGCAGTATATACGTGGAGAATATGGCAGAAGCAGTGCGCTGTGATGTCCGAAGTGAGGTCATCAATAGCACATGGCTTCCTCGGACTGACTGAGGACTCACTCAACCGCCATGCTCTGTAGAAGCCCAACTAGCCCACATGGTCCCCACCCTGCAGCCCATATTGTCAAACTTAGGAGTGAATGACCACTTAGGTGGTGCAGGCCCTGGCTTTGAGTCTCCCAGCTGAGGCCCAGACACCATGAGCAGAGAGGAGTTGACCCCACCGTGCTCTCTCTAAGCTTTCACCCACACGACCTGTGAGCAAAACCACAAAGTTTCTGGGTGGGTCACCACCATCCCCATTACCAACACCTCCTGCCCACACAAGGGAGGTAGCAGAGAGACTTTTTCAACACCAATCAACTTGGCTCCACCCTCACCCCTTCCCCCAGCATGCCGCACTGACCAGCTACACTGACCACGTAAAATTCAGGCAAATTTCAGATAACAGCTCTGAAAATTGCCAGCTCTTCCTGGTAGCTCCTGAGTGCTATGCCAACACATGAGTTCTCACAACCACCCTAAGAGCTACATGCAACTGTCTCCACACAGAGGAAGGAGGACAAGAAAGGCCTGGCGATGGCCCATGGTCACCATCCCCTGGGTGGAGGCTAGCCTCTGAGCCTACAGCCTTGGCATGACCCTCTCCCGCAGAACTGGGCTGGTTCCTTTAATAATGCTCTGTTGCCATACCCCCCACCTTGTGGCCCACAACAGCCCCCACGTCTTACCAGGAGAAGCTTTTTCTGAGCCATGGCAGTATGGAGGGACTCCATAAAGCTCATCCAGGAACCTCCTTTGCCACAGCTACTTGCAACTAGGGCCCAGCCACCTTCGCTGAGCAGATGGCTGGAGGACAGGCATCCTTTCCAAAGCCTGTCTAGCGTGGCCCCAGCCCTTCAACATAGCCTCCTACGGGCTCAAGTTCCCATGGCAAAGGCCATGGGAACTCAGATATCCATGAGCACCCCACACTTTGTCCAGCCTCCGCCCATCGAGCCTCAGTACTCATGGGCTGGGTGGTCCTCAGGGAGTGGCAGAGAAAGGTGGGCAGTGACCTGGGAGGTGCCTGACCACCTGGTCTGGAATTCGAATGTCCCCTGGCTGCTAAGGTTCAAAGAACAGGTTATGCAGCGTGCCCAACCTTGCTTGGCATGGAGCTGGCCCCCTTCCCAGACCCTGGGGAATGCAGTGTAGACCCTGAGTGCTGGCCTCCCACAGCAGGTGTCTCCCAGGCTGCTGACAGGTGCCGACTCTCTCCACGTGGCCATGCCCCAACCCTGTGCCCAGAGGGAGCCATGACCACCTGGTCAGATAGAGGCTTTTAATGATCCCCAACTTGAAGGCACTTTCCAGAGTCCCTTCCGACCTCCTCAGGCAGAAGTAGCAGCAGTGGCCTGGGGGCCCAAAGACATAGTCCTGGCCCCAGAATCTTCCAAAAGGCTTTGTGTCCCAGCCCAGCCACTCTGTGATGGTCGTTAAGAAGCTTCCAACACAGAGCAGGTGCCTTAGCATACTTCACAGCACCCTCTGACTTTTGGGGTTCCCATCCTTGAAGAGTGTGATGGGAGATAATATTGGGCCTCTTTCCCTGTAGGCACAGGTCAGATCCAGCTGGCAATGAGCCTGTCTTTCTGGGGACTAATGCCTCTCCAGCCCAGGATGGGGTGATGTGCAGGTTTTCTTGAGGGCCTGCTTTACAGAGAGAAGAGTCCATCATCCTGAAGTGTGGGGTGTGCTCTCTAAATCTGGGCTGCCTGAAGTCTAAACTCCCAGGCACTCAGTGCTTAAGCTGAAGAGGAAGCATCGGAGGAGAGCTCCTTGCAGCCTGTCTACGCCATTTTCTGAAGAGCGTGCCTGTCACCAGCAACTCAAGTTTGCAAATTGAGTGCGTAGAACAGACTTCCTGTCATTTTAATTAGGTAGCATTTTTTCAATTTGTTTATTTCCTTCCTGTAGTTTTCTTTTTCTTCTTGAGCCTTCTTTATCCCCCACTCCATTGCCTTTTAAAACAAGACTTAACTCTGGAGACCACCAACACGCTTCTAGGTGTCGACACACTTTGGAAATTGCACACATGGGGTGCATCATGTGTGTGTGCGTCACCCAGGGAAGGAGTACACAGCTCTCGTCAGGCTCTCAAAGGGTCCCTGACCATCCAGAGGGCCCACCTCACTGCTGGTGGGCCATTTGCTTTGCCTCTGGAGCTGTGCTTCCATCTGCTTTTCCATGAGAAACAATAAGCCTGCTCCCTAAACAAGGATCACAGTGTCTGCCTCTTTTCCCCCCAAGTCATTCTCCTTTCTGGACCCCACAGGCCCTTCTGTCCTGGTTCAGCCAAGTCTCTGAAGGCTGAGGGGCCGTAAGAATGGGTCAGCTGCTTCAGGCCCTGTGCCCACCCTGGAAAGCTCCTGGGCACTAACACACCCATTGGTTTTCAGAATGTTCAGCTTGACCTTTCTACTACGTGGCACACTGAGTGCTGACAAGGCCAGGCGCCAAGGAGACAGAAGTTCTGATCCCAGAAGGCTCAGTCGTGTCCAGACCCAGTGGATGATGGCATGACAGCAAATGCACAGGGGTCCAAGGACAGCCAGTGCACTGACATTTGCTCCTGGGTGGACTTCTGGACACATGAGGAAATAATGTTCTCGAACACCCGTCGTGGCAAGGGACTGATGTTTTCTATTCTAATTCCACATCATTGCAAACAGGCACTTTTGTGAAATGCATTTTGTAAAATGAACGACAGAGATCAAGAGCTTCAATGTGGCCATCAGGTTGCATTGTGACAAAAGTTTGCAATTACTCTCAATTTCTGCACTTCACTCTTGTTGGCCCAGTAACAGCACCACTCTGCACACTGGCATCCAGGCTTTGTGGCGCCCTGGTGTGAATCACGTGTCTCCCCAACCAGGAAGGGTAAAGGACTTGAGGTACTCCACTTTACTCTGAGAGGCTGGACCACTCCAAGTGCCGAGTTCCTGCGACTGTTAACCCCTGCATGATCTCAAACTGAGCAATCTGGCAGTTGGAAAAAAGGCACCAGGCAGAGAGATCCCAACGTGGGCAGACACAGGAGAACAGCAAGGCCCAGGGTGTGTGTGCAGGGCCCTGCAGTGTCTGCTCCAACAAGGAGCCCTTCCTGCGTGGGGGCAGGGGGCGGGTTCAGGGATGGAGATTATTGAGGTGTTTTGGAGGAAAAATGGTAATGTGATAGGTAGAGAAGGGGGTGAGGGGAATTCCAGAAAGGTCAACATATGCTAAGGCCAGGAGGTGTGAAAGCCCACGGGTCCCAGGGCTGCTGTGTCCCTTGTGCAATTTGGGAGAGGACTATAGAACCTGCAAGCCTCTTGGGCTCTGTATAAATGGTCAGTCAGCCCTCCGCTCCTCCAGCAGCAAGAAAGCAGTGCTTTCTGTGGAGTCAGTCCCTCCTTCTCTTCTCTCTGCTGAGGGCTTGGCCTGCAGGTGACCCCAGACATACAATCCTACCACCCTGAAGGTTCCAGATCGGGGATGGGGCTGAGACTTCCCCTCTTCATTCATAAGTAAGGACTCTGAGGGTCACTGCCAGGTGGCCAACGAGTGTTGGCCAGGGTATAAGCCAATGCTCTGCCCTCTCATTGAGCTGCCTTTCCCAGCACCCTGGGTCTCCATTGCCCATTCCCAAAGAAAACAGTAGGAAAAGTAATAAAATCGTGTCACACCAGAAGTGTGGCCAGACATCCGACTGCACATTTAAAGCCCTCTCCTGCTTGTCCTTGCAATGCTGCATCAGTCAGGCTGGACCCAGGAGGAACAGACCGGGTGTGTGACAGTGGTAGGTAAGATAGGCAGGGTGGCAGGCCCTCCTCCTACAGTACAGAGATGCTGTCCCACACTCTGCAGCCCTTGGGCTCTCTGAACAGACCTTGGGGGTCGCTCAAGGTGACTGGCATGGCTGCAGAACAAGCACAAATGTCCACCCTGCCTATATTGCACAAAAGGAGTCCCGGCTTTGGGGCGTGTTCTCCCTCCACTCAAGGATCTGCAGAACCTAAGACGCCCCCTCACCTGCTTCTCCATGAAGCCCAAGCCGACCAGGCAAATTCCAGAGCCACCCAGCCCATCTGCTTGGCAAGGCCAGGCTGGGACCACACGGCTGCTAAAAATGGCTATTTCTTCATTCCAGCCGAAAGAGGAACAGGCTGACATTCTCATCATAGTTGAAAAAGGTCCAGGGCTGGCTTTCTCTGCAGCTGCTTTCCACAGCAGCCTCCCAGCTCCACCCAGGCCTTGGCACGTTCCTCACGCTGAAATCAGAAGTGGTTTTGCTGCACACAGAAGCCTGAGGTGGGCCACGAAGAGGCAACTGGCACCCCACGGGCCAGGGGGAAGGGGGTTTGGTGGGGACATGCATTCACCTCACATCACCCTGGCTACAGGGTAGGGAGACTGAGCCTGGAGTATTTGTGGCCTGCCACATACCCTTATCCAGGTCCCCACAGGTCTTACCCCATAATGCAAGTCTTTCCTCATAGGAGCATTTCCCTTGTGAGAGAAGCACCCAAGTCAATGTGATGACTGCCCTGTTCCACTGAAGCACCTAAGGCAGGTCTCCCCTTCCTCCCCTGGGAGACCTGGGCAGTGTCCAGAGGGCCGCATAGCTTCTACCTATACATGGACACCTGGTCCTGAAGCACCAAGCCACCCCAGGAGAAAGGTGATGCCCTCCAGCTACCATTCTGGGAAGAAGCTCACACCACACGAGGTACCCCAGTCAGCACCCCCGGCCCTGCCCAGGCTCTAGACCGGAGGCCCCTGCTGGAACTCTTGACCCTGGATCCAGGAGCTCAGTGACAGGGCTTGTTTTGTGCCACTAAGTATGGGGCAGTTGGTGATTCAGCATCAGGTCTCTGGAACCATGTGTGTCCCATCTCTAGAAGACATCGCATACCCTCCTACACTCTGCAGCCAAGCCTGAGTGCCTGGTGTGTAAAGAATAGGCAGCAAATGACTTAGGAGGAAGGAAGAGTGAATCTGCACCTCTCTCTGCAAAGAGGCCTTAGTCAAGAAGAAGGAAACAAACCAACAATAACCTGTCACCCCAGAACCCAGCCCTGAGTGCAACAAGAGATGCATACTCATCCCTGCCGTACTACAGCCCATGGTCTAGCAGGGGCCCCAGGCACCTCAGGTAGGTTAGGGATCCCCACCAGTACCAGCCCCAAGCCCAGCCTCATGGGGAATGCTCTAATCTTGCTGGAGATGGGGCCACAGATGCGTTAAGAAGGAGCTGGAATGGTCTGAAGCAGGAGAGGGGTTGTCCTCAAACAGGGTGCCCTGGGCTCTGAGACCAGAGTTCAGGCAGAAGCCCTGGCCAGCCTTCCCCTCCAAGGACCTTGAAATTATCTTGGAGCTGTTGTAAACACGAAGCAGGAGGAATCTCAAGGGGGAAGTTCAAATCAACAGAAAGGGACTCTAGCCAAACTGCTCTTCAAGGGGCATTGACAACATTGTCTGCAGGCACCTGGGCTATTTGTAGGGTTTGCACATAGTCAGATTTTCCTGTAGTCATGTTTCAGAGGCCTGTCAGGAGTCCACGCACAGACGCTGTGGCCTTGCAGCTGGGGCCAGGGACTGAGGCAGAGCGGTGGCTGAGACCCAGCCCTATGCAGACGCTCCCTCCTCCCATTGTCTCAGGCCAGGGGCACAGTGAATTCTGTGCTTTGATGTCCTGTCTTTGCAGACAAGCCCTGTTAGCTTTAGTCAGACTGTTAGAAGTGATTCTTAATTTGCCTTTTATCAGAGACCAGAGAAAAGAGTTGAAAGCAAGAGTCTGGGGTTTTCAAAAGAACCTGCAAGACTGGGGAGGGGAGGCAAAGCAGCCTCAAGCCTTGAAAGGGAGCAGACACACATCTACAGTCTCTCTAGGACTAGAGGCCACGCATTCCCAGCCTGTGATGTGGGGGGATCCCCAGAAAACCCTGGGTTCTCAGCATCAGCATGGTGTTGATACAGAGCTAGGGCATTTCCTTGGGGGTTGGGCTGTGGTTTCATTTGACTCCATTAAAAATCTAATTATCAAACCAAAGGAGAAGCTGCTCTGGCATTGCATCAAATCACAGGTGATGGCCACCTGCCCCTCTGAACCTTCCCCTCTACCCTGGGAGCTCCTGGTGAGGCAGGGATGCCTCCAAAAAAATGAAAATGCAAAGGAGACAGAAAGCCAGGTGCAGACAACCCCCAGCAGAGCCTGGCCTTCCCAAATGAGCTGGGCCTGTACTCCCACCTCAATCGGTTTCTCAGAGGGAATTCTCTTCAGGCCAGGGAAGTACTGTGCCCATGGAACTTGCCATTTCTCCTGGGTAATTTGCTAATCCTGCCCTAGTTTGGTAAGAAGGAAACCCTCTCAGCCCGTGGTGGGCATCAGGACAAAGCCCCTAGGCCATTGGGCAACCTAGCCTCCTAAAGCTGATAAGACATGAAGACGCCTCAGGGCACTGGAGAGCCATGAGCTCTGCTTTGATAACAGCACCTTGTCACCCTGAGGCCAGGCATCTGCCAAGTGCTGGGAGATATAAGATGACCATGTCCTGCCCTCAGGGAGCCATCATCCATGGGCACTGAAGAATACCTCTGTCAGCGGCCTAGATTTTGTAAGTTGTGGTAAATTATACATAAAATAAAATTTACCATTTAAACCATTTTAAGTGTGCAGTTGAGTGGCATTAAATACATTCACATTATTGTGGAACCATCTCCACCATCCATCTCCTGAATTTGTTCATCTCCCCACACTGAAACTCTGTCCCCATTAAACACTAACTCCCTGATCCCCTTTCCCCAGTCCCTGGCACTCACCATTTTTCTTTCTGTCTCTATGACTTTGACTACTCTAGGGACCTCATATAAGTGGAATCATACATTATTTGTCCTTTTGTGACTGCCTTATTTCACTTAGCATAGTGTCCTCAAAGACCATCCATGTTGTAGCATGTGTCAGAATTTTCTTCCTTTTCAAGGCTGAACAGCATTTCATTGTAGATTGTTTTAAAATGCACCTGGAAGTTGTTTAAATCAGATATGCTAAGACACACAGACGTGGAAATGACTGTCATGAAGGAAGACTTTCTCCTCATGGATCTCTAGAGCAGGAGGCAGAGCATGACAACAGGGCCACATAGGCAAGCGTCAGGGACAGCCAGGAGGCAGAAGGAGAAAGGAAAATGTGGGCAAGAGCCTATCTCTTGGTTTCCATAAGAAGGACTGAGCGAGGCAGGGTGAGCAGGCTTAAGATTGGCCAGTGTGAATAATTTCAGTGGGCTCTAGGGCAGAGGGGCTGTCCTGGTTGTCTATACATGGTCCTTGGATGACTAGGGCAGGCAGACAGTGACCCACGTGTGAGAACCTGATGCAGGAGATGACTGGGGTGCAGGCTCTGGACTGGTTGCTCTGCGTTTGATAGGTGGGCTCACAGAAGCCATTTACTGCCTCTAGGAATTGGCTACTGGGAGGGGCAGTCTCTCCAGGCTCAGCAAGGCCCCAGATGTCAAAGCATCAGAACACTTAAAATAAAAAACATGGCTAGTGCGTATGTACATACCACATTTTGTTTATCCATTTGTCTGTCAAGGGACACTTTGGTTGTTTCCACCTTTGAACTTATACAAATATTGCTGCTGTGAACATTGGTGCACAAGTCACTGAGTTCCAAGCAGCCTAATATTTTTTTAAGTGCAGTAAGAACCTAAAATTTGTTTTTCTTCAAAAATGAGGAATGAGTAACACCAAAATCAGGAGTTGGAACACAAAAGTCTCGACAAGATGAATATGTTTAGGCTAACCTCATGCAGCCCCATCTCTCTGGCACCCCTAACCAAAAGGAGTGTGAAGCCTATTTCTATCCCAGTAGCCACCAACCAGCCTTCTCTTTCCTACAGCAGACAATGACCTGGGTCTAGTGGCACAACTCTGGTTAAGGATGCTGGTGACCCATGGGCGAGTGGTATCCTGGAGCCCTGTGCTAACCCAGGATTAGTATTCAAAAGCCCAAAACATGAGACTGATCACAGAGTCCTGGACACGTGCCTGGGTCACACTTGTGACTGCAGACCAGACTGCACTGCACCTTCCCCACCTGTGCCACGGATGAAAACACATCAGAGAGCCCTCGCTCTGTCCACTTTGAGTTTTCCCCTCACACTGCGGTCCCTGGTGGCAAGAAGAACAGGACACTAGCCTTAGACCACAAAGCCTGGTGTCCACCTTCACAGTGAAGTGGGAATGATCACAGACACCAATGTGCCTTTTAAGACTAGTTTTATGATTTTCTTGTTTTCTTCAATATCCACTGGCCAGTCACTTGCCTCCCATGAAGACAGTATCAGACACCGAGAAGAGACTGGGAGACAGGGAGAAGGCTCCAACCCAAGACCCTGTCCTCGGGCCTTCCCCAGCTCCGAGCCCCTCTGACATTTGGGAAGCTGAGAAAGGGGTTTCTTGGCCTGAAGAAGGCCCATTGTTGTCCTTGCCTGAACTGTCTGTCACTTGTTCTCCGAGGGCAGACAGCAGCACGAGGAGCACGTAAGCAGCACTGGTCATCTGACGAGGTCGGTCATTTTGGGGTGCCGCTTAACAGCCCTCTGTCTTCAGGTCAAGTCAGCAACACACCGCCCAACTAATCGTGAGCACGTTGGGGCCAAACCCACAGTGGATCTGACTTGAGACCTTGTTCTCAAGTGTCACTTAACTGGCTGAATAATGGCACCAGTGGTCTTGTTAGAATGCAGATTCTTTGGCATTGCCATGAAGCTTGGGAGACTTTGCTGAGGACAGGGCACCACTGGATGCACTCTCTAGTGCATCTTTATATTCGAGGGCATATTATGATCATTAAAATAAGCACCCAGTAATAATTGTGTAAAGCATTTACTGCGAGTTGGTTGTATGCCAGGCCCAGGACTACACACGCTGTCTGCTTTTTATTTTGAACCTGGAAACAGCCTTGTAAAGATGCACCAGCCCTGGCCGCGGACTGATTATAAAAAAAGCTGTTGTTTAAGGCCACATCTTTTCTCCAGAGACTCCCATAAGATGGAGTAGGGGAGACAAGCTTCAGTGGCATGTGTCAGAGATTCTGCAAATGTTGTCGGATTTAAAAATCTAAGTTACAGAAGATTTAGCCAACAAATGACAACAATAATTTAAACAACCAGCGACCATAAATGCCTCCAGGCCTTCTGAGAGGGATAACTTGGACACAGATGATTTCAGGATGGTGTGATGACAGAACATTTAAGCTACTCTACCACCCAAGATGGGGGAGAAAGTGTGAAGCTTGCTAAAGCCACATACTTGTCAAACGGCAAGCAGCGATGGTCACAACAGGAAAAGGGACATATGCAGAAGTACAGTGATGATGAGCACCACAGGAAATGCTGTGACGTGTCTATGACCCCCACCGACTCATTTTTCAGGACTCAGTCTTCCTTCGGAAGGAAGGAGGGGCTGGAGGGATGGCTGTAGAAGTCGTACTGCACTTACAATGTGATTGGGGATGACACAAGGAGTGGGGCTGAGACTGCATTTGTGACAGGCCATGCCCATACTGCGGTCCAGGGACCCCACCTGAGTGTCTAGGTCCTGGATTAGGCAAGTGGTCTGTGGACTAGTGGCACACCTAAAAAACCGTGTCTCTTTAACACTCTATGGAGGGCCCTCTCTCTGTGCCTCTGCATCGCCACCTCGAAAACCGCAGCACACATGCTCCCTTTCTCCAAAGTGAGCACCAGCACCCCAGTTACCTCCCCTGGGCCCATGGAGCCTTTAATGATGCTGTATTGTCAGAAGCCAGAGTCACAGGACATAACCGCCAGCTCTTCCAGGTCAGAAAATGCCATTCGAATCATTTTTATAACCAAAGATTCAAAATTGTACTCTCTTTCAGATTATTTGAAAAAAGAGCCAACACTCATTCTTAACAATGCACATGATAACCGTCTGCTAAATTGGAGAGGAAAGCCGCATCTGATTCAAAATCTGCATACCAACCGACTGACACACGCAAGTCACTAAACAGTACAGGGCGCAGGTCAGCAGGAAGTTCTTCCTCTCAGCCCCGACTTGCCGCTCAGACTACTCACCAGGAACTTCTCAGACAGCTCAGATAAAGAAAGGATGTGGTCTCTGCTTGGGAGATTATCGAGGAAAACAAACTGATTGAAATGTAAGCGCTCGGCTATTTCCCAGAGCCCACAGAAACATGTCCTGTGAGTGGTGATGGGACAAGAGCCTGCCGTCCTGCGTGGTCTGGCCAAGAGTGCTGGGAGCGATCTGGCTTTCTGTTTCTCTCTGGTACTTCTACAGCCCTTCAGTAGTACACCGAACTGGACTTTTTTCCCCTTTCTCAGGGCTTGCCACCAAGACCAGGAAGGAGAAAGGGGGGACCTCTCATATTCAGAGAAATTGAACTCACGTAAGCTCATGCATACTTTCACCTCCTTGGTTTCTATCACCTAATACCTGACGTTGTGGAGCAAAACAGAAAGTCAGCCACCCACTGGGCAAGTATTTTTTGAGCACCCACTACAGATTAAACATTGTCCCTCATTGTGAGGATTGATCAGGGAGCAAAATGGAAAGGTCTCTACTGTCACAGGTACCCACCGGGGAGCAGGAATGTGACTGCATGACACACTTCGTGAATGGATACAAATTTGGGGAATAATGAAGTAGAGGTTGTACACGGCATATGCAAGAGGGCACCAACCAATGGCATGCAGTTGTCATGGACGCGGAGCTCCCAAGATGGAGAGAGTCCAAGAGGCAGTCACAGTGGTCCTGAGCAGGATCCTGAACAAAAGATGAGCCGGACATAGTGATGGCTTGCTGGGGAACCACAAGTGGAAGCCCAGGGTGGGTTAGGGCACTGTTTCAGTCAGCTCCGGTGAAGAAACAAGCACCACAGACTGGAGCTTAGATGGCAGACACTGATTTCTCACAGCTCTGGAAGCTGGAAATCCAAGATCATGGGGCCAGCATGGCTGGGTTCTGGTGAGGATTCTCTTCCTGGCTTGCAGACAGTGCTGTGTCCTCATATGGTAGAAAGAGCTTTAGTCTCTTCTCATAAGGAGGGCACAAATGCTATCATGAGAGTCCCACTCTCATGACCTCATCCAACCTCAGTGACCTCCCAGAGGTCCCACTTCCAAATACATCCCCATTGACTGTTAGGGTTTCAACACGTGAATTGGAGAGGGGAAACACACATTTATTTCACAGCAGGGAGAAATGTGGCATTTGGGAGAAGAGAGGCAGAGAGGTGAGCAGAGCAATCTAGAAGGTGAGAGACCAGAGTAGGTGCCCAGCCAGGGCTGGAGAGCCAGGTGGACCTGTCTACAGGGCCAGGTCTTTCTGGCGCTATAACTGTCCTGCACAAGGAAGACAATGTACAGGTTCTACCTTATAGCACATGCAGGGATCCAGCAGATGAATGAGAGGACTACTTGCTAAGCATAGGCAGGCCACAGGGAAACCATGGAAGCGGGAGGGACCATTGCCTCCCATTGGCCTGGAGGGCAAACAAGGAGTCATTGCTAGAGCCAAACAAGCATACTGGAGAAGGGGCTGCAGGTCTAGGGCCGCAGCCACCCACAAGGACCTGACCTCACTCTCCTGCCAATGTGTGTTCTACTGCAAGTCCCCACAGGCCAAACACCAAAAGGAATGCAAAGGTAGAGGAGCAGTCATATGGGTCCACAGCCGCCCTGCTATAGGGCACCAAGCAGGGAGAGTGGGGCATGTGCAGGGGCCAGGGCTCAGGCCCAGCAGCAAGAAACAGTCTCAGAGTCCAGTGGCGAGGCTATGGGGAAGTGCTGCCTAGGGAGCTGGCCCATCCCCCTCAGGCTCTTCTTTTTCTGTCCCCAACCCTGACCTCCACGAACACTGTGCTACATGCCTGCCATGAATAGGACTGAGCCAGGAAGAGCAGGACCTGCTCACAGATAAGACAAAATGAACAGAACGAAGGGTGAACAGGGCCAAATCTCCTTTCCCCTGCATGCAAACTCACATTGCTTCTGTGTCGAGAAGAAGTATTTAGGAATTAAACAGATATAAAGGACTGCATGTATAAAGAGTCCTATATCTTTAAATCCAAAGCAATCTTCTTAAGCAAAGTTCAAGTTGAGAAAGACCTTTTGGAATGGAACAGTTTCACAAGTGTGGGATTAGCAGTACTTGATCGTAAATAAATAAATGACAATGAAAGGAGAGAACCTGGTGTATATTGAACCCTTACCCCTAACCCCATCTTTAAGACCCAACTACAGCCAAGCTTTTTGGTTGCTTTTTATTTAAGCCTTCCATCACTTCCACCCTAACATGGGCCCTTGGCCCATACCACTCTGGCACAACAGTATTGTTATCAGGGTCCCAATCTTCTGTTTCGATGTCTGGCCTCCTTCACAACTGAGCGTTCACAGGCCTTCGTCCTCAGAATTGAGAACCTGCCTAGAACAAGGTACATATGAGGACACAGTGAATGTCTGCTGAATGAGCGAAAGAACAGCAGCACTCATCAGTCCTCTTGGAGCTAAAACTCATAGCCACCTTGAACTCCAGGATTACCACCACGTTTACAGATGAAGAAACTGGCGCAGGCAGGTTAGGGCCCAATATCTGCTTAATTGGTGACAAAAGAGAATTTAGACTCAGCTCTGTTAAATGCACAGTCTATGCATTTGGCTCAAACAATCTTCCATATCTTTGACAAAAACCTAAACTGAATTTTGAGAGAAGCTATAACGTCTGAGAAGAGGCTCAGGGAGGTGCTCACTCTCATCATTTAGTGCTGACAAAGCCTCCCACTTGTTATAGAGGTGACCAAGAGTAACAGGTAACAAAGTTTCTACTCACCTGGTCAACAGTGAGACCCAAGTGGTATTCCACTCACACCTCTATGTCTCTGTCTTCATCATTCAGTCACTCAACAAACATTTTCCACATGCCCAGGACATGTCAAGTAATGAACTCGGTGCTGGGGGGCACATGTGAAAAGATGTGGCTACCTGTCTTCAAAGAGCTCACTGGTTAGCCAGGAGATAAGTATGCAAACCAGTAATTATCATAAAGTGTGTAGAGGACTATACGGACATTTGTGCAAAATAGATGCAGGGCACCAAGGATCACACAGAATAGGGGACACAAGTCTATGGGGGCAGGGACCCTTTGCAGGGGAGCCCTCGGGCTAGTTATCAAAGCATCATGCTGAGGTCCTTTCCACTGGTGACAGAAGGGGACCCATGGTGCTACAGCCACACAGATGGAGGACTGAAGTGTACCTCCATGAGTATTTGTGCTTCAGCGTGTTGCACACAGAGGTCACAAAAAGTTTTCGACACCAGCCTCTGAGTCTAAATCCCAATCATCCTGCCTGGCCTGGGTGAAGGAGCCTCACTTCTCTACCCTCAAGCTTCTCCACATGTGAAATGCAGCCTCCTGACATCCTCTCATAACAAACAGCAAAACCAAGAACCAGCTCTTGAAACAAGATGTCCACAGCAGAGTCATCTGATGAGGACACAGTGCTTGGCCTGGCCACCCTGGCCCCTGGCCATGCATGCTTACCTTGGGCACAATCATGATTCCATCAGAAGCAGACTCATCAGGAGTGCAGGGAATAAGGGAACAAGACACAGAGGGATCACACCTGCATGAGGGCAGGGCTGAGGGCAGGAGGAGTGCTGCCTCTGGTGCAGGCCTACCAGCCAGCTTGAGGAGGGGAGAGCAGGACCTACAGAGATGAGAGGGAGATGGAGATCCACACCCATCTCACTTTTTCCAACCCTGACAACACACAGGAGACCTGGAGAGGGGCTGCTGGTGTCTTTCACTGGGAGTGGACACAGCTGACAGATGGCACACAGCCCCTGGCAGCCCACACTGACAGTAGGGGCCCAGTGGCTCCAACTTCACTGCTACCTCCCACATTCTGCACAAGTTTCTGTTGGGGACAACTCCAACCTAGCACCTCCCAAGAAGGGTGTGGAAGACATATCAGAAAACCCTCCATAACCCTCTGTCTGCCAGGTCCACACCCATGGATCTCCTCTCTTGAGGGCGGCTGCACCTGAAACCTGCTTCTAACTAGTGGGGGAAGGCAAAAGTGAAGGAGGTGTTCAGATGTTATTAAGGCCTCGAGTCAAAAAGATAGAGTAATCAAAGGAGATGGTTCTGGAAGGGCCGGACTTAATCCTATGAAAGCCCATAAGAGAAGGACAAGGACCCTCCTTGGAGTCAGAGGCCCGTTCTGCATTGCCAGCTTTGAAGAAGGGGACTGCCCTGCATTGGGCGGGGGTGGGGGGGTGTCCTGCAGGGCTAGGGCCTGGCAGTGCTCAAGAACATGAGAACTTCAGTCCTAAGGTGGCAGGAAATGAACTCTGCCACCAATATGAATGTCCTCAGAAATAATTCCTCTTCATTCCAGCCTCCAGATGAGACTACAGCCTGCTAACAGCTAAAAACCTCGAGCAGAGGACTCAGATGAGCCCAATCTAAACTCCTGACCCTGGAAAATTGTAATGTAATAAATGGATGCTGGTGTACATGACTCATCTGTTATGCGGAAACAGAAGCTAATGTATGGGATAGGTAGATGCAGTGCAAATATCAAGTCTGGGCCCTTCTGTCCATGCAACCCCACAAAGACTGCTGTCCCAGCAGAGACTGAAACTCTCTCTGGAATGTGGAAGGCCTCTTGAGATACCTTAAGACAAACCTGCCCAGCTCACCCTTGACCAGCCCCCATCGTTTTACTGCTCCACAGTCACCTCCGAGGGGACCCCTGTTGAATCAGGGCTTCTCCAGGCTCAAGGGCCTGTGCCCTAGGAAGTGGAGAACAAGCCAGATATTCCTGCATCCCCCAAGCCTATCTGGATGTCACTACCACCTTCTTCCTCCACCACAACCTGATAAGGTAGCCTGGGCCCTAGGAATAGACCCAGAGCCCTCTCCTTCCCTCACCGCTTTGGATGTGTAAGGAACTGCTTGATCCATGGGGTCTTTATGTCTCCTTCATAATAGTCATCAGTATTAAACCGATCAGATACACAAGTAAGGCAGAATATCCACGAAACCAAATATGCGCAGGCACAGTAAAATCCTGCACTTTTGATTTCCCACCTCGTGAGAATCGACAATCATGAATGCTTGCCCAGGCAATGTGAGCCCCACTATTATCCAGAGCTGTCCGAGCAGATGGCAGAAGACAAGACTATCTCCAGAAGCAAAGGTAAGAAAGATGGGGGACTCAGCCTGTGTGCATGTCTCCACAGCCCAGATGGAGTGGGTGGAGGACAGCAGTTCCCACACTGACTTGCAGTGGGGCTGTTTGACAGGCAGGCACAGTCCACAGATTCCTCACCTGCCTGATGTGCCTCTTAAAAAGCTGTCCAGCTCAGAAGTCACAGAAAGGAACTAAAGAGAGGGTAAGAAACTAACAATAAGTTAAAATGTTCATTTCTTTTCAAAACAGCTTCACTTCAGCTGGTAGAAGTGACCGGCAGGTAGAACTGCTTTTGCTTCTGCGGTTTCCATGGAAGTTTCTGGTATTTCTCATACTTTGCATTCTGATTATGAAATTTTGAAAGTACAATCATCTATACCTAACGTAAGATTAGATGTGCTATTTTTCATGGAAACTGAAGTTGCAGCTGTCGTGAGAGCAGGGTCCGCTGCGGAGCCTACGTCCAGCTTCCTGGCAGGCAGCCAGCTGCACTTGGCGGGAGGTGAGCAGTGACCACGGGGTACTCGTCCTTGGGGTCCACTGGGGAGCTGCTGTGGGGAACTCCACTGCGAACCACAGTGCTTCCCACGGGTGCACTCGTGCATGTGAAGTGAACATAGCAATTCTCTGGCAGTGTTGTCAACTGAACATCAGTGACTGCTCCAAAAGTGACAATATCAGGAATTACTACACATTTCACTGCCATCAAAGGCCAAAGCAAAAGGAACTTTCAAAGCCTATTTTGTACTCACCTTTTCAGTTTTAAGTAATAAGAAAACTGCTCTGAAAGGCGATTTTGTCTAAGTGAAAATTCTGTGTACATTCCACACATGTAATCACGTCATTATTCTGTATGTAAAGCAATACAATTAATAATAACAGCAAACCAGGCCCCCACCCCACTCTGTACACTACTTTGAAAAGCAGCAGAAGGCTCACCTGCCCAGGACTCAAACATCCTCCTCCACTGTGGCTGATGCCTCCCCCTGCTATTCATGAGCACGTCATCCCACAGGGGTTGGAACAACTTCAGTGTGTGGATTCTTGAGGCAGTCTGGTGAGGCCTGTGGACCCCTCTGCAGAACAATGTTTTTAAATCAATAAAATACATAGGCTCACAAAGGAAACCAGTCAGTGAACTAGAGCTTTAAAACTATTTTCTTTTAATTTAGAATGCTTTTCGTGAAAACACCAGATAATAAACTAGTGTTTGGTCATACTGAGGTAGTAATAAGTGTAAGTGAAATGTTACCGTGTCTGCTACAACTGTCCCAAAGGACTTTAGCCGTGATTCTGCCTGTGAGCGGTCAACGGTGCTGTCAACACAGCTGCCGGAAATGCTGAAGCACAGTGAGAACTGGTGAAACTAAAGATGCAGTGTTTCCCCATCCATGTCCACAAACCCCCAGATGCTGCCATGGGTTCCCTGAAGGCCTGTGGACTCAGAATTAAGAAATCTCAATGCGACCTTTCACCTACCAGACCATGCGACAAGTCTTTTAGACAGACCCAACCATCACCATACCATCAGAGAGAAAATTCACAAAGCTCCCGCCACAACTTAGACCACAAAACAAGGACCCATGTCCCTTCTCAAGTCCAACTGTGACAGTCCCTCCCCAGCACCCACTCACAACAATTAAAGTCCTGGGTCCCTCTGTGACTCCTCTCCCAGCGCCCCATCCTTTCTGTGTGGAACCAGAGGAAGAAAATGTGGACAGACCATGGCCGAGAGCCAGAGGAGGACAGAAGTCTCTGGAAGGCACTAAATGGCTTTCCTTGTTCCAAAAGCCCCGAGGAGAGCACATTTATCTGGAAAATAAATTCCCATGAATGGATTTGGGGGTAAGCAGAAGGATTTTCTTATGATTCTGCCTTCGACCTAAGCCTTCAGACAGGTATACATAACAACAATGTAACATACACTTTCTCCATAAATAATCACTGTTTTCTAAAGGGAAGAACATTTTCCTGTCAATATGAGCACATCTGCCCACAAACATGCCAAACTGTGCAGCCACTAGTATAGAGCACCCTTGCATTATTTTCTAGATATTGCAACCCTAAAGTCACAGTTTATATGTGATCTCGAGCTGCCTGGATTTGCTAGTGGAAGAGACTCCATTCCCTCGTCTATCTTCCAAGAACGGCCAGACAACAGTGGCAATCCATCCAGCAGTGATGTGGGTTGTAATCTACTGTCCTAGGAAGCATGGCCCACTCTCTCTCAAAAGGCCAAGTAGGAATAAAGAGGAAAGGATCACAAGCTGCTTTTGCAATGTTTCCATGATCAAAATGGGATTTGCAAACCTCCAAAGTGTTGGAGCGGCTGCTCGGCCCAAGTCCTGCCTGGGGAGGGGGATGTGTAGACCAGAGACTTTAGTTACACATGTGCCTGTCTCTTGAGCCATGACCTTCCTCCAGCTGCACAGCAAAAACTGCTCCTCAGAACAGCAGAACCATTTCTTCCTTTTCAACCTTCCCTGAAAACAGAGAGAAGAGGAAAAGGCGAGTACAAAAGAGATTTTAACTAAGGGATCCTTTCCTCTCCAACTAAAAACTTATCCAAATGTTGCTTCCTTATGCCCCAGAAGGAAGAAAATTCTGGAACCCTTTGTATAATTATTAGAGAAAAAGTCCTCCAACTCTCCGCCCTGTTGTTTCAAAGACCCTGTCTCAAGCTTGCCTGGGGGATGAGGACTTACTCAGCCCACCTCAGCAGCTGAGCAGGCTCAAGCTTCTGTTGTGCATCTTGGGCTATTTAAGAGCTGCTTCTTCTGAGACTCAGGAGTTTGAAAGCCACAAGGTTACAGGTCAAGGGGGCCCTTCAGGCTTTCAGAGGAACACACCATTCTCTCCCATTCTTCTGGGTGCTTGCAGCAACAATAACGCCCTCAGACACGAGCAGCCTTTAGCCCTGGCCTGCCCACAGAGGAGGGCCTGCAAGATCATCCTCTAATGAGACCTAGAGGCAGAAGGAGGCAGGGAAGAACTTTCAGATCCTTCGTTTACGAGTAGCAATCTCATTCTGGCAAAAGCAATGACCCAGAAAGGCAGTGTGAGGAGGAAAATGTGGCCGTTACTGTGCTAGGTGTCGGGAAAACCACCATGTGACAGGTGGGCGCAGAGGATAAGAAGCAAACCTGCAGGGCTAAGCAACTTCCGGAGGGGACACCTGTCTCAGGGGTCCACAGTGGACTGGGTGTATACAGGGAACAAGGCTGAATGAGCACCAAAAAGCAAGAGTAATGTCTGCCAGACAATCACAAACTGAGGAAACTAGCTGGGGACTGAGCCCTCATCACATGATTGGAGAGACAATTGAGAACCACTTAACACTTGACACGAAGACAACATTGTCACAGGAAAATGAGCTGAGTGAGCTAGTGGGATGAAAAATGGCTTATTCTGTCATTATCTGTTGTGTAACATAGTATATACGATACAGAGATAGAGACAGAGATAGAAACAGAGATATAT
Organism: Eidolon dupreanum; assembly: GCA_028627145.1. Classification (NCBI taxonomy): domain Eukaryota; kingdom Metazoa; phylum Chordata; class Mammalia; order Chiroptera; family Pteropodidae; genus Eidolon; species Eidolon dupreanum. Next base: position 91,917,514 of record CM053509.1, read on the forward strand.
ATATATATATGTATCATAACGAAAGAGGATCTCTCACATGAATGTATTGAACTAGGTCCCAAATGCAACAAATTCATATTTATACGATAAAGGTTAAAAAGATTTCCAAAGACTAAAGTATTTAAAGCACCAATATTAGCATTTTCTTAGATAAAATAATCCAGCTTCTAATCTGTTGTTTTATAAACTAACCAGAAATATTCTTTCAACCAAACTAGACTTGGAGTTGTTAGCAAAGCCAGAGAGGAAGCAGAACCACAGGGAGCTGTGAGGCCCTGAAGCTATCCACACTATGGGCCACGAGAAGTTTCACTCTTCGGGGAACATGGAAGACTTCCCGTAAACAGCTCCCAGGGGCAACAGGAGACAAATGTCCCAGTGTTGACAGAAAGGTAGGTTCAGGTTAACCAATGTCCTTCCTGCTGACACTCACTAGGCCCCTGACCAAGAGGGTGGGTGTGAATGCAGGCTCCCGCTGCTTGACCAAACTGTGCAAACCCTGTACGCTGGATAAACAGATGCAAGCTGGAGATCAGGTTGTCCTCAGCCTTCTCAGGAGACTGCAGGAAGTAAGACTGGCCCAAGTTTATTAAACTCTTCATCCCACCCAGCGTGGTATTTATTTCTTTTTAAAGACTACCCAGTCTGCTTTGGTTTGCCTCACTTTTTAAGTGTATTTAATATGAAACCTGCGAATGAAAATTCATGTTGGCTAAGCCCTAACCTCGGGTTCTGAGGCAGAATGATTTCCAGAACATCTACAGCAGAATCACTGGTTAGAGATGAAGATTCCCACCTCCTCCTCACATCTGTGCACACCACACACACCACACATACACACACTCCAGATTCCATTTGTACACACACATATATGCACATATATACATCGCACACATAAATGCACACAAACATACACACAAACAGACACATGCATTGAGTATTGGAATTGTTAGGAGCTAGGGCCTAGAAATGTGCATTTTAACAACCACCCCTGAAGTGTGAGACTTGCTATTTCTAGTTGAGCCAGGCTTCAAAACTTTAAACTCTTTTGAATGGGGGAAGAAATGACTTCAGACAATTACAACAAGGAGCATATCACAAAGCTTCCTACATGGGCCACACGGTCTCTGAATTCTCCCAGTGGTCCATGAGGTTACTAATCTGGAAATTTTCACTATGAACCTCAAAGCTTGCAGGTTTTACAAACTTAGAGAATGCTCCCATCTCAAGCAATATCAGGGTTCCTAATGAGGGAGAAAATGTATAGCTAAGTCTTGGCAATTCCGGAAGCCAGGAAAATGCTGGGCAGTAATGAGGTCAGGGACCCTTTGTGGTAAGCTCGTCCATGCTGAGCACCAGCCAAGGCTCTGCAGGCCTTATCTGGGCCTTGGGACAGCCCGAGGGAACCCTCACAAGCCCGTATGATCCACTTCGTGACTGGACAAAAATCCCATGTCAAGGGAGAGACTGATAATTTGTAATGAAACTCCCCCAAGCAAGACTCTCCCTCCACCTGATGCCTCAAAAGGTCTATTTGTCACTCGGGTGTCTCAAAATGATGGACCCAGTTCTCCCCTCCCGGAAATGAGCTGACAGTTCCCTGTTGCATGGAAGTGGCCTCCCCTCCTCTGCAGGTGTCCTTGCAGAGAGAAGACTTGTAGAGAGTACCATGGGAAGGGGGAAGGGGCAGGGAGGCAAGGAGCAGCCAGCTTTGTCCTGGTCCAGAAATCATAGAGGCCAGTGTGTCCCATTTCCCCAAACACTGCAGGGTTCCAGGAGCAATTCAGCTCCCTCCTCTACCCTCCAAGAAACTACAGCTTTCCTCTAAGAGAAACTCCAAGGCTACGAGGCATCTTCTCGATAGGTAGTTTCTTCCACCCAAGAATATGATGCATTTCTCCATTCGTTCAAGTCTTCTTCTGGCTCTTTTGGTAAAGGCTTTTAGTGCTCTGTATATGGGTGTGTTAGTTAGTCAGGGCTGCCAAAACAAAATCCTATAGGCTAGGTGGCTTAAACAACAGCAGTGTCCTGTCTCACAGTTCTGGAGACAGGAAGTCCAAAATCAAGGTATCAGCAGTTTGGGTTCCTTGTAATTCTGAGAGAGAAAATCTGTTCCAGGCCTGTCCCCTAGCTTTTGCTGGTTTGCTGACAATGTTTGGTGTTCCTTGGCCTGTAGAAGCATCACCCTAATCTCTACATAGCTTCATGTTCACATGGCTTCTCCCTGTGTGTATATGTCTTCAAATTTCTCCTTTTTATAAAGTTACCAGTCATTTGGATTGGGTCTCACCCTTCTCCAATATGATCTCATCTTAACTAATTACTACTACAATAACTATACTCATGCAGTTATAACTAACAGCAGTCACATTCTGAGGTAACTTGGTTAGGACTTAAACAACTATATTGGGGGAGGGAGGTGGGTACAATCCAGTTCATAATAATAGGGATCCATATCTTTTTAAGTAAATTGCATATTATCAGGTTTTGATAATAATATAAACAGAATATTTTTTTAAAAAATTATAGTTTCTTGTTGCTGACATTTAGAAAATAATGATGATTTGTAAATTATCTTTGTTCAAATTAGTGCAATTTATTATCTCGAATTTTTTACATGCAAATAGTTTAAATTGTATCTCTTCCTTTTAAATATTTATATCTATTTTTTCCCCTGTTTTTGCTGGAGTCTCATTAACTATGTTGGATGTCTATATTTATGGTAGCCATGCAAGTATTTCTTTCTGACAATAATGGAGATGCTTCCAAAACAGCATCATTAAATATGATACTATATGTCTATTTCATGTATATTTTTTGTTCTCTCCAATTCTACTATCAAATGTGTTTCTACCTTTGTAGAATTACATGCAAAACTTTCTCTCTTTTTCTAATCTCCTGAAAAGCATATTAAATCATGTGGGAATGGACTGGCCCTCTAAGATTATATGCATGAGTCTCTTAACCCATGTGACTAAGACACCTTTCATGAAGGTGTAACCATGATGACATCTTCCGTTTCCATTTCTTCTGTAATTTTTGGTCTATTAGAATTTTTTTGATTCTTGAGGTAGTTTGACTGGCTTTATTTTCTGAGAAAATCATCAATTTTACCTGGATTTCCAAATTAGTTGATGTAAAATTTATATGTTAGCCTCTTTTAATTGCTTTCTTTCTACCTCTTCCTCTGTATCCACTCTCTTTCTCACTTGATCAGTCCTGTATGAACTTTGTGAGCACTTGTGTAGTGCTGGGAGATAGAAAGATTATTTTCCAAGATCCAGATTTTATTTCATGGATCTTATCTACTAGGTTTGTCTCTCATTTATTTAATGTTACCAAAAGTACTGTCTTTGTTTTCCTTCCTTCCTTCCTTCTCTTTGGGTTTTCTTTGCTGGCCTTTTTCTGGCTTCATAGGTTAGTATTTGGTTCAAATTTTCTCAATCATATGTGTTTCTTATTTATTAATTATAGATTCTAAATCTACCTCCCATTGCCACTCTGGCTCCAAACAGTCAACTCTGCTATATGGTTCTGCCCTTCTGTTCACTTGTAAATACCATGTATTTTGCTTTGATTTCATTACCTGTGTAAATCCAACACTCTGGGGAAAAACTAAGCCAGGACTACAGCTCTTCTGCTGGTTCTTCTCTTGCTGAAATAAGTTTAAATCCAAACCAGTATTCACAGAAGAGGAAATGGCGACCACAGAGCCACCAGGATGGGACTGGAAATTGGACATTGTCTAGGACACCCAGCTCTGAGATGCACCAGGCTGAGCCTGGCAATCCTTACTGAGAGCTCCCAGCCTTCAGTCCACAGCTAGATCTGCATTTGTGGGGCCATCACAAAGCAAGCAAGCTGGAAGATACACGTAGAGAGAGCAGGAGGAGGTGAGAGCAGCTGCCTCAACTCACACAGCCTCACATCTCCACAGGCTGAGTGGAACCACGCCTTGTCTCCAGGCCTCTAGTCCTGATAGCATTGTCATTGTCTCTGAGATGTTTATCATTGTTTGAGGCTGCTGATCCTTCCCAGAGCACTGCCCAAAATCTGGTATTCAAAAGTATGCAGCAATCACATACAATGTGAGATGGATTTCAAAGCTAACCAATATTTTACGTGAAACACAATCAGATTCTTCCCTTTTCCCCACTGGTCTTTGCATCCTGACACCTCCTAAACTGCATGATTTATGGCCCTCTCTCCTTCATCTCTCTCGTTTATCATGGAGGTCAGCCTGCAATCAGTCCTTTCTTTACTTTTGCTCTGGAAGGAGCTCCTGGGTGGTTATCATATGTCTTAATGCCTAGACTGCCCTGTAGGTCTGAAAGACACCCAGAGCATAACCTTTGGGCCAGTTCCCTCTCCCTCCCCCTTCCCCCACCCAACCCCATCTGTCTTGCAAGCTCCAGCAGCCTATCAAATTTTACAGCCAGTTTTTCACTCTGCTTAGTATCTGTTGGCCCAGGTTGCTGAACAATTTTACACAGCTGCGCAGCCAGACTAGCAGTCGGCAGCTTAATATCTGTCTGCAATAAACTTGGCTTCATTAAGTGTTCTCTTGGGTTGCTCCATTAGGATTTCTCAAACTTCCTGGGTCTGCCCTACAGATTCAGCAGACAATCTAGCAGGAGGCCCAGAGCCACAGGTCCTGCAATCGCCTTCACATACACTGGCACTGGAAACTTTTAGACCTGACCTGGCCAGAGAAACCTGAGACATTTTTTTTTATTATTCAACAGGTGGGACTATGACTATGGCTGTCAGGAAACTAGTTACGAGTAATTCATGGGCTGCATCTGGTGACACCTGGACCTCTTAAATGTGAGGATATCTGACAGCTGCTGGAGCCAGTTTCTGTCCAGGTTGCTGCAATACACCCTTCCAGGGAGGCCAGGCCACATAAGTGTCTTTACTGTAAGTGAACTCACAGGGCAGGCTACAGTCTGGGCCTCATGAATCGCTATAGCTCCATGGTCCCCAAAAGGAAAGGAGTCATCACCACAGACCCAAGTCACACAAAGATGCATTGCATTGCACCCCCCATGTTCATAGCAGCACTGTACAGAATAGCCAGGAGGTAGAAGCAACCCAGTGTTGAATGGATAAACAATGGTGTATATACCTACAGCGGAGTATTATTATTCATCCTTAAAACAGAAAGAAATTCTGGCACATGCTACAACATGGATGAAGCTTAAAGCTTGAAGACATCATGCTAAGTGAAATAAGCCAGACACAAAAAGATAAATACTGTGTGATTCCACTTATGTGAGGTACCCAAGTAGTCAAGTTTATAGAGATGGAAAGTAGAATGGTAGGTGCCAGAGGCTGGGGGAGGGAGAATGGGGAGTTGTTGTTTAATGGGAACGGTTTCAATTTTACAAAATGAAAAAGTTCTGGGGCTCTGCTTCACAACAATGTGAATGTACTTAACACAACTAAATTGTGCACTTAAAGATGGTTAAGATGATAAATTTTATGTTAAGTGCTTTTTAGCACAATAAAAAAAATACACTGAAAATTTATTACATATATATTTGCCTTCAACAGTGCCTGGGGTCCGCTGGGTCTCAGAATTAAAACTGTGTGTTCCAAGAACTCCACCTCTGTGAATGTGGGTACAGATGGTGTGGAATTCAGCACCCCAGAACGCCCTTCAGCTGCTTTGTGAAATGTCTGTCCCTGCGCTTCCAGGTGGCGGAGGTCCCAGAGCACTGCCGGGAGGGCAGGGAGCGGGCTCTGCGCTGACAGCCTGTGGGGTCTTCAGCACTCTACCAGGTCTCTGCAGCTACAGCCACAAAGAGCGTGGCTGAAACAGCATATCACCAAGGTCCAGCTGTGTCCTGTCCCTCATAGGGACATGAGGGCAAAATACTTGTGAGAAGGTCGACTTCTGCTGGGTGGCACAAAGGCAAGAAAGAAAACACCATCTTCCAAGTCCAGACACCCACTCTAGTGGCCCTGAGATGTGGCAGAAGGCCCTTAGTCGCCCCCTCCTTCTAACAAGATAGGTCAAACCCACTGAACCAGATGGCTCAGTGGCTGGCCTGGGCTGCCAGGGATCAGAGCCACAGGGGCTGCATGACAACAAGCACAGGAAATAATGGTGTTAACACCAGGGCAGCCCTCATCAACAATGCTATTGGGAGTCTGGCTTCACAAGGGTGGGCAGAATAAAAACTGGGCAGCAGATCTGGAAGCAGAGGGACATGGTTAGCCTCCTCATTTTATTCCTCTACTTGGCAAGAACCCTGGGGACACACAGACATGGCACTCTGGTCATCTATTTGAGTAACAAACCACCTCAAATATCATGTCTGAAAACCACCACCACAATGATTTTGCTCACAAATCTGCCATTTAGGCAGGGCTCAGTGCGGACAGCTTGGGGTGACTCAGCATCCGAAAGATTGCTTGCTCAGATGGTAGCCAGTTAATGCTGATTGTCAACTGGGACCTCTGCTGTCTTGGCCTCTCCTGGGAAAGCTGGGCCTTCTCCCACATGGTGGCTGGGATCCAAGAACAGAAGCCCTGAGAGAGAATCAGGCAGATTTTCTAATCCAGCCTCAAAGCCACACACTGTCCTTTCCATCACTGAAGCCAGCCCATGTTCAAGGGGAGGAATATGTCATAGGACACTCTTGACACTCTGGGTGGCAAGAGTGTCCTAGGATTTGCAGACAGGTTTTAAAACTCTAGCACAACGATATAATTTCACAGTGCCCACCATGGGCTAGTTTCCCTGTGCCTTAGTTTCCCTGTTATGAGGATTATGTGCCTCATATAGGTGTATCTCCTAGCACAATGCTTACCCGTCAGTGAATATTTAGTATAGATCATGCAACTCTATAGCTAGAGAGCAAAATAGAGCACAGAGAGATTCTAAGATTTCTTTAAGTACACTAAGCTAATAAGGAAAAGTATATATTTAGAAAATCATCTCTTAACCCAGTTTAAGGAATTTCCTGAACTTCCCTGATGGCAGACAAAGGTTTGGTTGTTTTTGTTGAAGAAACTATTGCCAAGAGGGACACCAGAGACTGGTGGCAGAAGGAGACCTTAGAGCTGGAGGAGACAGAGGGGACAGAGGCAGGAAGTCAGCTAGAAGACATTGGGAAACACAGACAGAGCCCATGAAAGTGCTCAGGAATGAACTTTTTGCAACCCAGCATGTTTTGTTAATAATTTGCACTCCCAGACAATGATCCCAATGCCCATGAGAATTTGGAAAGAGCCAAAGTGAGATACAGCCCTTAATTTACAAACCAGCAATCTAGGATAGAAGCAACATCTCGTCTGGGAATGTCTGCTCAGGCCCCATCTCTCTGGTGTCACAGTGTCATCATTGCTTCTTACAGGCAGTGAGGAGCTTCTATGGATGCCTCCTGGCACAACATTATGCCTGTTAGAGTCTGCAAACCTGTAGTATGGCCACAACCCCATACTGAGGAAAACATAGAAAGAGTACAGAACCATGTTCCAGACACACCCAAGAGGAGATTGTGCCCAATGCTCCAGGGGTGTGGCCTCAGAGGCAGGCTCAGTCCCCACCTTCAGCAGGGGCATGGCTTTGCCACCTCTGGATTCAGGAAAGAATGTTGAAGGTCAGGATTGCCCAGTGGTAGCACCACCTGGTAACTTATCCCTGAGGTCCCAGTGTTTCCTGAGGCACTTCCCCTCATGTCAGCCACCACCCATTATCTTGACTAAAGGCAAGTCTTGGAGGGGAGCCAGTAACCTGCAGCAAAGTAGGGTAAGCCTGAGCAGGGGGTGACCAAGTCCTTCTGACTTTCCTATGTGAAAAGACATATCGCAGAAAGTATCCACCATGACACTTCCCTAGGCAGACTTCCTGCCCTCGGAGACTGCAGTGAGTCTGGGTCTGCAGCCCACCTTTTAGATTGTGCATGCTCTGGGAGGAAAGAGAATGAATTCACAGCTTCCTCTCTGGGTGGGATGAAACCATCAGATTGACTAGTGGGAAAGAGTCATTTCCACAGAAGGTCTTTAAAGTCTCCTCTTTCAGATGTTCTTCTTACTGTAACCTCACCACCCCACCCCACCCCCACTCACTTATCTGCTCATATCCATCCCTCCAGCCTGGGCAGATAACCTCCAGGCCTGCTCCATCAAGAGTTCAGCAAACAAGGTCTCACAGACCTTGTTTTCTTGGCTCGTTGTCATATACTTGCTCTGAGAAGCCAGCCACCCTGCTGTGAGGAAGCCCAGGGCACAGAGAGGGATGGGGAGAGAATTGCTGGGCCACAAGCCTGGCTGAGAGACCACTTGACTAGGAACAACTTGGTGGCCATCGGGTGTGCCATCCTGGAAGTGAAGCCCCAAGCTGTTACTATAGGCCCAGGGAAAGCTCTGCTCCCCACAGTAACAGGGGCCGAGGGAGCAGAGGCTTCCTGCCTCAGAAACTCCAGTGCACAGTCATGAGGGGCCTTCCCGCGGCTTGTTTCCAGTGCTAGGCAGCTTCTGAGATGGCTGTCAGTGATTCCCACCTCCTGGAACTCATACCCCTCTCTTGTGTGCATTTGCTTGTGTGCATGTACGTATTTATGGGTTTTGAATATGCGTATGTATGTGTGCATGCATATGTGTGTATGGGTATGCAAGTATCTATGTGGGGGGGTTGAGTATGTATACGTGTGTGCGTATGTGAGTGTGTGAGTATGCATATGTGTGAATGTCATAGCTTTTCAGTGTGTATATGTATGCATATATGGGTGTGTCTGTATATATATCAGTATTTCGTGGGCATGTGTATGTGCGTGGGTATGTGTATTTGTGCATTGTATGAGTGTATATGTTTGTAAGTATATATGTGTGTGCATATTTGTACATGAATATGTGTATACATATACATGTGTGAATGTATACGTATATGAGTGTGTGTTCATATTTGTGTGTTTGTATGTATGTATGCCTGTATGTGTGTATGTGACTTTTTATGTGCGTGCCTGTGTGTTTCTGAGTATTTACGTATCTGTACACATGTGTGTGTTCCTGAGAGTGTATGTGTGTGTGCATGGATGTGTGTGTGGACCCAGTGATCTACTTCTAATGAAAATAAATGTGACGAAGATGAAAGGATGCCATTTCCAAGACAGAGCTACAAAGACCTGTGACTTCAGTCTTGTTCTCACTGTCTCTTGCATTCCCAGCTTTCTTCTTTGATGAACAAGCTGTCATGATGGAGAGCCCACATGGCAAGGAACCGAGGCCTCAGTTCAAAAGCACGTGAAGAACTAGATCCTACTAAGCCATGTGAGTGACCTTGGAGTGGACCCTTCCTCAGTCAAGCTCAAGATAACCAAGGCCCAGCTGGCACCTGCCTTGAAGCCTGAGAGAGACCCTGACGAGGAGACCCAGGTGAGTTTTGCCCAGATTCCTGACCCACAGAAACTGAGGTAATGAGTGTTACTGTTTTAAGACACAAACTTGTGGCTTAATGTGTTATATAACAATTAATTAATTAAGAAAAAAAATTAGTACCTGTGTACTGCTGCTACAATAAATGCCTAAAAATGTGGATGTGGGCATGGAACTGGGCAGTAGATGAACATTGGATGGAAGCTTGACAGAAAAACCTAAACTGCCTTGAACAAACTATTAGCACAAATCTGGGTTTTAAGGACACAGCCAGTGAGAATGCAAAGGCAACTGTGGGACACATTTTAGGAAGTTGGAGAAAGGTGGATCCTTCCTACACAGTAGCAGACAGCTTAGCAACACTGTCGTCAGCAGTTTTATGGAAGGTGGAGCTTTTATCTAATGAACTGCAGGGTCTAGCTTAGGATATTTTCAAGCAAAATATCGAAGGTTCTTCCTGGTTTCTTCTTGCTGCTTATAGTAGAATGTGAGAGGAGAGAGATAGAAATAAAGCCAATAGCATGACTGTATGATCTTTCGTTAAGGCCTCCAAATGACCAAAGCATTAGAGGACAATTTACACACACTAAGGACCCTTTCAACAAATAAGTATGCACCTCACAGCGGTTCCTTTCAACTGAACATTAGGGTCTCTTGAAAGCTGAAGGGTATTGTTGTTTATCTGTTTCGGAAAACCCCAAGGTAGAGAATAGCTTATCTCAAAAAGATTTGTGATTGTGTCTTTTGTCTAATGAAGATTGCCCCCAATAAGATTCACAGAAGCCCCACAAAGTGTTTGAGAAAACTATATAAGTAAAAAAAAGATATCAGTTTGAGGTAAAAGGGACAGAGAGTACAAAATGAAAAGAGGTCATTGGACCCCCACAATTCTACTGTGAGGAAGCAGACCAAGGGATGTTCAAAAGTAGACACCTTCTATCTTTGATGAAAAAGTAAGAATGACCAAAAGGACAGAACTAAGGGCCAATAGGTTGAGGCCAAGAGCCAAAGGTCATTCCCAGGCCTTGAGACCTAATCAAGGAACTTCTAACATTTGCGCAGCTGGATTTCAGAATTGCTATGGACCAGTGCCTCCCATTTACTTCCTTTTTGGACAGGAATCTCTATACCATTTACCCCATGACAACCCTTCCAAAGTGTGCAAGGCATGTAGGTATGGATATCTTATCTCTTTAGTTCATGAGTCTTGAAATTCAGAGGAACTAAACCTAAACAACTACACCTGAGGAGACACACACCCCAGATGCTTGACTTTGCACTGATGTAGTAATGTGCTAAGACTGTGGGGAATATTATAAGAGGAACATGAATCACTGAGGCCAAATAGCAGACTAGGGCAGACAGCTTCTGAAGTGGCTCCTGGTGGTCCCCAGCTCCTGATTGTGAAACCACAGGCTTATGGTAAAGCTGTGGCCAGCGTGTCCCTCGCCTTATGTTTGCTTTCTGTCCAACCTGCCTCCTGCCCCTTCCTTCGCTTCACTTAGCAAGCTTGTGCTAATATCCTATGATCAGGCCCCACCCAGATCATAGGTCCTATGCTACCATTCTGTGCTGTGTAGGTGCTACTCCCTGCAAAGTGCTACCAGGGAGCTTTGGCCTCAAGCTGTGTTTTGAGATTATGACAGCACCCTAAAAAAACCAGATGGGATTCTGGGCCAGATCTTTATCTGGTGGGTTTGGAGGCTGCCAAGGGGTCTCTGCCCACTCCAGGGTTCCTAAAGAGCCTCCAGTAGGAGCCAAGGCTTTGCATTCCCTAGACATGGTTGAAGCCACTTTCTAAGCACGTGGTTAGCCCTCAAGCAACAGTCCCCATGGCAAACTTGTATGACCATGAGTGAGAAATGCACAGAGCGAGAGGTACCAGTAACCTGGCCCAGCCCATTTGCCTTCTGTGTGAAATAGACACCCAGGAGCTGAGCACCTTGGTAGCTCTTTCACATGTGAGCTCGTGCAGGGGTTCCAGAACCAAGCTCCAGTCATATCATGCTTCTCTCAATACAGTTAGAGCAAACCGAGTAGCCAGGAAGGGCCAGGAAAAAAAAAGCCCAAGGCTGGCTCACTCCCTGATCTTTGACCTGAGGATTTGAGGCAGTAACAGGACCACAACTTTTGGCTCTCTGCAAAGTGTCATAGGTGCAATACATAATGTGAACTTCGAGAGGGGCCCAATAGTCTGTTTTGGGAAGCCTCTGGGGGACAGTGAGGCAGGCTGCAATTTGAGACAGGTGTCTTTAGGAGATGACAGGTAAAGACCAGAAGACTCTGGGTCCCCTGGTAACCCCATGGAGTGAACTTCCCTGTTCACATAGGCTGCTGCCTCTGCATTACTCCATGTGAGGGAAAGAAAGTGTTCTTAGTCAGAGGCACAGGTGGGGAGTGGTCCTTCTGTTATAGCAGCTCAGCCTATCCTGATTTATACATGTGGTTATAATTTATTAGTGGGGATGGAGGGGACAGAAAGGGATTGGGTAGAAAGGAAAAACTTCAAAACAATCACTGTTACGAGTTGACTTCTGCTCCCCCACCCAAAGAAAATGTCCAAGTCCTGACCCCCCGTACCTATGAACTGGCCTTGATTGAAAATAAGGCTTTGTAGATCGTCAAGTTAAGATGAAGTCATTAGGGCGGGCCCTAATCTAGTATCACTATCCTTATAAAAGTGGAAATTTGGACAAAAGACAGACACCCACACAGAGAAACACCATGTGAACATGAAGACAGAGATCAGTGATGTGTCTACAAGCCAAGGAACACAACCTATCACCAGCAAACCACAGGAGCTGGGAGAGGAGCCTGGAAAAGATTCTCCATCACAGCCCAGAAAGAACCAGCCCTTCTGACACCTTGACCTGGACTTCCAGCCTCCAGAATTGTGATCCAACAATTACTGGTGTTTGAACAACCCAGTCTCTGGTGCTCTTTTATGGCAGCCCTCACAGGGGCACCTAGTAAAGAATGTGCTTCAAGAAGCGGCAGCTATGCCCTCAACTGGTGCTGATGTTGGGTCCCAAAGTGAAAGCCTTGCCTCAAACCCCTCCCAGCCCATGCTTCGTCTCCATAGGAAGAAGTATGGGAAAAGAGCCCATCTACACTGGGGTAGCCCACATACAAAAGTCTCCTCTCCAACACATTTCCCCTTGATTTTTCACCCCTGGAGCATTTTATAGGAAACATACTCCAAAGGACCTTGAGTCACTGGACCTGAGCTCAACCCAAAGTTATTTGTAAGAAATGTTTTCTGTTTACTGTGGGCCCCTCTCCCCAGAAAAAGGAAGTCATTTTTAGCCAAGAATAAACAAACTTGGCACTTAACAGGTGAGTCCTATAGTAACCCCTTGAAATCCTGCTGAATTCATAGTCCTAGGACCACCTTCACTTTCATATTCTTCTGCTGAGAGAAGATGAGCTCTCCTTGGGCCACCCACCCTCCAGAACCCTGCCAGCAAGCCTTTGGGCCTGGCTCACTTCCTTCCTCCCAACCCCAATGATATAGCCTACAGGGCCCAGAATGGTAGCAAAGAACATGTGACCTGGGCAGGGCCTGATCACAGAATATTACAGGGTGATCAAGGCCCAATCATACAATCATATAGGGTGATAAGTGCCCAATCATACAATTATACAGGGTAATAAGGGCCAATAATACATCATGCAGGGTGATCAGGGCCCAATCACACAATGGGAAGTAATATTACTACTGGGAGGTCATATGGAAAATCACCAAGAGCACAGGGGGCATGGCCATTATATGATTTTCAATACCTAAAATGTAGTGCTGTTTATGGCATGTGGTAGAAATGTCTTTTCATATCTGTTCATTTTTAAAATGAATAAATGAATGAATTAGGGTAAAAGAGCTTCTAAATATTTAATAGTAATCCTAGTTACTTGTGCTTTATCTTTCTTCGTGAAAATGTATGTCCTTTGACTTTCATCAGAGTGACATAAAGCAACAGGGAATGTTTTTATTTTTTTCATTTAGTATAGACATCAGATGTGGGGACCTGTTGCAAGCTATCAAACAAGGCCCTCTTCCTCTTGTCTTGGAGCATCCAACCCACTGGGATGGGCAAGAAAATAAATAAACAAAAACAATGATTTCAGGGGAATCTTCAGTGGCAAGTTGTATTTTCCAAAGGTGGCTAAACAATATCTGCATTCCATTGGATCTTTCATAGTGTGACCTGCCCCCATCCAGGGGTCTAGGACCCCTCACTGGAATCTGGACTGGCCTCAGTGACTTATTCTACTCCCTTTCAAGGCAAGTCATAAGCAGACTTGCAGCTACCCATGAGTTTTAGGACACTGGTCCTTTGGACCCAGCTGCCATGTTGTAAGAAGCCCAAGCCACATCGAGAGGCCACATGTGGGTGCTCCAGCCAAGAACCCCTGCATACTGAAAATTGGCTGCCAACATCTTTGCCAGACATGTGGACAAAGGCCCCATCCCGGTCAACCACTGCATATACCCCAGGCCTGGTTACTATCTGACTGCAACCGCATCAGAGACCACAAGCGAGAATGGCTGGGCCAAGCCCCGTCAGCACAGCACCAAGGAAAAGAATAAGTGTGCTGTTCCACCCCAGGGGGCTTTCCTTCAGGTGCTTTTTCAGGTGTCAATAGATAAGAAGAATAGTAGAGAAGACAACCAACAGAATGAAGAGACAATAAGGGGAATGGAGTTGTGCCTGGCGGGGAGAGGAATGTGTCCCTAAAAAGGAAACATGTGAGCTGAGATGTGGGTGACAGGAAGCCAGGTCCGCACAGGTCAGGAGAAAAGCATGGCAGCAGGTGGCAGATGCTGGGCACAGGGCAGCTGGAGTGGAGAACGGACAGCACAGAGGAGTCAGGAGAAGGAGTTCACTGGGAAGGCATGCTAAATACATTTGAAGCAGAAAGTGACATGACCTGGCTCTGTCCAGAGTCTCATCTACTCTGGCTGGGCCGTCCTGCGAAGAAGGGATTGATACAGAGGTGGGGAAGGAAGATGGCACAGAGGTGCAGAGTGGGATAGCTGCTGTGGGTCCTCTTTCCCTGATGGACAAATATCCTCACAACTGGCTGCTCCCCAGGACACTCTCTCAGGGCAGCTTCTGGGAGGGGCTCCCACCGTGTGGGGTGACCTCACCAGCTTCACCGGGTCCTGTGACCATTGCTTCCTGCGAGGACGGACCACCTGAAATGTGGTTCCAGCTTATTTTCAGAGAAATGGACTCACTAGCTGGTCAAGTTCTTCCATGGAGGATGGAAAGCACGGGTCCCATGAAAGCTCTGCCTGAGCTCTCTCCACAGGCTTCATCAAGTCCAAAACTGTGACAGCTGACTTCAGGGTCTCAACAACGAGAGGAGGTTGCACTTACGTTCACTCAAGAAGGACTTATCTCCTTAAATAAAATGCTTTGGAGATCTCTTTCTGGAATAGTAACTTTCAAACTTCTCTGTGACCCCAGAGAAATCCGTGTTACATGCCAGCCTATGCATTTAACAGGCTTCCCTGCCCTGCGCTTCTACACATTGAAATAGCAACGCTGGTCACAACCAACCACTCAGGTCTCTCAGCCACAAGTTTTGCAAGCCAGTTCCAGAAGCCCCAGTGACACAGACTGAAGCCAAGAAAGGAGCCCTCCTACCTTCAGGGCAGCAGCCTGGACCCATCCCAGCTGCAGAGCTCTGACCTGCCTGTCACTATCCAGTGGGAAAACAGTCCCCTCTCTTGTTGCCCTGGACAGAGTAAGAAGAGTTGTCCTTCCTCCAGTGAACAAGCCGGTGCAGTCCAACCAAAAAGGAAAAGTACCAGGGGTGGGATTCCTGAGGCCAGCACCACCTCATACACTTGACCCCACTTGAAGCCTGAGTCACCGCCATCCCAGAAAATTGGGAGCTATGTCTCTTCCAATTCTGCCTTTCATGATTCAACCTTTTCCGGGGAACTGTCACATGCAAAATGAGCATTTCACCCAACATCGTTCACTTTCAAATTATAAGGAAACACCAAAGACACATTTCCAATGTGGCAACTGGGACTAAATTTTTCAACAAAAACTAACTGCCTCCTAGATTTATAGGCAGTGGTTTCCCACAAAATCTTCCCCAGGGACTATTCAGCAAACGCATGTTAGCTAAATGCTTTCCAGATCTTCTTCTGCCATATTTAATATTCTGTTGCTCCCCAGATTACATTCTTTTAAAAAAGTCAAAAAACAATTGACATTCTTGCAACCAAAACTTATGCAAGTCCTTGGAAGAGTCAGCACCTGGATAAGAGAGATGCAGATGATGCAGGTAGGGAGCTTGCGGGGTTAGGAGATGGAGAGCTGTAGGGGGACTGGGAGATGCAGATACTGCACCTGAGATGCTCACCCAGACCATAGTGGGATTGTTTCCTCTTTCAACACAACAACTCCTTCTCAGAAGGGAGCTAACATTTACATAAACCGTAAAGTCCATCGACCTAAACAACCACATGTAGAACGAGAGGGACCAGGCCTGCCCTGTTAAGAACAGAGTTGCCATATTTAACTGCTGTTTGTGGTATGAGTTAGGATTATCATAACCTGTACTCCAACAAGTTTTTACCAATAACTTTGGTCCAGAAGGACTAGCCGAAAAGAAAGCCTGGCCTGTAGCTCACTGCTGGGAGCAGCTTGTGGCAGGGCCCCGGAGGGAACCCTTTCCCAGTCTCCTGTGAGCATCACAAGATCTGTACCCCCTCCTCTGTCCTACCCACAAAGTTCATCTGAGCAATGGCCACTTGGCCTCTTATCACCATGATCCTGTCAGCCACTCTAAAAGGCAGAGGTAGGGCAGTGCTTATCCTGCCCAAGGTCTCAGCAAGAGATAGACCCTGGCGGAAGCCATGGGCAATTTGTTTTGGGCCCAGAAACAGAGCTTGATCATGCCTCCCAGGGTCTAATAAGAGAAGACAGTCTCCAAAATATAAATCACAAGCCGAAATAAATAGTAAAGGTGAAAAAGCATCTATATGTGCAGAAGGACACTTGAGTTAATAACAATACATCAATTTAATGCTATAATAATTATAAGAAACCACAATTCAATATAAGCGGGAAGGCCATGAACTTGGAAAAGCACTCAGAATATTACAAGTAAAAAATTGTACCAAATTACATTAGTCTATGATTACAAATGTTACTGATTTTTATTTTCTCTGTACTCCAACAGGTGATAAAGTTATGTGGTTCCAAATGCAAAAGACAAAGAAGGACATGAGGACTATGCAAAGAGCTTCCCTTATTGACTTGGTGATCGTTTGTGTCCACACACCATGTGCAACCTGCTCAGTTTGTGTGGACATGCACTGATCCATGTACCACATCACCTAACAGAGACATTTAAGTTGTTGCCAAAGTTTTCCTTTATATACAAGGTGGCATCATGTTGCACAAGTCCCTCTGTAGCACCTAGAAATAGAATTGCATTTGTTTTGATAGAGAATGCCTGTCCCACTTCTCAGATGTTGCATCAATTTAGACTCCCACCAGTAATATTATGGGAATGTCTTATTTCCCTCACCAATGTTATCACATTTTTTTTTATCTCTGGAACTTCAGTGTTGTCTCATTTTTAATGTTGCTATTTTTTTGAACGTTTTATTGAAGTATAACACACATGCTGAAGTGTCTGCAAAGTGAACTCACAGAATGTAACACTGTTGCTCCCTTCCAGATGCTGCCCCCAGCCCACCAGGCCCAAGTAGACCCTGTGCTAATGCTAGTGTGGGCATGTGCCCAGCGTTAGCTGATGCCACAAAACAGTTCTCCTACCTGGCTGTCCCCGCATATACTTCCACCAGTAGTTTATGGGTGTTCAGTTGCTCCACACTCACCAATACTTGGCCTTGTCAGTGTTTTTTCACTTTGCCAATTTGGTGGCTGTGACTAATGCAGTTGAGCACCTTTTTGTGTGCTTATGGACATCTGGGTTTCCTATTTTGGAAAATGCCCATTTTTCTATTGAAATTTTGATCTTTTCCTATTGAATTATAGGAGCTCTTAATACATTTGGGATACAAGTCCCTTGTCAGATCTACATATTGCAAATGTCTTCTCCCATTTTGTGAGTAGTCTTTTCATCCTTGTAATGTTATCTTTTGAAGACTAGAAACGCATAATCTAAGTTGAGTCTAATTTATTAACGTTTCTCTTTTTGCACATTTTGTGCCCTATTTAAGAAATATTTGCTTACTGAAGGTCCTGAAGATGTGCTCCTATTTTTGTTTAAAGCCTTATTATTTTTGCCTTTCACATTTAGAACTGCAATTCATCTTCAATTCATTGTGAGTATAAAATGAGGTAAAAGTTAAATTCTTTTTAATAAGTGTGTATGTGTATAATTGAATAAGTACCACTTTCTAAGGGAGAAAAATCCCTTTGTACTATGGTGTTTATTTTTGCATAAATCTGTTCTGAGACTACTTATTCTGTTGTATTGGTCTGCCATCTCTGTGCAGACAACACACGGCCTTCACCCCTCCAGCTTTCTCCCAGATCTTTCCCTCTGATGATGTGACTATTCTAGTTTTATTCTTCTTCTTCAAGATCACGTTGACCTTTTCTTGGGTGCTTTGAATTTTCTACATTTTAGAATCAGTTTGTTAAGTTCCAAAAAGGAAAAGAAAAGAAAGAAGAGGAGGGGAGGGGAGAGGAAAATTGCTTTTTAAATATTTCTATATAGCTCTAAATCATATGTCTTTTATTTTCAGTGAGGTGGGGTCCTACTTCATGCATTTAAAAAACTGTATTCCTTGTCTGAGAACAATTTATCAATATGTTTTACTCCTTTTCCTTTTGAACTATTGGCCTTCTTGCTATTAATTTGTATTAGTTCTTTATAAATTAATAAAATTAGTTCTTTATCTACAATTTGAGTTGCAAAGATTTTCCCAATGTTTCGTTTTTTGATTTAGTTTATGCTGTGTATTGCTCTCATTGTTTATTTTTATGTGTGTCAGTCTCCTTGTTTATGATTTTTGTGTTTTGTGTCTTTCTCAGAAAGATCCTCCTTCAAAGTTTATTGTTACAACTATTTAAAAACATGCATTCATACTGAGAAGAGTCTTATGTTAGAATGATGGAATTATGAATATTTTTCTTTCATGGGTCTCCTTTAGCATTGTCACATGTTATCACATATGGTAATGTCATTTTTAAATAAATGTTATGGTCAAAGCAGGTTTCAGGTGCTTGTGGAATGGTCTAGAACCACATCACTGGCTGTGGTGTGGACTTTGCATAACTCGAATGACGATAAGCCTGAGAGCCTTCACCTTCACAGGGCACCATATATTAGAGGAACCTTAACTACAGATAATCGTCATGGTGTTTTCTCTTAAATTTGACAACATAAGGAGTCTTAGCTGCAGCAGGCTACACATGCTGACTCATCATATCCCACCTCTCTCCTAGCAGGTGCCATAGGCAGTTTGTGTTCTACGTTTGTATTATTTTCTCCAGTAGCCCCCCACCACCACCAAATCATATACACATCAAGCCCACAAAACCTGGATTCATCCACTTTTTCTATCAAAGAAGAGTCAAACAGAAAATTCACTGATACCAAACTCACAATATTCATATACATGTCACCATTTGTAGATGTCCATTAGGTCAACCCAGAACCAAAATCATTCCTGCAGCATGCAACAAAATCAGGGACAAAAGTTTGCGCAAAGTGGGGTCAGTTCTAGCTCGTATTTAGCCATCCAAGACCTAGGCAACAAGCTGAGTGGCCATGCTGGAGGTAATCTCACCAAAGGCCTCACTAGCCTCCCCTGCCCACCAACTCTGGGGGAACGAACTGGACCTCCATGTGGTTAATCTGGAGGGGTAGCCTTGCTCGCAGTTCATGGGCAATCAGACCTCAACGCCTATACATGAAAGGGCCCAGTGCTCGCCTACACCTGGCACTTGGGCAACCGCCACCTCTTTAGGGACCTCAGGACTGAGCTGCCCTCCCACCTAGCCAGCCCCATAAGCCTCATGGGGACTGTCCCAATCTCGAAGTGAGGCCTGAGTGCAGTGATATTCTGAGTTCTTCCAAGAAAAGCTGGTGGGCTTTGCCTGGGGAAATTACAGAGCAGTTCCTGGGTGACACTGACTTTTAACAGCTTTGCGTTTTCGGCCCCCAACTGCTCTCTCAACCACACACCTCTCACCACTTCCTGCTCCCTTCAGCAGCACAGAAAATGCTTCTTTCATTTCAGCTTTGGCTCCAGTAATGCAGAAAGAAGAAAGCAAGACCCCAGACAGTGGCCGCCCAGCACTCCTAAAGGATGCCTTCCATTTCTAACCTTCATATGTAAAAAGAGTTAGAAAGTCATTCAGATGCAATTCAGTGCATGATAATAGTCAACCATCAGAATATCTACGAGCCATTAGCCCAGGGTCCAAAGCTATGGGTGATAGAAACATACTAGGACCCTCCTTAGGGGTTTACTAAAGAAACTCAAGAATTCTGAGCCTCCTATTCCCCTTCAAATGACATGAAATCCTCACACCATTGCAGAGGACCTATAGTTAACAGTCAGTGTAAAGTGTAAATGCTAAATATTGTCCCTCAGTTTGTCCCCAATCATTTGCAAAATTGCTTTCTAAAGGTCACTTTTCTGACAAGGAGCAGCTCTTTGTTTTCTAACCAGAGGTGAGTTTAAATTTTTTAAATGTTCTCTTGTCCATTTAACGTGTAAATGATACAGAGTAATTGTGCTCTATTGTAAATCTTGATCTAATAAGGTCCAAAACAGGAATCATTTCTGGAACTGAGGTGGCCACACACGGAGAAACAGCCAGAGGTAAACATGCAGAACTTTTGTGAGACTGCTCTTGGTGCCTGGAATGCTGGTAAGGAGATTACAGTCTCTGGAGAGTGACACAAGCATACCAGGGACCTCCCAGCTGAGGAAGAAAGCAGAAAAAGAAATGTGTGCCAACAGCTGTGAGAGCAATGTGGAAAGTGGCCATGTCCAGCTCTGACTAAAGAAGACAGGTGTCCACAGGGAAGAGAAAGAAGGGCGCCACAGCAGAACTGTTAGCCACCTGGAAAGGCCACACAGAGACAGCGGCTCTTGAATGGAATTAAATAAAGGAAGAGTCTGGACTAGGTCGTGCTAGAGGAAGTTAGGTAACAAGACAACTCATACTCCAAAGCACTGTGTGTGAGAACAAGGTGAATCCTGTGTATAAAGATGAGACCGTGATTCAAGTCATTCAAAGTGGAGGGAGTGGAGCCAATTACATCTTAGAGCACAAGATGGAAGAGAGGTACCAAAAGCAGGAAAAAGATGCTCCTAGCAGTACTCAGTCACAGTGGCCAAGCAGTCATCATTCTGCAGAGATGGGATTGTCCCTGGAGAGAGGATGGAAATAGGAAGAAAATGTGGATTTGAGAGCATAACCACTGGCTTCCATCAAGAGTGAGTGGCTGAAGCAAGCGATGCCTTTAAAGGGAATGACATGGAACGTCTGTGACATACTCAGATGTCAGGAGAACCTAGGGGGCAGCCCTGAGAAATGCAAGCTCATAAGACCCTCGGCTACAGCTGTTCCAAGAACCCAGAGCCCATACCTGGGAGAAAGCTGGAAGTCTCTTCATGGTCTCACATGAAAGCATGACCTCTCCGTTTACCAAACATTTGTAAAGCCTGCCTCAGAGTGACAAATGTTTCCACGGGGACATCCTTGACCTCATGCATTTAATCGGTCATTAATTAATGACTCTACAACTTTTTTGCATATACAACACTGCAAGTGACATCAAGGAATCTGCCATTTGAGGACAAAAATCATGCAAGTGGAAGTTAGAAATCTTCCCTATCCCAATTACCAACCAAAATTCAAAAGTTGGCTTTTGTCTATGTCAAGAGTGTCTAGACTAGAGCTGTGCTCAGAGTGTGGTGTGTAAACACAGCATCACCCGATACAGCATAAGCAGGTACCTGCTCCCAAGGGCTGTCCAGCTTTACCTGTCACAGGGCCCTCTCGCTGAGCTCCCAAGCTGGTCTGCAGCTGCCCAGGAAGGCTGTTCACGATTGATCAGGCACTTTACTAGGAGGCAGGGAAGGCTCTCCTGGCAGTACCCAATCTGGGGCTTTTCCCCACAGGGGGCTCAATGAGAACACCCCTGAGTTAAAGCCGTTGCCCTGAGCAGTGGTGCTAGCACCACTGTGAGCTCCCTCCCCACGCCGTGCTCCTGCCAGCCCTTTTCCAGTATAGAGGCCCACACACTCACAGGCTCCTCGCCGGCAGTTGCGGGCTATGATGAAGCAAAGGTCAGCTGTGCTCCCAGCGTCCCGCTCCTGGATGCCCTTCTATGTTTGTAGTGGGAACGGGACATACGTGAATAATAATGCAAACCAATGACATATGTTCTGGCAGTGGGTGTCTGGCAATCACAGGCAACTGAGTGGGGTACCCGCAGGCAAAGAAGAGAAAGAGAAGAAGGTCAATTCGATCCCGTGGTGGCCCAGATCCACAAGATGGACCCTGAATGGCTCGTAGCACACACAGCTCACTTCTGACGGGAGGGTACCATTGCTAGCTCCAGAGCTCTGTTAAATTTGATAAAGGCAACTTAATATAACACATGTCATCTCAAAATAATTTAGTCCATACTTGGGACCTTTGACCATGGTCTCTAATCCCCAGAGCTCCCGAGAATTCAGATTAACCTACTTGATTTCCCCACGCTTTCCTTAACCGTACATTCTAGTATCACTTAGACCAGTAACGATTTTTGACCAGAGCTATAAAGTACACTCGATTATCCTACAGTGCCAAATGTAAAAATTCCAAGACCCTGAAGTCACTTAAACTTTATTCACCCTTAATTTTAAGACTACGAGCATGTGTGTTTTGAGGGAGGAGTCGAGAGTGTATGACGGCTGCTCGTGCGCTGTGTTCTGGAAATCAAGCCACTGCAGTCTCCTCCTCACCCATGAGGATCCAGTTCCTGAGTGCTGCGATCTGTGGGTGGGTGGGGAGGGACCACACCATCCTGATGTTGGTGGGCATGTGGGCATCAGGCTCTTCTCTAATCATCCCAGTCTAGGTATACATGAATTTTAGGCCATCTGTGAGCTGCACCCCATCCACACCCAATAAGCCCAGTCAAACCATTGCCTACATCAGTGGTTCTCAATGTATATCCCTGGGCAGCAACATCACCTGTGGTCAAGTAGACATGCAAACTCCTGGGCCCAACCCCAGACCTGCTGAGTCAGAACTTCCTGGGCTAAGGCCCAGTATCTGAGTTTTAGCAAGCCTCATAATGGTTGCAAATCTTGCTAAGGTGAAAAGACCACCAGCTTCCATTGTCCCTTTCATCATCTACATACTTTTGTGACTCAGGTGTCTTGTACTCCAGAGTAAGGAAAATAAACTGAGGATCAGAGTCAGGATTCTTCAGAAAAACAGAACCAAATATATACATTGAGAGAAAGAGATGTATTGTAAGGAATTGGTTCATATGATTATGGAGGCTGCAAATCCAGAATTTGCACTGGAGGCTGGCAGGCTGGAGGCCCAGGAGGGCCATTGGTATAGATGGAATCTGAAGGCTGTCTACTGAAGAATTCCCTTTTACTCAGGGGAGGTCAGCCTTTTTGTTCTATTCAGTCTCTCAACTGATTAGATGAGGCCCACCCACATTGGGCATCTGCTTTACTTCATCTATTAATTTAAGCGTTAATCTCATCCAAAAATAGCCTCAAAGAAACACCCAAAATAATGTTTGGTTAAACATCTGGGCACCCTGTGACCGAGTCAGGTTGACACTCAAAATTGACTATCACAACCGTTCATACACCTGGTCAGCAGGGGAGCCAGGACTGGAACTTGGGCAAGGAGGCTTGACGCCTGCTACCCATAACACCACCAGCTGCTGAAGCTGACCCCTTTCTTTCAGGTAACCGTGGTGGCAAGGGAGGCACAGCTTGGTTATACCCCAGCCCTCTCTGCCATGTGCTAGGGGTATGATCCAGTTCCCTGTCTTTCTCTCTCTCTCTCTCTCTCTCTCTCTCTCTCTCTCTGAGCATCTTTTCCCCTGTAACATGGGCCTGCCCCCAGCAGCAGTGAGTGGGGAGCTCCAGCATCTTGCAGCCTCCGAGGGATGCCAGCTCCTCCTGCTCTCAGTGTCCCAGATTTGCACTCCTTTCCTTACAGGTCACCAAGGAGACAGAAAGGAAAGAGCAACTCAAAGGAAGGAGCCAGCTCCAAGGAGCTGGGCACCACCGAAGAGTGACTCAGGTGCTCAGTCACCTAAGCAAGAGACAAATTTCTCTACAAGATGACAAGGTAGGCTTCGGGGTTCCCAGAATTTAGAATATAGACAGTGGTTGACGGGTTTCTTCTGAGCTGAGAGAAAACCATGACATGTCACACAAGACCCTAATAAAACTCAAGGCCAAATGTAAGTAAAATCTAATGAATTCTTTTTTTTTAAGTACCCCATTGGTTATGTATGACCTCAAAATAGCCTCAGTGAGATTGGAAGACCTACTCATAATTTAACAAATAGCCAAGGTTAGAGAAACTAAGACAATCCAAGGACAGTCCTGCTCTCTCCTGCCCAGGAATCAAGTCCGACAGAAAAAAGTCTAGAGCCAAAGGATCCTGACTGGGACCAGCGGCTGATTTGCCTCTTGTTTACATAAATTTGCATATCACCTTCCAGCAACTTCTGCCTTCTGAAGTGAGGAACCTTGGAGTGCAGCATGCAATGCAGGGAGCTTGGCTTATCTGCAGATTCTTAGGTTTAATGTAGGGAGGAGGCAAGAGAATTAAAAATGCTAATCAAGCCACATTCAGATACTGCAATGTACTGATCAGCTCTGCCAGGCCCAAAGGACAGCTTCAGAACAGAGGCAGACTTCTGCTGGATTACTAACAACCCTTTCTCCACACCTGTGAAGGAGAAATAGGAACCAAGAGTCATTCCTATGGCTAAAACAATGGGGAACCTAAGGATTGAAGGCTAGAAACTGCTAGTAGGCCTTTCACACTATATATTCTACCCCTTCCTCACTGTATGTCCATATCATAAGAAATGGGAACTAAAGAATGACACATAAACTGAATTTCCTGAACACTCTGGGTCCCTCTCAGTGCCTTTACTCTTGTCTCTCTCGCTGCCCTCATCTCTCTTTTGTCACTGTCCCTTTCAGTACCCTTACTCTGTCTCTCACTGTCCTACTCGCTCTCTGCCTCTGAGAGGACACCACACTCTGTCTGTGGAGTGTTACCTCTTTTCTAATAAACTTTCCTTTTGACTCCAACACTAGCGTGTGTGTTGAATTCTTTCTATGCTCTCAGCCAAAGGGCACTCTTCTTCTCTCAGTCCGCAAATACACTTACTCCTGCCCCACACAGTCCTGTCCTCAAGCCCCTTCCCACCCTGCTCCCTGCTCACAGCCTTTTCTACCTGGGAAACAGTACCTCAGCCCTGTCATGGGAGATAGGAAAGGATGGAAGGGAACTGTCTACTTCTAGTGCCAGCTCACCCTCTCCACCTCTAAGAACCAAAAGAAAAGGGAAATTGATGCCACTGTGGCTATTTCCAATGGCTTATTTTCTATCCCAAACTGATGCCAGGTCTGGACCCAGAAATCTCTCGCCTCCTGTTGGCACAGCTTTAATCTCCCACCTGTTAGACCCTCCAGAGCATCCTGCCTACTTACATATTCTTGTCTTGTACGTTTTTCACACTGGACACCTGGAAGCTGGGGGCAGGTGAAAGAGAGCCCACTTCTCAGTAGTCGCATGTCCGCACTTGGCTCTGTTCCTTTCCTTTTTTCCCTCCCCCCAACTTTCTCCACACTGTCCTCCTTTTGTCTAAGTTCTCTGCTCATCTCCAGAGTTCAGTTGGCCTTTCATTCCGAATCTTAATCCTCTGAATCATGAGGAAGTTGGCACAGTTTCAACTTCACTACTCAAATTTATCCCATTTTTCAATTTTCTACTATTCGTTCCATTTTCTAAAAATCCCACCACTCTTCTTATTACTCACTCATAGTTTTTCAGTGTAGCTCCTCTTTCCATTGGTAGCAGGCCACCAGCTGTATCGCCATGCATTCAATGTCACAATTTTTTTCAGGCATTTTGTCTATAAATTTCTGTAAAGAAAATGACCAAAGAACACCTCCAACTGCCATCTCAACGCTGACATGTCGGTCTTCCTTGTTTAATGACAAGTATGACTGCATTAATAAATAGGTCTGCTGAGATGAAAATCAGTTATTCTCCAGGGAGTATTCTGTGACAGATATTACATCTCGATCTAGAAAAAAAGTGACTCTAAATCTAGTTTTAGACACAAATTTTATTATGTTCTTCAACTCAAAAGCTCCAGTGATATCCATTTGACCCAGGATGAAATTTTAGACTCCTTGGCCTCAGGTCACCTGGCCACTTCATGTTAAATGTGGCCCACTATTACCAAAGTAAAGGCTGAATAAGTAATAACATTATTATTCATTCATATTTTCACTCAACCCTTTCTTAAGTGCATATTGTCACCTCAATGAGTTTGAAGATCCTAGCATCCAGAATTATATTATTTATGGCATATCCTGCACAGCATGGAACACACTGCAAAATTGCAAGGTGCCTGTTGAACTAGGTATTGGCTTTATAAATATTTGATGAGCCTGCACCAACTTCAGAGGATAACTCAAGAGGATTTATAAAATTACTGTAAAGCCAAGCCTTGGCAGTATCCTTCCACAATATCTAATCTGGTTGATAGAACCACAAAACCAAAGAAAAATGAAAGATCCAGAAGAACCATCAAGGGTGCAGATGCTCTCTTCTCTAGACAGAAAAGAATCTACCTCAGTAAAGCCATCATTAAAACAAGAGAGAGATCAAAACCAGAAGAGTATTTAGCAAAAGCAGTTTAAGACGTACTCCAATCAGTTCTCTTCACTTTGTCAGTTCTGACCTGCAGCGACAGGAAGCTCTGGAGTCCTTTGAATTCTCTACAAAAGGCCAAAAACAAAAACAAAAACAAAAACAAAACAAAATAAAACAAAATGAGTTTGGCCTACATAGACCTACTAAACTCCCAGGTTCTGAATTTTATCCTTTGTCACTTTCTGTTTTCTTCACTATAGATAAAAAGAAATAGGGGAGTGTTTCTTAGCCTCCCCTTAATCTGTGCCTGGGTTATCTGAGCCATATTTTCTGCAACTGTCTTTTGGTGGCTACATGTGTAGAGATTTAGTCCCACAGTGTTCAGGGGTAAGAATTTTCTGACCTTTGGAAGCACTGAAAGAGATGTGCTGCTACAGTAATTTGAGGAAGCTTTTAAAAATCTTGGTGGGATGGATGGATGGATTGAAGAAAGAGGGGATGGATGAATGGATAGGAGGATAGGTGAATAGATGGATAGATGGGTAGATAGAGGGATGGGTGGGTAAATGGATGAGTGGATAGATACATGAGGAGGGAGAAAAAAAGATATGGAGAAATGGGGGGAGGTAAGAGGAAGAGGAGAGGAGAGGAGAAGAGAGGAGAGGAGAGGAGAAGAGAGGAGAGGAGAGGAGAGGAGAGGAGAGGAGAGGAGAGGAGAGGAGAGGAGAGGAGAGGAGAGGAGAGGAGAGGAGAGGAGAGGAAAGCAGATAATTTTGTAACATTCATGGTTAACCTTGGCCTATCACCATTCGATGGCTCGTCCCAGCCAATACAGTTTCCATGCAGTCAGCAATATTTCCCTCCTATTATCAGCACAATAGCATCAACCCTGAACTTAGTTCTTGGAGTTGCTATTTTCAGAACTCATTAGTGGTTTGAATTCACAAATCCTGTGGTTTAACACCTAGCGACAGAGGTCAATATTTACAGCATGCTAACAATGTCACACACTCATGGAATTTCTCCCAGTCAAATCTCAAATCCCAGATAAATATATGACTAACTTTAATCACAAATGATGACAAAGGGTGGACCAGTAGATCTCCCAAGGAAAAAAAAATAAGTAGAATCTTACTTGAAAGCAGTTTTATAACATAGAGCTGTATAAATGTTTATATATGTTGATCTTGTGATCCCCTCTCTAGGAATATATCCCAAGGAAATCATTAGGAAAAATAAGATTTATATTTTTAAAAGTTCACCTCAGAATTTGTTATAATAACACACTGGAAACAATCCAAATATTCTACAGTAGGGGATTATTATATAAATCATGGTACATAAAATGATGATGTATAACATAGTTGTTAAAAATCTTGTTTACAAAGGAATCTGACATCATCAGTAAGTGCTTATAATACTTAAAAGAGAAAACATCAAAAATATATATACAGTAATTATCTAAGAAAAATCACCATTATCAAGTCTGAAACATGCCAATAATAAGAATAGTAAGTTTATCTCTTAATAGAATTATGAATAATTTTTACTTTTCCCTTTATACTTTTCTATATTTTTAAGTCTTCTACAAAGACGGATTTTTTTTTTTTAGTTTTTATTTTTATCAAGGTAATACATCACTCGATAATCAGAAAAACAGAAGAGCTTATGATGAAAAGGCAACAGTCCTGCACCCCTCCCACTTCAAGGAAAATCTTGTAACTGTTCTGGCCTCTTGTCCCAATGCCTGGTATATATATTTAGTAGCTTAGTTATTTTAATGAATACCTTTGGAACCCTAAGAATATTCTTAATTATCTATTCTTTTTCCATCACATTTCAAAAGTAGCTCCTGACATTATACTGTGTAAGATGAGAATAACATCTCTCCCACCTTCTCCTCAGGCCCCTTTTGGACTGCTTTTACTTGAATTTTGTCAAAGTTGTTAACAGTTACCATTTTACTTCAGTAACAGACAAGGAACCACTTGTTTATTAATTATTTCTAACAATGGAAAACAAACGAGCATCATTTATATTACAATAACTATAAAACTTTGCTCGTTCTGTGCTCAGCGGTGCTATGCTTGGCGGACATCCTTCTCTACGATCCTGCCCCACACGCTGTCAGCGAGGGACACCATTCCTGGCACTAAGGTCAATTTCTCCTTTCTTCTTGCTCTTTGTGGCTTAACTTAATACCACTTTTAAATGCGTTTTGTATTTGCACCACAACTTTCTCAAGGAGCTTGTTGTTTTTCTCTGTTTTTAGTTACCTGGTTTATTCTTTCTTTGTGACATTTGACCTGATTATAGTCTCAAAAATTGTTCCAGGCTCTGAATCACAATTTCTCCCCTATCAGGCCCTTCTTTTACCTGGGCATCTATTTCCCAGGCCTTGTCATTCAAGAGTCCTTAGGAATATAGTTCCACTGAACTCTACCTGGGAGATGGGGCTGCCAGGGCTGTGGTCTGGTCAGGAAAGGCGGCTCTTCTCCAGAGAGCTCTGCGGAGAGAGAAGGGCCTGGGATCTGCACACAGGATTCTCATTCTACAAAGTGGGGGCCTCCTTCTCCAGGACGTCATGGGCTCCAGGGCACTTGCCCTCCTATGCCTCCGAGGCCTTTCTCAGTGACACCCTGGAGAGGTGGAGGACTGGGACCACAGTCCAGCCAGGGCACACTCAGCTATCTCTCCTCCCAGCACACGTGGCAGAGTTGGCCCAGGGTTGGGTTCAGGGGCATCCTGCAGCCCTTCCTTGTCAGGCCTCACACCCTTGCCTCCACCAGTCACCACACGGGACTGCCTAGAAGGGGATGGCCTTGACTGAGCATAGTGGCAGCAGCAGCAGACCCGATGCTGGTAGTGATGGCTGAGTGCTTCTGACCATCTCTCCTGCAGCTGAGGCAGCAAGTCTCTCTTCGAGGGGGCCTGGGGTGCATTCCAGGGTCACAGCAGTTTCTTGTACCAGACACGTCAATACAGTAATAGTAATGGTTCCAGGTTCTCTGCATCTGTGACATCATTTTCCAAGTGAGGTGGGTCTCCAGGAAACGCAGTGGTTTGAAAAACTGTTGTGGGGGAAATAACTTTGGGATACATCTCTGTGCCCAGTCAGAACCACAGTCCCAGTGTCCTGCTCTTGCCCACCTGACACCTGCCCCTAGAGGCAGCAGCCCCTAGTAGCCCCCAGAGGTGGCAGTCAGGAAGGCCAAAAGCTCCCCAAAGGGAATCCTGTGTTCAGAAGTCACAGACTACAAAGGCAGCACAAATCAGAATTCCAAATATAAATCAGTCCCCAAAGAGTAAGGGCGAGAACACAGAACAACTCGCATCTTCCCTGCCTGGGATGAATCCTGCCATCGTCCAGTCCTCCCAGGTCATCCCAGGAAAAGAGGGAGCAGGCACGAGTGTCACCTCCCCAGGGTGAACTCCCGCAGAAAAAGGCGCCTCTAGTCAGGAGTGTTCTATAAGCCTGTGCTCAGAGCGGGCTCAGTATGAATCAAAATGATTGCATGGAGTTAGGTACAGAAGAAAGGAACATTTTTACTGTCCCCATCAAAGAGCAACAATGCTCTTGAGGCTGGCGTGGATCTCAGTGAGCAGAACAGAACACCTCAGGAGCTAGACCCAAGTAGCTGGGAAACTCCACCTCAGTGGTCCCAGGGCTTCCCCACCCTGCCCCAGAGTTTGGCTGAACTCCTGTGTTTCGTACAGGGCCAAGCAAATGGAGAACCCCCTCAGAGTTCCACGGGGTGCCATGTCCCTGCATACACAGGCCCCCAGGCTCCCTCGCCAGGTCCAATGCTCTGCCCAGCTAGACACAATCCTTCTGAGGATGCTGGAGGCCCAAGGTGAAATGTCTAGACCCTATGCCCCTAGACCCCTGGTACTATCCAAGGACAGGGCACAGCTCTGATAGGGGACACACAAAGCCCTTAAAGACACCAGGTGTCCAGGAGGAGCCTCATGTGCCTACTTTCTCTCTGTGGGTATAGTCAGATGTGAAGGAAGAAGGAAGTCACCAAGGCAGAAATGTGTTTAACTCCACAATGAAATGCCCCGGTCGGATCAGATCAAAAAGTTTGGTTTCAGTACAGGGAAATAACACATAAAATAACACATAAAATCATGTGTACCATGTGTATGTGGAGTGAACGCGTCATTGTCGTGATGGAGACCACAAAGCCACTCTTTAGGGCATAAGAAGGGAGGCCTGGCCCGGCTCCTACAGAAAGACAGCGCAGTCTGAGCTGTCCCCTGGGCCTGCAGAACTAAGGCTCCTAGAGGAGCTTGGTTCCTCACAGATTAAAGGGGCTGCCCATTCAAGATAGTCTCATGCTCTAGAGAGGGAGCCCCTCAGACCTTCTAAAGGAGAAGTAGAAGCTGAGCGCTGTCCTCAGGACGCCCTCCCTACCCGTGCTCTTGGCCTGAGCCAGTACTCTTTCAAGACTTCTAGAACAGAACGTCAGTATTTTGCTTTGTCTGGAGGGCTCTAAAACATGAGGTCTGGCCTCAATCAACAACACAGAGGACCTGCCCCTGACATATTCTGGATACCACTCTGTCCCTGCCAAGGCCCACAAGGGACATGCCTACCCAGGTGGATTGTCTCCCTGGCTTCCTGGGCCCTATCCAGATGCCAACAGATACACTGCTCAGCAGAGGACTACCCCTCTCCACAAGGCTTTGTTATGCAACACTAACGATTTCCACGTGATAAAGACTTTCCTTCTTAAAAAAATAAATGCTGCAGGAAACATTGAATGTTATGTTATTTCCTAGGCCTTATGTTTAAATATTTAATTTTCCTGGACATAAGTGCCAGGAAAGTAACTTGTCTCTCCTGAAGAGCTGCTCTGGCTTTTTTTTTTTTTTTCCTCTCCTTTAATGAAGAACTGGTACTTTTAGGAAACCTCAGCTGCCGAGAAATTAGAGTTAAATATTAACTGAATTCCAGCATCCACTTTATCTAAGATTCCTGATGTATTCATTTCACTTCCCCCACTTTCTAGTAAAGTGGCCCAATTTCCTTGATTTTATTTTAACTTTTTGCATGAGCTGCCAAGGCACCTACAACCTTCTCAAAAGCAAGGGAGAGATAAAAAGTTGTGGAAGAGGCCCTTGTAAATAAGCAGCACCAGTCCTGGCATCCTGCTCCGTCACATGAGGCGGCCTGGGAAGAGCCGAGAGTGGGGAGTGGCAGGAGAGGAGCAGACAGGCACCTACTCTAAGTGTCCCCTGGCTGTCCAGGGAAGCATTTGGTCTCTGGATGTGAAGAGAAAAAGTCATAGTAGGGAGCATCAGAAGTTCTGTTCCCAATTGCTGTGAGCACCCCAAATGCAGCATTCCAAAACTTAGTATTTTAAATCAACCACAGTCATTTTCTGATTTCTCATGGTTTCGGGAAGCACTCGACTGCGTGGCTCTGGTATTAGGGCCTTAGCACTGTCACCAGGTAGTGGCCGGCCAGAGCACTGAGGACCGGCCAGTGTTCTGTCATGCTCTCTCAAGCATCTCCTTGTGCTCATGCCAATGGCTACTATGTGTTCCTCTCAACATGGTAACGCAAGGTGAGAGGACTTCCTGTGTGTTGGCTCAGGGCTACAGAGAGCACTGGACCTCAAGGTGGGCCCGAGTTCAAGGAGCGGGCAGACAGAAACCTCACTGCTCCATGGGAGGGCTACCACAGAACAGATGGGCATATCTTAAACCTGCCACACCCCCACCATTGCTCGCACAGGTCTGCTGGCCCCAACCATAACTGGAAGGTAGACAGGCACGTGTCAGGCAGATTTTGTCTTTTGCTATCCAGAGCATCTGCTGCTCATCAGAGTGTGCCTCTATGGAGAGGCAGTGCTGGAGGAGAAAAAGTGCCAGGCAGACCTCACCCACCAGCCCCTCACCCTCAGGCCAAGCATATGCCAAGATGCTGGCTGGAACCTCTGCACTAGAGAGAAAGAGATTGCCAACAGGCTCTGTGGCCTCTTTCTCTGCCAGGAGCCTGTTTAGCTTTGGCCTTCCTGGGAACAATGGGAAACTAGAGTATAATTAGCCTCTGGCTCTGAGGCTAAGAGGAAAGCACAATATGTGCTTATTCATTTAAAAAAAAAAATAGGCTCTAAGTTCCAACTCTCAAACCCATGCTTTTTGCTAAATCAGCGGAAAATATTACCTTTAGAAGCTACGTTGGTTTGTGAGGACTTAATGTTGTGTGATGATGGGTGAAGGTGAATGAAGAGATTTGCATGCCATGTGGGCATGGAGAGGGCATTATACAAAGAAAT
This sequence comes from Eidolon dupreanum, assembly GCA_028627145.1. Lineage (NCBI taxonomy): Eukaryota > Metazoa > Chordata > Mammalia > Chiroptera > Pteropodidae > Eidolon > Eidolon dupreanum. Next base: position 91,950,071 of record CM053509.1, read on the forward strand.
GAGCCCGCATTTCCTCAAGAGCCTGGATGAGGGCTGCCAGGGGTCTATGCCCTCTTTGGGGGCTGCCAAGGCCTCTGCTCATGTCTCAGTCCACCCTGGATATCCCTACGGCCTCTGCCTCGGCCTTTGAGGCCCAGTACCTAAGATAGCCCAAGCCAGAATACACTCGCAAGCAGCCCTCCCGCTACCATGCCAGAGCCAGCCTGCCTGCCCACAAAGGCCACTCCCAGCAATTCTCGTTGCTTGAGGCCCAGAGCAAAGACCTCAGCTTTTTCAGCTCTGAATCTTACAGAGCCAACAGCGAAAGGCAGGAACCATGCTAAGATGAAAGTGATCTTTCTGCAGCCCTCCCCCATAGGCATTTTTGTCTCCAAGGCTACCTCTGCATGATAACACTTGCTAATACATCTGTCAATTCAACACTAAGATCTCCTGGGAAGGTGGGAGGTAGGAGAGCCCAGTTTTGGCCCATGAGCCACAAGCCACACAGAGCTGGCTGCACTCTGGTGTGGTGTGAGACATGACCCATTGCTTCCGTAACTTTGGCTTACTTGGGGCTTCTCTGCCCAGGGTCTTGAGCACAGGGCTTTACCACATGTAGACCCACTTGCATATCACAATGTGTCGGTGACAATCATTTCTGAGCAGCATTAATTCCTATTGTGTCTTTTCTTATACTCAGCAGAGACAGGTGTCCCCCAGCCTCTGGGAGCCATGCATGGTTGCAGGGACCCAGCAGGCAGCTAGGATTGTGGCCCCAGCAGAGTGATGGACTATTCCCATCCTCAGGTCTCATACAAGGAAGCTGAGCTGGGCCATGTAACTCCAGGACTCCAAGTCAGTCTGACTCTGGCCTCGGGGCACTTGCTTCACTGACTAGGAAGGACAAATGAAGACCACTGATGAGTTCTGTCTTTTGTGACTTACAGCTACTACTTTTGTTTTGAACATGCAGACTCAGTCCAAGGTTATCAGCACACCAAAGTCAAGCTTTAGGAGGCACAAATGTTGTGGGACAGAGAAAGTTTGGACTCAGACAGACAATGGTATACATGGAGTCCACCTGAGGGACCTTACTGTGAGAAGGCGGTTAATGAAAGGATGTGTCCCTCTATGCATTCTTCGGGTCACGTCTGGATTGGAGGCAGGTGCTCTGTCCCAGGTCCCCACACTGGGTTCCATGCAGACCCCTGGGCACAGTAAGCATGAGGTCAGCCTGCCTCACCTGCCTCCAGGGAGGTCAAAAGCCAGCACCTCTCCAATAGGCCCTCTCTCCAGCAGATGCTGTCACCAGTAGCTGGGCCTTTGTCCTGGAGGTCCCTGGTGTCCTGTGACCCACAAAAGCCCCTGATGCCCTGCACCCCTCCCCCAGCCCTGAGAAGAATGCTAATACCAAGCTACCTGGAACACCCCCAAGCAGGGCTGCCCCACCAGCACCACCCCCCAAACCTGCTTATCACTAAAACCACCCCATTCAGGAGGCAGAAAGAGCGGGGAAGTGTTTTCTGCACTGGCTCTTTCTTTTTCTTAAAGTCACCAAGTACACACAGCTTTTCCCAGCAGTGTGGGCAGTCTCTCAGCAAGAACGAGATTTTGGAGAGGCTGAGATTATGAAGGGACGGACAGAAATACAAATGCAACGTGTCCTGTGACATTGAGAACCGAGGGAGTGAAGTCTCTCCAAAGAATTGAAAATGGCCTTAGCAAAAAGTAGCAAAATAACTCTCTTCTAGTTGATAACATTTCTTAATTTTTTTTTTTTTTTTTTTGTTTGGTAATCAACAGTTTCCCTAACTTTGCCCTGCCTCTCTGGACGTGGCGTTCAACTGCACTCACCCCTCCATAAACCCTTTGCAAATATATTTCATATATATATGAGCTTAAGCTTGGCACAAGATGCCATTGGGAAAGCAAGCTCTTTTGGGCCATCTGGACTGATAATGCATTAAATGTGTTCCCCAAAAATTCACAATTTGAAGCCCTAACCCCAGATGGTATGGTATTTGGAGGCGGAGCCTTTGGGAGATGATTAGATGTAGATGAGGCCATGAGGGTGGTGCCCCATGGTAGGATTAGTGCCTCATAGAAAGAAAAAGAGACCAGAGTTCTGTCTGCCATGTGGGGACAGTGAGAAGGTGACTGTCTACAAGCCAGGAAGAGAGCCCTCACCACAACCTGGCCATAGTGGCCTCCTGATCTCGGACTTCAGCCTCCAGAGCTGTGAGGAATGAATGCTTGCTGTTTAAGCCACCTGTTCTATGGTGAGACTGAGACAGAACCTGAGGCCTAGTCGAGGGACCTCATTCTACCCTCATCCTGCCATTCCTTGTGTGTCTCGCAGCAGTGCCTCCATTGCCTTCCTGCAGATAGAGCACATTCCTGTGAGTTTCAGAGCCAGACTACAGGTCCCAGAGCAGGTGGATAGCCTGTGTAGATGCCTTTGGAAGCATTCATCTCTAAATAATTCATCTCAAGGCAGGGCCCTACGGCTCCTCCGGACACCCCTGGACATCTCCTCCACTCTCCATGGAGCCTGGCACATGTACCTCTCGTGGCCATTACCATGGGCAGAATAGTTGGCAGGGGAGCTAAATTCCCCTGAGTTCCGTTCTGTGTCATGGAAACAATCCTACTGCCTCTGACATTGTGTAAAAACACAGCAAAGGACACATTCTAAAACGAAAGCAAAGATAGTACATGTATGCTCCAGAAATCCTAAAAGGAAGAAGTGGCTAAAATTTGACTGCCAAAATCAATTTAGTATTTCCTTTAAATTGACAGGAAAGGATCCAGGCAGCCTTCTTTCAGGTTCTTGCTCTGCACCAGCACTAACTACGGGCCATGCCCAGTGGGGCTTATGGGGAAACCCTGGGTTTTGCATCATCAGGATCCATGCCCTAGAGATGCCCAGTCTTCCTACCACTGGTGTCCGAAATCACACAGTTTCACACCTTGCCCTTCTCAGGGCAAACTCCATTGGCCTCTGAGCAAGAGTTGGGGTGGGGATTTAAAGGACGCCAGGCTCTCAGCATCAGCCTTTGTGTTATGAAGCCTCTGCCAGCATGACCCTATGCTTGACCTGCCCTCAAGACCACCCCTGAGGTAGCCACGTCCCTGATTGTTTTAAAAACATAGTCAGGTGGTTGAGGCCAACCTTTCACACAACCTTTGCAATGCTAAGTGCACATTCAAACCCCTTAAAGTAACTTTTTAAATAAAGTACAAGAATGCCCAGCTCCCCCAACCCCTAGAACTCTGATGGAGGTGTTCTAGGAGGAGGCCTGGGCATTTCTTAATAAACTCTCCAGGTGACACAAATGAGTACGCAGAAGTGAGAACGAACACAGCAAAATTAGTTAAACTGGGCTTAAACAAACTTAATGGGAGGGCAGTTAATAGAATTTGACATGTAACAATGACTCAATGGATGGAGTGAAAATATACATCACCAGGAATGACTCCTCATAGGTGGCTGCCACCTGGCGTGCCCAGGGACATCTCTGGGATGTCCTTCCTCCCTCTTACCCCCAGTGAAGCCCCACCCTCCCCCAAAGCTACAATCAGGTCAGCAGTAGACACCTATCCTGGGCTCACAGGAGACCTTCCCACTAGGGACCTGACAGCCTCCCACAGCCAAAGTCACCCGTCCTCCAGACTGGCCCAACAGTGGCACTGCCCTATCCTGCACACAGTCCACAAGGGCCAACAGGACACCGGGTGGCAGAAATTATGCCCACACAAGTGCGCTAGGAGCTGATAAGGATGCCAGGCTTTCGCCCAGGACACTCGGCCCATGACTCCTGGGCGAGGCGAAGTGCCAAGAGGGCCCAGAACTGTGGACTTCCAGGTGAACCCGGTTAGGGTGCAAGAGTGACTCCTCAAGCCTTTATGCCTACATTGCCCCACCTTTTCCCTTTAACGTCTGTATTTTGACATAATCTCAGACTTTGAGAAAAGTTGCAATAGTGCAATGTTATCAAAACACCTCCAACGGGACTTCCCAGTTAAGGACGCTTTACCAATTTTACTTTATTCCTCTTTTCCTCCATCTCTATCTCTGTCTCTCTCTATCTCTGTCTCTGTCTCTGTTTCTGTCTGTGTGTGTGTGTGTGTGTGTGTGTGTGTGTGTGTGTGTATCAACACACACATATATTTTTTCTGAACTATATGAGAATTGCAGCAATGATGCCCTTTATCCTAATATGTTTCCTAAAAGATTCTCTTATGTAAACACAGTAGAATCATAAAAACCTGAAAATTAACCCTGATTCAATCCCAATGTCTAATCTGAAACCTTCATTCAGACTTAGCCAGCTCTTTTAAGAATGCATTTATAGCAAAATCACACAGGGTAGGCCACGCTCACCAGCTACCTCTCTAGCATGTCTCCAGAATTTCTTTGCCTTTGGACATGAGTAGACATACAGGCTAGGTATTCTGTAAACTGTCCATCAAGTATGGTTTGTCTGACGTTCCCTCACAGTGAGACTAAGCTGTGCCTGTTTGGCAGGACTATTCCAGAAGCAAGGCAATCTAAACCCAAGGGCTCCACCCTCGGACCCCTGGAGGTGTGTGGAACACCTGGCCATTGCACCTGCTTGCTACATCACTCTTTAGGCGACGCCGGTGGAGGAGCCTTTCCCATGGCCTTGTCTTCGGGGCTAGGCTGTGTGCACTCTCATGTTTAAACACTTCTCGGCACACAGGGCAGGCCAGGGAGCCCCTCTAATGGGCTATCCTGGCCATCACCAGTCATCCAGAAGAAACAACCAGCAGAAAGTCAAATGTCCCTCCTGGGGACAACAACCATTGTGTGCCCACCTCAGTGGGTCTGCCTCCCAGGGAAGTCATTTGTGGCTTTTTGGCTATGAAGTGTATTTCATTTAGCCTGGCACATAAATTCACATCCACACAGGCTTCAACAAGGTCCTCCCGTGGGGCCCAGGCTGGATGTGCAGCCATGGAAGTCCACGGCCAGGCGTCTGCGCTGGACACTGAGGGGCCGGGCTCCCGCACCCACCGGCAGGGCCCACGATTGTTATGTAAACAGAGAGGCACAGTGCCGGGTGGCTCCCCATCTGCTCCGAGGCACACTTCTTGCCTGCCGCGTGCTCTCCAGCGCACTAATCATTTTCCATCCTCTTAGGTGAAAACTTGGAAAACGCAAGGGCTCTCAATCTCCTTTTCATTTGTAAACGAGTCATTTCAGCTAAGCATGGCCCCCTATTCTTCTCCAGCGTTTGTGTTTGTGAAAAGACCCGTCTCAAATTTCTGGAGCCGAGCAGCTGCTACCGAGGCCTCTTTTCACTCTGCCGGGCACCCCAAGCCCTCTGCCCCTCCCCCTTCTTGGCCCTTTTGTCTCAGGCAGAGCCAGCCCCCCACTCTGACCCCTGGCCAACTCGGAGCCTCCTCCTTTGTCAGCGTCCCCAGACAAGTTTCACCCTAAATCAAGCATTGTTTGGGCTCCTGAGGCCAGCACGTGCCCATATCCCCTAATCTTTTAATTTCACCCCAGGAAAAAGCAGCTGTTAGTGATACCCAGCTGTCGCGGACCTGCTGCCTCTGGGAGAACAATGACGGAGAAGAAGGGAGGCCACAGCCTGCAGGAATACGTACATCTCCCTTCTCTTTCTTCCTCTCGCGGGTGGTGGTTTCTCTTTTTGCAACAGTTGGCAGCACGTGCTGTGAAATGCTGCTCTGCTAGAAAGATCCCCCTCCCAACTCTGCTTTTGTCCAAACCTGTTCCTGTCCCACACCCTTTGGTTTGCACTTGGGCTCATCAGAGAACGAAACCATCCCGTTCCAGAGATCTCCAGCATGTGTCATTATCCCTTTGCTGCTGCAAAAATGATCATCTAATAAATGACACGGCGAGACCCAGACGACAGACAGAAGCTGCCCGCTTTGAGCATGCCCCACGCAGGCATCCCCGTGGCTGCTCATTACATTAATGCTTTCTGGGAGTCGCTGCAATAAGTCTGAAGTAGGGCCAGGTTCCCCAGAAGCGGGGCCAGGTTCCCCCATGAATGTGTAAGCAGAGCGCACGAGGCTCACCTGGAAGCACATGCCTCCGAGGCCCATCAAAGCTAGCCCAGAGCTCGAAAGGGGCTTGGCAAAGGCATCTCACCTCTGCATGCTCCGTTCTCTGGAGGCCTCTCTCTGGGCACACAGTGCCCCAGCGGCCTGAGGCTCTGAGGAGTGAGGGCTCAGGAGACCTGTCCACGCCCTGAGCTACCAGGTAACCTCGCTGGGGCCTCAGTGCCCAACTGTGAGAGCAGGGTTGGTGGGACTCTCCACAGCAGCACTGTTCGTTCAAACCTCCTGCGATGATGAAATGTTCTCTCTTCACTGTCACTACAGCCACTGAGCGCTGAAAAACTAATTTTTAAATTTAATTCAATTAACTTAAATGTAAGTGGCCACATGTGGCCAGTGGCTACTGCCTTGGGCAGCAGAGCTGTGGGTTCTCAAACATGACATCCCATGAGAAACGCACAATACAGATGCCTGCGTCCTACTTCCTGAGGGTGCATTGCATTCTGGGTGCAGCCTAAGTATTGGGATCTTTCGGGCTCCCTGGGGTGTTCTGGGGAGAACAAAGTGGGAGGCCTTGCCTTAAATGGCCTTGCTGCCAGAGTCCGGGCTCTGCAGAGACGAACAGTGCATTTGGAAGACTCGTTCCTAATTCAGCCATAAACAGAGATCTCTAAAATGCAGAGGATTAAGAAGAATTACCCAGTTGGGAGGCTCCTCACAGTCAGCTGCAGCACCCCCTCTCGACTTTTCTCCCTCCTCTACCTGCCATGTCTGATTTTCAGGACTAGCCTACTCCAAAGTTACAAACAAAACACTGTCGGTTCACAGCAAACCAACGCCCAGAGGTGACTTATACAGCCCCAGGGGGTGTGGGCCCTCTCCACCCACTCTCTCACCTGGTGGGGAATTGAAAGCCTCCCGCAGAAACTCGACCCTGGCCAGAGCATATGGTGAGCCGCACACCTGCCTTGTGAGGCACCTGCTGGGCCTCTCAGTGGCGCTGGGCGGCTGGCTCCGGTGCCCCAGGCCACAGGCAACCGTCAGACTCATTTGCATACTCGATGAGGCCACGTGCCTGGACTATGGGCGGTTCTGACATGGCATGTCACTGCTTTTAAGATCAGCAAATCTGGAGAAAGTTACATGCTCAGACAACAAAGCTGGCAGCCATCTGGGACGTGTGCTCTGGCCTTCATGGGGCAGACATGCACACGTGCTCACACATGCACCGAAGGAAACTGCTGCCCACAAATCATATGTCATGGGTTAGAAGCCTGTGGAGATCAGAGCTTGGCTATTGAGAGGGTAGTGGCTGGCACCTCAGCCACTGACCTGTTTCCTGCAGTCCCAGATACAGATGCTGAATCTCCCCCAGGAAAACTGCCAACATTTTAATAACTCAAGACAGGATCCCAGTAGTTTCTGTGCTTTGACATCTCCTACTCAAATTTAAAAAAAAAAAAAAATCCCTCTATTTTGGATTCATCTCTACAGTTAAACTACAAGGACAATGGCCATGGATATGCAACATTACCATATATGACCCTGACTCCTTGATGGTGGTGATTGCATACCATGCCTGAGCTTTCAAATGCTCCCAGGAAAAGGTGGTTCTTTTTCTGCCCCCGAGGGCTTTGCTCCCTCCCTTGACCTTTCGTGACCCCAGCTGCACAAGCCAATAATAAGAAGCCCAATAACACAGGGTCAATGCAATGGCTCCTCTCCCTGCAGAGCGTGGCCCTCAACCCAGAAAGAGTTAAAAATTAATCCATCCACAGGGCACTTCAGTCACTCACCACTGCTGCCCTGTTGCCTCTTCTCTTAGGGGTGACAGGAAATCAGGGGTGCATTGGGAACCCCCATGCAGCCTCTAGCCCACCTCAGGCACCTAGGGTCAACTGCCATAGGCACAGGGACAGCCAGGCGCTGGATTGAAGTGGGGCTTGAAAAGACACAGAAGACGGCCATGTGTTGACCCGACTAGAGAAGGGAACATCCCATAAAATATTGTGACACTTGAGGCCAGGATGCAGTGAAGGCCAGGAGGGGAGACCCGCATCCCCAGCAGCAGGCCCGCATTCCTGCCACCACATACCCAGCCCTTCAAGCTGAAGAAATTGAGGCTTTCCTCCCTGGACGCCAGCCGGGGAGGAGAGGTAACAGGCAAGCACATTGTAAGGCCATTAGTAGAGAACAATGGGAAGCTGAAAGGGTAATCCAGTGAATAAGGAAAGTTGGCTTGTGCCAGCCGCAGCAGGGTGGGGGTTGGGGGTGGGGGGTGCTCATTATTCCAGACAGCAGATGGAGGGTGGCCTGGTTGCTGGGCAGAACTCCTGGCTGCCTAGCAGGAGAGGGGGGTGGAGGCAGGAATTGACAGTGGGCACTGAGGTCCCCTTCTATCACCAGCATTGCCCTTCCTCCTAAGCACTGGGAGTGAAGGAAAAAGCTGTGTCCTTGACATGTTGGTTTCTGATCAACCCATGCACCCCCTTGCCCACTCCTAGGAGCCTTCATGATCATGGGCATCTTCACCTGGCTAAGTCCCCCCAACACTGGCCAGAAGAGTCTCCCCTGCACTGAGCACTCTAAACACAGGGGCAGGGTACCTGAGGAGGGCATGTACCCCATTCTTCTGCCCTAAGCTTTCTTTTCACCTTTACACAAGTACTTTCAATTCACCAAGCCATGTTTATGTCCACATGGAGGCAGAGCCTGCTAACATGTGCTGGGAAATGTTGGCAAAACTGGTCAAAAGACACACACACTAGAAGATGAGCACACTGGGGACATGTGCACTGAGGATGCTCACTCCAGTTCCTGTGACATCTGCAGGTATGGCATGGGCATCAGGCTGTCCTCCATCACTCTCTACACAGAACAGCATATGTTACACCTGCATTAGGAAGAACCCCTCGTTTGGGGGCAGTGGTTCTGGGGCCAGCGCAGAAGGCTGGAATGCCCTCTCCCCCTCCTTGTTAGCCTGCACCAAACCTTAATCCTTCTGTTAGCCCCTGCTGCCAGATGGCCCCAATGTAATCTTTTGCTTCTTAAAATTGCAGTAGTTTGGTTGCACTCATGAGTTTCTGCTTGGGTGTAGTCTCTTTGGCCAAAATCCAGCACAGTCTGCTGAATCTGTAGGACCAAACGCCCCATCAGAGACACATTTTACACTTTTATTCCAAAGCAGGTAAGACTCCAGCCTGACTGCTTCATCAGCTTCCACATCACTGTTCTGGAAAAACATTATTTCGAGAAAACATTTCTTCGAATTTTCTAGTTTTAATTTGGCCTATTGCTTAACAAGCAGTCATACAAAATAAACACACGTATTAAGCACACTCTGAGGTCTGCCATAGGATTGCAGGCAGAGTTGACAGTTCTTCTAGGTTACAGTTAAACAACCACAGTTTTTTCCAGGGGGATCCTTATAACCTTTATCCAATAAACTTGCCCTCATGTGCACATAACAATATGCCCACTAATGTTGGAGGCAGTTTTGTGATAAATGCAGTGCTGTAAACAGCCTGTTTGTGCTCCCTCGATGTCATAGTTCCTTCCGCAAAGCAACAGGGAGCAGTGTCCTCTGTGCAGCTTTCATCTGTATTACGGTGACCGTAAGAGCCGCTGCACAGAGCAGACGGAAGCTACGTGAATTTCTGTAACGCTGGCACCCTCAAATTCTGCCTAGAATGATTTTGTCTAGTTTTCCCCCTTTCAACACTAAGTATTAAAGTAGCAGAGATTCTTTAAAGAAAAATTTAATAACCACAAAAGAATAGTTTTTAGAAATCAATCTCTTGAAGAGGATAAGAAGCTGTCCTATTTGAAGGAGTTTTTTTTTTTTTTAATTATCTGTATTAGTTTCCTAGTGTTACTATAACAACGCACTACACACTGGAAAGCTTAAATAAGTGAAATTAATTGTCTCAAAGTACTAGAGGCTGGAATTTTGAGATCAAGGTGTCAGCAGGGCTGATTTTTTCTAAGGCTGTGAAGGAGAATCTATTCTAGGCCTTTTTTTCACTCCTGGTGGTTGGCGAGCAATCTCTTTCTTTCTTTGGCTTGTAGATGCATCACCCCAATCTCTGCCTTCATCTTCACATGACCTTCTCTCTACATGGGCAGTCCACTGTGGCTTTCCCCTTGGTGTCTAGGGTGGTGCTGGTGGGGCTAGCAAGGAGACTAAAGGGAGGAACACACGGTGTTGCTACCCATCCATCCCACCTCCTGCCTTCTTTCCACAACTTCACAAACTTGCAGAAGCCTTAAGCAGTCCTATCAGATGGCCATGCACCCCATTCTTCTGAAATGTGTCTCATTGGAAACCTCCATTTTCAAAACATCATATCTCCAGGCTTTAGCTTCCACTGCCCTGTTGGGCCTCTTCCTATAGGTTTTTCTCAGCTGAGTTGCTACTTTGAGGTTCTCATCTATACAGATGAAGCTGTTGGTGTCTCAGGCAACACCCTCGGAGCACCTACTCCACATCATGCCTAGAGTAGCTTGCTGTCAGAACTTATCACGCAGGCCCTCCCAAGTCTCAGCTGGGCTCGGCCAAAGATACCCAGAAGGGAAAACCTCACTAGGAGCAGCACTGGGGAAGACCAGATTCCAGCAAGAGAAAGGGGGTAGGAAAGAAGTCACAAGCTAATATTGCTCAAAGAAGAGAATCCAAAGAAAGTTTCTGTAAAAGAGGGGACTAGGGTATTGTATAAAGGATTTTCTCTGTATGTGCCCAAGGAGTTTTCATAATCACCATCCCCTCCAGATCACCATCGCTACCACGACCACCACCATCATCATCATCGTCGTCATTGTCATCGTCATCGTCATTGTCATCATCATATCTATCCTTTAAACTGGCCCCATGCTAGATGCCATTTTAAGTGTTTTATCTGAATTAGCTCACTTGATTCTTCATGCAGACTTTTTATGCAAATACAATTATTATCTACATTTTACAGGTGTGGAACCTGGAACATAGAGGGCTTGTTAAAGGTCACACAAGCTGGAACTATGTAGCCAGGATTTGAACCAAAGCAGCCATACTCTGGGGTCTGTGCCTTTAAAGGGTATTCTGATAGGCCTTGTATGCAATAGCAAAAACCCGGAACAACCCAAATAATTCCTACAGTGGAATTCCATATAGCAGTGAAAATGATTGACTGACAAGTCTATGCTCCAACATACATAAATCTCATGAGCAGAGAAAAGCAAGTCCCAGAATTTATACAATATTATTTTGTTTGTGAAAGTTCAAAAACTGGCAAAATTTAGCAATCTATTGCTTAGCAAGTATTCATATACAGTAAAACTTTAAACAGGGTGAGATAATGAGTAACACAGAATCAGTTAAAGTGAGAAAAGGAAAAATAGAGTGTTAAGATTGTTGAGAGGTATGCATATCAGTCTGTCTTAATCTGGGTGGGGCTTCATGAGTGTGTCTTTATTACTGTTCTCTCTCAGGTATATATAAGTTAAATATACCCTTTTGTATGTGTAGTATATTGCAGAATTGTCTTAAAAGTTTGTGTTGATCTCTAACTGGGAAAAAAAAAAAGGATGGAATGATAAGGAGTTTCTAGACTCTTGGTGTGGACCAGTGAACCTTTACTGTGGCACCCTTCCCCCTCAACACCCCCCCCCCCCTCCATGTCTCCCATGCTCCCAAGGGAGTCTTAAACTCAGAGCTTTTCCAGCAAGTCCTGCCCCTGAGATGACTTTCTGAGCCCTGGCACTTCTGTCTCCTCAGTAATGGTCTACAAAGTAATGTTCACTGTGTATCTCAGTTTGTGCAAAAATAACACATCTCACTATTTTGTTTAACTGCAAGCGAACTCCAGGTCTGTCTGAGGGGATGTAAAAATCAGTCTCGGACTCATCCAGCCTCATGCAGACCCAAGGCCTGGGTGGTCCCTCCCACAGGGCCATGGGGTGTCAAAGGTGATTTCTCAGATGCCCTACAGACCACCCCCACCCAAGCTCAGGATGCAGGGCCAGCAGGTCCCTACTTCCCAGGCCCTGCCTAGAGGGCAGCCTATTTCAGGGCCAAGGGTGCCCCCATCAACCACGATAGCACAGGAAGGTTGGCCAGCCCCAGAGAGGAGAAGGCAGTCTGGGGGCCTCAGGGGGACAACCACTGATGACACTATGACCAATATGCCTCCCCTCTCTGACCCCCACACACTGCCTGCTCCTGTGCAGACACCATCTAAAGGCTTTTGTCTGCACCAGTCCCAACACAGCACCTCTGACCAAAGCCCTTGCCATCCTTACAGGTGCACTCACCCACTCCCACACATCCCTACCCTGCCTACTGATTATCAAAGGGATGAGCCACCTTCCTACCAGCTGCAAGTCTCCCCTCCCTGTTCTCCTTCCTCTAGAGCAGCTGTAGCATGTCCTCTGTCTCTACCTCACCTCCCACCTAAGGGCTTCCCACAGCCCAAGCCGCCTCTCAGTAGCTGTTGATTATTTCAGGCACTCAAGGTTGTGAGTAGGAAAAAGAGGAAAAGGCTGCAGTCTGAGAGCTGGGAGCTTCATGCACTGGCCTCCCTGCCCCCAACCCGGCCCTGCCCAGGGCAAGCGGCCATCTGCTGCTAGGGAGCCAGGGCGGCAGCTGGGCCGCTTTAAGCAGGGGCGGAGGAAGGGGCTAATCTAGGAGTGACTTTTGACCTCACCGCCATCCAAAGGCCTAGAGCGAGCTCACACATCAGACTGTGTGCCCGAAAAGCCCAGGATCTGACTTTCAAGTCTAGTTGTGTCAACTGGGCTTGTTTATTTTTGCTGGTCTGTAATTCCTTATCAGTCATTCCAAATCCAAAAAGCTCTGAGAACTGAAAGTTGGTTTTTAACACATTTACAGTTCCACCCGACGAATGGACTGAAGCTTTGTTTACACCACTTAATTTCACTACAAATATTAACACATTTGCTTTGGAGTGGGCTGCCCCACACTTCACTGGGGTGGTGTGCAGATTATGGTATATACACATCTGAAAAACTCAGTTCTGAATCCCAGCCCATGTGCACGGAGCAGGGGATCTTGAGAAATCTCACTGCCCAACCACCCCATTTCTGTCACTGGTCAATGTGGAGAGCTGCAAACCCACTCAGGAATTGGGAACCAGGAACAGGTCAACTCATATTTGCTCTGAACTGTCTTTCAAACAGGAAGAGGAGATGTGCCCATGGGCTTGACAGAGGACTCTAGAAGACATGGATGGAGGTCTCCACATGCCTCTCAGAGCTGGAGCAGGGCCTGTAAATCCTGACAATTGTCACATACTGCCAAGGGTCACTGGGGGACCCAACCTTCCTCATCCTAGAGGATCTGGTGATCCTCTGGACACACACACACACACACACACACACACACTGGTATACAACCACAACACATACATGTTCATATATGTATGTGCATGCTTGAGTACACATGCTTGCACACATATGCATGCACATGATGGCTCGCCCACACGTGCTGTGTACATGTACATGAACATGCATGCACATGTGCATACGCACACCCTTCCTAAGCAGATTTTCCCTAGGACAACTCTCTGCTGGACTCTGTGGTAACCAGAGATAGATCTCACTCACATTGCTCAGCTCAGAATCATCCAGAAGGTGAACCTGATGTGACTACAAGTGAAAGAGTCTGCTTGCCTCCCCATTGTTCCCCAAACCCACCAGAATTTGCACAACCAACAGCAGGATGTCCAGCAAAGGGGTCTGCTGTAAGGGCCCTATGCTTACTTCCAGGATTTTACTCTAGACAATTTTGGAATCCTCTCCTAGGACTGTTCTCAAAGCTGGTGCAGAGTCAGCAGGGAAGCTCATTTATTCCCTAGCTGCCGCAGGGAGAAAACTGAAACAGTCACTGCTGAGGTTAAGTGGTTAAGACCAGCCAGCTCCTTATCGCACATGAAAGCCCTCATCTCTAAGAGAGAGACCCCGAAACACACAGGAAGTAGCTCTGATGTTCTCCTTGAAACACTGGAAAGAGCCCAAGGATTCAGCAGGCCTTTTGGCTGCCTGCCAGGTGGAGCTAGCACACCTTTCCCACTTCCCATCTTACCGTCTTATCGCCCTATGTCAACACACATTTCAAACACCACTGAAAAGTCCCAGAAACAAACACTCTGCCACCTCCGGGAACGTGTTGGCTATGGGGCTCTGAGGGAGCAGATGCATCACCCTGGCTGGGAGACCCTCTCAGAACCCAGGGGCCCATGAGCCCCTCTGAGATTCAGTGATAAGCCTTCTATGTGGACCCCTGGTGCAGGTTCAGGCATAGTTCCAAGAGGGAGGTTCATAGGAGGAGGCAGGACAGCAGGTCCAGTTTTATCGGCAATTTCTGCATGGATGGTCAAATCAAATAACCCCTTTTGTAACAATTAGTTTTAACAATCTCTTTACTACCCTGAAGTGAAATTACTGGATAAAATACATATACCCAACAACGTGATAGATAGATGATAGATGGATTGATAGATGGATGTATGGATGGATGACAGATAGACGATAATGATGATGATGATGATGATGATGATGATGATGATGATGATAGATTTTTAAATGCCTTAATGTCAATATAAAAAAAAAAAAAAACTAAAAGAAAAGTAGGTTATAATGATATCTATTTCAATAGTAAATGTTTAGGCACAACTACCTGAGATGATGTAATCAAGCCCTTCAAGACTTGCATCTAACATAAAATTTCTGAGGATGCAGCAGGTGTGATCCAGCCTGATAGTGGGTGTTGCTTTGGTGAGTCCAGTCCCATGCACACAGCATCACTGTTAGTAATGTGGTTTTCTGAAATTATAAACAAAGCTCTGAGCAAAATGGAGTCTTGACCTTTCCTTAGTATATGTTGTAGGAGCATTTCTTAGAAGTTCCTGTATATCACAAACATTTGAGAAAGACATAGTGTTTGACAGAACACAGGGATGAGTACCACACCCAGACTCTCTTCCCATGTGGATCTTTGTCTCAAACCAGCCACTGAAGAGACAGTTTAAGCCACAGTGCCATTCTGTCTGTTTTGGGACTTGCTCCACTGTGGAGAAACTCAAGTGTCCCTGGCCTTGACCATAAAATACCAGTAGTCCCACTGATCATTGTTTCAACCATAATATGCTCTTCAGATTCTCAACATGTCCCCCAGAGACCCACTGCAGATCCCTTCCCACTGTGACCACCGGTGCCAGTGGCAGCAATCAGCCTACAGGTCCAGCTCTTGTACTATGCATGTCCCATCACGATTTCTAAGGCTCTGTCCTTTGAGCATTGGGGCCCAAGTCACTGGGCCTTCTGTGGACCCTCTGAGCCCCCTTTGTCAATGCCTGGACTGGTGCAGTAAGAAGGCCTATCACAAAAGTCCTGTTCATATACCCTCTGAGTGCAGGGATCCAACGGGGCCATCTGTCACCCTCTGCCTCCAACATGCTCTCCCTCCCCTATGGACCCAGAGACCCTTACACATTGGCAAAGAATCTGTAAATTATACATTAGTCCTGGGTCCTCGTATGTTAGATTCTATGAGATCTGGCACAACCAGTCATTAGATGACAGGGCTCTGAACCAGGAAGTGTTCTTCTTCCCCGACAGCCTGAGCCTGCCCCTAGACTTCGCATCAGTTCCTCAATCACTTCTTTGTCCCTTACACCAAAACCAGGTGTGGATGGGTCAACAATAGAAGCTGGTCCTTGAGTGAGATGGACCACTTCTGCCATTGCCCCGTCATGGGCGTGGAGAGTTTTCCCAACCTCTTCAGGACATACCTTCCCTGCGTGGGAACTAAAAGAGGGATGTATGCCCAGCTGGAGGGCTGCTGTGAAGACAGGGCACAGCAAGGCCCGGTGAATAGGCAGAGCCTTTGACAAGTGGGAGCTAATGTCACCTCCGTTCACAGGTGATGGAGCAGGCTAGGCAGGCTAGGCAGAGCCATATGACTCAGCCCAGGTCAGCAGAAATTGACAAAGGCGTTTGTGGGCGTGATATCCTTCAAGTGTCCCCAAGCATGAGCAGGCAGCAAGTCAAATCAGGATCAGACGCAAGTCTCTGTCTCCTGCTCTTCATGTTCCCTGGGACTGTGACTTTAAAGTCCATCTGTGTCCTGCAGGCCACACTAGACCCGGGCATATGGGAGGGCATGATGGAAGTGGGCCACCCCCTTCCCAGGCCTTTCCCATCAGTTGTTCATGGGTGGAAAGAAGTCTTCATATAGCATAAGGGACAAGAGCCAAGTCTTTGCTTAACCTTCCTCTAGCTGTGCTATGGGACCTCATCCATCTTTCCATATACAGGGTCAGACCCCAAAGACACAGGGCCCTTCCCCAGGACTGCTAACCAGATTCCGCTGACCTTTCTCACTTCCCTGCCTACATGGCTCAGCACTGAGCATCTTTCTCTTAGAGATGCCCTTGAGTTCCCAAATCGAATAATGGAGAGTACATAAAGTATCTCCTGCCATCAGGAATAAACCACTCCACATGTGCCAATGGCCTCTGAGATCTGGCACAACCAGTCATGGAGAAACCAGAGGCTGTTTCATCCAACAGATGCAGACGGCATCTTGTAAGGAGGGAGGCACAGCTCTAGGGCCTTATCTGTGGCCGTGAACAAATAAAACAGTGTCTCTGAGAGCCAGGATTCAAAACAAGATTCGCTGTCCTCTCTAACCTCATTCAAATCACTTCTCTACAATATCAGCCATGTGCACAGGAACACCACATTCTGGGATAACAGGGTTTCCTACCAAGTGTAAGCTAGACCAACAAACCAGAGAAACTGCCCCCTTCGACCTGCTGGTGATGTTTACATGTGTAGCAGGAACATCAGGCTGAAGACTCTAGATGCACATTTACAGCAAACAAGGTCCATCAGAACTGGCTCTGAAATCCAGCTGGCGTATTCTCTGGTCTAGTGGCTGAAGCTCATGGCCAGGCTTACGGGTTCATCACCTGTTCCAATCCCTGCTGTTGGAATTCCGAACACAAGGAAGCGAAACCCTGCCTGCACCTCTTCTGGACCTGGTTTCTCAGCCTTGAAAGACAGGAATGGAGCCTTGCCACTGAGGGGAAAGGAAGGTAAGAAAGGGAGGCGTCAGGTGACTTGGGAGGTGATCTGGCTGTCAGGAAGATCTGCGACCTTGTGGCCTCCTCAGGCTGTAAGACTCCCATGGACACACATTACAAATACAACTTTGGGGTTCACCTGAGATCACCTGTGCAGGGAAGGGCCACTATACCCAGAGGGGGTGCTGTCCTGTACCAGCTCCCTCTAGCTCCTTCCTGAGTGAGAGTGGCCAGACAGGTTCTCCCAGTGGCAGCTGAGTGCAGCAATGTGCAGGCAGAACATTTCGTCCCTCCGGTATCCTGGCAGGCTGCCTGCACCATCCAACTCAGTGCGCCATCAGAAGTTGACAAAGGTGTGTGTGGGTGTTGTATCCTTCGCACGTCCCCATGTGTGACCTGGAGTATCCGGAGGAGGAAAACAGTCAGCCTCTGCAGAGGTTAAACCAGGCTGAGTTCTCAGAGCAGGGGGAGGAGGGACTGGGAGAGAAAGGCCAGAGGCTTTCTCCTTTGCGCCTGTTTTCAGAAAACAGAGTCTGGGAGCCATGACTTGCCCACCTGAGAAAGGGCTGTGCAGATTGGACAGAGCACCCCCCTACCAGGGCCTCCAATAATTATATTGCAGAGAGCCAAACTCCTGGCCTTGTTCTTTTCCTTAGCTGTCTGTATCAGCAGTTCCAAATCTGGGAAAGGGATTTTAATGCAGATGACCCGGCCTTGGCCCCCAGTAGAATTTCTGCAGGGGGTTCCAGGAATCTGTGTTGATCAGAGGTTCCCAGAAATTCCGAAGCTGCTGGTCCACGGAGCCCAGAATTTCAGCCTACCCACTCCACAGCATTGCATAACAAAGCCTGAGGAGTCTTTTTAAATTCCCATCAGCCAGGTGAATTTCATCCTTTGCCATTTACCATTAAAATGTAACCAAGTCCTGGAGCAAAATGCAATGATGTGGACTTGTCATCTCTTCCTGACTCTGTTCCATCACTGTTTATTGTGTTTGCTGTGTCCTCGCAGGCTGGCCCTCGATGCTCCCCTCCCAGGCCCTGTCTGTGGCACCAGCATCTTCCAAGCTCCTCATTCTTGGAAACTTCGCCCAACTCAGGTCCTTCCTGGAGTCAACTGTGCACCACTCACCACCTGGAGAGCGGGCTTCTAAGGAAGGGGCCCTGGTCTTGGTCTTCAAATACAGCACAGGGCTCAGGGGTGCTACAGCACCTTGTTCTTGCTCATTGCTTCCTCTCAGGCCACACTGTCTAAGGGAGCCCTCTGGGGAAGCCTGTGACCCTTCTCCAGGGATTGCTCCTATAAGCCACTTTCAGCACTCTTCTCTCTTCAATAAGGAGAGGAACTAACAGTGTTTGAAATTCTCTGTGTTCAGGGCTTGTGTATATGTCCTCCCACATACAAATGTCTCAGGACATCCTATGAAGGAAGTAATATGCTCATCCCAGTAAAAAGCCAGTTTGCCCAAGTTCATGCAGAGCAAGGATTCAGGCTCCTGCCTGCCTAATGAGACGTTGGTCCTTAACCAGACAGCACTGGACTTGAGCAGGGGGACTCTCTTGTTTTGCAAATTAATGTCTCTACAGGGCCACGAGCCACGGGGCAGGAGAACAGGGCCAGGCCTATCCACCCCACTTGCAGAGCCTAGGGTAGGGCAAGGCCAGGCTGGCCACCCACCCAGGAGGGGCATAGCACACATGAAAGCCACCCCTGACCAGCCTGGGGACCCTATAGAAGCCCTTCAGCCCTACTCTGGTGACCAGCAGGTCAGAACCTTCTGTGGGACAGTGATGAAGACCCCTGGGACTTACCAGAGATGTCTAGATAGCCCATGGAAGCCCTAGGAAGATGAGTGACAACAACTGCTGGGTGGCCAGGCCAGCAGAGAATATGGCTTTAAAGCCCTGGTGTTCCAGGGATTCTTGGACCCATTGTCTTAGTATACTGGGAGGTGGGGAGGGCATCCAGGTCCTTTGTCCTGGAGTCCCAGCCAATCTCAGGCCTTTTCAAAAGTCTCCCTTTGCCTCAAGAATCCTGTACAAGTTCTTTTCTTCTTCCCAACCCCCTGGGTTGCAGACATGTGGTAGTTCTGTGGGTGACATCAGTACTTTAACAGATGTAGAGCCCCGAGCCATGACCTCCCACCAGGAGCTGCAAACACCACCCACAGAGCTAAAGGTGTTCATTTGCTGAGGGGACAGGGCCCACAGGGTCCTGGTGTCACAACCCTGGGCAGCTGCAGATGCCGCCTGGCTGGAGGGAGCCAAGTGGAACAAGAGCAGGCAATGCTGCCCTGGCCACATCCCTCCAACTCACCACACAGGAGCGGGTCCTCGAGTACCCCTACCTTACCCATGGAATACGTTTCTCAACTACACACAGAGCAGCCACACTACCCCTGCCTGCTAGGCCTCCCGCACCTCCCTTGCAGCCAGGCCACCAGTCAGAGCAAGCCCTGAGGAGGGTGAGACAGGCACAGCCCACTGTTCTCCCATCTATACAATGGGTTACACCCCACACCCAGGGCCTGCCGAGCAGAGTACATGCTGACTTCCTCCATGCACCCCCAGCAGATGGGGAAACTGAGGCTGGTAACAGTGAGTGATGTGCCCAGAATTCGCCTTCAAGGCTGGGTTACATACCACAAGCACTCGACCTCTGTGGGGCGGCTTGCAGGGGGCCTACAGTACAACATCACCTGACTGCCTCCAGGCAACCCTCAGC
This sequence comes from Eidolon dupreanum, assembly GCA_028627145.1. Lineage (NCBI taxonomy): Eukaryota > Metazoa > Chordata > Mammalia > Chiroptera > Pteropodidae > Eidolon > Eidolon dupreanum. The sequence continues at coordinate 91,969,912 of CM053509.1, forward strand.
AAAGGGGACAGATGACCATGCTGAGTTGTGCAATGTGTGTTTGCTCCTGGCCTCCCTCCGTCTGCTGTCTCCTGCTGGACCCCTTCCAAGGCCAGGCCGACAACAGCATGTGACCATTTGTCCATAAACACAGTGAGGAGCCCACAGGAGGCACGAATGGCAAAGGAGCTGAATTTCACAACTGCCTCCTCTCCGTTTCCAATTAATGAGGAGGTGGCCACCCACAGGAGGGCCGGGGTTGAGGAGACTCTGTTTTCCCTCTGTTATTGCTGCTATTTCTGAGCTCTTGTCCTAGGAAGAAGCCACTCAGCAGGCAGGCACAGTCCCTCCTCTGAAATCTCGGTCTTTCTCGGCTGCACTCCAGGCCCTGGCCCAGCCCTACCCCGGGCAGAAGTCCAGGGGTGCTCAAGGGTTGTCCCTAGCCCAGCAGAGATGACCCCTGGCCGAGCACAGGAGACAGGTACTCATGAACAGGCTGCTGAGATATGCAACAGAATGTGAGTACCGTGGCTGGATGGTCAACATCAGGCTTAGCACAGGGACTGATAAACAAGGGTCATGACAGGGAGAGGCCCATCAGGGTCTGTAGGTCATTACATGGTGTTCTGCCAGCGAGAGCAGGGTCAGTAGGAGCCTGCTTGCTAGCCCAGCCAAGGCAAGGAGAGGAAGAGGGCCTGGGAGCAGCCAACCCTCCCCCTGCAGAACACAAGAGGGTCACCAAAAAGAAAGATCAGGACTGGCTCAGCTCCACACTGCACACGCCTCCCAGTGCAGTAGCCTGTGCTGTGCATTGACACACACCACCCAGGCCAGGTTCCGTCCCTCACACATCCTCTTGGGGACTCGTCCCATTCGGTTCCAATTTCCTACCTCTGGCATGGGTGTGCAAAGCTCCCTGGGCACCAGGGTTAGAGCATTTGGTAGCCTTAGCACAGTGGCAGCTGCAAGCAGAAGACAGCACACACAAGGTCTTTTCTCTGCAGCCAGAGGCCGGGACCAGGCACCTTTGAGAGGGCTCGTCCCCGAGAAAGCAGCCTTCTCCTGCAGCCTCTGTGGTGCACAGGAAGGGCGAAGGATTCTTGCCAAAGAAGGGAAGTATACCTCTTAGAAATTTCTTTTAGAACACACTTAGATTAACTACGTACATTGAACCCAAATATCATCACTAAGCACTGCAGAGACGTTGAAAAAAATAATACAAAGAGGCTGCCTCCCACTCAGCCATAATCCTCTCGGGCTGTAGTTCTGATGTTTAAGCGTTTCTGCCTTTGCTTTCCTGTACAGGATGAAAATAGTCTCTATCGAAAAAGAAATTGTCTTTGTAAAGAGGACGAGGCTTTGCAAATACACAGAACAATCTAATTAATACCCCATTTTAGGGGATAATTTCATTAAATAACCAGTATGAGTCTACGGCCATGCCACCCTGAACATGCCCCATCCCGTCTGATCTCAGAAGCTAAGCAGGATCAGCCCTGGTTAGTACTTGGATGGGAGACCACCTAGGAAGACGAAGTGCTGTAGGCATAAAAAATTTTTTTAAAAAAAGGGGATTGTAAGCTGACAAGGTCCTTGCAATTTGTGAGGTCAACCAAAGGCTGCCTCACTTAAAAAAAAAAAAAGAAGAACCAATGTGATTTGCCTTAAGCCCATTGAAAAACATAAATAAATTAAGGGGGCCTCACCAGAATCTTTTTAGAAGTGGAATGTAAATGCATTAAAATTTTCTCAGTGTCACGCTCGTCCTTGAGATGTCTCTCCTTGCCCTTCTAACCCTGCCCTCACAGGCTCCACTCTCCTTTCTGGAGGTCAGCCAGCTGAGGTGACACAAAGTGACCTTTGTTTGTCTCCTAACACCAGTTGCAGCGTGGAGGGTTAAGGAGGGCAGGAAGGAGAAGGGCTGTACCTCACCCTCCACCTTGCCCTGTGAGAGGCCCAGAGAGTTTGAAAGAGGAACACCTGATGGCAGAAAGGAGTGAGGGAATGATTCCCACAGGACTCAGAACTCAGCAGGGGCCTGCTGGGGACTCTTCAGAAGGGAGAACATGGCGACCTCACAGAGGGGCTCCTGTTTTCCAGAGGTGGCTGCCCACTTGTGGGTGGCAGGCCAAAGCTGGGGGAAGCCTGTGTAAGCACACAACCCCCATGCCCAGCCTATGTGAAGCCCTGACTCAGACTCAGGTGGGCCAAAGGTGTGGGCCAGGGCCAGAGCAACCATGTTACAAGAGGCCAAGCCTTCTCCTCCGAGTTTTCGCGCAGCTGAATTCAGTTCCACACCAAACAGCCCAGGGATATGGTACTAAGAGGCACGGAGACCTCTAGGGTAAATGGCAGGTCTTTGTCAGATACTTGGAGAAGTAGAAATAGAAGCAGAGACAGACATGCCAAGACAAGAACAAAAGACAGATGCCATGGCTTGAAGGGAGGAGACTCTTACGTGGACATAGCCAGCCTCACCCTGGCTCTTTGGTCAAGTAGCCTGGGCATAGAGCGCTCCCTAGAGAGCTGGTCCTCCAGGTGGACCAGTGCCTGGACCAGCACTGAGGCACAGGTCAATGCCTCCATTTCATTCCCTTCCAAGGAGGAAGGCTCTGATTGTGCTAGAAAAGGTGACTCTGTGAAGACTTCCTGCTCCTTCGTGTATCTTAATCAGAACCATTGACCAGTGGCCCTGCTCCCTGCCTGTGCCTTCAGACATCGCTGACCAGTCAGCAGATGTCAGTATTCATAGTTTGGGAACAACTCAGCACCAGTGTGGAGGAAACTGAGTGGGCCATTAACCATGGCTGGATGCAGCTGGGCGGCCATGCCAGTTCTGGGGGAGCACAGCTGGAGGAACATCTGTAGATGTGTGGTCCACCTGGGCACCAGAGGCTCAAGGAGGAAGGAAGTGCAAGGGTTCACATTCACTTCCTCTTCTTAAGGATGACTCTAGAGGACGTTTGACCCCAAGCCTCTCCACATTCCAAGATACTCCACCAGCATCTCAGTGTCATCAGGATTGCAGGTGGGTCAGGGGATGGCAAGGAGGGGGAGAAGGCTCAGCAGGTGAGCACTTAGGACCACCAGATCAGCCTTGGGGACTTGGGCAAGAAGCCTCACACCTTCATCTCAGGGGCCACATCCACGAACTGGAGGTGAAAGAAGGCAGTCAGGCAGCCCTGTGCTGGGCCTCTGACAGGTTCAGGTCAGAACAATGGGTGCAGCAGCATGAAATAACAACCAGGTCCGGCCACCAGGTCCCTTCACCCTCACGGTCCTCTCCTAATGTGGGACTCAGATCCTCCCCTTATCTTAAGGAAGGGGATGAGCTTCAGGCGCCAGGACTCCTGAACGGAAGCCACTACCCACCAGCCACACCCAGGACCACAGTTCTGAGGCAGGTGAAAAGCACTTGGGTCGAGAGCAGCCCATGTTTGTGAGATTAGTAACCAGCCACCTGTATATAGTCTTCAGTTTCCCAAAGGTCCCTGCAACCTCTTAGGGACTCCCAAAAAGGACAAGTCTCACAAGCTATTTGTTGTTTTATTACTAACAGGTTATAAAATTTTTATCATATTCTTTTATTATGAATATATGATCAAGTAAATGGTTTTTTTAATGTGCCATATGGATCAGGCACCTGTTGGGAAACACATGGCAATGCAAAGAGCAAAGGAAAAAGGGATTAGTGAGGAGACATGTCCAGAGGGAGCTGGTGAGAACCAGCAGGGAGAGTGCAATGTGCAGGCCAACATCCAAGGAATGTCCTATGGGGAAGGGGTATAGGAAGTGGCAGGAAATGGGGGTGGGACAAGCTACTCCTAAACCACAAGAGGGCAGGGAAGGGTCCAGGCATGGGCCAGGCAGATAAATTCCTGGCCCCCATCTCCTCCTGGTATACGAGGGCCCAGGCGATACTGCTAACAGGCCCCGCTTCTCAGGCACAGAGAAGGGCAGGCAGTGATTCTGGGTGCCATGCAGGAGACCATGCAGCCTGTTGACTTTGCCAGACCCCTCCTGGTGCTAAGTGCTAAGTGCAAGACTCACTCCTTTCCTGATGCCCACTACATCTATCTCACTGCCCAGCACTCCAGATGGCTAAACACATGCCAGGGAGCATGAAAGACGGCTACAGTATTTACTGCTCCTCTGTTGCAAATGGCAGTGGGTTTACCCAGCTGCCTTAAGTGACTTCCTCATGATGGGGTGTAGCAGCAGAGACTTTATGAATGTCTAGGACTAGATCGTAGCAGCCTTGCAGCTTCCATTTCCTGTCTTAGAATCTTCTCACTCTGGGAAAGGCCAATGGCCATGGCAGAAATCTGAGGAGCCTACAATAACCATGATGGAAAGACCACACCTGGGTTCTCTAGTCAGGCAGCCCCTACTGAGGCCCCGGGCATGTGAGTGAAGCAGCAGTGAACCCTCAGACCAGCCCATCACCAGACAAGTATCACCAAGTGACCTCAGTCAGCTCCAAAAGGAGCTTGGGACCCACCAAGTCTCAACCTGCCCAAATTCCTGACCCACAAAATCAGGACGTACAATAAAACGATGGCTGTTCTAAACCTCTAAATGCAGGGTGGCAGGTACGCAGCAATACATCTCCAGTACAGAAACCTTCGTCTCACTTTCAATCTCCTCTATGAACTCATCCCTATTTGCCAAGGACACCAAGCACAGTCAAGGGGGTGACAGCGATACTACATCCATAGGGCCAGTGCTTACCATGCTGCATCAGGGACATGAGGCCTTGTGAAAGGAGAGCTCCCTGCTGCAGTGACAAGTCTGATGTGCATGTATACATCTCATGCACTCACATGTCTGTTGAGCCAGGCAAAAAGGATTTATTAGCAAACACTTGACTTTAACTAGTTATAGTTGAATTTTAGCAAACACTTGTTGAGGCTTTAACAGGTCCCAGAGTTTAACAGGTCTGAAGCTTCAGGGTTGCCCTTAGTAGGAAACCATTTTCCACTCCAACTAGATGGTCTGTCTTCATTATTATACCTCGTGGGGGCGACCAAAAACCTTGCTGGCCTCAGCCTCAGTCCTGAGACTGTGACATTCTTTCTAAGAAGTAGAAATGCCCCAGCGGTGATAAAGCAGATTCAAAGAAACCTACTGACACTCAGCACCATTAGAGACATCTTCATGGAAGGAACAGAAGAGCTGGCCTTAGCCCTGCTCTGCATTTACCAACCATGGGTCCTGGACAAGCCTCTAACCCTTCTGAGCTCATGTCTTCATCTGGAAAACAGGCTTAAGGACCAGTGTGGACACATGTACCTGCACATGTGCAGTGCTCCTAGCATGCTCTCTGCCTTCACAGAAACTTGGGGCTGTGCCCAGGCCAACAAGCTCCTCACCATCACACTGGTTGGAGCCTTCGACATCCATCCTATACATAATTCCCATAAGGAAACCCAAAAGGCAGAATTCCAAAATGGGCCCACACCTCCCACCACTTGTACAGGTGTGAGTCAGCTATCCTTCGCTCACATTTCTCAGTCCAATCCCCTCACCTATGAAATAAGAGAGGTGAACTAGAAGCCCCTAGTGTCCCTGCTAGGTGATTTCTGTTGTTGTCATTGTGGGCACGTGCTAATGTTTACAGTCGAACACCAATAGTTGACTTACAAGACATCTCCTCACTGAGCCAGCCACACGAATGGTCTAGAAAGTTCATGTGAAATAGCAGCTTTGGGAAAGTATTGAGAAGGACTCTGAGGCTACATTAAGACACCACTGTGATTATCTAGGGGACATATGCCAAAGAGGAAAGAAGAAGTTACGGTGGCTTGTGTGTTGACACTTGGCCATCCCAGATTTATATTTATAGAAAGTCAGGGATGAGGCAAGACTTCCAGATGGACAGGCAGAGGCATTACAGGAAACGTCCCAGCGATTGAAAGCAGTGCTTCCACCACGGCTCTAGCTACCATCTGAGGCTGAAAAGCAGCTGGTCCTTCTCAGTCACTCTGCCCTGAAAGGACAAAAGACCACAGTGACCCTGCCTGCAGAAACCTGTGCCTCTCACCAGACCAGGGCATGTGCTCTGGCCGAGCTATCAGCCCTCTGGTAACTCCCTAGCCTCAGAGGACCCAGAAATCAAAAGCTCATGCAGGAGCAGGAGCTGCTGTGCTGTTTTCGTTCCAGAGACAGAGGGAAAATGTACAAATTTGCATGTGTGTCGGAGTGGCACTGTGTGTCAGACCCAGCCCAGAGATCGCAGTCCTGAGACATCATCTAGCCCTGTCCTTTCCTTTGAGGGGTGCTGGGCAGCCCACTCATAGCCAGTGTCTTTTCAGGGCTGCATGAGGCTTTGATATTTGAAGAACAAAATGTGTTCTTTTAAAAAGAAACTGCACATTGGGCAGACGACATCCCATCACAGTTTCTTTGTTGAATCCCTTGAGCTGAACTGATAAAGGCTGTGCAAGAGTAGCACATCCTTCTCCCAGCCACAGCGAGACTCACAGTGGGTAGGCCAGCCAGCCACTGGCTAGAGTCCCTAGGCTGGCCGCATAGGCATCTCACCTTCCTTGAGGCCAAATTCTCACCTATCCTATTGCAAGCAAAGTACTTGTGTTCTGTACCTGCCAGAGACGATCTGCTCCACAGCTTGGTTCACATAGAGGACCTAGCCCTGTGAGCTCCAGGCACTGGGGCCCCAAGGCAGGAGGATTTGGTCTCTAGCCTCTGGGACCTCAAGGCCTAATATCCGAGAGACTGGGAACAGTGTCACAGGGTATGAGGACCAGGCCTGGCATGCAGAGGCTCTGACCAGTGGAGAAGAGAGCAGAAAGGAAGGTTTAGTGCTCAGGTAACTCAGGAATACGTGCAAGGGAATGGGGTTAGACTGGGTTCTGAAGGACTCATGGGACTTCTGTCAGACAGAGGTATAGAGGAAGAAGGTTCTGTGCAGATGGAACACCTCTACAAAGGCACGAAGGTGTGAAAAATCAGACCAAAGGAAGAGGGGGCTCTGGGAGGACTGGTAGGGACAGAAGTTGGAAAGTCACACCCAGCAAGGTCAGGATTGAGGGCACTTGTCATTATGGCATGTAGAGACCCTGAATTTTCTCATGGATACAGAAGAGGCAGGTGTCGGGGAGGAAAGGTCTGTGGGCTTCTATGCGGGAGGCAGGAGAGCCCGAGGAGAGAGGATGAAGTGGGCCAAGCAGAGATCTGCATGAGCCAGATGAGCTGGGGCATTCAGGACAGCAGAGGAGCCAGGAGAGGACTCTGGGGAGGAGCCATTAGGGGAGGATGGAGCCCTGGACATGTGAGGGAGGAGTGGACGCATCCAGACGCTGTTGCGGGGGAGTGCTGAGAGACTGGAGCAGCTTCTGGACTGGGTCCTCGGAAGCCAGGTGTCCTTACCTGCAGCCGGTTAAGCAGAGTGGAAAGAACCAAGTTCTCACAATGCACACATGAAAATAAACGCCTGTTGAATTAAATACATAAATATGCTTTAAAAATTGTGAATTTAATACACAACATGGGAGGAGATAGTTATAAGCTTGGCACAGGGATAACCATCCCAGGCAAAACCAGAGACCCAGAAACCCTCAGAGGAAGGCAGACTCAGGAGTCCACGAACCAAAAGGTGTTTGTAGGATGAATGAGAAAATCAGTCTTAAAACAAAACTGCTAAGTGGGAGAAAATGTTTAAAACTTACATGAAAAAGGTAAATATATATAATGTATCAAAAGCTTTTACAAATAAGAAAAATGGGAAAAGTGCAGTAAAATCTGGGCAAAGCAAAACTTTGTACAACAAAGACAAACTACTGGTAGCAGCCAGAGCGGTCCCTGTATTGTCAGCCTCCCTGCTGGTGACAAACCTCCAGTCTGATCAGGGACACCAGGAAGGACAGGCTTGCTTCCAGGCTGAGGGAGCTAAAGACCCATGTGCCTTCCCTCTGCAGGGGGCGTCCCACTGGCCTGGCTTCCAGATGGAGCAGGCTTTGAGTAAGTAGAAAATAAACCAGATCTTGTGAGGCCCCTGGATTTTAGAGTCTGTCTATTGGAGCAATTAGTTTTAATCTGCCTGATTAATATAGAAAATAACTGGCATTAATACATTAGCCATAAAAACATGAAAAAACATTCACTCCACTAGTGATCATTAGCAGTAAATATAAAGCAACCATGATATACTTTTTTTGTCCCATTCGTAATATTTTTAAAATATTGCTAACACCCAGTACCCTCTTGGTGGGGATGTTGATAGTGGGGGATAATGTGTGTGTCAGGGCAGGAGGTATATGTGAAATCTCTGTACCTTCCCCTCAAGTTGCTGGGAACCTAAAACTGCTATAAGAAAAATAAAGTCTAAATTTAAAGAAAAAGTAGATACAGAGCCGGAAGCTGGCACTGACCACTGAACTGGGCACTGTTCTTTTTCTCAGAAGACAGCCTGCCATACCACTCTGCTACCTCTTGTGGGTTCATAACCTCAAACAGTGGCAGCAGCTCCCTCATCATGACAGAGAAGGAGCCTCCAGTGAGTCTTGAGCAAAGAACATTCCTACAAACACACATGGAACAAGGCAAATGCAGGTTATCCACTGGTAATAGGGACAAAGACACTCAGCCATGAGAACACCAGCGGGGCCTCATGGAGCAGCCTCACTCCTCCCTCGGTGGTCATTTCCTTCCTCGTATAAGCACTGATCACAGCCCTCATGCTCCGGAAAAGAACAGCTCTGCCTTCCCAGCAGATGGGGCTTCATCCAAGGAGATTGTGGCAGCTGGACCGTGATAGGCCAGAGCTCCCCCACTCTGGGCCTTGGGCTGTTGTGAGCAGCTGTTAAGGAGCTTGGAGGAAGGTGTGTACCTGGGCGGGGCCCCATGCTTGTTTGCTGTGACCCCTGTTATCTTGGCCTTGGGTCTTACACCCAGCAAGAAGGAAGACCTGCCTGGGTCCTGGGCATTCTTGACTGTGACAGACCACTCCAACTGAAAACATCAGCCATGTTCTTGAGGAGCTGTGGGTCAGAGTTTGGGCAAAGCGCAGCATGGACACTGATTCTGCTCCCCACTGTAGGGACCCCTAACTGAGTCACCAGGATAGCTGGAGGCTAGAGCCCTCTGAGGCTGGAGCCTGGGGTGGGATGACACCAAGGCTGGGAGTTCATTGGAGCTGGTGACACTGGGAACACTAGCTTGAGGCCTCCCCGCTTCCTCTAAGCTTCCTCATGGTGTGTCGCTGGGTTGGGAGGGAGCATCCTGACAGTAGGTGTCCCAAAGAACAGGGCAGAGTTTCCAGGCCCGGAAGTCAGTGACTTCTCTGTTCCACCACACTAAGCTTAGTTGCAGGGGGCACAAACCTGCAGTAATTGAGAAACTTCACCCTCATGCAGAGGAGTATCAAAGAATTTGGGGTCCCTGAAATCACAATTCATGTGGTTGTTCACCCAAGGGATGCCTCAGGCCCTCCGCTCCTGGTCACCATGGCCTAGGCTGAGAGGTTTGCATGTTTACTCAGTTTAGCTGAGGTTTTATGACACCCCGGTCTTGGGGAGGAGAGAGAGTTGGGGCGATCCAACCTTCCCATACCATTACCACTACCCCCGCCTCCCAAAGCTTCAGAAAAACAAGTCAATCTGCTGAAAGGAGCAGACTATTACTCCACCGCCCAGTCATCCTTACTAATGCAGCCACAGCTCTGGAAGGAATCTATCTCCCACAGGAGTGAACTAATGCGATCATGGACTTGGAATCCAGCATCCCACTATGTGTCAAAGGATTCTGAAGAGAACCTTAACTCCCACGAGCCAGATTAAAATCTAGTCTCCTAAAACATACCTGCCATAGCTGGGATCCTTCCCTGATCATTGCAGACGCAAGCATTCATGGCACTCTGCAATAAACACCTTAAATCACACGCCATACACTGAAGAGATGTAAGAACATACCAAGATCATTTCTGCAGCTCAAAGTGAAGGCACTAATCTACTTATGAAAATTGGGCATTTCTAGCCACTAATGCCAGTAAAATTCAAATGAGCATAAACAGGTACAAATATGCTGACTGCAGCACATAGCCAGACCTGCAATTAAGCAAACTGCAATTGCATGTAGAATAGCTGTGCCTCCCCCTGTCTCCATGTAAAATTTCTTCTTTGACACGAAGATGCGTGATAAAATCACTTAAGTTATCGGAAATCTAATTGGTGTGTCCAAATATACCAGCTTCTAAAAGCAGTTTTCAGTCATTGCTTACCACATGGCATTCTGCATGTTTCTCTTCCTATTGTTTTCTGATTAAAACATGGAGATTGACAGCTGCTGGAAGACCGTTAACTCTGATGTACTGAAGTCGACTGTGGTGGGTGATCATGGGTGGTCTGATTCTGACCAGGCTGGTGTGGCCCATGGTTGAAGGTGCTTGGAATTAAATTTTTATGCACAGGGAAGAGAGGAAAATTAGTGCCTTTGTGGATGAGCATGTAAACACATACACAAACTATTCAATAACATACTTGTCCTCACATCAAATTTGCAAGTGTAATGCGAATTTAGAAACCCATTTTGACCTCAGGCCTTTCCTGGGATGCCCTGATTTTTGTCTACAGTTCCAAACAACCAGATTTTCCAAAGACACAATCAAGTAAAGAACTCCGATTATACATAAGTTCCTCACTCACTTATTCTTTTCCTGCCAGCTGTGGTTACTGATGAAAACAGTTGAGCCTTACTGTTCAGGTGATACGGCCCATTAGGACAAAGTATGGAGCAGGCTTAAAGAAAGGTAACACTCAGGCAATACATCCTGTTCTGCTGTCCACCCACACAGAAGGCTAACTCACTTCAACAACTCTTAGGGTGTTTTTTCCTATAAATGAGAGAGAAGATGCAAAAAGCTTGGCAGCCTCTGCTTTTCCATTCAGTTCTTCCTCCTTCGTCTTGTAAAAAGAAACACGGAGCTGTGTGCTGTCCTCTACTTACTTTCTCTGAACATCTCCAGCTAGACTCTGCAAAGATAAGGAAAATTTAGAAGAGAACCTGTCACCCAGGTATTCAAAGGTGAGCCAGCCACAGCTAGCTATGACTGTGACTTAACGAGATAAGAATTTGTTTTTCTCCCACCAGTCTAATGCAGGTGGGAAGGAGGGTGTCTGCTCCACACAGTCATTCTGGGGCCCAGGCTTTTCCTCTCCAGTGTCCCTGCCACCATCAGGGCCCCAGAGGGCCCAGGACCTTCACATCTGACCAGTGAATGAGACAGGGGAGAACATAAAGGAAGACACAGAGGATTAAGGGACCAGATTGCAAAATGAGATTTCAAGGCCACACCTACCTTTGGCGGAAACTGGTGCCCACAGTGGGGAGGGGAAAGGAGTAATACACTGTCCCTGTCACAATAATCTAGTTGGCCCCAACCAGGAAGCAGTGATAACTTTTTACTGGAAGGTGCCCCAAGCCATGACCCTGCTCTTAGCTGCACCTGATGAGAAATGTGTGCACAGCTAGGCTTTTAGAGCCAGAGCTTGTGCGCTTTCATTAGAACTCCAAATCCAAGGGCATCCTTTCATTTCAGCCACTTAGCTTCTTTCTCTCTGACAACTTTTTTTTGCCAATACAAAGTTTTTTCTGAACACCTTAGCAGGACAGAGAAAAGTTTCAAGTAAGAACATAAACGTTTTCTCTACAGAGAGTTTTTTTTTTTACTTTAGTGGATCACTTAGTAATCGAAGCTCTCCAAAGCAAATGTATAATCTCCTACAGATCAAATAGAAATATTTAAAATTATTTTCCATATATTCAGGCGGATCTGTAGGTCAGCATCCCCTTTCTTCTTATTTTCAGTGTTTTCTGTTTGGAAAGAAGAAAATAAACTAAGAGTCCAGGTGCCTGCATGTACTGACCACAGGTGAGGGGACCCAAAAGGAGGACATGCCATAATAGGTGTCTCAGTTTTGCTTTCAGCTTTATCAGAGACAAGATAGCCACATCCCAAAATTTGAGAAATTGATACAAATTGTCAAGGGGTACAACAGATATTTTACTCATAAAGTGAAGCATATGTTCCACATTTTTGGAAGAAACTGCTTTAAGCTACGAAGTCTCCGTCTGCCTGCAATCTGAGATTCAATAATATACTAATGGCCTCCTTTTATTGCCACAGACCTGTTCAGGGTGTGATGGCTAAGTAACAAAACACCTCAAAATGTAGAGGCCAGAAACAGCAGCATCATTATTACCTCTCTTGCTTTCTGTGGGGCAGGAATTGAAAACGGTTTTATCTGAGCATTCATGGCTCAAGGCCCCCTGAGCATCAGTTAGAGGATGGCATGTCAGCTGCCCTCCCCCATAGCAAGCAAACCCAGAGATAGAGGCCAGGTGGCATCTGATTCTGTGATGGTTACACAGATCCTCACAGCACAGTATGAGAGGAGCAGTTTCCAGGGGAGGGAGAAGGGACCCCAGCCTCTCAGGGTAGGAATGTCAAGATCACGTTATAAGAAGAGCTTTTTCGCGGAGGAGGGGGTGGATGCTGGTGTGACCCTTTTGGAAAACACAATCTACCCCATGGCCTAGCATCTTACCCAAGCTGAAAATAAGAGAAGTACCTTGAATAAGTGACCTCACATAGTCAAGCTCACACAGCCAGGAGATGCAGGGATTCAGACCTGGACAGAAGCATGTGGCTCTGGAGATCTACCCCCTACATTGTGCTAGAAAATTCTGCACTCAGCAAGAGGAGTTTGTGAGTGCAGCTCTTTCAGTGAGCACTGGGTGTGAACTCTAGCTAAGCTGAGGCACCCTGGCCCCCAGGTCAGAGTAACAAGCAGTAAGGGGAATTCTGGGAGTCTGTATCATCCACAACAAAGATAAGCCTGCAGCTCCTGACCTCTTTCCACTCCCAGAACCCATGGTACACCTTCAGTGCAGCCTACAGCCAAGGTCAAAGCCTGAGGCAAAATACAGGATGCTTTAAAGAAGAGAAAAGATTAGCATTGAAGACTTCGGTGCAACAGCCCAGAGCAAGTTAGAGGCAAGTATGAATGTTATTGGCCGAGCAAATAGCACTGGGGTCCCGGGCCTTTCTGGTCTATGATTTGGGTATTTATCTTCTGCCTTCTCAGACCCCAGCACTTCCCCTGAGGGGGATCGCCTGGAGGGGGTGGTGGGGAAATTATGCTGGGAATACATGCTGACTGCAGGTCTCCAGGGACCTGTGGAACGGTAAGACTCTGGATGGAGGAATGTGGTGGCTGGGAGCCTGCCCAGCCTCGCCCTGGGAAGGGAGTCAGCTCTGGCTAGAGAAACTCAAGACTTTTCGGGGTCTTGAAAAACAGTGGGGCTGCTGCCAAGCGCTCTCCCTTTCTCTTTCTCTACCACTGCCCTTTCTGTCCTACTCTACTAGACTTTCAGAAGTATTACGGATGGGGCCATTGGGTGTAGGCGTAAGGGTCATGAAAATCATGAAAGTGGACAGAAGGCCTTGCTATCTGATCCCCACCCAACAGTGAGATGGGGTTGGGAGGGAGGGGCATTCATCCTGATACATGTAAATTGAACTGAAAAACTCATTTACAATCTCATCTACATGCAATTCCAGGAGGCTTGGGGTCTCTTTGAGCAGCACTTGTTTCTTTTTGATATCTGATTTACTCCAGTACCTGAGTCATTGACTGGCTGGTGAGGCAGGACAGTCAGCACCCCGACACTCCTGCTCTTTGCTAGGAGCTGTGTGGGTGAGAACACCCAGAACAGCAGGTCCCAGGCCTGCTCTTGAAACTACTGGGAGTGGGTTCCCAGAGGGCCCAAACACCCAGTGGCCAGTTATAGCTTCTTCTCACTGCCCTGTAGAAATCCCCTCCTAGGTCTGAAATTGGGGTTCACTTTCAGCTCCAAACATTCATCACCAACAAAGGCAGTGCCACTCAGAAACCAGTTGCCCACATGTCTTGCCATCACCTTCCACAGAGAGCAGCTGGGTCACAGAGGAGGCTGAAGAGCAGAAATAGAAGGGAGGCTACACCCCATCGAGACTGCAGATTCTGACTTCTAGGAAGGTAGTTGACCACGTGGGCCCTGTCATTTCCAGGACTCAGAATAGGCCTTCAATCCCTCCCAGGGGCCCCGGGTGCGATCATCCCAGAGCTCCCCAGAAACAAGGCAACATAAGGCACAGCTGGACAGGCCTCTGCTTTGAGGGGTACAGAGGGCCACTGAGGGGAGAGAGGGGGAGTTTGCTGCAGGGGCTATGGCAAGGGTGGTGGTCGTGGGACAGAACTCTGCTCCTCTGAGCAATGATTTTCCCACTGCTCTCCCTTGCTGTCAGCCTAGAGAAGTAAAATGTTCCTCATTACCCACACTGCAGTGACCACAAGGCAGGGGTCCTGGGGAGATGCCCACTCACAAAGCTGACCTGTGGGCTGTTGTATGCAAGGGGAGTAGACTGGATAACATATTATCCTAGGTCTTGAAAACCCAAACCTCCCCCTAGAAAGTGTGGGGTCCTAGCGTCACCTTAAACAACCCAGGCTGCTCTCACGGGACTTATCTGAGGCTCCCCAGGGAGAAGCCAGGACCGGGATCTGGACCTACAGGAGAGCAAGACCAGGAAGTCAGGAAGGAGGGACAGACTGAGGGACTGAGACCCAGAGCGGCAGCTGCAGCTGCTCTTAGAATGGAGCCCTGAGAGGAAGCATGCCAGGCAGCCGAATGGAATGTTTGCAAGCCTGGGGCTGAGAAGCAGTTCTCCTTCTGGTTAGGTGGTTCCCACTGACCGAGTCTACTCAGAACATTCAGTACAAATGCTGGGATGTCGGCTGTCCCTAAAAAAAGACTCCAGCTGCTGGAGTCAGGCTGCTTGGAAAGTAGGCTCCCTGGGGAAAGAAAGGAGCCCTACACTTAAGAGAACGAAGCCTGTGGGAGCAAGACCTTCCTATAGCTGTGGGAGAAGTAGTCGTGGAGTGAGTAGGAGCGATGGTCAGTGTGATGGCGGCCAGAAAACTACTAGAATTGGGCCCCAGAGTGTGCTGGAGGCAGAAAGCTGCAGAAAGAGATTCAGGTTGAGTGAGACTCGCTATAGCCATTTCCACGTTGTTTCTTCTGAAATCCATGTTCTCCCCTCATTGCAGCGTTTACTGGGCCTGGTCCCAGCATCAGGGTGTGGTCCTGCCATGGCAGAAAGTGGCATTGCCCAGAGTCTCAGTGCAGGGACTAGTTCATTAGCAGCTGTCAAGGTCCTGAGTGGATCCTGAGTGGGAGGGAGGCAAGAAATGGAACGAGTACCCTAGCATGGCTGAAAGGCCGTTTAGTGGCCATGCTGCTGCAGAATGAACGGATGAGCTTCTGGGCGGGCACAGAGTTAGTAAATGACAAAGGACTGCTGATGCGCCCCCAGAGAAAAACCTAGGTAACTGGAGATATCCTGCACTGCGCTGCCCTCTATGCGCTGAGTGATTGAGGGCCTATAAGATGCTTGAAGACCCTTCCAAGGATGTAGTCACTTATGTATCATTCCTCTTCCACGCTATTTGTTGAACACTGTAACAAGAGCGTTTACCGCTCTGATTAGTTCAACAATGAGCACTAATTGATGCCCTCCTATGGGGCCTACAGTGTCCTAACCACTTTCTCTCTTTGTCTTCTTTAAACTACACAGTAACCTTAGGAGGTAAACACTGCTTTTATTATTCTCACTGTGAAGATAGGGAAACTGAGGCACTGAGAAGTGGCATAGCTTGCAGCAGGCCAGGCAGCTAGTGATGGAGGCCTGGCTTAAGAACTTGTGCCCTGTGCCCCATCCGTGCTACACAGGGGTGGCTAGTCCGAGCTCTCCACACCTGCTCACTGCCCCACTCATTCAGTGCTGCAGGCCCCCATGTGCTGTGTGGGGTCAGGGGTGTGAGGTGGACAAGGAGGATAGGAGGTTATAACTGGGATGGAGAGCAATTGCACATTCCCTGACAGACACCAGGCTAGCCACTATATGTCTGCCAGGGCCAAAGTGTGATCTCTAGCAAGTGGGTGGTTTCTCACCTTGACGGTGCAACGCTGGGCAAAATGAGTGGGTTCCTGTGATTTCAACTTACATTCGATTCAATCCGACAGTTACTTACCCTGGAAGTGCAGTTCACTCAGCCGTGCTTTCAGCATTTGTTCTGAACAAGACAAGATGCTGCCCTCGGGGGTTCTGCATTCTAGTGGGAATAGAAGTGGCAATAAACACAAAACATGGCAAAGAAGCAAGCCATGTAGATTGCAGGTGGTGATCAGAGGAAAGAGAAAGTAGGGAGGCCCATGGACAGGAGGCAGGTCTCATGGGAACTGGTGTCACTGAGAAGGTGAGAGTTGAGCCAAGACTGTAAGGCATGCAGGAGCTGGCCAAGAGGACAAGAGGAATGAGGAGGAGGGCAGAGCAGAGGGGCTGGGCTTCTATCGGGCAGCACCCCAACATGAGCTCTCTGCCTCATGTGCCCTCTGGATTGTATGACAGCCCTTGGCAGGTTTCAGAAAGTCACCTGCGGTTTAATTACTGGAAACAGAGCTTAGATAGCGAAGCACAGGCCACAGGATGAAGAAGTGCAAAGGGAAGCTGCATCTGAGCACACACACCTGTGTGAATCAGGCCTCTTGTCTCTGCCCCCTGGACACCACCCTGGTGCCTACCCACCCATGGGCTGTGCTTCCAGACTGTCTAGAAGTCATGATGCTTGTGTCAGTTCAGACTTAGAAACTGGCACCTTCAGTCTACAGTAAGGAGGGATGGAGAGCATGGAAAACTGGAAGCTGCTTGCCCCTCTGAAGGCATTGCACTGAATATACTTGAAACATAGAAACTGATTTTGAGAAACTCGTCTGGAAGCTGAGTCCCCCAGCCCTCAGCACGGTTTCTAGCTTAGTGGAGAAGCAACCTTTATCTAGTTTAACTCTCCTGAGGTAACTAAGAGAAGACAGAGGAGTGACAGGCCAGGGCCAAGTGCTGCATAGCCTAGAGCCTACAGGTAAAAGTGGAGGGAGGCTGTAAATGGAGGGACAGCCCCTGCTACAGGTCCTGTGCTCATCTGGGAAAGAATAGGACAGATTCAGGGCTCGGGGTCAGAAGAAGGTCATGACCATGGCCACCTCGGGAATCCAGAGGGGACCTCCCCTTGGTGCTCTTGGGACAGCACTGCATTGTGCATCTAGGTCTGTGTTTTGATAGTCACATTGCTGAGAGCTTGAGAATTACTCTATAGAGTGTTCTGCATGAAAAATGACTCAACTTCCCAGGCCTCTCCTTGCAATTGAAGAACTCAGGTGCACAGATATTTTTCTCATATTATCGAGAGCACTAACAGCCACCCGGACACACAGCCGTGGGCTCATCAGTCACAGAAAGGGAAGGAAGCCCAAAGTCTGCTCGTGGAGCTCTCCAGCCATCTGGTGAGAGCCGTTAAAATCTCCCAGACACCCCCTCAACCCCTGTTCACTCCAGGCACAGGGTCAGCCGCAGGCACAACAGAGCCCAAGGTATGAGAGAACACATGTCTGCACATGCACGACTAACTTCTCCAAGCTTCTTAGGACTCAAGTAAAGTATTTTTAATATATTTTTAAATGCCGGGGAAAGGTCTTTGTTTTCTTCCATGAATGGTATCTGACACAACCCAGAGATTAAAATAATCTTTCTCAGGGATTTAAGATGCAGAGAGTTAATCAGCATAAAACTAGTGGCTAGATAGCTGGCCAGAAGGGGGACATAGCCTATAAATCAGTAAAGAGACCCTATTCTATTAACCCCACACTGCATGAGCCAGGAAGCCTCTCACTAGGGAGCCTTCAAAAGCCCAGCTTTCCAAGTCAGACTGGACCCACAACCTGCACAGGGAGGCTTTTGTCTGTGGGGTAAGAGAGAGGCCTTGGGGGTTTCAACACTTGGCAACACTGATGGCAGAAGTAGAACCATTCCCAGAAAATCAGCATGAGTTTTCCATCTCCAATATGGAGTAGCTGCCAAGAATTGAGTAGAGTTAGAGAGGAATCCTGACATTCTGTTGGCTTTATTTCTTTCATTCTTGGCCTAAAAATTATATTACTTCTCATCTATGGTCATCAGATAGTCATTCATTCATTGTTGATTTGAAAAGAAACCCACAGGAGAACAGGGAGGCATGACGAGATACTCTGATTTGGTGGGTAAGATCAAAGACCCAGGGCAGCAGGGCCAACCTGTAGGAGCTTGTGTGCATTTCAAATACAGCAACATAGCTACTAGAGCACCGGCTACACAGATCCAAGTCTATAAATTGATGGTGACTGGCATGGTTAGAGGGTTGCCCTATAGAATAGCTGGTATCCTCTACTGAGCCACCAACTGAGAGCAGTGGTTGGTCAATGTTAGAAGCCAAGTCATGACTGGCTTTCAGAACTCTGGGCACACGTGGTCAGTGCCTCCAATGACTCTATGGAGGAATGCAAAGCCACAGCCGGACCCTGAGGTCCCTGACACTGATCAAAATCCTAGGACCTTCCTGATTTTTTTAAGTCACTATCCACAAAGACTAGATCCCCTCAACCTCCGGGAGGTCTGCTGGCCTAGCTGCTATTCATGTGGCTCCACCAGGCTGGCCACAGAACAAAAGCAAAGCTGAGGCCCTCTGGCCACTCACAGACACCCTCAGTCTGGCATGAGCCTCCTGCTGATTTGGAAGCATCTTACCCCAAAATAGGAAGTATCTTAGATGTCTGAGCAAGACTTGCACTATGAGTAAGCCATGTCCATGCTGGCTTATTCAGGGCCACTTGGATTGTCTCTCCCTAGCCAGGCCATGGCCCACTCTAACTTTCCTGCTCATACAGAGGACTCTGGCTGGCTCTTGTCCTGCAACTCCATGCAGAGCCAATGCACCAAAGGGCCCTCACTTGGGTTGTCTCTGAAGAGGTCATGTGATGGTTACTTCCATGTGTCAGCTTGGCTGAGGGATGCCCAAAGAGCTGGTAAGACATGATTTCTGGGTGTGTCTGTGAGAGTGTTTCAGTAGCATTTGATTCGGTGGACTAAGTAAGGAGACTTGCTCTCACCAATGTCAGTAGGTGTCATCCAACCCATTGGGGCCTGAATGGAATGAAAAACAAAGGAAGGGCAATTTCTCTTTTTTCTTAACCTAGGCTGTCCATCTTTTGCCCTTGGGATTGCAGCTCCTGCTTCTTAGGCCTTTGAACTTAGATTGAATTATACCACTGGCTTTCCCAAGTCTCTAGCTTGCGTAGAGCAGATAGTGACAGTTCTTGGCCTCCATAAATGTGTAAGTCAATTCCCATAATAAATTTCCTCTAATATCTATCATTTATCTATCTATCTATCTATCTATCTATCTATCTATCTATCTATCTATCTATCATTTATCCTATTGGTTCTATTTATCTGGGAAAACCTGACTAATACAGCTGTATCTGTTTTCAACATGGTGCCATCTGAAAAATGACCACAGCACTTCTCCCACACTCTCCTTTTCACAATAAATGATAACAGATTAAAAAAAATTATTCTGGGCTAAAAATGGAAAAGGGAGACTACCTCTTGAGCTTGGGTAAATTGATTGACTTTATTCTATTCTGAACTTACCATGTGACTGATGCCAATATGAGGAGGCATAGTTTTCATAAGAAATTAAGGTGGGACAATAGGGTTTCTCAACTGATAATTGTAAGATTTGAATATTTTACAGCTTTTAGAGAAAATGAGGTTTGTTGCTATCTTGGTAAGTGGCTCTATCACCTACCTTTCACTGTGGAGCACCGTGTACACCAGTTGTAAATATCTTCCCCAAGGTTTGCCCAAGAGCACTCTGAGCTTAGTCCTCCCATTCTTCAGCATTCATTCAAAGGAAGCTTTGCCCTTGAGTGTGGAATCCACTGTTGACACACTGCTCAGATTGTAGGTTCCATCTCTGCTCAATGAGGGCTAGGCAAATAGATGCACATATCTCTCATATACATTTAGATGGAAATAGATGATAGATAGATGAGAGAGAGAGAAAGAGAGAGAGAGGAAGAGAGAGAAAGAGAGAGATGATAGATAGATGATAGATGATAGAGAGAGAGAGAGAGAGAGAGAGAGAGAGAGAGAGAGAGACAGACAGACAGACAGGATAGATAGATGTATTACTGTTTCACTACTGGTACATTTTACTTATGATTCAACCCACTTTTTCAGCCTCGAAATGTCAGAAAAGACAAACAAGAAAACAACTGCAATGTCCACTTACCTTGATAAGCAAAGTGTAGGACCCAAAAGATTAGGTATAATAGTATTTAACTGTATCTTAGAGATTTAAAAAAAAAAATCTTGTGTCCACAGTAGAAAATAGGAGCACAGAAAAAAATAAGAGAAACCAGCAGATCACGCTGCTAAAGAAGATTTGGAACCCATTTGGGTATATGCCAGAGTGAAGGAGTCAGAGTTGGTGTCCATGGCCATGAGCATGGATACGGAAGCTTAAGCAGGAAGGACAAGGAGCAGGAGGAGCCAGTTGCCACCTCTGGAATCATCGTCCTCATCTCTGCCTTCACAATCAGCATTTATTAAACTCCTCCCAGGTCAGGGTCCCACAGATACCTTCTCCTCACTGACCCGGAGTGTTAGAAACTGTGAGTTAACCAAGGGGATGGGAAGAGTAAGCAGCCACCCTCAGAACTGGATAGACTAGAGGGGTTGATGATATGAAGCTCTGTGAAACCCAGAAATGCCTCTCAGCATCCCCGAAGCTGTGAGGTCCCAGACTTGCTGCCTGGCAGCACCAGGCCACAGCCCCTCATTTACGAAACGACGCTCAAAGGAGGCATGCAGTGGATACACATTGTGGGAACTCCATTAGTGCTTCAGAAGGCTGTCACTCAACCTGGTATCCCATCAGAGTCCCTGTCATGGCTTCCTTTGGCTGTCATTCTCGGTGGATTCAATGTTCACAGACTGAGGAAGCAGAGCAGACAGCACACATGGACCATCTCTGTGCCTCCCACAGTGCAGAAGGCAGAAAGTACAAATGCAAATGCTGGGCCTTCAGGAAAAGACCAGGTTCACATGGCCACCTAAGTCATTCATTCACTACTTACTGGAGCTACTCATTATTATACCCATTTTAGAGATGGGCTAATGGAAACTCAGAGCACAAGCAACTTGGCCAAGTTCACAAAGCTGACTCCAGAAACTAAAGCCAGACAGATATGACTCCAAAAGTCACAATCTCTCCACCACGAGGTGTTGCTTCTTTAAGCAAACACTTTGTCACTCTCAGTTTCCAGTTTGGAGGTACATGGGGCCTGGAGTCAAGAGGCCACAATATATCAGCAGAAAGTATAGAGTCCCACCACTGCCCGTCCACTTCCTGCATAGTACTGCAGTCTTGGGCAATGCTATGAATCTATAACGGAGTGGTCTCTGAGCCTCAGTTTCTCCTTCTGCAAGATGGGTATGATGACACCCAGCTGGCCAAGTTATCACGAGGATTTACTGAGTGATACAGATGGCTGTGCTGTACTAATCAAAGCTCTCAGCAAGTATATTCACCTTATCCTGGTGACTCTCTGAGCTCAGGAAGAGGAGCATTGATGACCATGATAAGAGGTTGCCCCATGGTCTGAGAGCATGAAAGCACAGCACATCACAGGTTTCCTGAGACTACTGTAACAAAGAACCACCAACCAGGTGCTTAAATAGTGGAAATATATCATCTCACAGTCCCAGAGGCCAGAAGTCAGAAACCAAGTTGTTGGCAGGGTCCTACTCCCTCCCAGACTCTGGATACAATGCTTCCTCATTTCTGTTCACCTTCTAATGGTCGCCATTAGTCCTTGACATTCTTTGGCCTGTATATGCATTATTCCTGTCTCTGCCTCTCATGTCATATAGCCATCTTCCCTATGCGTCTTCCTTTTTCCTTCTTAAAATGGAGAGAGACATCAACCCCCTTACTAGGGCTTAAGACATCACTATATCTTTTTGGGGAACGGTGGAGGCGTAATTCAGTTTATAATGACAGGGAGCATGTGGGTGCTTACTGCGCGGTGGCTTCCAAGACCCTCCAGCTAGTGTGGAATCTACACCAGCTACTATGACAAAGGACGAGATGAAAGCAAATATTCTCAAAGGTCTCTCTAGCCATGGCCATGGATGCAGCTGCAGTGCAGAAGGAGGCCCTCCAAAGTTTCCTCACCCGGTCAGGTGGGGGTCTCTGGGAGATCGGCCTGGAGACCCTCAGGCCATCCTGGGCACCTGTGCCCCCAAGTCAGGTGAGATCTCCAGGGACCACTACTGAGTGGAGACAAGAAGCCTGGGACTTGCTGAGTGTCTGGACAAGAAGCAGGAACTAGGGTTGGGAGGCCCTCTGATGTGGCATTTTCATCACAGGAGGTTGAGGTAGCCTTCATACAGCAGTAGAGACGCTGTTCGCGGTCCTACTCAGACCAGCCTAGAGGATACCTCCCTCCATGAGGATGTTCCAGCAGCCGACTTTGAGGCAGGCAGCCAGTGCCTGTTGTGTGTGTGCAGGGCAACCCGGGCATGGGGAGTGGCAGATGAAACAGGGAAGGAGGAAGCCGGTGAGAGCCTGCTGTCAGGCAGCTGGAGCTCATCCTGCTGGGAGCTCCAGGGGACGTGCAGACATTGCCTCAGAGTCATCTGTAGAGGGGTCAGGAGATGAGGGTACTTATCTACCAATGCCCAGCTTCTATTGAGCTCCCAAATGGCCAGGGCGTGAGTTCCTGAATGGCCAGGTACAGCTAAAACGCTTCCACAGGAAAGAAGGAGCCTGTGAGGCTGCAGGTTAGTGTTGGGAGGTCTAGACTGAACTACATGCACCCCAAATCAACCTGCAGCCTGGTCTTCTACCTGTGACAGGCTAAGCAATGTGCCTTGCAGAGCCCCAATGGAGCAAAGGACTTAAGTCCCCAGTGCTGAGAGTACCACCTGCAGGGCCTTTAGGGGCAGCCCCCACTGAAGTGAGCTGTGCAGCCTGCTCCACAATAACTGGCAGTACTGGCCATGGCCTTGAGTCACCACGCCTCCCTTCTGCCAGCACTGCTGCCCTCCACTCCCTTCTACTGGCATTCAGCCCAAGAGTACCGCAGGAATCTCCCCCTCAGAGCAGGTCTCTGCAGGAGATACTGCTGTGTTTCACCCTCCAAGCCAGAGTACTTTTCAAGCATTTACTTCTCATGATCTCTGATAAGAACTAGAGCTTGAACCCACCCACCTTCCCCCAGCCCTTCCTGAGACAGAAATTTACCAAAACCTTCTTTAATTAAACATTGCATGGGATCAACGTGGACTACATTTTCCCAACGTTTGCCGGCGTTCTGCTTGCCAATCCTTAACAGCTCTAGCAAAAAACATCCCATTTTCTTATGAAAAAGAAAGATTTCCCTTTCTGTGAGCTGCTAACAAGTACATGCAGCCATCATGTCAGCCCAGTTAAGCTCAGGAAAAACAACAAGTGTGCTCTGAAGCCTGCACCGAGCTAGGCCTTTGAAACTCGGCACACTCTGCATGGTTTCCATGCTTTGACTCATAAAGACCTTACAAGCAAATACCAACACTGCCAGTTATAAACCAGGGCTGACATTCTAAATGATCAAGGAGTCCAGAGTTTCTGAGGATGGAAGTCCAATCGGGACCTGTCCCAGACTCCTTGGTGCCATTCAGGGCATGGGACA
Organism: Eidolon dupreanum; assembly: GCA_028627145.1. Lineage (NCBI taxonomy): Eukaryota > Metazoa > Chordata > Mammalia > Chiroptera > Pteropodidae > Eidolon > Eidolon dupreanum. Next base: position 91,993,558 of record CM053509.1, read on the forward strand.
AGGACGTGCCAAGCAGACATTCAGGAAGCCCTCAAGATACTGCTGCTCAGCCTGACAGCCTCTCATGTGCACTTGGAAATTCTGGCATATTAACTGTGTCCCAGACCCCTCATGAGGACAGTGACCAAGGGGGTCAGCCAGGCTGGGACGTAGGGCCATCAGCTGTACCCATTGAAGCATGTAGTATCTGATGGAGTGTGGCCAACAACAGCTCAGATAAAATGACTCCAGTTCTATTATTTCAAGCCCCTCCACATGGCCGTTACAAACCTTCCCTGTGAGTACCCTACTTATTTTTAAAAGAAAGGAGAAGGAGCAAGCAGAAGGGGTCCAGCCATGCCAGGGAGAGGCCTCCTCCCAGTGCTGTAATTTTACAATTCTCATTCATCTAGTTTGAGGTGAATGTTCCAGAACTTACAAAGATGTTAAAATTTACAGGTATTGGGAGGGAAAAGGCAGCTACAAGGCACTGTTCACATGGCCCATAGTGCCCTCAGCAAGGAAGCCGACATTCCCCACACCTAGCCTGGCATCACCCTGACAGCCCAAGCAGCAGCATCAGTGCCAGGAGGAGCAGCGCCCAGTGTCCGTGGTGCATGTCCTGGATCCAGGAGACACGCGGAGCTACCTAGCATGATGCTCACACAGAGGCCTAGGAACAGATGGAGGGCAAAATCTCCTGGCAGACCACCTCGTTCCTACCCACTGCAGGGGGATGGATGCTGGGTCCTCTCAGGCCGGCACAGGAAAGCAGTGGGTCATAGTGGACCAGGGCAACGTCATCTCCCACACGTTGGGTGGAACTCCCTTCACAGGATACTCTCGGAGCCACATTTTCAGTATTTGTAGTTTGCCAGTACCCTGGAGACCTTTCCAGGAAGACACTGTGCCTGTAATTTGGGGCAGTGCCACCAAGCAAATAGCCACTTCTGCAGACTGGGCCCAGGAACCAGCAAGTTAGAGATTCTTTAAAGAGACCCATACAACCTAGCCTAAGAATGCCCTATGCATGCAAAGAATAAAAAAAATATTGATACAGATGTAAATGCCTCAATACTGCTGTGTGTCGTAGAAAGTCTCCAAGAGTTCATTTCACGCCGTCCTCAGCAAACACCATGGCCCAACCTGACTCTGCTGTTTGTCCAGCCTCAGGAAAGCATTCACCTTGAATCCTTTTCTTAACATTAAACTTTATCGGCTTGTGGCTCTTTACTAGATATGTTTTTTCAACACCAAGTAATTCGATTTTCAGTGAGCACAGACCAGCATCCTACAACTTAACTCGATTCTGATACTACCTACATAGAGATAGAGACAGATGCCATAGGTCAAGGGCTCAGTCCCACAGAAACACCCTCCACTTCAGAGGCAAAGCACAAATTGTCACCAACCTTCTATAAATCAGAGGTTCCCACGACTCCTCTTCAGTTTTGATTAATTTGCTAAAGCAGCTCACAGAACTCAGGAAACCTATTTACTCCCTAATCACTGATTTATTACAAAAGATATTAACGGCTGTGAATCAACAACCAGATGACAAGATAAAGGGTGAGGATTTGAACGAAGGAGTTTGGAGTGTGGCATGGTGGTAGGCATGTGGTTCTCTTCGAACACTATCTTTTTGGGTTTGTATGGAAGCTTCATTACATAGGCATGATTGGATAAATAATTGGCCGTCAGGCATTGATTCAATCTCCAACCTCTCTCCTCTCCATAGAAATCAGGGTGTGAGATTGAAAGTTCCCAGGCTCTACTCCCAGTTAATTCCTCTGGCAACCAACCACCACCCTTAGTGTCCAAAAGTCACCTCATTAACATAAACTCAGGTGTGGCAGAAGATTGCTTGCTAAGAATAACAAGTCACCCATTTCACCTTTATGGCTCTGAAGTGATTTCACTGATTTCACGAACTGAAGACAAGAAACCAAATACTGTAACAAAAGATGTTTTCTTTGCTCCTTCACTCAGGAAATTCTAAAGGTTTTGGGAGCCAGCTGTTAGCCAGGAACCTGGATGAAGATCAGACTATATTTATTATAAATCACAATATCACACTTGTCAAGGGGAAAGTGCGAATCTCCTCCTTGGGATCCCACCCCATTAGCTCTAGGAGCCCCTGGGCCCACAAAGACCAGCCTGTAATTGGGAGTTGTGCACAGGGACACGCCGTCTTGTGCTCTGCTCCTCTGATTCTGTCAAAAGAGAAATGCACAGTGGCATAGGCAGGAGATGACGGGTTCTCCTTCACCAAAGAAGAAGATATACCTGTCTTCCACATGCTGGCTTTGAAGAGTTTTGTTATTGAAACTAAAAAAGAGGGGATTTGAAAGAATCAGTTACTGTTTTAGTTGCATCTATTGGGTATACATCTCCTTCTGAATGGGCATTTAAACTTCAAAAGGGGTCTTTCTAGAATAAAACCTTTTATATTTGCTAGATGGTGGGTGGTTTCTCCAAAGCAGGGAGCACAGAGGGAACAAAACAGAAAAGGGGCCACACCCAGCACAGCATGGAGGAGCCTGTCCCCAGGCGTTGTTTTTGGAAGATAAAAAGTCAACAGTAAGAAAACCAGTCAGCTGCCAGCACAGGGCCTGCACCTCCCTGATTCTGGGAGCAGATTCTCTTCAGGGGCCCACAGTGGGTGTGGGGCTTCCCTCTCTCCGAAAGAGTCTTAATTATCAGCAGTTCCTGCTCAGGAAACACTTCCATCTGAGTCCAAATTACCAGAGAGGCCTCCCCTAGTTGTGGCAAATTTTCAAGTTTTCCAGAAAGAAACTGCCTGCAAAATACAACCTAGGCCTGGGAACGCTCCCCTCCAAAGGAAAATTGGTGAGACCTTTTAGGGAGTCCACATGGTGACAGGAGTGGACTGGCCTGTGAGCACCTGAGCCCATCCATCGCCTGACCCAGACCAACCTCACCCCGGACTCCCAGGACCCCAAGGACAGCCTAGCTCTCTGGGGTAAGGGGTGAAGGGACATGTGAGGAAGGAAGGCCAGAAAGAATACTCATGGATGGAGATCTCTCTGTGCCAAATCTGTGTGACAGACAGAGACAACAGGTTCAGCTACACTACTCTTTGAATAACCCAAAGTGGATCCCAGTTTCACAAATGAGAAAGTGAGGTTTCTGAGTTCACCTTTCTGGTTAGCAGAGCCACCAAAAAAAAAAAAAAAAAAATTTCTCCCAACATCAAAGTCCTGGCATCCAGCCCCACTCTCTCAGCCTCCTCACAAACCCCACATCCCAGGCTTCCAGGCCCCTGCACATCCCAGGACCCCACACTCCCAAGCCCTTATACCCTCAGGTCCCCACATCGCCCATTCTCCTCAGGCTCCACACCCCCAGGCTCCATAACTTAAACCCCCAAACCCCCACACTCCCACACCTCCACATCCTCAGGCTTCATACCTCTATACCTCCACACCCCTGACTCATAATCCCCAGGTTCCATACCCCCAGAAAACAGGCTTGGGCTGGAGAGCACGGCCAGGGATCAGAGATTTGGGGAGCACCAGCGACTCCCCTGGGGCATCCCATGTCTCTCTCCAAGTTGTTGGTGTGGAATTAAAAGACACCCTCTCACAGGGTCTCCATGATAAAGCAAGGGAACCATGCCTGACACCTGTAGGTGCTCATGTAGTGTCACTTCCACTCTCTTTTCAGCAAAAAAGAACAAGAATGGCAGAGACCCACATCCCACCTTCTCTTCTAAGGAAATGTTAACCCTTTGGGAATGCTGAGAAGGTGCAGGATTCTCCTCTGGGGTAGAAGCCTCTATCTTCAATTCCCTGCCACGCCCCTCCCCCAGGCTGCCTGCAATCCCCCACACCCGGCCTCCAGGGTGTCTACTGATGTGCTGGCCTTTTGAGTGTGCTGCATGCAATCTCTCAGGGGGTCTCTCAGCTGGTTGGGCCCCACCACAGCCATAACCCACTCTTATGAAATGTTCTCAGCCTACCTACCAGGTCCCTGCCACGAGGTCAGTGAGAGCAAGGATTCCCTCTTCTGCAGAATGCTGTTTGTGATGCACCAGGCAGGGACTGCCTGATTACCTCTTCCCCCAGCTACTGCTCCCTTCTTCTTCACTTTGCCACCAACACACCACACACACACACACACACACACACACACACACACACACAGTTGTGCGCGCGTGCGCATGCACACACCCCTGGGAAAACAAGTTGTTCAAGGGACCCTTTCTTTAAAGTAAATTCTTCTTGATGATATGTAAGTACCAGGCTGTCTCCACCTCCAACCCACTAGTCTATTAGTCTTGCCCCCAGGGCCTTTGCACATGCTGTTCTTTCTGTCTAGGAGAACTACATGCATCACCTAGATCCTTCTTACTGGTCGTTCAGGTCTCAGTGCAATGCCTCTTTGTAAGGATGTCTGATTTTGCACTACGTAGGTTTGTCACACATGCTGACTTCTATGATCTCCTGACACGTGAGTGATGCTTTACCTTCTGAGGCTCACATGTCTGTGACTTTAAGTACTGTTCCTGGCACACAGTAGGCATACAAAATGTGTTGGGTGAATAATAAAATGCCACTGACACCTTAACTGAAGCCCCAAACCTATTATCGCCTGAGCATTCCCTGCTGCCCTGCTATTCTATTTGCACCAGAAGACCATACACAGGGCTGACAGCATCCACGCACCTCGGGGATTTCTTGTCCATTCTACCAGACAACGGAAAGGAGGACAGTTTCTCTTTCAGGATTCCAAGGTCTGTGGTTGGCCTTGTACATTTCTTCCATTTCCCTCTGGTAAGTTTCAACATCAGGCCTTCTCCTCAAATCCCAAGCCAGAACTGCAATGGAAGGACCACTTCTTCCACTACGCATAGAGGTTCTGTTGGCTGGTAGGTCACACCCTGTCATCACGGGCATTTCCATACCCACATGAACGCAGAGAGTTTCAAAAGAAATGCGAGCCAGCTGAGACCTGACTCTGGAGGTGGCAGCGCCATTAGCATTCACCCACAGAGGCTTCTGGGACTCCAGGGTCACTCTGGCCTTGGTGAGCCCCCAGCTTCATTACTTGAGCAGCAGGGATTTCCTTGCAAGACAGGATCCCTGGTGACAAATGCAAACACCTGAGTGTATGGGCCCTGGAGCACTGTGTAGCGGGGGACACAGGGTGACTTCAGGCAGGTACACCCTCTGGGGTCTCCACCATCTGGACTCTCAGGTCCCCTTAAGCCAAGAGACTCTGACTCTGAGCTGTACCAGGAGCTGCCCAGTGGCCACGTCCCTTCTTCTGAGGCCAATGGGCAGAGTAGAATTATCAGCCAACATTTGCTGAATGCTGGCTGGGGGAATGCTAGCTGAATACTTCCAGGGGCAGTGGGGAGTTAGGCTGGTCCCACCCTTCGAGGAGCCACACGTAGATGCTACAGGAGGAGAGCACCCACGAGAAGGCAGACATACCAGGGAGGGTCTTTTCTGGAGGCCACGGGGACTTGTGCAGCACCAGAGAGACCTGTACACAGTGTGGGCCCTGTGTGCCTGCATGCGCTGCCCTCAGGAGAGCAGCCCCGTGTGCACAGAATACAGTCAGCTCCACAAAGAAATCTGGGGGCACCCAGGCCTCGCGCGTATTGGGCCTTCCTTGAATCTCTCGTGGATATGGTAAGGCTTGTCTGGAATGCACATTGTGCTTTGGAGGAAAGGAAAGTGTGTCTGGGGGCCAACGAAACCCACGGGTACCGTCCAGCCTCACCGCTTCTCTCCAATCTCTTCTTGGGAGCCCCTTCAGTCCTGGAGCTCAGGCTCCTCCTGTCCTCCTTATTTCCAGTTTTCCCACTCTAGAGAATCTGAGACGTTTAGAGAAGAAGGAGAAATCTGTCCCTGGAAATTGGCCTTCCCTGCTGCTCCATATTTGGCACTGAGATGAATTGTGATAGGCCTAAAAGGACACTTTCAGAAGCTCAGAACTGGCAGCATTGCTGCTGTTTTTACTCTTCTGAGCTTCATGAACAGCCCACCGCTGCAGTGGCTCCAGAGAGCCTGGCGGGCAGCGACGTTCATGACACAGCAGCTGACATCCACAATGTCGTCAGCAGAAGCCCCCTAGACCTAAACTGAGCTTGGCTTTGCATCAAGCTAACAAGGGCTCCCGCCAAACATTTAAGAGATACATGCCAGCAAACGGATTGAACTGCCCAACAGCAAATAAATACCCAGTGATGAGATAGAAAAGCTAACATTTTACTTTAAGCTAAAACAACACTCATTGCTGACAACTCTGAAAAAAGGTCGATTTATTATCTTGTTGCTAGGTACCCTGTTTCAACAGCAGCGGAAACACCCAGTGGCGTAAAACTCATGGTGCTCAGGGCTCCACTTGCCGGTGAGGCCAGCCAGGCTCGATCCAGGAATCGCCAAGCCAACACTGCGCACCCGGTACAAGGATGTCAGTCTCTCTGACTGCTTCATCCCAGCTTCCATGGCCTAGGCAGTCCCGTGGCCACCTCATGTACAGAGGACCTTTTCCTGCAGTCCTTCTCCGTGATAGTGATGGAGGCACTGATTATAAAATAAGCACGTGGCTGTCCAGTTTGAACTGGCACCTCTCTGCATACCTGGATGGCTGGTGGAGGCCACTTGATTGCTGCTCCTGCAGCACCCACATGCCGAGTCCATCTCCTCTAGCCTGGACCACAGCTGATGGTGGACAAGACAAACCTTCAGCCCCCGAGGGCAGGAGCCCAGCTGACTGATCTCAGAGCCCCACCGTGCACAGCCCAGTCCCTCACCTGAAAGGGGAGCTCCCGGATCGTGTGCTGAGTGACCAAACCTGCCTCTGCATCTGTGAGAGGGGTCCCCAGGAAAGAAGTCAGGGTCATTCTTGAAAGAAAACAAGCACCAAGGAGAGCTGCAGCAAAGCCAGGAAGCCTTCTTCTGTTTACCCCAGAACATTCCATGGGAGGCTAAGGAAAAAGCAAGGTCATCCTGCAGGGGCTTTAACCTGTCAGCTGTAAGCACACCCAGGCAGCTGACAGATGTACATGGGCCCAGCAGAACCTCCAAGAAACAGTCTGTGGTCTACCAGGGCCCCTGTGCACACCACCCCCCTCTTCCGCAGCCTTTCTTTGGGCCCTTCCTAGCTCTTCTACTGGGTACACTAGGAGAAGTGAAGCTCAGCTTCATCTCTTTTCAGCCGGTGAGACATTCTAGTACAGTCCATGAAACAAAAAGATAGAATGAGATTTCTGCATTGTCTCCTTGGATTTTAACATTTGTCTCCATAAGTATTTTAGGAGACAGTACTCGGGTTCTGGACAAGCCGCCACAGTTTCAAGACCCTGGAGGAAGACATGCCAATGGGGCTGTCAAGAACTGCACCATAACACATGCCCGGGTGGGTCACAGTCTCTTCAAGGGCCACTGGAAGGTCGCAGAAAGTCAGAGGTGAACCCCTGGAGAGCTTGCGGCAGGACCTGTGTTGAGTAGAGGTGAAGACAAGGTGGCTCTGAAGTCCTCTCCAAGTGCCAAATCCTGCTTCCCAGGAGCCACGCCCATGGGCACGCACTCCCCCTCCTTCCCACAGACGGCTCTGGGCCTGGAAGTGCAGTTCTTGTGAGCAAGGCTTCCCAGGGAAAATCAAGCCCTGTGCCTGATCTTCACACCTCCAGCCAGGCCTCCAGGACAGGTCCAGACAAGTATTCCTGTATTCCGGGTGGACCGGCAGCTCCTCCCACCAGGATCTCCCAAATAAGCAAACCCCTCTGATAGCTCCTGTCCATGGGGAACAACAGGACAAACAGCTGAGCAGCAGGCTGACCGCTGCCCACTGAGGGCGCCCTCCAGCCCTGTTGTTGAAAGGTGGCAGGGCGCTGGGAGAAGGGTAAGCTGGTAGGCAGAGCTGCCCATGGAACTGCCACCGGCTGCCACAGCACACTGTTCAGAAGTAATGACAGCTATTAAGCTGCATAATTGACACACTAAGAGAAGTCATCACTGCTGAGAAACAAGGGGCTCTCAGTGTTGCCTGGCTGCCGACCAACTAGCTGGCCCAAGGGGCGCCGAGGGCCTCTGCCGTAGGCAGCAGCTCCCCTCACCCTTCGAGGCCTTCTGCCCTGTCCCCTCCTGGCCTGCCTGTGCATGGAGCACATGCACGCAGCCATGTCTTAAGCAAACTCACCAGAGCCAGGGCTCAATTACTCTGGAGAGACACAGCCTGACAGCAGCCAAGAGTCCCCTCGCCCGCCTTCCATGTACATTCTCACACAGCCTACTACTGGAGAGAGATCCCGCTGGCTACCTCCTGCCCTGCTCTTGGCACCCTGAGCCTGCCAGAAAGATTGGAAAAGCAAGCAGGTGAATGTCTTAAGTGCCAGAAGGAAGGCAGGAAGGGAAGGCTGCAAGCTGTGTTTATGGGGAACCAGAACAATAAAGGTAAACTACCACTCGACACAGATATAAAAATAGCCACAGTACAGGAGGTACTGCCAGCAGAAGGCTATGCCCCCAGTGCCTAATCGCCACCCAGCCCGCGGCCAGGACCCAGGCAGTGTGAGGACATGGGCAGGTCACCCCGAGTCACCAGGGGAGCTGCGCCCAGCTCTAGCTTCAGTCTCTATTGGACTATTCCTCTCCCTCTCGTCTGGTTCTTTGGTTCCCACAAACATCCGAGAAGTCCAGTCGCAATACACAACTCCTGACAAAGTGTAAACCAGGCCTCGTAAACAATTCCCAAACCAGCTTTAGAAGGGTCACAAAGCCGTGCTTCAAGAATCACCTGGATACCGGAGTCGCCCTCCAGCAGTGTGGTGGGGGTAAGGCACTGTACTCTGGGCACCTGGATGGCCTCGCCATCCCAGGATGGAAAAGCATACCAATCTCTGGGATCACGTCAAAGAACTCTGATTAGGAGAAAGTCTTTTGCTCACCAAGGAGAATGGGGTGCAAGGTCCCTGTCACAGCCAATGCACATTGTCCAGAACGGCCCCCACCCCCAGGACGCTGGGAACGTCCAGGGTGAACGTGACACCACAGCCCATGTAGTCCAGCTGCAGAACCCGGATCGGCAATCCAAGCCCAGGGAGACACTTGTCATTCCTGTGGAAGCATTCGCTCTGGCAGCACAGCAGAGGCTTGCATTGTGTTTCAAAAACAAATATGGACAAACAGGCAATTTCAGTTGCTCTCTGGCTTATAACACAGTAGCTTTGCAGAGCAATTTCATCCACTTATCTGGGAGCCTTCACTCTTTGCTGGAAACATGGTGGGAGATCCCGTGGTTATCTCTCCAAGTACCAAAAAAGGTCAAACCCACAGAAGCCATCCCTTTGTATTCAGCAGGGCTACTGCTGACTGTGGACACTAGCTTGGCCTCCGGAGCTCATTTTTCTCAGGGTGGCTTCTCTGCCTCCTGAGTTCACTTGCCTTGTTCCCAGCAACCCCAGTGGAAACTCCTTATGAAATGGCCTATGGTGGTACATTCTCCTGACGATAAATGATGAGATGCAGATGGTCCTACAAAACAGCTCTTCCCAGAGTCCACAGGCCCCAAAAAGCAGGCCCTGAGGTGATCAGAATGCACAAATGGGAGAGGTGGATCAGGGTGAGGCTGCCTCAGGGATGTCAGCCTGACAGCCTCACAGACAAGACTCCCATGAGGTAGGGGAGTCTTGGGGTGAAGCTGCAGGTGCACGTTCAAGGTAGAAAGTTTCATCGCTCACATCCAAGGAGGGAGACAGGGATCCAGCCTTTACTGGGCATCCAGGAGGGGCGAGGCTACATTGGTTGCCCCTCGTGGCTCTGCTCAGTCAGTCTCTGCAGCGACCCCATGAGACTCATCTGAGTGGTCTTGGTGGGTAGAAGAGGAGAAGTGGAGACTGGGAATCAGGATCAGTTAGCAGGGTCGGCCTTAAGCAGGGGAAGGGAGTGGGGTTCATGTACCAGAGACCTGCCATCTGGAAAGTTCAACCTGGAGTGCCAGGTACCCTTTCTGTAAGTGCAGACACCAGCCAGAGAGATTTTCTTCCCATCTTACCCAGCCAGCTTTGGAGAGTGGCCTCTGCTCCATGCACACATGCTAACAGTGATAGAGGTCTTGCTAAGGCCAGAGCTTGTCAGCCAGGCACACAGGCAACACAGGCTCTGGCATCTGCTCTCTGGGCCAGATCCCAGCCCAGGACAAATGAGACAGTCTCCCTGAGACTCCTGAGAGCTCAAGTTCTCCTTCACTAATTGCTAACCTGTGTAAGACCTAGCAGAATGAAAGCCACCAACTTGCAGCTCAGAACAGAACGTACTGTGCACCGGCTGGCCATCCATCACCTTACCCCAGGACTCCAGAAGGTGCAATGTTCTCATAATATAATAATTTAGTAGAAACCAAGCATTCTGGCCATTACTTTTTCTGTACTAGCTTGTTTATTTGAAGTAAATTGCAGACGTAAAAAAAAAATAATAAGCAAGTACTGGGACAAAGAATGCTTACAGAAAGAAGAGTTTATTGAATAGTTACCCTGCAGAAAAAGACAAAGACATTTTGGATCCTACAGCTTTGAAACAGGATGATCTCCTTGCATTTTTATGGGACAAATGTAAGTCTCCATGGAAAGGAGCAGATGCAAGGAAAAAAGGGCAGTGAGCATCCATGCATGGTGGACAGTAACAGCACCAGAGAAGACAAGAGTGCAGGAGCACACCTGGACAGCACAGCCTGCCTCAGAAAGTACAGCCTGGGAGAATGAAATAAAATCGAGAGAAGCACTGTAAGTTCATTTTCCATTGCTCACTATTTTAAAAACAAATGAGCAGGCATGTTTGAAGGGCTCTCACAGGACATGGCCACACCATCCAGACTGAAGTTCTAGCCTGTCTCAGGGTATCTTCCCACTCTCTGAAAGGCTAGAGCAGACCCTTTCTCATTCCACTCATCCTAGGCCATCTGAGGTTGGTAAAGCAAACCCTGCTGACCTAAATAAAAGCTGAGGGGTCCAGCAAAATTGAGAGAGTGAGCCTCACGATAGATGGTTATGCAAACGTTTATGTACATGTACCTATTGTGTTGAAGGAAGCTGCTAATAGAACAGGTTATTATGGGACCATAGAAAGTTGGACTCCTATAGCTGTGCAACTTTAAGAGTCCATTGGCTTAATCTTTTGTTTATAGGCAAAAAGGCCTCTGGCCTGTTCCTAGATGCACTGAGTAATTGAGGCAGGGACCGCCAACACCCAACCCCAAGGTCATGTCCAGAGTCAACTGGCACACTGGATAACCTCTGAGTCCACAAGCACTGTGTGAGGTCAGAGTTCATTAAAATACGGAAATTAATGCTCAGAGGGTGCCAAGGGTCCTGAGGTCATAGCTGGGAAGTGGTCTAGGGTCAGGAATTCCAAACATGGTCCCCTGGCTGCTAACCCAGAACTCTGACCCAGCCTGATTCCATGCTGAAGGCCAGGACAAGCTCCCGCCTCGTTGTGCGGTCAGGACCCCCTACACTTTCTCCACAACCCCCTCCACATGGTCCAATCAATTCTCAGAGGAGGACAGATCCCTCTCTTGCCTGGAGTCAGGCTGTGGGCCCTGTGTATTAAGTGGCAGTGGAAACTCCCGTTCTGAGTAACTTCAGAATTAGCCCCAACCCTGTGGGTGCAGGGGTCCTGTGTGCCTCAGTGCTCAGTTTTGCTCCATAGACCAGCAGCAGCAACAATGTCCGGGTTCTTGGAAACAAAAAGTCTCCAGGGCCCTAGACCTCCAAATCTGTACAGACCCCAGGGGATGGGCGGGCACTTAGAGAGAGAGATAGGTTGCTCCTCCCAGGTTCAAGAAGACCCACAAGAAGTAATGGACAAGAAAGATCCCAGGACCACCCCCCACCATCACCACCACAACCACCTTAACTCAGGGTACCCTGGCCTTCATCCGAGGCTTGCTCCTCCCCAGCTCCTGGGGGCAGCCCTCACCGGCCCCAGGATAGCTCCTTCCCCCCTCTGCCTCCCTCTGACAGTCTGCCCCAGCCATACGTGGGTGGAGGGCCTATGCTGCAATGAAAGTTGTCTTGCATGTCTGCACCAGGGCCTGGGGCCACTCCTTGCAGGTGGCCTGAGCCTTGGGGCTACAGTTTTCAAGCTTATGGTTTAGTGCCCAACTTCCTTCTCATCGAAAGAGTGGAGCACATAGAAGTGGCTAACCAACACCTCCAATTCTGTTTCTTTGCAAGAAAGGGAGAACTCTTCCCTGTTAAAACCACCAAACAGAACTTGGTCAGTGGCTAGCTCCTCTCCAGGCCTCCCATTTGTCCTTTTACACATTTGTCCTACCGGGTTCTCACACAGCTGACAAGGTAGTTCTTACCTTCCAGATGAAGTAACCAAACCCAAGTCCCAGGGCCAGTGAGCAGAGGGATTCCACTCCAGACTCAGAACAAAATTCCTAACTCAGGTTCAATCCTAGAGACAGGGCCTAAGTGCAAGAGATTGACAGGTGCTCTCAGGAGGGGGTGCAAGGAGGCTGGAGAGGGTGGAGAATGTTCTGCCTGTCTCCCTGGGAGCACACAAAGTGGGGTCCTGGAGGCAACGGGGTAGTCTTCGGTGGCTCCCGTTGTCTGCAAGCTTCTGCAGAGTCTGCAGAGGGGAAGAACTCCCCAGCTAGATGATTCCTGTGGCTGAGGACAATTTTGCAAAGGACAGTGGGTGCATCTGCTGGTGAAAGGGTCTGAATGCGCACCAGTGAAGAGCCTGGCCTCAGTGTGGGACCCTGGCCTTGCAGGTTGCACTGCTCTGCTCTCTGATTGAGGCACAGCCATATGCCTTGCATTGGCTGATGACTTGGAAGAAGAGGGACAGTTCTGCTGGATTTAAAGATAGGTGTTCTGCCCACGAGTGAGAGAGCCACGGGCCTGTAGAGGGGCAGGGAGGGAGAAGTCACCCCAGAGCACATAGAGAGCAGGAGGGAGAGGTAAAAAACACCATACCTCTCTCCTGTTGGCCAAATTCAAGGCAAAACTCACAGACAGGGGCACGTGCAACGCCCTCCTCCATGAAATGAGTAGTCATCAAGGTACAGATGGGACCACAAAGTGCAGGAGACCCACACGTTAGAGAATGTCAAGCATAACTGCATGTCAAGACTAGATTCCAGACTTTAAAACCGAATGCATCAATTGATCATTTTTATGCTCAAACCTGTATCATTGTATAAATATATAATATTACGTTTCTCACTGAAAAAAAAAAAAAAAAAGAATAATGAGTTAACAGAGGAGGCCCAGACTGGATTTAAAACTCTGTCCTCACTGGCACTGGGCCTGCCCCCATCCAGCTGGCTGACTCAGGTGAGTGAGGGCGTCTTGGTGCCATGGAACGGCTCCTCTTCACACAATCAAATCACCTCCCCGTCAGTGAACCAACTCACTGTTTGTTCAGATTGCCCAGACGTTTCAAATGGAGGATTTGCTGTCAGAAATTTAAAAGCATACTCTCTCTCAGTGAAGAACATCTGAGAGGAGCTAGATCAGAGTTGGGAGCTCAGGAAAGTCAAGTTCCACAGGTTTTCTTCGGGGAAGGCTGGAGCAGGAGGGCACTGAGGCCACAGCTACGAAGCAGGGGGTGCATGCAGGCCCAGTGACTGGGGAGGGCAACTGGGGCCTGGTGCACTACGTTGTCCTCTCAGGTGCCAATAGCACATGAGTGTGGGCAATGCCGTGCCCTCACGCCAAGCCCCTGGCTTAACCCATGCGCTAAGCCAAGGAGTGGAGACGTCTTCTGTGGAATTTCTTTCTGTGTTTCTATTGTCTGCGAAAGACCTTTTAAGAAGTCCTTTCCTAGCAGAAAGCAGCAGCCTTCTCTAGCAACCCGAAAAACACATTTTGTACTAAAATGTCATCTTTTCCTTGAAGTGATTATATAACCTAAATTCCTCCAAGAGACTCACTAGCTCAAATCTGACTCAGGAACATGAGTCCCAGCTAACCTCCAAAGACAGCCCTGTGTACCGTCCTTCCAGGAGTCACTTCCCCACTGAATGCAGGCCTGTGGCTCCAGTTAACCAACAGAATGCAGCCAGAGTGACATCTTGCCCGTTTAGGATGTTTCAGAGTAGGCGGCATGGGGAAGGAGAGCTGCTCAGACATCCTGGCACTCTGGCTGAGCCCAGCCTCCCACCGTGCGCTCCAGGGTGCCATCTTGAATCTCCCACATATGGACAGCTTCAGGCAGCATGAGGTGGAGCAAGAGAAATACAGACCCCAGGCCATCAAGAGAAATGAGAAACACTCCCACTAAGCTTGGGACGCTTTCTTCCGCAGAAAAACTGGGATAAATGCCAAAGTCCCTCAAGCGGCTGAGGGAAGGGGTCCCTACTTTTTTACTTCAATGCCTACTGCCAAGTCTGCCCACACCCTAGGACTCTTAGACACACAAGGACCCTCTGAAGCCAATCTGCCCCTCCAGGAGCACCCACATCTAGGCTGACTCTTCTCATCTGTGCTGGTGGCTGGCTGTCATTCCCTTCACCATGAGGCCCCCTACTACTTCTGCATCCTACTTCCAGCTTCCTGCAGCAGAGAGCCAAGACTCTCCCATGCACACTCCATGTTATAGTTTCACTGCCTGCTCTCTCCTTCATCCTCCATCCTTCTTGAAGTTAGTGCTTCTCACTTTTCGCCTTCCTACTGACTTTTTTTAAATGGTATTGTTTCTGTAAAATATAAGTTCTTCAAATTGTCTGGCATCTATATTCCATTAACAGATGTGCACTTGGCAAATGTGCTAGATGATGATGATGATGATGATGATGACGATGATAAAGATGAAAAGGCAAATCCTACCCCAACTCCTACCATGGATATCAAACCAATGTTCCTGCTTAAATGGCTCTGATTCTCCCTCTCTCATGAAGCATTTAAAGTACAGTTATTACAGATTACATGGCAAGGTGTAAGCATGACATGCACACATGCTCCAGAGAACATGGCATTCTTCTACACAGTCAGCCGATGGAGTGAGCTGTCCCAAGCACAGTGCTGGATTCAAAGTATCTCAGGCAAAACGCTGTTTCTCTCCATGAGGAACACTCAGGCTTATCAACAGAACTCCATATTATGTAAGGGGAGCCTTGAGAGGGGAAAGGAGGAAACACGTGGAGAAGGGGGTGGAGACCCAACTGACGATAGGAGCAAGGAAGAGCAGAAGAAGGAACAGGATCTGTTGACCGCTGTTGTCCAAAGAAAAAAGGGATAACATGATGATATCGGTCTAACAGAAAGGTAACTTGGCAGCCAGCGGTATGGGAGGTGAGATAGCAATAGCGGGCAGACATAAAGCCCAAGGCCAGCACAGAGGGGATTGGAGAGCCTAGATCTGAGAAGAGGAGACCTCACAAGCAAAGGTGTGGAGAGAGATAGATATGAAGAAAGACAAGTGTGGAAGAAAGAGACAGGTGTGAAGAGAAACAGGTGGGGGTAGGAGAGAATGATATGGAAAGACAGGTATAGCAGAGACAGGTATGGAAAGACAGGTATGCTGGAGAAAGACTGGTACAAAGGAGAGACAGATGTGAAGGAGAGAGACAGGTGTGCAGGAGAAAGACATTTCGGCAGTAGGAAGGGCAAGGCCAACTTTAAGGGCACTGCTGGTAGTTGGTGACCAGAGAGGGAGCATGGGGTCTAGCCCAGGCTGTTACCAAAGGCCATGTGCCCAAAATTTAGAAAGGCTAAAACTCAAAACGTCAGAATTTAAAGAAATTTTTATTGCTCAAGAAGGCACCAACCGAGGAGATTGGAGACTTAATGGTGCCTCGAATCCATCTTGCTTGCTTAGAATTAGGTTAAGGATTTTTAAAGGGCTAAGGGAACAGGTATACAAAAGTGCTGGTGAGCAATTAGAAGACCTTGGAATTTGGCCATCTATGGTAAGGGGTGTCAACACCAGATCTTCCTGGACAATGAAAAATTGGCTTCTGAAAGGGTTGTGGTATTCAAGTTCCAATTATGTCCTGGTCCTTTAGTTCCAGAAGGTGGGGAGGAGACATTGGTTCTGGGCGCAGCTGGCGAAAGTTTTCTCTGCCCATGGTTTGGCTGCATGACCCTCGGGACTGGTCTACTATGCCTGAAAAATCAACTCAGCAGTTCATTAAATAGGAAAAAATAATTTTGAGCTGATTCTGCCATTACAAGGTCTTACCCCAGCACTGGGCCCTCAGGGG
Organism: Eidolon dupreanum; assembly: GCA_028627145.1. Taxonomy (NCBI): domain Eukaryota; kingdom Metazoa; phylum Chordata; class Mammalia; order Chiroptera; family Pteropodidae; genus Eidolon; species Eidolon dupreanum. Next base: position 92,009,728 of record CM053509.1, read on the forward strand.
GTTTCAGAGGGTGGGATGGCCCCTTGTTTTGGAATAGGCTACCTGAGTGGGCGCTTCTTCTCCATCAACATAACAGGATTCGGAGCAGGGGCTTCCAATGGACAGACGAACTCCCAGCTGCCAAGGCTCTATATGTCATGAAGGCATGCGGCTTCTCCCCAGCCCACATTTCTCTCCAGCTTTTCCAGCCCCTCCAATTGGGTCACGGTTTCTGCTCAGTCTTCTCTATGCCTTTGCAGAGGCTGAGGGCCCAGGGACCGGAAGGCCACATGGGGGAAGAGCACTGGTAGCTCTGGCTCTGACTTGCAAGGGGACTACAAGCCTGGCTTCTGAGGCTACCTGGACAGAGGGGTGGGAGGTAGGGACCCCAAACTCTAAGCCAATGCAGGCTGAGAGTCTGCTGACCTCATTCTCTGGGATTTATCTTGTCATTGATTTTGCCCTACAGAAGCAGAACTTGAGCTATTTGTGGAAATCCAAGGGCAGAACATGAGTGCACAATGGTTTCAATGGATCTCCTGATAGCATTGCCTGACCACCCCCTCCCACCCCCACTGTCCCCATCAGCATCCCCTTTCCTGGAATTTTTTAGCATCAAATTCCTCTCGGGGCCAGGAGTTCCAGGAATTACTTTGCTGCCGTGAATCAGTCTAGAGAACTTTGATCTTGCTGAGAAGGAGGAGGCTTTCTCCAGACTGTTTCTTGTCTTTCAATTTTGCGTTTTATTGTCGTATTGATGTGGCTGTTTAGAATTCTATTTGTCTGTACTTTATCATCATAAAAACCCAACAATTTAAAGTCATCCTCCTGAATTATTCTCACTCAGGGAAGATTGGATGTAAGTGAATGTCTCCCAGGCCACCATCACAGAAGCAGGGATAGCTGCTGAGACCGTGTCAAAAAGCCTAATCAATTCAACCACCACACTGCATAACCAAAGGGCTTACAGAGTGCCACTCAAAGCAATCCCTGAAAGCTGAAAATGTGAGTCATGAATCCCATGTCCCCTTGAGTGATGAAGTAAAACCACATCAAGCACTTGGTATGAGATAAAGAAATGGTCAGTGGTTGTACGATCAGAGCCTGCTTTGGGGAAGAAAAGAAAAAAGCTTCTACATCCTTTTAACAATATTCCCATAACTGACTTTGCTCTCCTGGCCACAGCTTTCAGACCACAAGAAGCATGCTTTTTTGCATTTCATTAATCTGTTGTCCCCACATCCAGAGGCTGGAGAGAGAGAGAGAGATGCATCTCCTCTGGGTAACAGGAAGCCACAAGCAGCCACAAGAAAAAAGGCTTGGCTTTGACCAAAATCTACACTACCAGACAATTAGGCCAGGCCCCAAACGTCATCAGCAGGTTGACCCCATATTCTGGTCACATTCTCCTAGCTGCTTTCTTCCCTCCAGAGAATTCTGTGCCCTGTGGCCCACTACCTGTGTTTGCACACAGCTGGGCCTCAGGTGGCCAGCTGCCCTGGGAGTAGACCCAAGGGCCATTTCCTGGCACAGAGCTTCTAAAATTCTTGTAAGATCCTAAGTGATAAGGATGAGAAAAGCATCTTCTGTTCTTCATAACAAGCCCCTTTAGACCATTCCTGAGTTTGTACTAATGAGGTGACTCTTGGAGGACCCTTAAATAGCTTCAGAACCAGGGTTGGTCTTCACCGGAACAACCATAAGATTAGGCGGTTAGGACTTTCAGCCCCACCTCCAATCTCCAGGGAGGTGAGAGGAGATGGAGATTGAGCTCGATCACCAATGGCCAGTGATTTAGCCAATCGTGGCAACTGATGGAACTTCCTAAAGAACCCTGACAGTGTTTGGAGAGCTTCTGGCTAATGAACGCATTAAGGTGCTGGGAGGGCAGCACACCCAGACACAGCAGGGAAGCTCCATGCCCCTCCACCATACCATGCCCTACACATCTCTTCCATCTGGCTCTTCCTGAGTTACCTCCTTTATAGTAAATTGATAATCTACTAAGTAAACTATTTTTCCTGAGTTCTGTAAGTTGGTCCAGCTAATTATCCAGCCTAAAGGGGGGTTCTGGGAACCCCAAATTTATACCTGGCCATGCAAAAATATGAGCAGTTTGGGCACTCCATTTGTGGGGGCAGTCTTGTGGGACTCACTTTAACTTGTGCGGTCTGTCACTAACTCCAGGTAGTCAGAATTGACTTAAATTGTTGGACACCCAATAGGCATTGGAAATTTGGAGAATCAGTGTAGGAAAACACCACATATGGGAGGCTGGGGGAATGATCTACTTCTTTTTCTACAACTAGCCAAAGAAAACTCTCTACTTTTAATGAACTTGTGTGATTGGGCTTGGCCCATGCACAGTATCTTCTTATTTTAAGATCAACTAATTAATAACCTTAATTACATCTGCAAAACCCCTTAATCTCATCACTGTGGGAGTAACACCAGAGGCCATGGTGGAATGCTGCCTTCTACAGGGGAGGAGCATAAACTGGAACAGAACAAACTGGAGGAGACATTGGCTTCTTGGAAGCCACTAGGATGAGCATGACACACACCAGTTTCATCTGTCGCTAAGCTTCCAGGTGAGCTGCCCAAAGGGCAGCTGCAGGTGCAGGCAGGTCCAGGTCCAACCAGTGGCCCATTGGCCCTGTTCAGAGAGAGCTGCCGTCCTGGATCAGGATGGAAAAGGGGCCTAGGGGCTTCAAGTGTCCTACCAACATAAAGCTGTTCATCTCAGAGAAGGTTTTGTGGGATCTTCATGCTCCCTAACAGAGAGAAACTCTTCCTGTTGCCCTCATTGATTTGCAGCCTGATGCTCTTAACTCAGTTTCAAGGACTTGTTTCTTTATATTCATCCAAACAACCCTCCTTTCTGCATAGAAGACCACTCTGCCTGATGAGCCTGCCCTCCCAAGGGGCAGAGAAATAATGAGGCTCCCAGTTCCATACCAATTCTTCAACACATCATCACTCATTTCTGGTCAGGTTGTATTCCCCGTGATGATGCATCTTCTGAGATGTTATAATGCGTTTTCTTCCTTGTGAGAAAGAACCAGAGGAGCACACAGCCCACTAGTTTCCCCAGAATCACGGCTCTGTTCCAAACTGGAGTTGGCCCAGCATGGGAAGTTGTCTTATTGATTGTGACCTGGCAAGCACACCTGCTTTCACATTGCACCACTTGCCTGATGCCTATCTGAGAAGAGTGCCAGGCACCCCCATTTCCTGCCTTAAGTGAGCCCTGAAGTCCTGGGTACTCAGTTCCTCTCCCCAAGATGACTAGGCCATTAGGTGCTGGCCTCTGTCAGTCATGCTCAGGGACTCAGGGATAGTCAGGAAGATGGACAAGGAAACCAAGTTGTACTCCCATGCCGGCTATTGAGAGATGGGCCTGGTAAGGGCAAGACCAGGACACAGCTGTCCTTTCTACTTCTCCAGGGGCTCCTCCGCCTAAAAGCCTTGCTATTACCTGGCACTAAATCCAGCTCTCCTACACATGTGGGAGGGCCCAAGTCACTCATGGCCCAGGCAGGAAGTGACAGGTGGGCTGGACAGAAGAAAGGACAAAACAATGAAGAGCAAGAGTCAGGGAGGCTGGAGAGAGCCCTGGGAGTGCCATGAAGAGAGGGTCCCACATCCCAGAGACATTCTGATTTGTGGAACCCATGTTTTTCTGGGGTGGGGACACTTCAGCGTCTTCCCTGGGAAATTTCACATAAGTCACCACAGCCCTATGCCCATACGATGAGCCCACTTCAGAGATGAGGACCCTGACCCTTAGAAAGACACAGTGTCACTCTTGCACTGGGCTCTGGGCTAAGCCCCAAGGGCAAGGGTGGACTTCAGGGCCTAGTCAGGAGGGTGCGGAAAATTAACCACCTTGCAGTCAAGGACCGAGTAGTGAGAGGAGGTGATATAGAGGCATGGGCTTGGGTCACCAGGGAAAGAATGGAGTGGGTGTGAGAGCTTGGAAGGGAGAGAGAGAGTCTGGATGCCAGGCTAGGGAGCTGCGACACTGCTGGGAGTTCACAGCTGTGTCTCCAGGGTCTGGTCAATAATTTGGGGTGGAGGAAGGGGAAAACGAGGAAGGAAAACAGGGATCGGGGAGGGGAAGGGAAAGAAGGGGGAAGGAATGAGACTAAGAAGGGATAGAAGGGAGAACGGAGGAGGGAGGAATGGAGAAGCATAACTTGGTATAAAGTAAGAAGTCACTAAAAGTTTTTGGGAGAGAAACACATAGTCACAGCCTGAGAAGGGTTGGACTGGAGAGAAACTAGAAGAAAGAAAATTAGTAGGAGAGGGAGAGAAGGAGAGAGGCAGAGAGCAACTATAATGCCAACTGTGATATATTTGTTACGTGGTCTGTAAGGTTCTCCAAAAATTGACTATTGGTATGGAAAAATGGTGTTGCTATATTCCTGTCTCACCTTTTGTTACTGGTCAAGTGTTCTAGGCTGGAAGAGTGAGTGACCCTAAGGACGCAGGGCACCTGGCTTCACACAGCACTGTCAGACCACTCTGAGTCTCCTTCCTCTGCTAGAGTCTAGGCTACAAGAACTTGCCAGGAGTCCCTGCCCAGGGCAGTGCCCCAAACAGTAAACACCAGCTGAATGAGTGAAAGAATCAATGAGAAAGTGAATGAATAAATGAATATGTGAATGACTGAATGAATGAACAAACTGACAGCCATCTCTCTTACCCCCAAGCCCAGAGGCCGTGGGCCAAGGCCAGCACACAGTGGAAAAGCAGCAGCCCCTTCTAGGCCCAGCTCACATGGCCTCCGAAGGCCTTTGCTGCTTGTTGGGCTGGAATCATGCAGCCCTGGAGGTGTTTCCAGCTGCTTCCAGCAACCACCTCTTCCCAGAATCCAGACGCCAGCAAGCAGCCCTTGCCTCTCACCAATGGTTGCTAACCACAGGCTCCTCCTGGCCTGAAAGAAAGGATGCCAGGTGATATTTACAAACACACCTTGTTTGCCAAGACAAATAAAATTATCCAGCAATTTTTTTCTAGAAGATGAAGAAGGAAAGTTTGAGCTGGATTTAAGAAAAGGGCTACTTACAAAGACCAAATATTACTTTGCCCTTGCGTAGATATCAAAGGTGTATCATAGCTCTGGGCATCTTGAGGTCCCTGGTGGGTCCTGCCCACCAGCTCCACCATCCCTCAACTTGCAGCTCAGGTATGCCAAACAGGACCAAGCCTCAACTGCCCCTAATAAGTTCTCAGTGGCTGGAGAAGGACAATTCCCTTTTGACCTTTGGGAGACACACCCCAATGAGGAATGCAGCCACCGATAGCTTGGAAAACCAAGTAAAGCTCAAGAACTTTGAAAAAAGCAAAAATGACTACTACTCAGTGAGCTGACCCCACAGCCTTGCTTTCTAGCCACCGGCTTTTCTTCTGAAAAACTGCCCCGCCACCCCACTTTTTAAAAGCAGTTCTTTGTAAGCATCAAGAGCAATGCCCATTGTGCTACTGAGGCTAATGGTTTAATAAAACATATACCACGCAAAATTACTGCCTTAAAAAGTAAAACGAATGTCAGCAATGGTTTTGTCCTCCCATTTTACCAGGGAGGGAATAGAGGCCTCTCTCTTCATGTGGACAAGGGTCACCTTGAAATAAAAGACAAGCCTAAGTCACCCTCGCTGGTCTGTGCTTTGGACCTGCAGACAACTGGCATCCATCTTGTTTGTAAGGAAGACTGCCTAAGCTCATCACATGCAGGTCACTCCTGTGCTGGAGCTGCTGCAGCACAGAAAGACCCCACTGCCAAGGTCATCAAGGAACTTGAGGGTATGCAATAGAATATTAAGGAACAGAAGCAGGAGATGACAAAATGCAGGGTGAGATGAGCTGTTTAAAAAAATATTGCATGTATTTACGTATTTCACATTGTATGTACACCTCAGAGGGAAAAGAGGTGAGAAGGAGATATACCAAAATGTGGGGCTGGCCTGTTACAGGCACGTTTACTTTTTTTCTTTTACTTTTTTTTATTTTAAAATTTGTCTACAATGAATACATGAAAGCTTTATAAACTAACAAAGTTATCTTTTGAAAGTAGCCTGCCTTCCAACATCGGCACGCTGGCATCTGGATGTGTGCTGCTGCGGATAAAGTTTGGGGCCCTGGAACAGACAGCCTGGTCCCAAATCCACCAGTCCACTCCGGGTTCTGCAATCTTTAGCAAACAACTTTATTAACTTTTAAGAACTGTTGTCATTTCATTCAGCATTTTCTAGATGCAGAGGACTATGCCCAACAGTCCACATGATCACCTCATTATGTATGTAATTAGCTTATATATGCAGTACCAATTAGGGCTGTCAAAGTATGAATGCAGTAATGTATTTATAAGCACTGTGCATTTTATTACTTGTCCTCTGAGGTATTTCATTTTAATAGCATTGAACACCCGTTTATCAAAAAAAAATTTTTTAAGCACACACTTTGGGGCTGGCGCTGTGTCCAAGTATGCATTTTTTTTCCTTGCAAATTCTCCTGAGGCTTCATCAGGCATCTTTGCTGTAAATTCTGAGAAAGCCAAGTGTCTTAAGAGCTGCCAACTACATGTTCTACAAGGGTCAATCAGCAGGCAAGAAGGTCTGCCCACCTGCTCTGGGCAATGTTCTGCTAAAAATACTCATTGAAAGGTCCATTTTAAGTAATTACGTCCCATAGGTATTTGCTATAGCTTGCTGTGGCAAATGGCCATGATGCTAGAATGCAGGCTGGCATAGACACCCACCTGAAACATTCCACCTCAGCAAGGAAAACTCAGGGTTTAGAGCAGCAAATAGGTAAAATATTAATGCACAAATACAGTTGAATTATTTCATTGAGCCTCTGTCTAATGAGGGGTAAATGTTTTTAATAGCTGATAAATGTAAGGCGTGATGCTTTCATTCTGGGAAGAATAAACTTGTACAGTCCTGTTTCTCAGTGAATGCTTTGAGAATTTAAAAAGTGGCATCCAACAAGGTGAAACGGCCACCTGCAATTGCTTGATAAATCTGTAGAATTTCCTTCTGAGAAAAATAGCAACCTGCCCAGAAGGCTTGGTGGACCCCAGGACAGCTTGTTAACAGCATGCAGCCCCCTATGTGTACTTTCCCTGCTGAAAGCTGCTTAAGTCAGACAGGGGTGAAATCAACACATATTGGTCTAATAAAAAAGATTCACTCAGAACATTTCCCCCTAGATCCTTCTTAAAGAAACTCTTTGCTGAAGATTTAATTTTTTTCTTTTGTAAGTCTTTAAATGGGACTGTGACTATTAGCAATCCTCCTGTGATGTGGGCAGAGAACACTCAGAATAGTAGATAGCAGATGAGGATTGCTCACACCTATTTGTGTAGATGCTGCCTTCCATTTTTGCTCAGATCTTTTAAGTTCTATCACAGCCATGACAAAATGATGACTCAAGCTTAAATGCAGTCATCATAGTCATACAAGATGTTAATACCTTGGTACTTGCTTTAACTACCATTCCTTGGCTCCTGAGAGCAGTCTACCACCATTCTCAGGGACCACAAGAGGCAACGCCTGCAACAAGGCAATTCTCATTGTGCAGGAAGGCTGCCTGGGTCCTAAAAGCTGTTCTGATAAGCAGCTGTTGAAAGGGAGGGGGCAAGGAAAGGCGAGTAGGGGGAGGAGAGGCTCCCATTATCAGGTTGGATGGCCAACCTTTCGCTGTTGCGCTGATGGCTTATCTCAAGAATGCTCCTGTCTTGCAAGTTTAAAAATCTTCCTAAAAGGAGAATAATAGGAGTAGCATTCAAGTCCTGCCTTAATTCCCAGCCACCGTCCATTCCCCTACTTCCAGCACCCCAGAAGCCTGTAATTCAGCCCAGACAGGGGGACGGAACAGGTGCTACCGGAGTTACAGGAGAGGTTCAGGAATCATCTGCAACTCTGCTGACCACCTCCCCTACAGAAAGGATCCCCTACCCTCAATAAAGAGAATAAGTTTTTTTCAGTAAGTTTATTGTAAAATTCAAAGCCGCAGGAGTATAATCCTTTAGAAAATGAAGCATCGCCCGGATCCGTTTTGAAACAGCAATGCAGACTGCTAGGTCCATCAGAGCTCCAGTAATTGTACAAGTCCAGGCCGCCTGGCCTCGCCTTTCCTCTGCTTCCTGCCCACAGCGCAGGCTGCTGAGTCACGCCTGCCCAGCCTGTCTGTCCTTCCCGGCCCTGCGGCCAACGACCCGCCTCCGGCCTTCCTGGGCGAGCAGCCGCTCCCCACACTTGTAGAGTCCTCGACTTGGGGCTGGTGTGCCCCTGCCGCCGCCAGGCCTCCTCCTCGGAGGGACCCGCGCCTCCTCGCTGCTCTCCACGCGCCCCCTGCCTGCCAGTCTCCACGCCAAACTCCGGCGCCCTCCTAGGGCGCATCCACAGAGCCAGCCCCGCGCTAGGCGCCCCGGGGCGTCTCCACGTCGATCAGACCAAGGATCCCCACCAGGCTGTCACTCGGGGAGGGTGATACTGGGCACCCAGTCGTTGACACTGCGGCTCTCCTCGCAAAACAGGCTGAGTTTCTCCAAGGCGGGGTCCTTCCACGAGTCTTCATTGGGGTTCTGCGGGGAGAGCGCAGAGGTCAGCCTGGCTGGCCACTGGTCACCGGCCGGGACGGGGGCGACACCGGGAGGAGAACACTCACCGAAATGAGGATACAGTGCAGGTCTCCCGGAGCACCCGCCTCGTCACCAGCGCCCACGATGGCCGCCAGCCGCTGCACGTCGCCCACACGCACGATGTCGATGTCGTTCTCGCAGCAGAACGCCTGAATCAGCGTGAAGTGGATCTGCAGCGCTATGTCGCCCTCGTCCTCCTCATCGGCGGCCAGCACGCAAAAGGTCACGTTGTCAGGGTCACTGTGCGGGCGGGAAGAGGGTGGTGAGGTCAGGGCTGCGAGCTCCGGGTGCCCCTGCCATCATCACCTCCTTGGTCTCTCCGCCGCTCCCCCAGCCCCCAGTCGCCTCAACCCAGCCGCGTTTATACTCACACGTTCAAGACTTTGGCGGACTCGTAGACGCCAGCAGTGAGGCAGCCCTGGCGCTGCGCCGACAGCAACAGCTCGTGCAGCGCTTTTCCAGCTCCCTGCATCCTGCGGACAAGCCAGCGCAGTGAGCGGAGACTAGTTGGAGCGCGGCAGGGTCCCCAACCGCGAGGACGCACCTCCTGGCTCCCCAGCCCCGGGACGCACCTGAGCGCCCCAGCCCCGCCAACATAACCCCGCCCGCAGCGGGCTCCCACCTGGCGGTCTCCAAAGCCTCCCGCCCGACTAGCCGTGGCCAGAGCATGGCGAGGATCCCCGTGCCCGGAGACTTCCGACATCCAGCGTCAGCTCACCTGGCTGTGCTTTCAGGAACCGTGTCCTGGCAGCGGACTTCTTCCAGAGTCATAGTGCGGTCGGCAAACAGCAAGTTATCCACAAGAGGAGGAGGCGGAGCAGACACAGAGAGAAGGAGAAAGTATGCAGCAAATCCCGGCGCGCCCACAGCCAGCGAGTGCGCCCCGGCGCCGCCACGCGCCCTTATATAGGCTGTGGCCCAGGCGCCGCCAGCTGGCGCAAAGCTGCGAGCCCATTGGCCAGCGCCGGCTTTCTGATGCAAATGAGGCGGCGGCCTGCGACTCGTGCCAGAAGGCCACGTGGGGAGGGCTGCGGGGGATGACAAAGCCTCAAATCTGCCGCTTTTGTCGGGGTGTAACTAGGCAGACTGGAGCCTGCAGATTTCATCTCGTTTTTTTTTTTTTTTTGGTTGTTGTTTCAAGTCCTTAAAAGGAAAAATTACTTTTTAAAAAGCCACTTGCTTGCTAATAAGACGCTGCAATTTGTGCAATGTATCTTTGTAGAATCTAAAGAATTTATTTTGCATTTACTTTAGTTGGTATTTTCTATTTTTGTCTTTACTTTTAATTTAGAGTTTACAAGACTGTTGCTTTGAAACCGGAACTTTAAAAACACGCAACACTGGCTTTAAGCTTGCAAAAGCCCTGGGCGCAGTCTCCTCCAGCTGACACTGACGCCCCCGAACACGCCGGGAAAGCTTTCTTGCACGCTCAAAGACCCGAGCCGACAGCGCTGAAAGGTCCGAGCCAAGCACCCCGCCCACGGTCTAGCGCTGCGGGGCGCCGGGCGCGCGAGCAGATTGTGGCCGGCGCACGCGGCTCGTTTGCATTTCTATGGAGGGCGCACAATAGCGGAGGTCTGGCGTGTGGCGGTTTGCGAGATGGACAATCGAAGCTTTCTCTTCATAGCGACACTGTCCACCTGCCGCTGAGTGGGACGGGCAGGGCGGCGCCCCGCGTGGGGGTCGCCAGGCTGCGTGGCGCGTGGGGGTCGGGGCCGCGTGCCACTTCAACGCCCTACCGTGCGCGCCCCCTACACGCGCCCGGCTACACTCGCGGCGGGTTTGCGCGTAATTCCGCCTTGCCAGGTCCTGGCAAGGATGCAGAGCAGCCGCGGAAGTCGAAAAGTCTGTTGCACTATCTACGCAGCCAGGTGCTCTTCGCTGGGACCCAGAGGCTCCAATCTCCAGGAGCTTGGGGAATGAAGCTATGACTCCTTTTCCCGGGGCGCCATCTGCAGGCCTGGTAGAAAGATTCTGACCAAGCCCCCTTTTCCCCCTCCCCGTTTCTAGTGGCTTCTGGGGGGCTGGCCTCTAACCCTCCAGCCACGGGGCTGTCCTGGGAAGGTCAGCTGAGCCCCATCCAAGATACCCATTAATGAAAGTCAGCGTAAGAACTGTAAAATCCACACGGGGTGGGGGGTGGGCGGGCAGGGGGAGGGAGGTGGGCACGAAATATGGAGGAAGAGCCCATATTTCTTAGGCTATTTTGAAAATGTTTAATTATTTAAATATGCATATCAAAAAAGCTTGTTTTCCAGTAATAGAATAATAAAACTGGAAGAAACCTTGAGAGTTTAATAGACATTGCTGTGATATGACCAATTTGGACCTAAAAGCAGGCACTTTCAGGTGGTTCAACCAGCCCACTTTGGGTGTCTGTATCTCTCTGCACTACATCGAAGTTGCTGGGGTGCACTTGACATCCCCTCCCCTGTTCTAGGCGAGGCCTTGAAGACTGGGCAGGATAGATGCGGGAGGAGAGATTCCTGGAAGCCCAGGCTTGCTGCAAGACGGAGATAATGACAAGGAAAAATAACCGAGTGAGCTGGTAGCTGACGCCCCCCGGTGGCTAGCTAGCAGAGGACAGCTGCAAAATCAGGTCAACTCTTGGATTCCGAGAAGCGGTTGTTTATGATCACCTAAAATTCCTGAAAGCCGGTGTCTCGTCATGGCGGGAAGCAGGCAGCATCAAGCTGCGTTTATTTGCTATAGTTTCCTTTCTTTCTTCCTTCCTTCCTTTCTTTCTTTCTTCTTTCTTTCTCTTTCTTTCTTTCTTTCTTTCTTTCTTTCTTTCTTTCTTTCTTGTTGATATATAAAATGATAGTATGCCTTGATTGGATAAAACTGTATTTTAAAGTGATTGAGACTTAAGTATTGTTCACTTTAAGGAATTAAATATTTCTTAAAATGTATTCCTTCTAAAGCCCCAGGAAATGTTGCAAATAAGACTTCTGACATCTTAGCAGCGTCCCCACCACCACCATGTATAACTCTAGAAATGTGCCTGCACACCAGGCCTCAGCCCCTCCTCCCAGAGTAAGCCACTGGACAGGTCCGACTGGGAGCCAGGCAGTTTCCAGTGGGCACTGAGCCAGCACTGAGGAAGGGGGTTGATTGACAACCCCCTAGGGCTATTCTACTTTGCTCAGATTTTTAAAGTATTCCATTTCAGGAAACCCGCCTTTCTGACATAGAATATGACTTCACATGAGTTTATTAGTCATTCTGAATGGCCCACAGAAGCCTTCACTCATCTCAATTAGGAAAGAAACATTTTATCCAGAGGCAAAGTTGACCCTCTACCAGACACTCCCTGCCCCCACACCCTCACCCCCCCCCCCCGCCCCCCACACCACCCCCACCTTCCCGCAGTTTAGACAAATGTAAAGCAGAAGCTGCTGGGTCTGGGACAGCCCATTTCCAGTCAGAGGGGAGTGAGTAAAGCTGCATCCCATTTCGGGTTACTTTCAGGTGCTGTCCGGCCTGCCCTGTGATAGAAGACTCACTTGCCCGCTGTCATGCCACTGTGCTCCCAAACTGCACTCAGCCAGTGTCTAGCCTGCTGGAGCCCCAAGTCCTGGGAAGCTGTGATGTCACCCCAAGCTCCCTGTGACTTCACCCCTAAACCCTGCCCTGAACCTTAATAATGGGGGCAATAATGACTTTATTAAAGTCATCATGCTCTGTTTTTCAAAGCCTTTGGAAATGTTTGTAGTTTATTTTATTAACACATTCTTGGAAATGCACTTCTCGAATACTCTCATGGCCTGACTGAAATGTTGGCAGAGAGTCTGTTGATTTAGGTATGGAAAGAAATGAGCTTTAAAGTAGTCAACTTTATGAGACAGTCCTTGTTGCAGTTTCCCAAATTATATGCTTTTGGAGAGTGTATACACGGTCTTTAAATAGCAGGTTCATTCAACTTATAACCACAGTCCCACTAGAGGCTACAAGGCCCAGACAGGCCACTCAGAACTCCATGCTGCCTGCAGGCTGCATCCCTTTGGCCTATGCGATGTCTTAAAAAGTCCAAGTCATTGCCACCTTGCAAAATCAGCAGCTTTCACATAAAAATTTGAATTTCCAGCTTCTCTTGGAAAATGAAATTTGACCACCATGTGCCTACAGTCACCACCACCCCCTACACACCACAGTAACTAACCATCTGCCGAAGGGGAGGCACTGGAACCCCAAACTGGGCACTGCTCTCCAGTCCTTACCACATCCTTTTGAGGACATCCCTGCTTCATTCATTTGCATGATCTGCTTGTCCTCAGTAGGGCTTTACATTTGCTATATTTGAAAAGAAACCGAAGTTTAAAATGCAAAATAAAGGAGCCAGGTTCTTAAAAGATGATCTCAAATAGGGCGAGCATTATGTGTGTCCTAGATTTTGCAGGAAGGGTCTCCCACATAGGTACAGGACCCTGAGAAAGCCTGAGTTGGCCCCTTTCCAAATGGCTAGGGTGTTGCTCTCACTTCTTCGCCCCCACCCCCTTTGTCAGCCCCTCCTCAGGCAGGGCAGGCCTCCTTGGATTTCAAAAAGTGTTTGGTTTTTTTCCAAAAAACTCGTGGATTGGGAGGTGGGCAGCAATGAAGAGTCAGTGACAATAATACATTAACCCTAAAAAGAAACCAAATCTTTGTACAATACACACACTGAATACTTAAAATCCAGCAGCGTCATCTCAAATGCATCCCAGCATTTCATAGGCACAGTACAGTGGCACCCCTCATCCACTGCCATGTCCCCCCACCCCTTGAAATATGAGGTCTGTAGATGGGGAGGTTTTAGATGACAGCTGAGAAAGGAAACAGGAAACTGAAAAAGGAAATCCCCACGTAGCACAAGCCAGACCTCCGTGGTCAGTCCCCAGGTGGAGAGGACTTTCTGGGAGGAACACTTATGGGGTGAGCAATTGCGTAGCATGTGGCAGGGTCACATTAGCTCAGTAAAATCCCTGAAACTAATGGGCTGGGGGCAAATCATTCATGCATTTGGTACATTCTCTGTCACAGGTAAGAAATGATTGTGACACATGTTGCAACCATAGGTAGTAACACAGCAGCTCTCACTACAGTTGAAAACCCCTGAGAAGCCACAGATGTGCTGTCCTTCCCAGGTTGGCCATGTGCTCGTCTTCTGAGCCTTGGTTCCCCTATAGGGAATGAATTTCATAGGGAGTTTGAAATTCTCTTTGCCCTTTATGAATTTCACAGGGAGTTTCTAAAGGTCACTCCTGGTCACCATTTGGCCCACATCCGGGTTTTGTTTGGTAAGCGGCGTTCAAACACAACTTACAAATTCAGATCTGACTTGTTTGTGTAGGTGGGAGTGGGTAGCATGCACTTCCCATGTCACCCTAGACATGTCCCAATGTCACATTAGGCCTGCTGGCACATTTAGCCCCTCCTGTTCCCTGCAGACATTTGAGTTTGGGATAAACCTCCTTTTCTAAGAGCATACTGTAAGCTGAGATATTGTGGTCACCTTTTTGAAAACATTAACATATAGAATATAATAGATTAATAGAACTTTCTAACTGAAAGCTCCACTGTATGTTCTGGATAACAATTTAAAGTAAGTATATAAATACACAGAAAAGGCAATATGATAATGGACATTGCAGTTAGCAGAACAGGGCTCAAAGATGGTTTTGCTGCTTATTTAACTCACCTTGAGCGAAAGTTAGTACATGATTTAAAGTATAAGGTGAGAGACTATGCTTAACGTATCAAGTCTAATTTTCTTAAGTTCTCCTAAAGAAGTGCATTCAAAAGTGTATATTACAAGGAAATGTTTATTGCAATATTTCTTCTAATACTGAAAATCAGAAGTCATAACAGAGAATAACTGGTAAATCATGGTGTTTCCATAAACGAAACAATACGAGATATGTTTTTGGTTTGTTTTCTTTCTTTTTTTTTTAAGAGTATTTCATGGTACAGTAGAATCTCAGATATAATGAGGAAAGATAAGGTACTAAATTGTGTGATTCTAGCCGTGCAGAAATATCTAGTGCACATGATTATCATTATACCAAATATCAAAATAGGGATGATGGTGAGGTTTTAGATGATTTTTCATTTTCTTTACCACTCTTTTCTGCAATTAAAGATTCTGCAATTTGATTTTATATAATACAAATTCAAACTTCTCATGGACTATAACATTAGCACCAGACCTCATCAACCTGACTCCCACCTCAGGCATTGTGCCAGGAAACTTTCTACCATATGGTGACAGATCAAGAAGCCAGACATCTGAGGAGCCTCCATATGACCTTTGACTCCTGGACTGCTCATCTTGCTCTGACACTAGTCTGTTCCCAGTTGAGTGAAAATGGTTATATTTCACTAAGAGGTTAACTCCAGAATGACTAGGATGGACAATCTCAGGCAACACACTAGCGGCAAGAAGGAGGGACCAGCAGCCAGACACCTAGGGATGTGTCTTTCCATAGACGTGCAGTTCGCCAAGACATACGTTTTAGCAAGTAGCAACAGATAAAACTCTTTTATTCTCTTTTTAGAAAATATGCTTATTTCTCAGAAATGAGTTACAGCAATAAATTATGAAAATTGTTTCCATTGTTTACATAATTACCTCAGGAATTCTAAAAATTCAAAATTTTTAAGCATACTTAATCTATTTTTGAGACTCTTGTAAGTGCAATTTAATTTTCCAGTATTAATCCATTCAAAAAGAGTGGGGCAAGTCTTGAGTATACTATTATTAGTGGTTATTGGCATTACAATTTTATTTACCAGAGTTTTAGAGAGTTTGGTATGTGCCAGGCATTATTCCAATAACTTTAAAACATCATTTAATCCTCATAATGAACCTGATAAGTAGATACTCTTATCATCATTGTCAGATGAGGAAACGAGCACAGAGAAGTAAGACAACTTGCGGGAGATCACACAGCCAGGAGTTGGCAAAGCTGGGATTGGAAACCAGCCAAGCTGGCTCTGGAGCACCTGCTCATCGCCAAGAGGGGTGAGACAACTTCTCTGTAAAACCTTTTCTAGAGTCATCGGACCAAACCATTTGGTCCACGAAGAATGAGGAGATCATCTAAGGAAAAAGATTTCAGAAAAAATGTTTGGCTCTCCTCAGGAGCTCCTGGTGGTGCCTGTCTCCAGTATCATGATTGCAGGGTGCCATCTTGTGGTCAAAGAGAATACAGCTTTGAGCTGTGTAAAGCAGTCTCTTTACCATGAAGCCTTTGGTGTTCCTAGGAAATCCACAGGCTGTGGTCCCACACTAACGTTAATATGCAGAAACAGCAGCCTCTGGTGGCAATGAGCTCTGATCCCCACTCTGTCATTGATGGGCAGCCTCTGGAAAGTTCGGCAGGTCTAAAGGTTGCTCCTGTAGGGTCTGCTACTTGTAAAGACAGGCAGTGTGAACTGCCATAACAATGGGGAAAACAGAACCAATCATGGAACATTACGTGTCTGCTGCAATACTCCTGCTCACTTTACAGATGGGAAAACTGAGTTTCAGAGAGACTTGGTCACACAGCTAATGGCCAAGCTGGGGTTCTGTCAACCCTTTGCCAGACCTCATGCAAACTTCATGTTCTGCCTCCACACCACTCTGGGGGCAGGACCTGGGCTCACCGCTACGCAGCTTCCCTAAGACGTGGCCCTTGTGACAGTCAGCCATGCACGGGGTCAGGTCCAGGCAGCTCTTTCCCCTGCTTTCCTTTCAAACCAGGAATGCTGAGTCTCTCAGGACTCCTCTGGTGTCCTGATCTCCACTCAGCAGCCACATGATGGAAAGCATACAGATTATTTTTTTCTTACAAACATAGGCAAATTTAAACTTACAGAGAATTACAAGGTATTCTTGATATTCTCCAGAATACTGCCAATTTTGGACACAGACAGTACCCCACAGGACAGGTTTTGAATGTTCTAGGCACATGGGGGAAACTGGGGGGCCGGACAGTGGTAGACATAGAACATCTGGACAGGATGCCACTTGCCACATGACCTCTGAATTTGAGAGAGGGCGCGGTGGCAGGCTGCTAGTCCCTGAAGTCCGTTCTCCCCTATTGCATGGAGTTTCTGAGCTGGAAGCTGCATTTCCTGCTCCCTCGTGGTCACCTGATCCAGCTTTGGCCAGCCAAGTGCGAACTTCCCCTCACTTGCTTAATCAGGAGTTGTTTTCTACCAACTTTCATTTTTTTTCCTCCCTGCGGTTGTGGTGGTGACTCCTGCAAATAGAAGCAGGACAGCCTTAGGGGACAGGCCTGGGTCTCCAACTGACCATGTGAGGCCTAGCTGACCCGCTGGCCTGTAGACCCAGACTGTCATAGTGGGGTGAGACATAAGCTTTAGTCTTCAGTCATTGTGTACTGGAAGTCTTTTTAAAAATCTTAATTTTTCAACACTCTAGAAATAGGAAAGTTACAAGAACAGCACATACCCTTCACCTAGGTCCTCATTTCACTATATTTATCTTTTTCTCTATTCCCCGAACACATTTTTTCCTGAACTACTTGACAGTGAACCTCAGAGATGCTGCCTTATTTCCTAAAAATAAGGATGTTCTCCTAAATCCGTAAACCATAGTAAAATAATCCAAATCAGGGGATTAACATTGGCAGAGCTATAGCTATTATTTAAGCTGTTGATCATATCACGATTCTGAGGTTTGTTCCAATGATGGCCTTTATGGCACAGGAAATCCAAGATTGTGGCACATCCACTTGTCACATCTCTTCAGTCTCTTTTAATCTGAAACCATTCCCAAGTCTGTTTTGTGAAATTGTCATCTTAAGAGTTCAGGCCCCATGTGTTGTCAACTGTCCTGAGACTTGGGTTTCTCTGGCGTTCCCTCCTGATTTGATTCAGGCGGTGCAGGTGGCTTGGTGGTGATGTCACGTCCTCACAGGGCAGGTTCCAGCATGTCTCTGATTGATCTGTCCATATTCCTGGTCTCATACTAGTGGCCTTCTGATCGAAGTGGAGTCTGCCAGATTTCTCCAACATGAAGTTACTATTTTACTCTTCGCAGTTAATAAGTTCTCTTCAGGGAGCTGTTGGGGCCATCACAGCAGATTTGCCTACACAGTAATGGGAACCAGTGCTGCGTTTCTGCTGGAGAACAGTCAGAGCAAACCCAAGCTCCCGACTTCATGCCAGTAGCTGGGTCTGTTACAGTCACATCCTGCCCCTGGTATTTTGGATAGACAAGAGAGTATTACTAGTTCCCAGGAATCATTTTAAACATTAATCTTTTTTTTTAATAGTCCAGAAAGGAACCTGGGTGTTATGTTTACATTTTGCCAGAAAAGTCCATAGCAAGGAATTCATAGTTTCTGACCGACTGGAAATTGCTACATCCTCTAGGACGATTTCAGCTTCCAGGAGATATAATCCGCTCAGTCCCTCCCAATGCCCTGGATCTGAATTCAGGAAACCCCTCTTCCCTAGAACAATCTGTTTAACCCGTACCTGCCTCCTCCCATGACCCCACCCCAGAATCTCAGCCCCTATGGGAAGACTGTGTATGCTGGCCCAAGAGGTGAGGACAAATGAAGAAGGCAGTGGCGGCCCTATTGTATCAGGTGAATAAAGACCACACACCTGCCCTAAGCCTGGGGTGCAGCCCCCACTGCTCTGTCTTCTCCCTGTCCAGCTCTAGCCACCTCTATTGCCCCTGACTCTCAGCACATTTTGACATGGCCTCTGCCCCTGTTGTCACTCACACTTCCCCTTCAGCACCTCTCTCAAGATCTGGCACAGGCCACCCCAAGATACTATGTCCCAGGGAGATGGGGGTAATGCCTCCATCACAAGGACAACTTGCTCAACTATTGTCCCTCACACAGCCCTGGGTCAGGTCCCCATGCACTTCCCCAAAGAAAGGGACTAAAAAAATGAAGGAAAGTGTCTGCTCCCCTTCACTCCAGATGGGAAAGGGAGCTCCTCCACCCAAAAAGATGGGATTCTGGCTTCGCTGGCAAGGGACCACAGTGGTGACACAGACCAAACCCAGGAAAGAGGAGGAGGAATGTTTCGAGAACAGACGAGTGAAGAGAGGAGCCCTGCCACTCCCAGCCCAGCGCCAGGCTCTCTGAAGGTACAAGACAGCTTCCTTATAAGTAAATGGATGAATGAAATGAATTCTGGGGAGGGGAGGAGAGAAGAGATGATATAGCAATGTTCAGTGTGATAAACTCACCTCAGCTTAGCTCAGAAAATGTGCACATTCCCCTTCATAAGTAAATGGGGTGACACTGTACTACCCGCAACTGAATTAGACTGCTCACCTTGGCACCTAGGACCAAAGGGAAGTTAGAGCTTGTTAAATCAGGCTCAAAATAATTCAAACACTGCTCAGCTAGCCATTCTTACACACAGTTTTCCAAAGGGTACCAATTCCTGACCTAGATTTAGACCGTCACAAATAAAACCTCTTCTCAAAATTCCACAGATATGGGCCACGTTATCCCAGGATTCCTTGAAATATACAAATGGAATGTTCCTGCTAGCACTTTCCACGGAGCATTTACTAAGAGTTGCCAGTGTGTTCATATGGGATCTGGGATCTTGTCACTTGCCCAGCAAAGGCTTCAGCAGGGATGGGAGAAATAGTCACTCTGGCAGACCCTACACAGAGGCCTCTTCTCCCAGAAAACCATCCTGCCCATGTCCTTGCTGGAAGGGAAAATTGAGTGGTCTGATTATCCATGAGCCCTTCCTTCACCGCATTCCTTCCAGGTTACAATGCTGGTCACATGACCACTTGTTCCCTCTAGGGCACAATACTAGCCTGTGTGACCATGTCCCTCTGCCAAGATGATTTTGTGCGTGTGTTTGTGTGTTGTCATTGTAATACGAAGCATGTCAGCCTAACAACCCCCACCCCACTGCTCTGCTGGACAGTCTAGAGAATGCCATCACCTCCCAGAGTGCAGCCCCATTGAGGACCCCTGTAACCCAGAAACCCTGGAGGGTGCCGACATGGCGTTCCAGGACCCTACCGAGGGTGGGCCTCTGAGAAAGTTCAAGTGTCCACTGTGTGACCACTGCCTTCTCCAGCCCTCAGAAGCCAGTGTCACCTGGGAAGCTGTAGAGTCCAAGCTCAGAGGCACGTCTTGCTTCAGTATGGGCTCCTGAAGACCCACTGTCAGCGTTTGCATGAGCTGAACTTTGCAAGACCTGAAAGCAGTTCCTCAGGAACATTCATGTGTCCCAGACAATCTTCACTGGTCTTCTCCAAAGGCCAGCTGTCCTTTATACAAGAAGAGGAAGGACAGGCAGGCAGCTCAGCTCCACCCCGGCCTCGGTCATTAATTGAAACCCTCCTATGTGGGGAGCAGCGTGCTGGGGCTGGACTCCGACCTCAGGAAGTCAACAATGGGTGGGAAGTGGTGCAGAATATCCACCAAGTGCCCCCCAACCCTGCTGTTTATCACCTCTTCTTGCAACCCCTGACAGGAGCTCCCGAATGTCAAGGAGGTGGGCATGGAAGGGGGTGGAAAAAGTCTGAAGAATGCAAGTTGTCAGATGAGGGACAGCTAACAGAGCTCCATCAGGTCTGCAGGAAACACACAAATGAGGATACTTGCCCAAACTTCAGATGGCGGCAGTGACCTCGGGGACAGGAAAAGCTGTAGAGCAGCTTCTCAACCTAATACCTGACAGAACCCTCCCCCCGAATGGAAGGGGTGGCAACAGACATGATCCCTTTTTGAACAGGTTTGAAAAATGTTGGATTAGAAGAAGCCTGATACTGCACTGCAAGGTTTAGCAGAGTTTTTATTCTATCACAGTGTATCTTGACTCTCTGAGAGAAAGTTTTGGCATGCCACAATATCTAACTTGTTTGACCACAAACATTTCATCACGAGCCATAAATCCAGGTTCCATGGGACATAAGCTGGGAGTGCAGTGCCCAGTGTCTCCCAGCCCTAACACTGCAGGGGTTTGATTCATACAGCACGGCACTTCCTGAGGAATTCCCATCACTTTTGACCCTGCTAGAAATACAAATTCTCAGCCTCACTCCAACCTCCTGAATCTGGAAATTCTGAGAGTGGCCAGCGATAATAAACCCTTCAGGGGAGTCGGATGCCAGCTTCAGCATGAGAAGCACTAAAATAGGAGACTGTGACAACAGCTAAGATACCTTACAACGTCAACTCTGGGGTCTGGGGGGCTAGGAAGAGTTCTCCAAAAGCAACAACAGGAATTTTAGGGGAGTTTCCTATGGTAGATGATGAGGGTCCCGTGGCCAGCACAGCCTCTCTGCAGAGTGGCAGAGTGCCCTCTCTATGCAGCCTGTCGTCACCAGGCCCAGGAAAGGCAGGGAGGAGCCATCACACACTTACACCATGAAGGATGGAGGCATCCTTCCCCTGGGGTCGAGATTGCAGACATTAACATCAGATAGGCTCAGCCAGCCAGGAGAGAAACCTGAACCCCAAAACCAGTCTGCGGTGAGAGGCTTGTGCAGTAAATGTGCCCAGGTGAGAGGGGGAACAGAGCTGCCCCACCCAGACCCCAGCACACAGACGTTACCACAATGACGTTGCCCCCTCTCCTCATGTGCAGCACATGCTCTGATGGAACTGTTATTGTTGAAATTGGGCCAAACTGAGCAGAAGTAACACGGTGACCTCTGGTAGACTGCTTTTGTGGCAGCTAGTGAGGGCATGCCAAGGGAACGATCTGAGGCTGAGGCCAACTGCCCACTCCCCACCAGGGCAGGGGCTGCCTGCATGATCACCGTACAATTCAACTAAAGGGGATAGGCGTTTTGTAGACCTCATGGATATTAAAGACAAAGTTCAGTCTAGCACCTTCTTGATTGTTTCTTAAATCTTGGAAGTTCATCTAGGGGCAGTGGGTCTCCCCACCCTGGATTGTACGGCCTGGAAGAGGACAGCTGGCCTCCAAGAGGCCTGGATCCAATAACTATATTTTCTAAGAAGGCAGAATTTTAATTTAGCCCTGTATTTTTAACTATGTTGTTAAATAGTAAATAAAATAAGCTTGTTTTCATTTAAAAAAAAAAGAAAAGAAAAAGAAAGTGGGGCATAGAGCCACAACCTACCCAGAGATCTTTGTGACCACCACCTGCACTGACTTACAAACTTAGACTGTGTGGCTCCAAGCATCAAGTCCGGTTAACAGATAGTGCATCTCAGGTGGTGACACTGCCACCAAGCAGGACTTAAGATATATAGGCAGAACAGCCAACATGTCTGGGAACTGCAAAATATGTAGGAGATACATTTAAAAGGGGATATACCCGGTCACGAGACCACCCCTCCCTGCAAGGCTGTGAGGGTGTGGCCGTGTGCCAGCCTGGAAGAGGACAGCTGGCCTCCAAGAGGCCTGGATCCAGCAGGAGGGCGTCCTGAGAACGCCACGTCCTTCACCTGCTTCTTTTTCCTGCCTCACTGCAGCATGAGCACTGCCGATGGGAAGTCAATGTGAGATCAGAGTGGTGGAACACGGAGCCAGCACACAGAGGGGAACCGGACTGGAAACTGGTCCTGACCCACAGTGACTTTGAGTGGAAGAGAACTAAAGCTATCGTGCAAACCACTAGATGTGGAGCTGTTTGTTACTAACCTGTACCGAGTCACGCAAATGCGTGGCTACTCTGGGCTTGTTGCACACCGCTCCTGGACTGCCCAGTGCTGGTTCATCCACCCCATCCCTCGAGCACACAATTCTTTGAATGCCCATTCCACACCATGCCCAGACACAGCCATACCCATATCACCCACGTAGTCCCATCCAGCTGCTGGTCCAACTCTGACGCTTGGGGGCAATGCCCACTCCTCCAGTAGATCGTGAATGTGTTTCCTGTTGACCTGGCACTATTAGATGGTGGAAACCCTCCCACTTACAAGAGGTAAGTGGTTAGGTAAAGCAGGGCCGTGCTGATGCAGATTCCAGAGGACAGGTCAGATGCCCCCTCCCTGAGGCTGCAGGCCAGTCTTCTGGTCAGGTGACAGGTCTCACTGAGAGAGGGTAGAGGGAATGCTGTTGCAGCCCCATGCCTGCATTTGTGGGAACACTAGAGGCTTCTTCCTGTAGCACCTGCCTGTCTGAGGGGGAAGTTGAATATACAGTCATGCCTGACCCATGTTCAGGGCAGGTGTAAAGGGTAGGGAGAGCAGCCTTCGACCAAAGAGAAACAGGACCTGGTCGATAAATCCCTTCACCCTCGGGGAGATGACCCTGAGGCACGGCCTTTGTTGTCTTCCAGAGGGACTGCATCCCAGGTGCCCACATTGATACTCATTCATGTTTTCTTGGCTGATCCGAAATCACCCTCCAAATTAGAAATTGCACCCAAATCCTTAGTGTCTGCTTCTATGTGAATGCACCCTAAGGTAGATGGAGGCAGCACAGACATGGCTACAAGGGGCCTTGTGAGCCAGGCAGCACACACAGTGTGTCTTGAATACAGTACCTTTTCATTCATATGCTCCTGTCCCAGTTTATGCCTGTAAGTGACCATATGATGGCTCAGTTTATGTGCCAACTTGGCTGGGCCACAGAACCCAGATATTTGGTCAAACACTAATCTAGATGTTGCTGTGAAGGTATGTTTTAGATGTGATTAACATGTAAATTAGTGGACTTTGAGTAGAGCAGATCACCATATATAACGTGGTGGGCCTTGTCTAATCTGTTGAAGGCCCCAGGAGAAAAGCACTGAAGTCCCCTGAGAAAGAGGGAATTCTGCCTCCAGACAGGCTACACCAGCAGCAATTCCCTGGGTCTCCAGCCTGCAGCCTGTCCTGCATATTTTAGACCTGCCAGCTCCCACAGCTGTGTAGTATGTGTGAGTGTTTGTACCCCATTGTCTCTGTTTCTCTGGAGAACCCTGACTGATACAAAACCCGGCATGTGGAAGAGCTGATGAATCTGATGGGGATGTTATGTGTTATGTTCTGAGAAGGTCGGGGACATAAATACAGAAGGGAGCACGAAGGGGTCTATGACCAACCAACAGAGGTACCCCCGAGGCATGGACGTCCTCCAAGTTCAGCCAAGACACACTAGAGCCTTGCCTACCCCACTAGTTAGGCGACTTTGCCCACATCTGACTTTCCCAACCCTGATGACCAAAGAGAAGGCGTTTCTCACTTCTCCCTTCCATAGGAGGAGATGGGATGTGGGAATCCTCTCTATTGTCCATGAGGTTGTCCATGTTTTGGTTGGAGTGTTCGCCACTTCGAGGCAGATGGGAGAGAAGAACAAGCACCTTGGGGTGGCCACCCCTGTCTCCCCTACCATTCCAAATGGCTCAACTGCAATCAGGGTCAACAAGTCTTCTATAGAAATGGACCACACCTCTGTTCACTGCACAGAAGACACAGTGTCATGAGGAAGGAGCCAGGCAAACTCTACTTTTCCCTCTTGCCTGTGGGAGAGGAGGGTACAGCAGGTCCTGCATGCACTAGATGAGCAGGCGGTGATGGGATACATGTCAGGTACAGTCACTGTGCTAATGCACACACTGCCTTCTGAGTAAGGAAGACAGTGTGCAGCCAAGCATAAGGTATACTCACAGCCTTCAAGTGAATGTCCCCAGAGATGTCCATGACCAGGGGTCTCAAATAAGCCAGGACAGACTATGCCGGCCACACTGCCCTCTCAAAACACCACAGAAATCCCAGCAGCTCACAGAGTCACAGCATGAAATGAAAGACCCTATGGTCAGAGAGGACCTCTTTATCCCAAAGCATTGGGATTCAGAGAGGAGGGGCTCCAGCGTAGCACTGAGGTCAGTGGGGGAGGTGGCCACATGTGAGTGTGCACACAGTTGCCCAATGGCCACTTCCCCTTCGGTTATAGTTGCAACAAGAGCTAGAAAGAGCCTGTGCAGCTCTCCATCAAAGGACAGACAAGGACTCCTCTACCTCTTTGCACTGGGAGAGCATCCCTGTGCTGGGTGAATAGAAGCCCCAAAATCCACATCCACTGGAACCTGTGAGTGTGACTTTCTTTGGAAATAGGGTCTCTGCAGATGTAATCAAGTTAAGGTGAGGTCATACTGGAGTAGGGTGGGCCGTGGGTCCTAACCCAATGACTGTTGTTGTTATAAGAAGGTAGAAATTTGCACAAAGACACAGAGGAGAAGGTCATGGGAAGACAGAGGAGAGATTGGAGTGATGCATCTACAAGCCAGGGAACACCAAAGACTGCTGAGAACACCAGAAGCTGGAACAGATTCCGCACTGAACCCCAAAAAGGAAGCAGCTCTGTCAAAGCCTTGATTTCAGACTCTGGCTCCAGAACTGTGAAGAGAATAGATTCCTGCTATTTAAGCTGTTCAATCTAAAATATTTTGTTATATCAGCCCTAGAAAACCCATACAATCCTTAAAGGATTTTGTGGTGGTTTTAAAACATGTTCAAAAATTCCAACAAAAGATGAAGCCCAGTTCCCCTTGGCTCAAACACATGTCTTGCATCTGATGAACAGAACTGAGGAGAAGTGATGTCGCATGGCTTCTGAACCCAGGGCAATAAGAGGAGACAGCCTGGCTCTCTGGGCAGACTCATGCTGGGGTCCCAGACACCATGCTCCAAGGGAGCCCAGGCCACATGGAGAGGCCACATGTTCTGGCCAATAGCACCAGCTGCAGTCCCAACTGAAAGCTAGCTTTAGTCTCCAGACATGGCAGTGGAGAAGCCTGGGGATGACTCAGCCACAGTGACTGCCACCGAATAAAACACCCCAAGAGAACACTTCCACTACTGCTTTTCAGCACTCGGCTGGGGGATGTTTGTTATGCAGCAGTGGAGAACTGAGGCAGGCAAGCCTCACCTGGGGCAGAAAAGAGAGTAAACACCTTGGAATTACAGTCAGGGCAGATGCAAAAGGAATCACAGGTTAAGGAGGAGAGCCCAGACTGGAGGTGACAGAGGCTGCCAGTCAACGTGCAATGTGCAGGAACATAATCCAGACAGACCTTAATTCTCAGAAACCCTACCTCCTAAATCCAAAGAAAGGACAGCTTTCCCAGCAGCGCCAAGAACGTGAAAATATCCTCTCTCACAAGGAGTCAGAAGGAAGAAAGAGCCTGCAGGGTGTCCCTGCCTCTGTCACACAAAGGCCAGGTCGGATCAGGAGACAAGTCACATCCACCCAAATCCCACCTTTCAGGGCAGCCTGCTGCTTCTTCAGTTACATTCGAAAGTGGAGGGAGGAGTGGTTGTGAGTTCCAGAAGAGTGGTTGTGAAAGAGCAGGAAAGGCAGCAAACTTGGGGACATGGGGCCGCCACAGAGGTCCTTGGTGAAGAAGGCAAGTTGCCTCCATGGTCAGGAGCCACAGAGCGCTATTTGGTGCAGTTGAGGGAGTTGTTGGCTGCAGGGGGAGGGTCTGAGAGGGGGTGTTGTTGGGCTCCAGGGCTCAGGGAAAGAAACATGTCTCCTGTCATTCCTGGAGGATGGAGGTCATCCCAGTGTGCCAGGGCAAGGGTATTGATATTTGCACTCTGTGAGGAGAGGACATTCCCTCTGTGACCCAAGACAGGTGACAGAGCAGATGTAGAAATAACTCCTGTGAGAACAGAGGTGACCAGCCCTGCTGGACACCACCCTTAGAGGTCAGTAAGGAATTCCAGGTGGCTTCAATTGCTGTGGCTGTGGGGTCTTCTTTAGCCAAAAGTGTCATTTGACCATGTTGACAGAGCAGTCAGACACACCATTGGACAGACCTTGGTGCTTATCAGAATGACAGAAATGTTCTATATCACAATTTACAGTGGTTACAAGGCTATCTTGTAGCCATAAAACATATAAGAATATTGTACAGTCTCAGGGTTATTTGCTTAAAATGGTGAATTTTACCCCCATAAAAATGACTAAAAG
Organism: Eidolon dupreanum; assembly: GCA_028627145.1. Classification (NCBI taxonomy): domain Eukaryota; kingdom Metazoa; phylum Chordata; class Mammalia; order Chiroptera; family Pteropodidae; genus Eidolon; species Eidolon dupreanum. The sequence continues at coordinate 92,036,219 of CM053509.1, forward strand.
GGGAGAAAAGAAGTATTTTTTAAAAACACATTTTTAATTTAGGGCCACTTTGGAGAAATTTGAAAGGAAGACAGTAGCTTGAGGATCACATTAAATTTAAAAGATTTAAACTGTATCAATCTAAAGCTAGGGCATCAAAAAACTGGGGACAGAGCACCATCTAGTGGTAGAATTGCGTAGTTGAAATATCATACTAGATTTACCCTAGAAATGCCGACATTGTAGTCAGTTGAAAGATATTAATGTTACGCTTTAACATAAAAGGTCCAGAAAAATGTGTTTTGCTTAATACCCAAAAATAAATTTTTAACAGTTAACACCTCCTAGTAATAAAAAGTTGAGACATCTAAAAAGAAGAGAGTATCACCTAATTTTGAACAACTAAAATCAGGCTTCAGAGATACTCTCATTTAATTAGAAACAAAACAAAATTGCCTACTATTGCTATTATTTAACATTTTCCTGGAATTTTTAGCCAATGCAAAGATTAAAAATAAATAAAGCAAAACAAAACATGATTATTTGAAAGGAAAAATAAAATTATCACATTTGGAAGATAATGGAGTAATGTACTTAACAAAACATAAGAAAATCATCTTAAAATGTTTATAATGCATTAAATTATCACATGTTAGATTAAAAGGATAAAAATTAATAGCTTACCTATAACACAACAATCACAAAATATAAGCTATAATGGGGAAAGTTTCACTTAATAATAGCAGAAGTAATAGCAACAAAAATACATAAAATACCTATAAATAATCCTAAAAGCAATGGCTAGAGCCTAAGAAAGAAAAGTGTCAAAATTTACTAAATGATGTGCCAAACAGTTTATATGATGAGACATATTATGTCCTGATGGAGAAATTAATAGCATGTATCTGTCCCTTCCCTTCATTTATCTTATACATTTTATAAAACTTCAAAGACATCAGAGTAATATAGAACTTATTCATATAATTGATGTTAATCTAAATGCTATATGTGTATATATCCATAAATAATGGGCTGCATTGTATTGATTTCTTCTTCTTCTTCTTCTTCTTCTTCTTCTTCTTCTTCTTCTTCTTCTTCTTCTTCTTCTTCTTCTTCTTCTTTTTGGCGGGGGGCAGTACACCTGGCATCACATGGAATGCACCTTTTTGCAACTTGCTTTCTTGTGCACAAAATTACCATTTTGAGAAGCATTCATGTAACTACATGTGGTATTCTATCCTCGGCATGCACCCATATATTCATTCTCCTGTGGGTGGACATTAACCATCTATCCTTTATGGCTAGCACAGCTGTGGCTACCCGTCTCAAACCTCCTGGTGCACACATGCAACATCTCAGAGCAGACTTGCTAGGGCGTGGGCATGAGCCCACTTAGCCTCACAGATGGGAGGAACTGCTCTCCAGAGAGGCAAAGCATGGAATTATCTCCTTTTAAAAGCTGAACATATGTTAAGGACCAAATTGCATCCCCTCCAAGATTCGTACTAACCCCCAATGGTGGTATTGGAAGGCTTTAGGGAGATAATCAGGGTTAGTCCCCTCTTATCGGTAATTTCTCTTTCCATAGTTTCAGGCACTCACTGTCCACAATGGTCCAAAAAAGTTAAATGGAAAATTCCAGAAATAGACAATTCATAAGTTTTAAATTGCATGCCATTCTGAGTAGTGTGATGAAATCTCAGACTGTCTAGCTCCACCTCTCCTGGGGCCTGAATCACCCCTTTGTCCAGCTTATTCACAAAGTACACACTGCCCACCC
>CM053509.1:92038477-92071707 GCA_028627145.1 Eidolon dupreanum
ATCAGTAAATGGGCAGAGAGGATTAGATAATAAGTGTAGAAGAAAGGAATTAAAATAATGACAAATGGAAAACAATACTGGGGCCTGTGAACAGACACTGAAAAGGCAGTGAGTAGCTCTCGGCCTTGTGGATTCGCTCTAGTAGAAACTGTGAAGTGAAAGTCATTAAACATCAGACCAGGAAAACTTTTCTAGAGTTTTGGCTTTACTGCTAGAAAGTTTCAATTGTTAAAGCAAATGGATTAACCTGAAGAGTAAACAACACGATTGAACTATAAAACAAAATATATTTATGAAAACAAAGCAGAACCCATCAGAGCATTTAAGGACAATAATAGTCCAATCAAAACAAAGCAAAATGAAATATCCTTTCCAGGAGAAAAACTATTGAGTTGTCTGAATACAAGTGCATTGTGCAATAACAAAAGTGAAAAAGACATACTTTGAACCAAAAGTTTTTCCAAATCACTGAGTCATAAAAATTGGGCAAATAACATATTATGGATGGAAAGCGAATGAGAATTGGTAAAATTAAGCAAACTAAATAAACCTGTCATTCCAATAAGCAATTTTAATTGACTTAGTTGACTATCTCTGAACAGTAGTATAAGTACTGAGCCTTGTTGAATGTCGGCACAGTTAGTTCAGCAGAATTTGGGAATCTCCATCCCATGATCAATGCTGTGGATGTCAGAAGAGTCTAGCTGAGCAAGCCTCACAAGTCCCCAGATGACTGTCATGCAGGCAGTGGTCTTTAGACAATGGTACAGCTTTGTGCTTCCAATCAAGACACAGACTTGGGACCCCTTTAGTGACAGCCAGAGCAAACTAAAGATGGCACCAATGATGTCAAAACTCCATCAGATGACTTGAACCTTATTGGATGTTTTATTAAATAATCGCCCTACTGATTTCATCACCTGATATGCAATTTTTCAATATAGAGATTTGTTTATTTAGAAAATAAAAAAGTATATTTTTAATTTTGAGTTTCTATATTGATGTATCCATCTTTCTGCATTGCCATGCCAGTGGTTGAACAGCATGAGTACCCACTCCTTCAGCTCCATGTCCAGCCAGCCCACCTCTGCAGTCAGCTCAGCCACCCTGGACGTGCTCTCCCCAGCCTCTGAAGTTCTGGCTCCTATCTCTAGCACACTCCATCTCGGCCTCTCACTTTGCTTGTTCCCAGGTGCTGGTGTAGGAATTAGTCCCCCACTGAGTCCTCCCTGACCCTGGCTTTGGGAGACCCCTGATTTTACACAGTGCTCCTCTATCAGAGTTCATCATTCTCGGTGTCCTTTCACATTTGTCAGTCTCTCCCTTTGTTTCTTCTGGTTACAACTAAGTCACCCAAGGCCCAGTAGGAGCTCAGGTAGGAGGTTAACCAGAGTGTCTGTAGGTCTTTGCCATGCTGCTCTGTCAGGTATTGCCACCTGCAGCCGGAGAGGCCCAGGGCAGCGTGCGGAAGACCCCTCTTCCTCCACCAGGACCTGTGGTCTTTCTGAACAAGCTCCGTTTCATCTGGGAACCCGGGAGGTGGTGCCAATTCTATCTCTAGGGACTATTTCCTTCATCCTTCCAACTCAGGGAGTCTGCCCTTTCGAATTCCTTCTCTCTCTCTAGATACCCACACCTGAGACTTGAGATTATTCTAGAAACTTCAGTCTTTCTCACTGACCAGCTCTGATTGACCACCAAGTTTTTTACCTATCACCACCCACATCTCTCCTGTCTCTCTGTCTTAATCCATTTGTGCTCCTGTAATGGAATACAATCATAGACTGAGTGGTTAAAAAAAAACAACAGACATTTCTCACCATTCTAGACTAGAAATCTGAAATGAGGGTGCCAGCAAGATTGTGTCCTGGTGAGAACCGTCTTCCAGGTTGCAGACAGCTGAATTCTCACTGTGTTCTCTGTGGCAGAAGGAGAGGCTCTCTCTGGGGTCCCTTTTATAAAGGCACTAATCCCACCATGAAGGGTCTACCCCCCTGACCTACTAACCTCCCAAAGTTCCCACCTCTGAACACCACTGCACTGGAGGTTAAGTTTCAACATATGAAATGGGGGATGGGGTGCACAAATATTCACACCATAGCATCTCCCCGCCCCTACTGCCCCCACTGTTCTTCTTCACTTCACGAGGATGAGCATAATCTTCATGGGCACCTGCCTCTCCCAGCCCACTGTAGCATTCACTCTGCTGCTGGGTTACCTCCAAATGCTGCAAGTCTAGTCAAGTTGTATGTTGGAATGTTCCCTAGTTGACTGGGTCAGGCAGGGTATGGTGTCCACAGCACTCCCCTCCCTGTGGTTGCAGCCTAGTGCTCTTCACTGACCCCCTGAAGTTTCCATGATTAGATAAGTTTAAGAGAGATTCACAAGCACCAAATTTCCAGCTTGCCCTCACTCTCTTCTGATCTTGCTGATCACCAGACAATGCAGGCAAATCCATGGTGGCAGGAGCCAAACAGAGATAATGGCCTTGTGTCTTCTTCCACAGCACCTCCTTCTTTGTGCCACATTGGAAGCCCCAACTTGTTCACCATGCACACCCCAGCTCCCTTACAGGCCTTCCCATCCCAGCTACCATAGACCGTGTAGGTTCGTTCCTACAACACATCCCCCATCCCATAACTTACAGAGTGGATTTGCAGTCCTGACTCACTCTTGACTAATACATGTCATTCTCCTAACTAGATGACAGGTGGAACAGAATATTCAAGGTTCCCTGAAGACATTTGTGCTTTTGTGTATACTTTTCCTGCTAACTGCAATTCTCAACCCTACTGCATGTACCTGAATAACTACTGTTTATCCTTCAAAACCCATCTTGAGAGTCACTGCCTCCCTGATACTTCCTTTGGGAGAAAATGCTATTGACTAGGAAAAGAGTATCATCAGTATGACTGTGGTTGTAAGCAGCAGAAACTGAATCTGGTGAGCTTAAAACAAACAAAAAATACTGAAAGACCATAATCATGGAAAATCTAGTCAGCCATGTCTGAGAAACATAGGGTCATCAGTAGCCACATAAGCCAGCTCTTTGGAACATTCTGCAGGATGGCTCAGCTCTAAGCCATCTATCTGTATCTTGGCTCAAGATGCAAATTTTCTGAAACCAAAAGAAAAGCACCTTATTTGCAACAGGCTAAGGACCATTATACAATAAATCTTCTTGCTGGGGGGAAAAAAAGCAGAACACATTTCCATTAATGCCCAGGTGGAGAAATAGTCCATTAAACACCATGAACAACCAAGTTGACAAGGCATCTCAGAAAGAAAGAGAAAAATCTCCAGAAAATAATCTTACAGACATAGAATCATGATATGTGACTTAAATGACAGAAAATTCAGGATGGCACTTCTGAAAAAACTCAGTGAGATCCAAAACAAATCATATCAACAATTTCAGAAATTGAAAAACCAACTAGATGAGCAGAATGAGTTCTTTAGCAAGGAGATTGAAACTCTCAAAAAGAATCAAATAGACCTTCTGGAGATAAAGAACACACTGCAAGAGTTGAAAAATGAAATAACAAGTTTAGGAAATAGAGTTGACCAAATGGAAGAAAGGATCAGTGATATCGAAGACAAATCTAGAAATAAATCAGAAGAAGAGAGAAACCCAAGAATGAAAAATAATGAAAGAGAAATACAAGAACTAGCTGATATCAGGAGAGGAAACATAAGAATAATGGAAATTGTCAAAGGGGAGAAAAAGGAGCAGGGTCTAGAAAGCATTTTCAGACAAATAGATGACAAGAAATTCCCAAATCTAAAGAATGAGCTGGAGCTTGAAATTCAAGAAGTCAACAGAACATCCAATTATCTCAACCCAAAAAGGCCTTCACCAAGACACATCATATTGAAATTATCAAAAATCAATGACAAAGACAGAATTATCATGGGAACCAGGGAAAAGAAGATGGTAACCTATAAAGGAAAACCCATTAGATTATCATCAGACTTTTCAGCACAAACCATACAAGCCAGAAAAGAGTGGAATCAAAGATTCAAACTATTAAACGAAAGGAACTACCAGTCAAGAATAATGTATCCAGCTAAGCTCTCCTTTAGATATGAAGGAGAAATTAAGACCATTCCAGACATACAAAAATTGAGGGAATTCTCCACTACGAGGCCTGGATTACAGGAAATACTGAAAAGGGTCAGCACACTTAAAACACAATGGCCAAAAAAAAAAACATAACTACGAGTAAGATGACTGGCAGGCAGATAGAAGCAGAGGCGTGAAAATCTTACTACAAACAGGGTATTATAAGCTTAAAATAAGAAGAGATTTGGTATAGCGAGTTAGTAATGAATGTTCAGCATACATAGGGACGAACTGAGACAATAATGACTGAAAAGGGGAGAATTCAAAGATCCAAATTTGCAAAGAGGAATGGAGATAAGGCACATACAGAAAAGAGACAACTGTATCTATATGACTATCCTTTTCATATTTGTAATGGTAACCACAGGCCAAAGATTTAGAACCAAAGTATATAACATAAAATAAGAAGAACCAGAGGGAAAACCCACAAAAGCCAACCAAAATAAAGAAAACAGAAACACAATGACACGGAAGCATTGGAAACACTGAGCTACCAGAAGGCAAAAGATAAAATGGCTATAGGAAGACCTCATATTTCAATAATCACCCTAAATGTAAATAGACTGAACTCATCAATAAAAAGGCACAGAGTTGCAGATTGAATCACAAATCAAAACCCAACCACATGCTGCCTATAGGAGGCATATTTAAGTTCCAAAGACAAATATAGACTCAAAGTGAAAGAGTGGAAAATGATGTTTCAAGCAAATAGCATCCAGAGAAAAGCAAGAGTAGCAGTACTAATATCAGATGAAATAGACTTCCAAATAAAAAAGGTAAAGAAGGATACTGAGGGACACTTCATAATGATAAAGGGAATCATGCACCAAGAAGACATAATACTTGTTAATATCTATGCTCCCAATCAGGGAGCCCCAAAATATGTAAAGCAATTACCAACAGAACTAAAGAGAGAAACAGACCAAAACACTCTCATAGTAGGGGACCTAAATACCTCACTGTCAGATATGGACAGATGATCCAAACAGAAAATCAGTAAGGAAATAACATCCTTAAGTGATACATTAGACCAACTGGACATAATTGACATTTACAGAGCCTTTCATCTCAAAACAGCTGCTTATACATTCTTCTCTAGTGTACATGGAACATTCTCAAGGGTTAACCACATACTGGGACACAGAGATAGCCTCAACAAATATAAGAGGGTTGAAATCATACCAACCATATTCTCTGATCATACTGCTTTGAAGCTGGAGATCAACTGTAAAAAGAAAGTAGGAAGAGCCACAAATACATGGAGATTTAACACTATGCTACTGAAGAATGACTGGGTCAGAGAAGAAATAAAAAAAGAGACCAAGAGATATACAGAAACAAATGATAATGATAGTACAACATATGAAAACTTTTGGGACATGGCAAAAGCGGTCATAAGAGGAAAGTCCATATCATTATAGGCCTATCTCCAAAAACAGGAACAAGCCCAGATAAACAACCTAGCATTTCATTTTAAAAAACTAGAAAAGAAAGAACAAATGAAGCCTAAAATCAGCAGAAGGAAAGAAATAATCAAAATTAGAGGAGAAATAAATGAAATTGAAAAAAAAAAGAAAAACTAAATACAACCAAGAGCTGGTTCTTTGAGAAGGTTAGTAAAATTGAAGAACCTCTGGCTAGACTCACTAAAGGAAAAAGAGAAAGGACACAAATAAACAAAATGAGGGATGAAAGAGGGGAAATTACAACAAACACTGCATAAATACAAAGGATCATACAAGAATACTATTAAAAAGTCTATAACACAAATTTAATAACCTAGAAGAAAAATAAAACCTTCCTAGACTGAATCAAGAAGAACTGGAAAAATCTAAATAGACAGATCCTCAGTATGAAAATTGAAACAATCATTAAACACCTACCAAAAAGTAAAAGTCCAGGACCAGATGGCTTCACCAGTGAATTCTACCAAACATTCAAAGAAGATTTCATACCTATTCTCCTCAAACTCATCCAAAAAATCAAAGAGGAAGCAACACTTCCCAACTCATTTTATGAGGCCAATATTACCTTGATACCAAAACCTAGTAAAGATAACACAAAAAAGAAAACTACATACCAATATCTCTCATAAACACAGATGCAAAAATCCTAAATAAGATACTAGCAAACCAAATACAGCAACATATTAAAAAGATTATACACCACGATCAAGTGGGCTTCTTCAACCCAGGGGCACAAAGATAGTTCAACACATGCAAATCGATTAATGTGATACACCACATAAACAAATTAAAAAATAAGAATCATATGATCATATCAATAGATGCAGAAAAAGCCTTCAACAAGATACAGCATCCATTTATGATCAAAACACTTAACAAAATCGGTATAATAAAGCCATATATGACAAACCCTCAGCCAACATTATACTTAATGGTGAAAAACTAAAATCCTTCCCTCTAAGATCAGGAGCAAGGCAAGGCTGTCCACTATCACCACTGTTATTCAATATAACATGGGAGGTCCTAGCAAGTGCAATCAGACAAGAGAAAGATATAAAAGACATCCAAATAGGAAACAAAGAAGTCAAACTGTCAGTATTTTCAGATGACATGATTTTCTATATAGAAAACCCTAAAGATGCCACAAGAACACTACTAGAAACAATAAGCAAATACAATAAAGCCTCTGGATATAAAATCAATGTTCAAAAATCCATAGCATTCCTATACTCTAATAACGAAGTGTCAGAAAAAGAAGTGAAAAAAATAATTTCTTTTGCAATTACAACAAAAAAAAATAAAATAGCTAAGAATAAATCTAACGAAACATGTGAAGGACCTATATAATAAAAACTGTTAAGACTCCATTAAAAGAAATTGAAGAAGATACAAAGAAATGGAAAGATATTTCATGTTCTTGGATTGGAAGAATCGACATAAGTAAAATGACCATATTACTTAAAGCATTATACAGATTTAATGCAATCCCCATCAAAATCCCATCAGTATTTAAAAAAAAAAATAGAACAAAAAATCATCAGATTTGTAGGGAAGCACCAAAGACCCCAAAATGCCAAAGCCATCCTGAGAAAACAGAACAAGGCTGGAGGCATCACTTTGCCTGACTTCAAATTATACTATAAAGCAACAGTAATCAAAACGGCATGGTATTGGCAGAAAAATAGACACATGGACCAGTGGAACAGAATCGAGAGTCTAGAGGTAAACCCATATTTATATGGGTAAATAATTTTCAACAAAAACACCAAAAATATACAGTGGAGAAAGGAAAGCCTCTTCAATAAGTGCTGCTGAGGAAACTGGAAAGCTACCTGCAAAAGAATGAAACTAGACTGTTGTCTATCATCACACACCAAAATTAACTCAAAATGGATTAAGGACCTGAATATAGGACCTGAAACAATAAAATGCATAGAAGAAAACACAGGAACTAAACTCAAAGACCTTGGGCTTAAAGAGGATTTTATGAATTTGACCTCAAAGGCAAGGGAAGTAAGAGCAAAAATACATAAATGGGACTACATTAAACTAAAAAGCTTCTGCTCAGCAAAAGAAACCATCAACAAGGTAAAGAGACAACCATCCAAAATGGAAAATATATTTGCAAGCAACACCCCGGATGAGGGCCTAATATCCAAAACATACAAAGAACTCATACAACTCAATAACAACAACAAAAAAAAACAATCCAATCAAAAAATAGGCAGAGGACCTGAACATACACTTCTCCCTAGAGGACATACAAATGGTCAACAAATATATGACAACATCACTAGCTATTAGGGAAATGCAAATCAAAACCACAATGAGATACCATCTCACACCTGTTAGAATGGCTATAATCAACAGGACAAGTAATAAAAAATGTTGGAGAGGATGTGGAGAAATAGGAACCCTCATACACTGCTGGTGGGACTGCAAATTGGTACAGCCACTATGGAAAGTGGTATGAAGATTTCTCAAAAAACTAAGAGTTGACCTACCATATGATCCAGCAATCCTTCTACTGGGTATTTACCTCAAAGACTTGAAAACTCATATTCAAAAAGATATTTGCACACCGATGTTCATAGCAGCATTATTCACAGTGGCCAGGACATGGAAGCAACTGAAGTATCCTACAATAGATGATTGGCTAAAGAAGCAGTAGTACATATATACAATGGAATATTACTCAGCCATAAGAAGAGATAAAATACTGTCATTTGCAACAACGTGGATGGACCTCAAAATAATCATACTAAATGAATAAACCAGAGAAAAAAGGTTGAAAATCACATGATATTATACATGTGGGATATAAACCTAAAAGCAACAGATGAACAGGACAAACAGAGACTCATGGACAAGGGCAATGGACTAGTGGTTACCGGAAGGAAGAGAGAAGAGGGGAGGGGGAAAATAAAAGAATAAAATGCAAAAAAAAATTATGTATATATAGTATGAAAATAAATAAATAAACTGGCATTTTAAAAAAAGTTACAAATTTTCAAGGAAGAATCTGACAGCTCTCTTGGGTCTTGTGGTCATGTTGTAGTGAGGGTGGCCGGTATATCCGCCCCCTGTACTGGGAACAGAATGTTTTTCTTGTCTAAGGAGGAGTGACTCTTAGGTGACATTCACCATAAAGTGAGTGGACTTGGTAGAGCTTCCTGAATTGATATTCCAGCTCTGCCACATCTCCTCAAAGACACCTGAGACCAGTCCTTTAGCATCTCTGAGTTTCTGTTTTGCACGTGCAGTGCTGTGCAGGGTTGACAAGAGAACCAGAGGGGAATATTAGTTGTGTTTCTTATGATAGCCCATGTAGTGTTACCTGGGCCGCAGTACTTGTGTTCTTGTCTGCCAGCAAACTTGCCTTTCCTACCAGACAGAGGGGTGAGTCACAGAGATAACACTGCAGAAGAGAAGAGTTGGAAAAAACAAAAAAGCTGATAAATATGAAAAATAATAATTTTATCTCAATTAATTATAATTTCTTTAGAAATGTCAAATAGTGTGAGGTAGAGATCTGATTTTATTGTACTGGTGACTTGTCTCAGAATTACTTAATAACATGTTCTTTCACCACTGGTATGCAATGTCTCTTGTTATCTGATAATAGTCATGAGAAACAGAAAACCCAAAGCAAGGGGCTTAAGCAATGAGTGGGAATGTCCTGCCTATCAGCACACAGACTAGGCAAGGAGGCTCTAGCCGGTGTGAATCTGAGGTTCATGCCCCCTAGGACTCTGCCCCACCTCCATGTGACATCATGGATCTGCTTCACTCCATGTGTTGCCTTCATTCTCTGGATGCTGCTTCATTGGAGCAAAAAACAGCTGCCATGGTTCCAGAAGTTGCAACCTAATGTCAACCATCCAGAAGAAGCATGTGTCTCAGAATTTCCAAAACTCCGTGAGCTCCACTCTGGGAACAGGGACCATGTCCACCTCTGAACAGTCATCAGGCCCCAGCATGAGATGGAATGCTGATGTTCTACCTGCCAAGAAGCAAGACCCACTTCTAGAGATAACAGGGAATCAACTTCCCCAGAATCACATGGATTGCTGGTGGCAAGAGGCAGGACTGAATAGATGCTAAGGAACAACAAATAGGTGTTCGCTGCACTCTCACTTCTCAGGTGAGGGCTTAGATAAGCAACAAAGTCCTCGCCTTGGAGTATTTTGGAATGCAGAGTCAGGGTGCCCACCCCATACCTGCCAAATCGGAACCTGTATTTGACAAGATGCCCAGAGCGTGAGAGTGTAGCCTGGCCCTGGAGGGAACAGGAAAGTGCAGAGGTAGACCATAGCACTAATTTGTCACAGGAAGTCAAAGGCAAAGTCATTAGCCAAAAGCAGTGCAAAGAAGTGGAATAGGCTCCTTGAGGACAGTGGTATGGTTCAGAAAGTACTGAGAGAGCTGGCCAGGGCCTGGGCATGTCTTCATCTGTGCTGAGGACACACAGCAGTGAACACCATGAATTTGTCCCCAACTCAAAAAGGTGGAGATTTTATTACACATGACACATCATCTTAATTCTAGAAGTGGAAGTGGGGTTATCACTGCAAGTTTCAGAGAGTTGCAAGGTCTTGTGCAGTTGAGTGACAAGGCAACACAAGCCTTAACTGTGCTGGCAAATTCAGGGTTAAAATTATGCATCAGCTCTGCAGGGAAGGACCTGCCAAGAACAGGTGACAAACTAGAAGGACCACAGGACTAGAGGACTCAACTACTTTGAGTAGTGGTGTATGGACCCGAGAAAATGAGAGTGCTGGAAAAACAGATGTAACACAAGACATAGTGAGTTGGAACGCACAGCTAAGAAACAATATGATAGTAGCCATGCAAAGGCATTGTTGGAGTGAAGGAGTGAAGGGAGTCCTTCAGAGGTAGGGAAGCCAAGGAATGTCAGGGCTGGGGGTTGGACGCACCCTTCATGTGCATGCTGATAGGTGTGTCATGCAGGCCCACACTGGGGAGAAAAGGAACAATGAGCCATTGAATGGAGTGGGGTAGAGTTAGGTGTGTGGCACTAAGTTGGAATAAAGAATTGTTTTAAAAAATGGAGGGGATTTAAAAGTATATGTTTGGGCCCATGAATGGGGAGCTAATCACCTAGAAACTAAATTCTTCATGAAGCTAAAGAAATTCCTTCTCAGTATCCCTGTGGTACAGGGGACAGCAGTGTGCCCAAGAGCAGGGTGTGTCTTCGACAAGGCTGCAAGGATATGGCAACTTTAGGGGACGGCCAGTTTCAGAAAGGGCCAAGATATGGAGGGCCTCTCCTCTGAGGAGATAGAAGCTGAAGAGGCTCATTTACTGTGAATTCCGAGTTCTGAATGGCATCATGGAAGGACCTAGAAAGAGATGAGTTGTAGAAGGAAGAGAGCAGAAGTTGGGGGAGAGGGAAAGAAGAGGAAGAAGGAGACTTTATTTCCAACAACTCTTAAAAATGACAGATGAAATGTCGCAGGCATCTTTTATGTGAATAGCAGAGTTTGCCACTCAGGAAGGCCTGAGTGTTAATGACCCCCTGTGTAGAACAGCCTTGGCCCATAGATGTTGGAGCATTGAAACTAGAACCACCATATTAAGCCATGACCCTAGAAAGCTATGCCTTCAGTGACAGGAGATATTAGATAATCCACCACCAGCAAAGAGTGATGGCAAGGAAACATGTCTATCTGGCCCAGCTCTGAGAAGGGAAATGTTCTTCCCTGAGAGTTAGCAGGGATCTCTGAATGTATCCTGTCCATCTGATCTATGATGTTTCAAGCCAACAAATTAATGTGCCCCTGGTTTGGTGGCACTGGGAACATGACAGAACAAACTCACAGCCTCTCTGAAGGGATGCATCTCAGCCTGGGCCCCAGATCGTTTGCAGAAGCAAAGCCCCAGCAAATACAAGCTCACAATCCAAAATCACAGGACAGGCCACCAATGAGCTCCACAGTCAAGAGCCCACTGAACAAACAAAGCAGGATTAGCCTCCCCTAGACTGCAAGCCTCCAGCAACTAGATCTAAAACGTAAGGCCAGGTTGAGGAAAGAGATAAAGGAGGGGATTGGAATGTGGGAAAGAAACAAAATACCAGGAAGAATGTAATTGTAAAGATTAGGTATTGCATCCTTTTGCTGTGCTTTCTAGTTCTTTGTTTCAAAAAACTTGAAGGCAGACCTAAAGAATTATCACTTGGTGAATCACTAAAATTAATTTTTGATGATAGATTACTATGTAGTTATTTAACATGTCACAGAAGTAGTCCAAATAATTTAGTGACTCAACTATTTTTAAAAATTACTTCCATGCACCCCTGAACAAGCTTGATCCTGTCTGATCTCAGAAGCTAAGCAGGGTCAGGCCTGGTTAGTACTTGGATGGGAGACCACCTAGGAAAACCAGGTGCAGAGGCATAAAAAGTAAAAAGTAAGAGATGTAAGCTGACAAGGTCCTTGCAATCTCTGAGGTCAACCAAGGGTTGCTTCACCTAAAAAAAATTACTTCTATTCATATATTTATTTATGTAAGAAAAATTTCTCAAGGGGGCTAGAGACAAATGAGAGAGAGAGAGAGAGAGAGAGAGAGAGAGAGAGAGAGAGAGAGGAGAGAGAGAGAGAGAGAGAGAGAGAGAGAGAGAGAGAGAGAGAGAGAGAGAGAGAGAGAGAGAGAGAGAGATGATGATGATGATGATGATGATAGATTAGATAGAAGAAGAAGAAGAAGAAGAAGAAGAAGAAGAAGAAGAAGAAGAAGAAGAAGAAGAAGAAGAAGAAGAAGAAGATGGAGATGATAGATTGATAGATAGATAGATAGATAGATAGATAGATAGATAGATAGACAGACAGACAGACAGATAGACAGACAGCCAGATGATAGGTGGTAGACAGACAGATAGATCCAAAATAAGGTTACAAACTCTGAGCTCTGTCATGCTTCAGCAAATAAGTACTATTCATCCACAACTATCTGAACTAATTGAATAGAAAGGATTAATTTCTAATAAAACTTTTTGTGTTTAAAATTATTTATTAAATTTATATATACTTGTTCTTTTGCTCTAAAAATTGTACTACCTACTTGATCTAGAAGAAATAGATATTTTTTTAACTTAAGAATTTTATTTCAATTTATATTGAATTGTAGCATATGCATCTGTATCTCTTTCCCAGGGCTGCATTTGCAAATGACCACAAAGTCTGTGGCTTAAGACAACAGAAACATAACTACTAAAGTTCTGGAGGTCATATGTCTGAAACCAAGGTATCAGCAAGGCCACACTCCCTCCAGAAGCTCTAGGGGAGGACCCTTCCTGCATCTTTCAGTTCCTGGGGGACCCAGGCACCCCTGCACTTGTGGCCGAATGTCCCCCTTCTCTGCCTCCATCATCACAGGGCATCTTCCCTCTGCCTGAGTTATCTGTTTCTCAACTCTTCCTATGTTTCTCTTCTAAGGATGTCAGTCATTGGATTTAAGACCCACCCTCATCCAGGATGATCCCATCTCAAGATTCTTGACTTAGTCACACCTGCAATGATGCTGTTTCTAAACAAGACCATGTTTGTAGGTACTGGGGGTGAGGACTTGGAGGAACACAATTTTCCCACAACAGCTTCCAAGCATTAAAAACAAATCATTAGGACACAATTTTGTGAGGAAATCAGAATAGAAATGTGAGAAAAATATTTATGATATAAAATTTCTAACTATTAAGTTTATGGATTTTTAAGTGGATGATGTTGAAGATCAAATTATAAAGTGTTAATATGTACTATACACTGAAAATTACATTCTTTACAGTAATGTAAGCCTATGATGAAAATTTTCAGTTATTAATTTTATAATATCCAAAATTACCTGACTTTTCAAAATTTTTACAGAAAGTATTAAAGAAAAGTTTTGAGCACCCTTGCCATAGAGCCTTTGGGAGCCTCTGAAGCTGGGTCTGGAGCCCTCACACAAGCAGAATGATGCACCTGGGTCTTCAGGAGCAAGGGAGGTGGTGCGTGAAGCAGTTACACTCAACGACCAGGCACACCTCTTCTGCAGCCCAGACTGGCCAACCTCCTAGGGGCTGAGGGTGCATTGCCAGGCTCTGGGCTCAGCGATGGAGGTGTTTGTTTTTGTTAGTGGTTTTTCACCAGCATTCTCATCCAATCCCTACATGCTGTGTCCTCCTGTGCACCGCTCTGTCCCAGCTTCCAGCACAGCAAGTTCAATGGGCTCCAGTCTGCTAGCTGAGTGCTGACACCATGGAGAGAAAACCACAGCCAGAAGACCTTGAGAGACCAGCCACGATGGGAACCTCAGACCAATCGTGTCAGCTGTCACCCATCAGAGGCAGGCTGGTGGCTGCCCTTTCCACCGCTGAGGGTACCCGCTGGACACCAGCACTAAAGGGACAGGTGAGAAATTCTTTCCTTTGCCCAGTTGTGATTGGCTGCATTGTCAGCTTTGGGCTCATAGCCACTTTCTCTTCCCTTAGCCTCAGAGATTCACCACTCCTCAAAGGTCACATTTGTTGGTGTAGTCAACCCTCAAAAGATGCTTGTGGGGCAGAATTCTGGCACCTGCCGAGGATAACACTCGGGGTAGGTCCTGGGTCAGACCTGGGCTGCTTTGCTAGAGGCCTCTCCCTGGCTAGCTTTTCCCGGGGCACTCTCTTCAGTCCTGGGCTGGTCCTTAACATCGGAGATGAAAAACACCAGAAGAGACATACTGTCAGGCTAGGCCTATAAGTCCAAGGTCAAAACCAACGTGCTCATTCCTCTAGTCTGCATTCAACAAATGTTAGGAGGATCATATGAATATTCTGTAGACAAAAGACATGTTTTGCAGATACTGGAAATTTCCCACCTAACATTATTTATTGAGCCCCTCTCATGTTCCTGAATGTTTCAGGTGCTGGACACAAAATGGCGAGCATGCCAGCCCAAATCCCTAACTTTATACAGGTCACTCAGCACACGACTCATAGCCTGGGTGGTACATGCAGTGACCTGACATTGAGTCTAATGTTCACAGTGGAAAACCTATCCCCTTTCTAGCTCTCAGGCCTTGGGACAATGTCATGGGAACGGCTCACTCAGGGCACATGTGTGCACACACACACACATGTGGATGAGAGAAAATGATTGAGCATGAGGTGTTAAGGGGGCAGGGTGGTCAGTGGTCCTGCCATTGGGACTTGCTGTCTTACCGCACAGATCACCATGATCTGTCCTCTTCAACATGCTCCTAACATCACTTTCGGCATTGAGACATAATATGACTGAGAAACATTGAATCAGGACTGAAAAATATCAGAAGAAAATAAGCCAGACTACAAACACATATCTGGCTAATAATTAAATTATTCATTTTTTGTAGAAATAAGAACCTAATTATATACATTAAAAGAAAGGCAAGTAGGTCATGAACAATGCAAAACAGAAGGCAATAAATGATAACATTTGAATGGAGAGGTGGCAGATTTTCTGATTGCTCTGTTTAGATTTATAATTAATATTTAAATTCTTTAAAACAGTTAAATGAGCATACGTCGCCTAAACATGCAACTTCAGTGGAAAGAAATAGTCTTGGAGGAGGCCGTGAAAAATGCAAGTAAGTTAGTTTAGAATTTAAATATTGTAGACCAACCAAGATGTGGTTAATCATTAGCTTAGCTTCCTTTCAAGGAAAGAAAATAGAATTTGGTGAAGTGGAAAAGACAACTTACTAAATTAATAACTCTGACCTTAAGGAATTCTGTAACTTCAACATTCACATCACACTCAGTCTTTTTAAATCCCACATTGAAGCCCTTTACAAATTGTTCATTAACTCTGCAGAGTCCTGCAACGTTGGAAGAGACAAGATCTGATATGGTATGTCAGCATTTGAGACTAAGGGGCTCAGGTACCAAAGTTCACCAGAAATTTCATCAAGAAGGCAGAGGCCCAGGAACCCAGGGACAGGAGTGGTTGGCCAGCCTGCCGAGGAGGGTTAATAGGGACAACTTCCACCTGACCACATGCTGTAGACAGCAAGGGAACATAGATGGGAAGACAAAAGTCTGCACAGGGCCAGTCCAAGCCTCATCCTGAATCCCCAAATCCAGCTGTATGTTCCCACATTGAGCCCCAATCCTGACCAAAGCAGGCAAGGCGCCATAAAGAGTCCCCGAAAGATGGAACTTGATTAGTTAATGAAAGACTTGAGCACTTACTATGGCACAAAATTGGAACATTCCTGAATAAAGCTTTTGACACCATGAGGGTCCCAGGCACTGAAGAATACTTTGGGCAACAAAAAACAACAGCATTGATGAAATAAGTGACTGTTGATAATATTTGCACAAAAGCCTAATCAGGAGGAAGATACTTTCTGTGATGGCTAATCTTATCTGTCAACTTGCCAAGACCACAGACGACCAGATATTGGGTAAACATGATTCTGGGTGTGTCTGTGAGGGTGTTTTCAGATGAGATTAGCATTTGAGTCTTCAGACTGAGTAAAGTGGATGCCCTCCACTGTGGCTGGACTTCATCCAATCAGTTGAGGGCCTGAATAGAGCAAAAAGATAGAGAAACGGAGAATTTATTCTCTCTGCCTGTCTTCTCTGAGCTGGGACATTGGTCTTCTCCTGACTTCAAATCTGGGCTCAGAATGAAGCTACACCATCAGATACCCTGAGTGTCCACCTTGCCAACTGCAGATCTTGAAACTGCTCAGCCTCCATGATCACATGAACCAATATTTTCTTTGTTCTTTGTTGTTTTTTCAACACTTTTATTAAAATTATTGAGGCGACATTGGTTAATAAAATCAAATAAGTTTCAAGTGTACAATTCAACAATACATCATATATATATTGCATTGTGTATTCACCCAAAGTTAAATTTCCTTCATTCACCAAATATTTGACTCCTTTTACTCCTGTGTACTTTCCCCATCCTTCCCTCTGGTAACCACTAAACTGTTGTCAATTTCCATGAATCTCTGTTTGTTTGTCATGTTTGTTTCTTGCTTTCAGTTTTATATCACACATATGAGTGAAATCATATGGTTTTCAACTTTTTCTGTCTGACTTATTTTGCTTAGCATGATTATCTCAAGATCCATCCATGTCGTTGCAAATGGCAGTATTTCATCTTTTCTTATGGCTGAGTAACATTCCATTGTATATATGTACCACTGCTTCCTTATCCAATCACCTATTGTAGGATACTTCAATTATTTCCATGTCCTGACCACCGTAAAGAATGCTGCTATGAACATCGGGGTGCATATATCTTTGTGGATAAATGTTTTCAGGTTTTTGGGGTAAATACCCAGAAGAGGGATTGCTGGGCCATATGATAATTATATTCTTCTTTTTTGAGGAAACTTCTTACTGTTTTCTATAGTGGCTATACCAATTTACATTCACATCAGCAGTATATAAGGGTTCCTTCCTTTTCACATCCTCTCCAACGCTTGTTATTACTTGTCCTGTTGATGATAGCCATTATAACAGGTGTGAGATGGTATTTCATTATGTTTTTGATTTGCATTTCCATAATAACTAGTGAAGTTGAGCATCTTTTCATATGTCTGTTGGTCATTTGTACATCTTGTTGGGAGAAGTGTCTAAGTCCTCTGCCCATTTTTTAATTGGATTACATGTTTTTTTTATTGTTGAGTTGTATGAGTTCTTTGTATATTTTGGATATTAGGCCATCACTGGAGGCGTTGCTCAAAAATATGTTTTCCCATTCGGATGGTTGTCTCTTTACCTTGTTGATGGTTTCTTTTGCTGAGCAGAAGCTTTTTAGTTTGATATAGTCCCATTTATGTATTTTTGCTCTTACTTCCCTTGCCTTTGAGGTCAAATTCATAAAATCCTCTTTAAGCCCAAGGTTCTTGAGTTTAGTTCCTATGTTTTCTTCTATGCATTTTATTGTTTCAGATCGTATATTCAGGTCCTTAATCCATTTTGAGTTAATTTTGGTGTGTAGTGACAGACAACAGTCTAGTTTCATTCTTTTGCAAGTAGCTTTCCAATTTTTCCCAGCACCATTTATTAAAGAGGCTTTCCTTTCTTCATTGTATGTTTTTGGCTCCTTCATTGAAAGGACTAATTTCTTTCATTCATGTGTGTGTGTGTGTGTGTGTGTGTGTGTGTGTGTGTGTGTGTGTAGTGTTTCTCTGGAAAACCCAGACTAATATACTCATATTCATTATAAAATGCAGGAATCAAAATTACATTTGCAGTATGATACCAATTTTGACAATTTTGTATACGTAAATGTATACACACACATACATTGAATAGTTTTGTAAGAAATACAGCAAAATATCCTGGTGGTTGAAACTAAGTGTGAGACTATAAACAATTTTTGCTTTTTATACTTTTTTCTATTTTTCATATATACTACAAGTATAATTTGTTTTGTTTTGTTTTGTTTTCATAAGATAAAATACATCCCTATGCTCTAGTCACTTACTGGGATGTTTGTTTGTTGCTAAATATTGTTTCTCATCTAATTTTATTCTTTCCAAAATAATGATGTGTTATATATACCAGTTCTGATGTATTTGTAACTGTTTAATATAAGTACAATCACATACACAAAACTCAACAGAAAATGTTTCAAACTAGTTTTGCTTTGAAAACTGTGGTCAGTGTGAATGTATCCTCCCAAAAATCCCCCCAAATTAAATGATTTGCAAAATGTTATTTGCTATCATTTTCCTGAATTCTACATATTTTAAGAGCCAACTAAATATCATTAAAATCAAGTTTTTCAAAGAAAAAAATTAAACAACTCACATCTCCATCTTGGCACCAGTGGTGTTTTCCTTATGTTTTTACATCCATTTTTTGTGCTGTAATCACAATGTGCTTATCTTTTCACTTGAAATATGAGGGCATTTGGCTATGTGATTGAATGGCCTCTGCAATGCCTGTCTTTGCTCCCTGCTCCAATGTACTTGGGCTGTGCTCCATTATTGAACTTGCTGGCCATTGGCAAGTGCTCCCTTATTACAGATAATGCCACAATGAGCTTCTTCCTGCATTTTTTTTTCCTTTCAGTTATTTCCTTGGGATAACTTCCCAGGCACCACATTACTGAATCCAAAACTGTGAATGATTTCCATGGCTCTGGATAACAGGCTTTCGAAATGCCCTGCCAACTGTGGCTAGGCCAAGCGTGAGAATATGAAGTTGGAGGAGAGTCAAGTGCCCACAATGGAGAAGCAGCCAAACAAAATCTGACAGAGCCACGCCCAGAACACCAGGAAACTACTAAAAGAACACTGGCACGCGGACTTTTTCAATATGTGAAAATGTGCCCTTTAGCAAGTCAAGGTTCTTAACTTTGTTTTGTTTTTTAAGAGCACCAGATAAGATTCCTATAGTAAAAGATGACAGTGTGTGAGCACACAGCTGGCCTTCAGCAGAAATTCAGGGGATAGAAAAAAAGTTCGGATTTTCCTGGGCACTTTTTTTTATGTTCATAGCATTACCACACTGATGCATCACAAAAGAGCCTCCTCTTAACTTTCTTAGATATCTCAGTAGCCTGAGCCTTTCCTTGGAGCTCTGTAGCTGCACATTTGGACTGCATGTTTCACTTGAGCACCAGTTGCCCATGATGCGAGGTGGCGGAATTTCTCCCTACCCATCCTCCTTCTGGTCAGCAGCTGGCAAGGAGCCTCGAAACCCCTCCTCCTGTTCTTGGCCAACAGTCCCTGTGTACTCTGACCTCCAAACATTCCTGAATCTGCCCATCTCTCTCCAACCACACTGCACACCCAAAGTCAGGAAACCATTCTTCATCCCCTGGGCAACAGTGGTGACATTTCCACTGGTCCTTACTGCTCACATTGGAGCCAGAGTGGCAAATAACAAATGACAGATGCACATCAGACTGTGTCATCTGTCTGCTCTACATTCTTGATGGCATGCCATTGCTCGAAAGTCATGCTGTCCAATTTGACAGCCAAAGTCATATGTGCTACTGAAATTTTATTTAATTAAGATTTAAAACTCATCTCCTCAGCCTCACTAGCTACATTTCAAGGGCTCAATAGTTATAAGTAGCTCACGGCTATCCTATTGGACACTGTAGATTTGGAACTTTTTTTCTCATTACAGAATGTTCTACTGGACAGTGCTCCTTCTGAAGATAAAGCAAACCTTTAACTGACCCTCAAGACCGTACCAGCCTTTGCAATCTTATCTACCTCAGTGTCTTCCTGAACTCACTGCCCTTCTGTCACTTTACTCCTTAGTATCCAGGTCTCTTCCAATCTCAGGGCCTTTGCACATGCTCTGCCCCCACCTCTAGCTAATTCTTCTCTTCCCTTTAGAACTCAGTTTTTGTGCCACTGGCTAAGAGATTCTCCTGTCTTCCTAAATGAGGTCAAATCCTTTGCAGGACAATCTCATGACTCCCTATACTTCTCCTCCAAATACTTATCACCATTATAATCTAAATATTGAGTCGTGTCACTCATTGCCTAGCATCTCTTTTTCCCACAATAATGAAAGCTTCCAAATGGCCGTAAGACAGGTACTAACTTGTCTTGGATAATACCCAGAACCAGTGCAGTACCTGGCACATAGTAGGAGATAAATAAATATTTGTTGAATATATGAATGAGTTTACCACCTGATTCAAACATGGGTAAGTATTAGAAGAGTGTGAACATCTGGCAAAGGGGGCACTCATCAATCCTAACTCAGAGTAATTAAAGATGTGAATTAAATGTTAGGACTATCTGGCACCCACTCCATGTGACATTTATTCCAAGGACAGGGAAGGGGCCAGGTATAACAAATCCAGACAGAGAAAACTCCTTGAGCACTGCACAATTTGAAGGCTACAGCCCAACTCTTTTCCCAAAGTCTGCATAGTGAATGAAATATGGCTGTTAATACCAGAGGTCAGAGCCAAGGGCAGGCCATGGTCATAGAAGTCCTTTAATAGGCATTATATACAATTGAGTCTTATGTCTTTCTATGATGAAGATATACAGTGAAGTGTGATAAGGTGAAATGATAGGATGGCTGAGGTCTGCTTCAATGTGAATGAATATCCATAGAAAAACTTTGGAACTTTGTCCCCTGCCTCACATATACACAATGATAAGTGTGGAGTGGATTATAGACCCAAAATAAAAAATAAAACTATAAAGTTTCTAGAAGAGAACATAGAATGTCTTCATGCCTTGGGCATAGAAAACACTTTCTTAGGATACACAAAGCAAATCACAAAAGAAATAATTGATAAATTGGCCTCCATCAAAATGTAAAACTACTGTTTATCAAGAGACATTAGTAAGAAAATGAATAGGCAAGCTGCATACGGGGAGAAAACGTTTGCAAAACATGTACAATTGGTCTCATTATTCGACGTATTTATGTTCTATAATGCCATGTCAAACACTGAATTAGGGAACACTGAAACATCATTTCTAGGGAAAATCTAGTATTAGGTTCTTGAGAGCCTCTGGTCACAACATTTTTATCAACAAATCAAAACATAATCTTGTTTTATGTTGGTTTCTGTTTAAAGAAATTATCTTATTTAATTTATATGGTTGATTCACTGACATTGAACTCACAGCCAACAGCACTGTAACTCATGCCTGAACGAAGGTTACATAACACACATGTTTTTCTCCATAAGGCTCATCAACAGATAGAACTTCAGAACTCTACTTGGACTATTATAAATTTTGAAATTATGAACAAAAAGTACAAAAATGAAAAAAAAAATGTTGTTCTAAATAGATGGAGAAAAGGACACTTTTTACAGTGCATGAGCTGGAAGAATATGTCTTATTCAGCCTCAGCTGGAACACGTGTATCATGCAACTCAAATTCTTTCCCATTTTGTGCTTGTCCATGAAAGACCACAAGAATGCCATGTCAGTTTGGGGGTTGGAAATATATTTTTAGTCAGTAGGTGAATTCTCAAATGTGGAATCCATAAATAATGAAGATCATTATTGGATTCCACATATGGATTATTATTGTCACTCTGACAAAGGACTAGAATCAAGAATATGTAAAGAACTTCTACAATTCGATAATAAAAAGACAAACAACCCCAATTTTTTTAACAGGGGAGAGATTTGAACAGACTCTTTCCAAGGGTAGGTACACATACAGCCAATAAACACAAGTGTTCAGCATCATTAGCCACTGGGAAAATGCAGATTTGAGCCACATTGAGGTACCACCACACACCTGCCAGCACAGCCAATGTCAAGGTAACTAGAACTCTCATGCTCTGTTAGCAGACATGTTAACTGGCACGTTTCTCTCTGAAATGGTTCTGGTTGTTTCCTATACACTAAAGGCTACACTTTTTCTGATAGACTTATTCCACTCCTGAGTATTTACCCAAAAAACAAAAGTGTGCATACACACACACACACACACACACACACACACACACACATTCATAGCAGTTTTAGTCACAGCAGCCTCAAACTGGAAACAAACCAGGTGTCCCTCAATAGGTAAATGATAAGGTAATTGTGGTGTATTCCCAAAGTGGAATACTACTTGGTAATATCAAGAAGACACATAATGAATCACAAAATCATTATGCTGAGTGAAAGGATCCTTTCACAAAAGAATAAATAGTATTTGATTCTATTTATATAAAACTCTAGAACAGGCAAAACTAATTTTAAGACTACCATGATGGAAAAAAATCATAACAATGTTTCCTTCTGAGAGAATGGGGAAAAGACATGAGGGAACTTTCTGAGTGGTAGAGGTGTTCCATATCTTGATAGGGATTTGGGTATGCATTTGTCAAGTTCACCAAAGGGTACACTCAAGATGTATAAATTTCACTGGATGTGAATAGATACATGCATATACACAAGGATGATGATAGATGATAGATAGATAGATAGATAGATAGATAGATAGATAGATAGATAGACAGATAGAGATAGATAGATAGATAGATAGATAGATAGATAGATAGATAGATAGATGATAGAGATAGATGATAGAGATAGATGATAGGACAGGAGAAGTGGTGAGGGTGTAGATGAAACAAGATGGTCATGAGTTGATTGTGGTCGAATATAAATGGGATTACTTTTACTATGTGGGCTATTTTTATATGTGTTTACATTTTTCAAATACAAATATCTACAAATTTTGATTGTTAAAGTTTTGAGAGTTTTCCAGAACCCTGTATTAATTGTAATTACCCCTAGAAAGGGCTTTCATATTAAACCTTTAACTCTTAACTCAGTGGAAGTTGACTGATTGCACCAACGGCCTGCAAAATTGGGGTCTTCACAGCCCTTCAGGCAGGGAGGGGACTGAGCCTGGCCTCCACTCCACATAAAGTTTCAGCCCCTCACTTAGCCAAAGGGTAAACTCACCTGGGGTCAACAATGAATGCAGTGAAGACGACTGGTGTTTATCACCAAGGAGCAGTATGGAAGTTGGTAGATGGAAAACCACTAAGAGGAAACATCTGGGGTGGAGGATTCTGGCTAAATCAACTTAACAGGACTCTTGCTGGAGGTCAGCCAGGGTTGTCAGATCGAGGGTAGGGATGATCAAATATCCAAAGTGAGCAGAACAAGGGTGGGAGGGGTCTCCCCTTAAGCTTACTTAGCAGGATTCTTAGTAAAATTGGGCTAGATAGGCCAAAGACAGGGCAGGGCAAGACTGAGATCTAACGAGGACCCAGAGGAGCCTGCCTGAAGTTTGGTCAGGGAGTGAGTCTTTGTCACAGACCAGACAGAGATCATCTGGGGAACTCTGTGAATCACTGGGTGAGAAGGACAGGTCTGTATGAGGCGAAGGGCTACTGGAGCCCCATGGGGGTGACCAGTGCACCCCTTGCCACCATCTCTGGATCCCATGGTCCCTCAGTGTTCACTAACTTGGGAAGCTGTCTGATGCTCTACCTTAGCTCTGAAAGTCAGACCCAAACTTGAATGTTTCAGAATGAAGTTGCTTCTCCAGCCTCCCCAACATAAACACCAGGAATCTCATCTGTTTGGCAAACTGAGTTTCCTTCAATAAATGTGTCAAAGGAGAGAATGGTTTCCAAGGCACGTGGACCCCATCCTGCAGAATTCAGGAGTGTGGGTGGTCCCTGCTTGCTCAACTTCCCCAAGCTCCTCCCACAGACATCATGCAGCTGGAAGTCAGTGCCTCACCTGTGAGAAATGCCCCAAGGTCAGATTTTGAAAGGAAAAACACTGTTCTCCATTTTCAAGTGTGCATGTTTACCATACTTTGTCCCTTCTCAGGACATTTAAAGTAGCATCTCCCCACACCTGCACCTCTTTCTTTTGCTATTCTCCTCCTTGCCCCCACAACTGCTGTCCCCTTGTGTCACCATCTCTAAGTCACTCCTTTATTTTG
Source organism: Eidolon dupreanum (assembly GCA_028627145.1). NCBI lineage: Eukaryota > Metazoa > Chordata > Mammalia > Chiroptera > Pteropodidae > Eidolon > Eidolon dupreanum. The sequence goes on from CM053509.1 coordinate 92,062,452, forward strand.
TGTATTGTCTCCACCAGCTGCTGAGAGAATGCATGACCGCAGGACAGCCATCTGCGTGGCTGCCTTAGGCCTATGTCCCAGCGCTCAGAGGATTGCCTGGCACAGTAAGTGCCCAATAAATATGTGTCACATGTAGGACTCTTCGAGGCCATCTGTCACACTGGCAAGGTGTTCTCAGAACTAGTTAGCATTTCTGTGTTCTGTTTCTCGCACTGAGTCAGCCGAGTGTGTGTAGAAGTGTATTAGACAGCTTCCCTCCTTTCAGCCTGTATGGAAGTCACTTTTCCTATGATTTGTACTCCTTCAGAACAGAAAGTTCTGTTACCAACTTCAACACAAATGGCTACTCCAACTCGGTGAGTCACAGAACCCCTGAGTCTAGATTTCTTCATCAGGAGACCAAAGAAGTAATGCCAGAGAACCCTGATTCTTGTCCCCACACAGACAGACTTTGATTCTGGAGAAAAGATTCCATGGAGTGCCTGGACTCATCAGACCATGAGTCCGCATTTCACTCATCGAGAACATGACTGTTCTGTGCAGTACACAAGAGGACGGGGCCGTTAAGGAGACACACGGACAGGGCGCCAATTAGGACAGTGTCTGCAAAGGAGACAGAGCCAACTCCTCAGAACGTGGAGCGGCAAGACTCTGTCCAGGGTGCGACTGCAATGAGGAGGGCCCTCCTGCCCCTCCAGGTCTGCCGTCTCCCCCGGGAGGCCGAGGACCTGCTTGGTTTGGCTCTGAGTCGCACTGTCAGGGACACTAAGCAGGTCTGATAAACTTCAGCTCCAAGGTCTTATGGATTGTCTTCCACGTACATCACTGTTAAATTTTGTCCTGCTATAAAATACCCTGCGTTTTCAGAAACATCATTATGACTCCAATTTTAAGGCATCGACTGTGGAATTCCTGGCATGTTAGAGTGTGCTGTGAGTCCAGGCCAGAGTTTCTGGGCTCTCCTCAGCAGTTAGATGAGTGGCATCACCTCGGTCCTGCTTGTAAGTGTCTGGCACTCCATTCCCCTGCTGTTGTTACAGCTCCGATCGTGCCTCGACTTGCCCTCGCTGGAGAACAAAGGTCTGGGTAGGAGCAGGGCGATACCCACACCCCTCTGCAGGGTCAGAGACCCAGCACCAGCCAGCCAACCCTGTCCACAGCCAGACGATGCAACCCCACCACCAGCAGCCTGCCTTTGCTCACTTCCACTCGCTGGCAGATGGGCTTTACACCTTCCCTAACAGACTTTCCTCCAGGTTGGAGGTGCAGACTGCGAGACCTTGGCCCTGGACTTCCCTTCCCTTGGTCCCATATGCAAATCCTCTGTCCTTCCAGGACCATCTCCTTCAGGTCACCTCTGTGAGACTCATCCATAGAGTGGGCTGGCTCCCTTTGAATAGTGTCTGTATTGTAAATGACTTGTTTCCTCGTTTCTGTTTTATTTCATTTTATCTAAAATTAACTTAGGGTTCTTATGTCCCAGACTCTAAAACAAATGCTTAAGTGTATTTTATTGCTCAATCCTTCCACACCTGCCACCCGGGCATTAGGGTCTTTATCTTACAGATTGGAAAACTGAGGCCTGGAGAACAGAGGAATTTACCTCCTGTCCTCCAGCTGTTTAGTCAAGATTTGAACCCAAATCAAGACAGAAAGGGAAGAAGGAAACTTGAGAGGGGGCCCACTAACTGGGGTGGGAACTCTGGGCCAGTGCTCAGTCTCAAGGAGACTGCTGTGGGCCTACCCAGGGGTGCAAGACTCTATGCTGCAAAATAAAAAATAACATTAAAAAATTTAAAGGAGACCTAACCAAGTAAATGGAGGGATATACCATGTTTATGGATTAAAACTTTTAATATTATAAAAAATGTCAATTCTCTAAAATTGATTTATTAATTCAGTGTGATGCCAATCCAATTTCCAATACTTACATGTGTGAAATTTGACAAGCTGATTCTAAAATTCATAGAAACACAAGAGCTCTAACACTCTTGAAGACAGTAGGATTGTTCTATCAAATGCCAAGATTTATTATATTATAAAGGTTTAGAAAGTAAACCAGTGTGTTATTAGCACAAGGATAAAAACAAACAGACAAACAAACAAAACAAAAAAACAAAAAACAGACAAACAGATAGAACAGACAAGGAAGCTCAGAATGACATCACACAAATATGACCTTTGATGTACGAAGAAGGTGATATTGCAGAGCAGTGGGGTCTTTCCAGTGGGTCATACCACAGCGTTGAGATCCACCATGAGCCTTGATCTCTGCTTCAGATGGGGGTGTGGGGTGAGAACCTATGTGTAGAGGCCCAAGCAGTAGAGCTTTTAGAAGTAACATAGGTGACCTTGAAGACCTCTAGCCAGCAAGGACTTCTTAAACTGGACATAAAAAGCACTAACCACCAAAGAAAATATTGAAAAACCTTGACTGCATTGAAATTCAGAATTTCTGTTTGTCAAAAGAGATCATTAATAAAGCAAACACAGATGAAACTGGATGATAGTGTTTGGAGATGGTGCTGAAACAGTAACAGCAGTAAGGAAAGTTGAGGCAGTAACTAGCATAGCATCTGAGCAGCCATAGGGGGATAAGGAGATGGTGTGGGGAGGGAGCTTGGGGAGGAGGGCCCTCAGAGGCAGGCCGTGTGCAGCTTCTTGAACCGGATGGTGTTGTATAGGGGGGGGTTGATTTATAATGATTAATGAAGGCATGGCTCATAACTTGTCTGAACTTTTCTGAATGTGTGTTATGTTTTCCAACATAAAGATGTTAAAATACTTTAATACTTCAATATTTTTTAAATTCCACTAGGATGGACTAATAGTATGGTATCATATGTGAACTGTATTTTTAGAAGAAGCAAAAGTTCTTCATAGTCTATAAAATTCTCCTTAAGCATCCCAACCTCCTTTGCAGAAGCTCTGGAAAGAGAAGGCACTGCCATTTGGCACAGTCCTAAGATGCTCAGGGAAGGCCGAGCACAGGGCAGTCTGAATTGAGTACCCACAGTTACACATCTCTTCCCCATTTATGTCCATCTGCTTGGTCTCCAGAAATAAATAAAGATCAGCTTATGAAGTTAAACATGCCAGCACCACCCTGCACTCTGCAAGACAACGGTGAGGTGCCTCAGTGTCCCACAGACAGCCCTCAGCAAGAAACAGTGACCAAGGGACAGTCATCTGAGCAAGGGATTCTTGATCCTCGTGTCTAATTCTCCCAGTCAGGTGGCACATAGTCTGTGGAGGAAGAACATTGCAGAACAAAATTTCCATTTTCTGCTGGAAAAACTCAGTGTTTTCAAAGACTCAGCACCAGAGCACAGGAAAGGCATGCCCTATGGATACAAAGGGCTGGCTTCGAGTTGCGTGTGGCCAGGTCAGCAGGCAAGCAAGGCACCCCGAATCTCTGTACCCACACCAGCCTTCCAGGTCCTGTCTGGAACAGTCTAGATGTCCTGGGAGGCAGCTCCAAAGTGGGAGACACAGAGCAAAGTACACGAAGGACACCAAGAATGATTAATGAAGAGAAAAGCCTGCTCAAGTACTGATGTCCAGAGGACTTTGTGGCTTTCACACTAAGGGATCTTAAGGACTTAGATACCTTCATGATGTTTTCTTCATCTCCAAAGCCTAGAGAAGTAAGCTCCAAGATCAAAGCCAAAATTTACTTGGAACTGAATTCAAATTATTATTTTTAGGTATTGGGCAGGGAATGAGAAGTAAATGTTTTCCTTATATTTTAGGGGAAATAAACTTTCATGGGAGTTAACTATGACCTGAGATAAGAATATATTGAGTGGCGAAGCAGCAGTTTGCATTCCCCTTGTTATGGAAGGCATTGAAAACATAGTTCCTCTTAAAGCATAACCTAAAAAAGACTGGCACCTATACCAATTTAAAATATAAAAAACAGATATACGTATTTAAAAGGTATACAGTAACGAGTGTAGGTGAGGATGTGGAAGAACCTGGAACCCTCATACAACACAGACGGGAGCATAAAACCGTGCAGACACTTTGGAAAACAGTTCCTTTTTCCAAAAAAACATAAGCTTCTTTAAAAAGTTAAACATAAGCTTATCATATGACTCAGGAATTTCACTCCTAGGAATCTCCCCCAGCGATATAAAAATATTCGTCCATATCAAGATTTGTATGTGACTGTTCACAGCAGCTTAATTCACAACAGCCAAAAGGTGGAAACAACCCAAATATCCATCAACTGATGAATGGGTAAATATAATCTGGGCTATCTGCAAAATGGAATATTATTCCACAATTAAAAGGAACAAAGTACTGATACATGCTACAACATAGGTGAGCCTAAAAAACATCATGCTATTGAAAAAAGCCAGGTGAAAAAGGCTATATATTCTATGGTTACAGTGACATGAGGTGCCCAGAAAAGACAGATCTAGAAACACAGAAAGCAGATCAGTTGTTGCCTAAGGGTGTGGGTGATGAGGAGGATTGACCACAAATAGACATTAGTGATTTGGCGGGGGGAGGGTGAAAAAAGAAGCAGAGGAAATCAATGAATAGAGAATGGATTAGTCAACAAATAGTATGGGGATGTTGGCTAAATGTTTAGGGAAAAGAAACCAACTTAAATTCTTAAACTCAGCAAAATAAACCTAGTTTTATATTAGCCAAACCATAAAAACTATTCGATTAAAAAGTAGTTAATAGGTGACTCATTTCAATGTGGGGAAAGGCTCTCTAAGTAAGCAATGGAAAAATCCAGAAGGAAAAGAAATGCTATATTTGACTGTAGAAAGGTTTATACTTATATGTATACCAAAATATATCAAATAAAGTTAGATGGTGAAAGACAAACCAAAAATATATTTTTGCCACAAATATGACAGGGTTCATTTCTCTAATATAGAAATCAATAAGAAAAAGTCTAACACTGACCGAAAAGAGAGCAGCCCGGCATTGTCAGCACACGCCACGTCCTCGGCCCGTCTGCTGTCTCCACGGCATCCTCTTTGGCCTGCTCATACCATGCCTCCTGCACAAACATTTGTTCAAAACCAGCCTCACATGAACATGGAGCTCCTGGTCACGTGACGCTCTGACCAAACCAAATGCTGGGAGTGGGAACAGCAGGCGACCTCTGTCACCAAGCTCTGACCTGGCTGCCATGTGACCCTGCCTCACCAAAGGCCCCCTCGCCCTGGAGTTAAAGCCTCTGTCCCAACAACAGGCAAGAACCACCTCCAGAGAAAGAGCAAAGCGTCCAGCAGTTATCAGTGTTTTCACTTCAGCTTGAATTTTATTATATTTTCTCTGAAGGCAGGGAAGGGGAAGGATGGGAGAGATTCAATGTGTTGGGTGTGCACCCAGAATAATATGTTTAGAGAGAGAAATGAGGATTAGAACATGTGGCTAATAAGAAGGCAAGAGGCCTGAGAACTAAGCAAAGCTGGCATGACAAGTTTGCAGCCACACTCTCAGATGCCCAGGAAAGCACAGTCTTTTCAGCTTCTCCAGATCCACTTACAACTGGCTCTGAACTATCATTTTCTGGGCGATAAAACTTTGGTCTGCCTCCACAGACCAACAGGACATGTGAAGGTCTCGAGGACTGTTAGGCACTGACAAATGTCTTTTCCCAGCACCCACATTGGCCTGAGCCTCGCTCTGGGGCAGTTCTCTCAGGCAGCAGGCCAGCACCCTTTGATGAGAATGGAAGCCATGTCTGCCTGGGGCACCTTGTCACTCCCTTAGAGACCTTGTCACTCTGCAGGGCAGTACCAGGATGTGGGGCATGGTTCTGCACTGAGTCATGGTCCCCAAACCCTCCTGTGCCCTCTTCTCCTGGAATCTCTCTTCTCCCATCAGCACTCCCAACACCATCTCTTTAATGAAGGCAGAAATTACACACACACACACACACACACACACACACACACACACACCTCTCACACGCACACATACCAAACACACAGCTCACACAAATTACACATACCAGACCACACACCACATACTCTACACATGAAAAGGAATTTTCCACTCAAATGGCTAACCTTGTAATCAGCTCTTTGTTCTGCTTCTGTAGACATGTTTGCGCATAGGCCAAAGGACAGGGTGACCTTGAGATCAACTGAAGACTCACCCTCCCCTTTGCTTGCTCTGTCTAGATAACAGATGTATCCCCTTTGTTTGTTAAGCAATATAAAAATAAGGTTACCCCTGAGCACGGGACCCAGATCTTTAGAGCGCTAGGTCTTCTGGGACTGTCATCATAGTAAACCTGAGTTCTCCAGCTCTCCGAGTGGTGCTTAGTTTCTTGTCGGTGTGATTTTTCTGCAACACACATACACCACATACATACACATGCACACCACACACCATAAATACGTACCACACAAACGTACTCAACATTAAACATACATATCACACCATACACATACACATACTTCACACACACACCACATAGTACACCTCTGATTCAGTAGTGCCCGCCTTCCACCTAGCATTGGTATAAGGAAACATCAGGACTTGCTGATTTTCTTAGAACAGGGATGAGGGAAATGAATAGGGAACAAATAAAATTAATATCTGATCAATGATCCCAGTACTGGCCCTGCCTGCACCTCATCATAGAAGTCATTTCCAAACCTAGAGAGGAAACAGCTCTGGTATTGGGTCACTTCGTCTTTCACTTTATAAACAAAGAGGAAAAAAAGCTGTGAGAGCCAGTGAAGAACCAAGTGTTTGGAGAGAAAAGCTCTCATTCCAATAGACTTCTTGATGTCCAAGAGGTTTTGCGCATCAAAAAAAATCTGCTCCCCTTCGGTACTTTTTCTAGTATTCTACCTACTTCTCTTAAGGGGTCAACAATCCCCAGTGAAGCGATGGTTTTCAAACTTGAACATGCATTGGAACCCTCTGGGGGTTCATTTGCTAGGCCCTACTCCCAGAGTTTCTGATTCAGCAGGTCATGGGTAGCATCTGAGAATATACAGTTCTAGCAAGTTTTCAGGTGATACTGATGCTGCCAGTCTAGAGAATAGACTTTGAGAATCACTGCTGTAAATATACACTGTTCTCACAGCTGGTAAACCAAAGATGTTCTATGTCAAATTAGGTGTCTCTGAATCTTAAAACATTGATTGCAAATTTGAACTCTTATAAGCATTTAATTAAAATCACAAGATGAGTGTATCGGTTGCCCTTGAATGATTAAATACTTTAAATAGCAGGTATAATAATGATTACAAATATAATTGGCACATGGAGGTAAACATTCACAAAAGTGGCAATTCCGTGGGTCTTAATTGGCTTTTTCATGATCTTTATTCCAATTCTGGTTTTTGTTTCTATTATTTCTATTCTCATTTCCTCCCAGGAGCACAATTTCACTCCCTTCTCCAGAGAGACAGGTTACAGTGTTAGAACCTGAAGCGCCAGAAGTTGGGACTGTCACGCAATGCTCAGTAACTTACCGTGAGGGACGCAGGGGTTGTGTGTATCTTCCTAGGTGATGCCCCTGACAGTCGGTGAGCAAGGGAGATGCAGACATCTGGGTTTGAAACAGAAACCGCCTCAGAATCATATGGTCCTGGGGCAGGACGGGCAGAGTGCTTTCGTCCTGTGAGAAGTACAGCTGTGCCTCCTGGTCCAGGTTTTGTCCTCCAAGACGTGCAGGAGAAGACACATGACTGCAGTAGGAAGACGTCCTTATTAAATGCCTCTGACAGGCATTTGCCACTAATGAAGCACACAGATCAGGGGAGCAAGGTCTGGCACAGCCTTGCTATGGGGTCCTAAAGGTTCACATCAACAACAGAACTGTCACTTTAGTTGGGATGGGTTTGTACCCATTCATCTCCCCATCATCAAATGAGCTGGGAACACACACATCAGACTAGGTCAGTCAATTCTGTTTTCTGTCCCCACCTTTACACCATCATCATCATCATCATCATTATTCAGTCACACAAATGCTTCCACACAGTTTTTACAGACACTGAGGAAGCGATGGTCACCAGCAGCTATCACTTGGGAAGAGGATACAAGGCATGAGTACATGTGCACATGCATGCACACAGGTAACACATGTGTGTACATATGCACACATACCTGCACACGTATGCATGCACAATGCATATACATAGATACTACACACCCCAGCTGCACCATGTGTGTGCTCTAACGGGCAACATGGTGGTAAGTGGTGGCAGCAACACACGGCAGAACTAGGAGCAGGGGATGACACACTGGTAGACACAGACTCTGCACTGGTGGGTCACTGTGTGGCACTGACCTTCCTTTAAAGACATCATTCTTCCTGGCTCACTGAGCGGGCAACCAAGGTCCCTGGAAGTGACCAGCATAGGCCCAACAGGCATGAGGGGCGAGGGACCAGTACAGTGTTTTCCTTCTCCCCACGCACCATCCACCTGGCCTCAAGTCCACCCTGTAGCCTACAGCGCAAAGAAAGAAAGGCAACAAGGAGCATCGGGAGCTAGTCAAGTCTGAGAAAGAAAGGAGGTGATAAGGGCGAGCAGCCCCCTCCCGTGCCATCCTTCTTCATCCTCCCAGTGAGTCCTCCCCTGCCCCCATACCCCAACTTCCCTGAGAAGTGAAAAAGCTGGGCCTGCCAAGAAGACTTGTCGCTAACAGCCCCTTCCTCTGCCAAGGACCTGCAGACACCGGTGGTTTCTACACCTTCCCGGATCACTCATAGAAACCATGCCCCCACTCCTCCAACACCCCTGAATCCACCGCCAAGCATCTAGGCTCAGTTTCCCCTATAGGCATGCCCATGAGCTTTTCCAGTTAGTAGAGCCAAGGCCAAGACTGTTCCCTGCTGGGTCACTTAATTATCTGCAGACTAGCTCTCCACTGAGCCTGGCTGACCTGGAACTCCCCACTCCTCCTGGGGCCGACCTCTGCCCCAGTGGAATGCACCACAAGCCCCCTGGCCTGCCACCGGCTCTCACTGAAGGAAACCCACTGTCCAGCTGACCCCCTTGCACAGCACCATCTCCATCTACAGATGCAGGAGCAAGAAATGGCCGAGGTTCAACAACTTGTCAAGAGACTGGCAGAGAGAGGTGTCCAGCTCTGTCCTCTAAACCTACCATTAGCTCCCAGAGGAGGGAAGGGCTATGGCAGGCTGTGACAGTGAATCTTGGTTTATTGTGAAGCATACAGTTTTGCCTCTTTTTACAGGCGAATCTCCACTTCCTATGGAGGTATAACATGAATGCTTGGTAACAACATTAAGCCGGAG
>CM053509.1:92072207-92319871 GCA_028627145.1 Eidolon dupreanum
CTGAATTCAAAGCCTTGTAATGGGGGCTATGGGATTAAATAAAGACCACTTAGATAAATTCTAATTTTAAAAAAACCACAAATAAAATGTAGTGTAAGTATATCCTAAATATTACATTGGACAACATTTTATCTGCTATATCTGGCAAACCCCTTGTAACTGGTATCACTCGCACCACATTTGAAGCTGGTGGCCTATGCTGGTTGCTGGCTGGGCCAGCCATGGAGATTTGGAGGCCTCGCTCTGGCTTCTCCAGGCTGCCTGCACCACCTGGAGGAATGGCCGAAGCTCGGGGGCAGAGGCTGTGAGCCAGCCCCAGGAACAGCCCCGCTTCCTGGGCGCCAGGCACCAGTGTTCTGGTTCATGGCAGAAACAGGCACCCAAGGCCCTGAAGTGATTCCAGCTAGCTCCCCACAAGAGGGAAGGGCTCTGTCCCCAGAGCTAATTGGGGAGTGATTCCTCTGACTAGAGATGGTCCAGGTTTGTCCAAACACCTAAGCTTGCTGCGTCTGGCAGAAAACAGCCCCAGAGAGGAGCTGGATTGAACCTCTGACATCGAGCAGCTTTCTGTGTGTGGATTCCTGATGCAGTTCTGTTCCTAGAAGAATGAAGTTCCTCGTTGGCAGGGAGCACAGTCTAGGATGACCTCTAGTCACCCCTATTCTCACAGAGACCTCCGACCAGAGAGGAGCAGACAAGTGAGGGGTTTTTTTTTTTTTTCAATAAATACTGCAAATATATTTTCTCTTTCTTATGATTTTCTTAACATTTTCTTTTCTTTAGCTTATTTTATTGTAAGAATACAGTATATAATACATATAGCATACATAATATATGTTAATCAACTGTTTATGTTATTAACAAGGCTTCCAGTTAACCGTAGGCAGGGGTCAGCTATATATCCATACAGATATTTTCAGGACTTTCATGGCAAGCTTTTGAAGCAGCAAAATTCCAGTCTTCTCTTCTTGGTTGAATCTTTCAGATATTACCCGAACGAGGTCAGCCAGAAGATCTTGAAACACAAGGCAGATGATGGACTCAGAAGTAGGACCGCTCTGCTCCTGTTCTATCCTGGGCGGTAAGTGGCTGCCAGTGGTTTCCAGGCCTGTGCTGGTGGTTGTCTCCTCACTCCTGCTCCAGCCTCCAGGCTCTAAACTGTTATCACTGCTCCTTTTCCACGTCCTCTCCCTTTGCCTATTATTTGTGAAGCAATGAAAGCTGAGGGATGGAAGAAATGGCTAAAACTTTGGAATGCATCACGTCCACTTATGTCTTCAGTCTCAGAAAGTATGTCTAATAAATCATTAATGTGAATGTGTTGGTCAAAGGAAACTCCCCACATAAGACTAAATAGGCTGTTAGCATGAATCATTAATAATAATCACACTGTCTGGAGTTTCAGGGCCTGGAGCTGGGTCTTCCGAAACAGTGAGTTTAATGGCTCCACTTTCCATAAACGTTCACATACAAGCTTGAGAGGCACCACTCCATGTGGACAGAAAGTGAAAATGCCTCTCCAACCACTGGAGGTGGCCTTCAAACAAACCAACCCGCAAAGAGAATCAGCTAAGCAGAGAATCAACTGAGAAGAGACATTTCAAACCCAGGGTGACTCACCTTGTGCTTCCGACAGCCTTTCTCCTCTTATCACAACACATACCATGTTTTCATTTCTCAATGTCTCTCATTTCTTTCTTTCTCCCTTTGCTTTCCTCTGGCCTTAACCTTCTTTTGAGTGTTCTTACAGCAGTAAAACTCTAGCCAGCACTTCAGGCTGAGATAACCTGGATGGCCAAACAGAGGCACATCACGTCCACTGAAATTCAGGAAATTCAGGCTTTTTCCGCCCAGTCTAGCTTCCTGAATTTTTGCTGACACTGAGAGGACTGTTTAAATCTTCATTATTTTAAAATGACAAATGTTGGCAAGGACGTGGAGAAAAGTGAACACTTGTGCACTGATGGTGAGAATGTAAGTAGGTACAGCCACAGTAGAAAGCAGTATAGAGGTTCCTCAAAAAAAGTAAAATAGAACTACCATATGATTCAGCAATTCCACTTCTGGGTATTTATCCAAAGAAAATGAAACACTTTCTGGAAGAGATATCTGCACCCCATGTTCACTGCAGCATTATTCATAGTGGCAAGACATGGAAACAGTTTAAGCGTCCATCATATATGTGATAAATATACAATGGAATATTATTCGGCCATAAAAAGGAGATCCTGCCATTTGTAACAATGTGGATAGACCTGGAGGACTATTATACTAAGTGAAATAAGACAGACAGAAAAAACTGCATGATCTCACTTCAATGTGGAATCTAAAACAGTTGAATACATAGAAGCAGAGAGCTGAGAGGTGAAAAGTGAGGAGACGTTGGCCGAAGGTAAGTACAGAAATCTGATGTACAGCATCATGACTGCAGTTAATAACACCGAAGTGAATGCTGGAAATTTGCTAAAAGAGTTTCAGGTGCTCTCATCAAACACAAATATATATAAATATATATAATTAGCTTGATTGTAGTAAACATTTTACATGTATATGTACATCAAATCATTGTGTTGTACACCTTAAACATATACAATTTTTATTTTTAAATGTTTTAATTTTAAAAATATAACAAAGCGACAGTAGCTCAGGTGGAGATGGCGGGGCAGAGGTGGAAAGTCCAAATATAAGTCACATGAGAACATCACAAATATGACACTTCTGTACCTAAGATGTCCCAAAAGTTACATCCCATACAGATGGTGTTATTGTCTGTTCTCCAGCGATTCCCGATTACCAAGTAGATGTAGGTAAACAGAAGAAGCAGGTTCTTTCTCTCCAAAAGTAATGCCACCCTACCTAGGCCTCTGGCCAGCTGGGGTGGGGTGGGGGCAGTAGGAAGGAGCGGTACAACTCAATTCAGACCATCCAGGAGACCCCAGCTATGGTGAACAAAATGTGGCCATGTGTTCCACCTCAAGAGGGAACCACATCCCCACCCCCGGCTTGCACTGGCCTTGAGACTCATCACCACTGAGTAGGGAAGCTGGGGATTGAAGACCCCATGGAGCCAGAGCCCCAGAGATTTCTCAATATGGGGTGGTGGGGGAGCCCTCTGGGATCCCCACATAATTTGTGCCTGAACCAGAATGAAAATCAGCAGGGGGCCTACCCTGCCATGCACAGAATCATGGAAAATAATAAATGGCTTCTGTTTTCATCCAGGTATTTAAGTTCGTTTGTCACACAGCAATGAATCACTAAAACAAAGTTCAGTTCCATGGTTCAAGCTCAGCTGGCCTTGAATGCACAGATCTTTCAGGTTTCCTCCAGCAGCCCTGCCCTCTCAAAGCAGATTCTAGAATCAGCAGAGCTGGCTAGGGGAGGAAGCCGGGTGCCCTGGAGTCTAGCCATGAGTCTGTTCTCTTAGCTCAGTCAGGTCCAGGCCCCACCTCCCACCTCAGACAGCCCAAGAGATCTTCTCTGTCACATAGCAATTCCTGCTAGCCCCTGTCACACCCCTGCCTCACCCACAACCTCCCGTTCCTCTGATACACCTGTTTTAGGAGGCTGGGTACCCTGAGAACAATGGCCAGGGCTAGCCCATTATCTGGTGCTCACAATGAACCTCCTAAACAGTTGCTCACATCAGCTGGGCGGGTCACTGTTTCTCAGCAGGTGTTCCAGCTCAGGGCCTGTCACGCAGGGTAGTTACAACCTAGACTGCGGTGGCTGGAGTATGACCTCTTAATGACCTCTCACTCTCATGTCAGGCCCTAGCTAGGCTAGACAGCTGGACATCAGGGTGGACATCCTTTGAGTGTGTTCTCTGAGTCTCTCTCTGTCTCTGTCTTCCTGTCTTTGTCTCAATCTCTCTGTCTCTTTCTCTCTCTCTCCCTTCTTGTGGGAGAACAAATTCTTTCTAGGCAACTCAGAAACAATGGGACACAGGGGTGACTCAGTTAATAGGCCCCTCCTGGGAGGCACAGTTCCTGACCAAGGCCAGCCTATGAGGCTGAGCTTCCCAATACTGGGACTCCTGGGGGACAGTGTTTGGTAGGGTGTCCTGCCCACCTGTGTGGCCAGCTCAGGGGTCTTCCCTCTCCTGCAGCATCTCCCCTCATTGCCTCACTCCACTTTTTAGTTCATCCCCAAAAGAGTCAAAGCCTATTAGGGCACTTGACCCAGGAAGGAATGGGCATGGGAGCCAGGCAGCCCGAGGGCTGGGATGAATCAATGGTCAAGACGACCGAGGGTCTGCCAACTGCAGAGCCCATATCCTCTCCCCAGTCCCCACCGTCTTCTGGGGCAGGAGAGATGCCACAGATGGAAAAAAGCAGTGAGGGGACAAGTCTTCCTTCCCTCTGGGCCCTCCCATTCCTAGGCACCCCTAGAACACCCATCGTCCTAGCCATCACAGACCTGGCAGAAATCTGCTTGCAAAGAGATGGGTGGTAAGATTCCAGTACGGTTGCTCTTAAAAGCCTGAGCCTCAGATTATGAGCTCCTCCCAGTGGGGTGGTGGCATCCCTTCCCTGGCCACTCTAAACCCCCGCTGCTATGAAGTTGGACCCCCACACACACCCATGAGACTAAAGGCTGCTTCCTGGGCCCACTGGGCAGGATAACCCCTGGAAGGCTCTGATCAGAGGTTTTTCAGCCTCTCTCAGTGCTGAGGGAAGGAGGACAAAGGGAATCTTGCCTCAGAAATCCAGAAAGAGCTAGTTCCAGCAGCACAGGCAGCAGACCCTCCAGAAGGCAGCTAGGCCTTTGTCTCCTCGTGGGTGCCATTCAGTCACTCAGTTCACAAACAGCAGCATGCCTTTGGATACTAAAGATGGGGTGGGGTATGACGAAAAGAGGGGACAATTCTAACTCAGGCTAGATGCAGTTTCACACAATTAAATAAAAGCAAAAGTTGGTGATCGCACGACGAAAATAAATGTGTTAAACACCTGAGCAAGTTAACCCCAAAAGTGCTCTTTTTACAGAACACGGATGATTCTATTTTCTGCTCCAAAAGAGAAGTAGTCTATTACTACACACTGACATTTATAAAGGGAATAACACTGCATGTGGTCACATCACGAGGATCCTCTTTGCATCCAGGACTAGTGGGGGTCGGGGCCAACAGGGACCACACTCCTACACAGAATGGGGTCCCCTGAGACTGGGCCCACAACGAAGCCACTCGCTGTCTCTCCTGGAAAGTACATTTAGATAATTTCTTCTCTCCTCCCTCTGGACTGGATTAGTTCCAGAGCCACCTCGCCACATTCTGTAGCTCTGTTGTGAACCTGGGTGCTGCTGCATCCTCCAGAATGTTCACAGGAGGCTTCTTGCTCAGCTTTTTTCTCCAAGAGCCACTCTGGCCTCCTGTGGCCCTAATGCCATTAGCACATCCACAGGGCGCTTTGCAAACCACTTAAGGAGAAAGGAAAGAGCTTCCTGCATACCAGGATCAGCTCAACACTGCACATTTCTCATGAAATGCTTTCAGGAGCAGGAGTTTCCCTTCACATTCAGGTGCAGGGCATTTATCTTCTTTGAAAGGTCAAATATACACTTTAATTTTCTCTCTGAGCTAAGAATATTTATGCTTGAAGAGGAAAGGGCTGCAGATAGGAAGGTTCTTTATGAAATATTGGTATATTAGAGGGATAGACTATTTTGAGGATTTAGAATTTAATCCTGCTTGTATCTCACCAATCACTTTTGTGTTACTCATCAGAGAAAATAGCAAAATTTCTAACTCGACATCATTTACAAAGAGTCCCAACACAGTGTTGTACAGTATTGTACACCAAAACCCTGACTGTATTCAGTTTGGTGAAAGCACATTTGTCTCCCTTTTTGGGCCACACAATTTACTGCGAGCTCTCAGAATGTAACAGTTTGAACAGATTGTGGCAACAGATGGAAAAAATCACCATCTGATTTTGACCTGATGCAAGAAATAGAATTTGATGAATGATAATTAGAGAAGCTACATACAGCCAGAGAAGGCCATATCCAAACAGTTTAGTGTAGGGCAGAAGAAGCTTAAACACAGAATATGGAGGAGGGAGGACCATGAAAGGGCATGGAAAATGAATTCTCAGATAGGAAAATGTGTTGTTTCAAGGGCTTGCTGGCTTTCTAGGAGATCGTGTGCTAATTGGCAACGTTTCACATCCTGATGTCTCTTAACTTTCCCAATCACTGAGCTGAGCAAATTAACCATTTCCATAGAGTTTAAAACTTTCCAAAGAATGCATAGAGTGCCTCAGGATACACCACTGTCCACTACAAAGATATGTCAGTGCAGGAGACAGGAGACAGTTAAACACCAAAATCCATGCTGTAGTTATTTTAGAGAAAACAAGAGGACCAAGGATGGGAGGGGCTGCAGAAAGGGCTTCACTGTGTTGGCAGCCTTTTTGTCCTTCAGGTTGGTAATTTGCTGTATTCTTTTTCAATACGTCTATATGTTTTAAAACTTCATGGTAAAATTACATGTTTTTAACAGAGTGTATCCCAGTGAGTGGCCCACGTAAGTGCTCAGTTGCAACTATAGTATCACTAGTTGTCATTAGGTTTCTACATTTAGGTGATGGTCCTGGTGATGTAAATGAATGAATGAACAGAACCTCCTGAAGTCTTGCAGAATCTCCAGAAAGCCCTTTATTTGGGTTCCTGTAGCTCCAGAATCCAGAGAGAGAAAGCTGCCCAAGTAGAGCCCAGAGGAAGAGGAAAGGGGGATGTGCCCAGTGCCACGTGTGGCCAAGAGCCTGCGGGAGAGCAATGTTTCTCCAGACTTGTATGAGCTTAGAGCCAGAGACTTATATTTTTAAAGTATGATGGAGGGTTGCAACTAAATCAACAAAGCCCAGTTTCACCTGGCAGGTAAATACCTTGAGTCATTAAGTGCTATTAGGTAAATTTAATTTATTTAATTATAAACACAACGGGCATGAGACCAACCATATCATGTCTAAAGAACACATAGAAAGCAAGAACATAAATAGAAGTATCCCTATAACCACAAGTTTAAACTTTCTAGGTGATCAAATTATTCTGGTGGATGCGTGGGGGCCAGTGTAGGGGCCAGCATGGCCCATTAGGACATGGAGCCATGTATAATGAGATGGACCATGATTTCTCTTGCACTGCAGTGAGCTCAGAGCTTGAGGAAGGCTGTCATCTTTGAAGCCCAGGAAACAGGCCCTGGGAAGGGCAGATGGATGTGAAGATGAAAAGTGGAGACAAGCTGCGACCCAGAGAGGAACAGACCCACATCCTGCCTACCCCCATCCAAGCAGCCAGCCACCAAGATGTGGGTAGTCTCAGAGTGAGTCATGCACCAAACCCAGGGGATGGAGAAGCCAAGGCTGGAGCAGCTACAGGCCTGGCCACTGCCCCTTGGCGGTGAGACCAGCCTGGTGAGACCAGCCAGGACATGTTAACTACAGCAGCGTCCGGTGGCCCTCCATGTGCCCCCTCAAGTATACAAACCTCTCTGTGTTTCACTGTGGGCTTCCAAATAATGCAGCCCATGCTAACCTCTCACAATGTGGGCAAGCTTAGCTAAGGGGACGCTATAGCCATCTATCGCACCACCCCATCCCACAGCCTGGTGGAGCCCAGCCTAAGAGCCACTCCCCATACCTACACCACACCCACAGCCTGGACCTGTAAAATGCCCCCACATAAATTAGCTCCAGGAATCTTTCCCATGTGGAGGAAAGACCTACACACTCAAAGGTAGAGGAATGCCAAGCCAGCTGCCTAAATCAGTCAGCATATGCTTCATTCTCACAAATGAACAGATAGCTAAGGTTTTCTGGACACCTGGGAAAACCCACAATAAGAGAGGAACCGACCAAGCATGGAGAAACCTTGATAACTCAACGAATAGAAGAGAATGTCGTATAAATTCTAACTAGCTTCCTTAGACATTGCAGAAGATATTGAAACCATAAAAAAGAACAAACTGATATTGAAAAAATTAAGTATTTAGGGGAAGTGTAGTGATGTCCTTAATTAGAAATGCATTTTTTTTAATGAGATGAATTAATGGCCAGACACCCGGTTGAATGGACATGTGATAAAGCAAGTCTAGTAGCATGTTAATGGTGGAATCCGTGGTAGGTATTCACATGGTTGCCATCCAGTTCTTGCAACTTTTCTGTTTGGAAGTTTTTGCGTGAAAATGTTGGAGAAAGAAATGAGCAATCAGGGGAATGAGAGAAGAGATGACAATAGTTGCAAGGTGTCATTATGACATCTTTCTAAGTTAATATCACTCATCTCTTATGAGTTCTTCTATTGGTTTCCTGTATATTGTCAAATACTGAGCTTGGGTGTTCATTTCTCCCACTCATTTCAGGCAGTTTCATTTGATGAGAAACAAATACCCTTGGACATCCTGCCCTTTGCTCCCACTACTCCACCTTCTCTTTTTCCCCTTTCAGTTGTCACACAGTTATTTTCCACATTGAATTTTCTGTATTGTAATCCTACAGATTCACTTGAAAAACAGAATAGCTGGAATAAACAAGTATGTGATCATAAGTCCATAGCCATCATTCCTCTTGGAATGAGTGACAGCTGGTACCCTTCCTGGAAAGGAAATGTCGTTCTGGGCCACTCATTCAGGGCCTCAGAGGAGCACGTCCTTGTCCTTCACTCATTCCTCCAAGTCTCACCATCGCTGTTTGCTTCGTGGTTGCACCTCAGCTTAGCTGTTTTTCACTTTTGTTTTCCTGGATTTTCTAGTGCTTTTTCCCTCTGAACACATGCCCCTATAGTACCAGAGATTTTCTATCTTATTAATTTGGTGCTGCTCCTTACTTATGACCCTGTTTCTTCCTGCTTCCCAGAGCTGTTGCCTCTAACCTGCTCCTGGTGTGGGGCAAACCTGGCCTTTTGTCCTCCTGTCACAGCCCAGACTGCCTCTTTCCCTCTTTCTCCCAGGTTGAATCCCCTTTTCTCAACCTGTTTTCGCTCTCTTTTTTTTTTTTTAACTACTTACACATCCTTTATTTACTTGATTGAGAGCTTTCTTATGGTACAGACAACATTTTCCATAGTTGAGCTCAACTTTGTTCACAGTGACTTCAGTTACTTCAGGGAGTTGCATTGGGGTTTTCTATATGCAGGACTCTGTGCTCAGTTGCTGCTGTTGCCGCTGGTTTGTTTTCTTTCAGGATCAAGGTGAGTATTTTCATATAAAATCTTATTTTTAATTCCTTCTCTGGCAATTCTTTCCTGTATTCTTAGTTTTGCATAATTATACCTACAACGGAATGAGCATCCTAAGTCACCAAGATGAATCCAACTACTCCAACATCACATTATCTTCTAGTTCTACCTTCCACTTCCCCAGCTTGCAGCTCTCTGTCCCGCGTGTCAGCCATGGGGCCGAGTCGGCACTTCCAGCCCCAGCTCCCTCGTTTTAGTGGAGCATCCCCCCTCCACCTGCCTCTAATGGGCTCTGAGGAGAGGCGTGGTCAGAGCAGAAGTCTAGACTGGATATTTGGAAGGCCTCTCTTCCTTCTCCAGCAGTTCCAATGATGGACCTCTGGTTGTAGGAACTTTGCCCATTGACTCTTTCTCTCCGGAACTAGTTGGAATCTTCCCTTAGTCCCTGGCTCTCTGATCTGCTAAAGTGTAGGGTTTTTCTTTTTTATTATTGTTGTTTTTTCACTCTAGGAAAACTTCATAGATTACCTCTTTACCAATTTCCTGTCTTCTGATTTTTCTTCTGTAATTCCTGTGGTTCCGATGTTGGTCTTTGTGGACCAATTCTCTAATTTTCTTATGTTTTAAATTTAGGGGGAACAAAAGATGTGGGGGCAGGTGGGTGCTGAGTCATCTCTCGTCCTAAGAAGCCATTAGCTGCCTAGTCTAACGCTGATAGACCAGGAAACAGAGACATAGCAGCTTCTTTCTGTTAGAATTACAAAGGTAAATACCAGAATCTAAAAATGGTTTCTCTGAGGCTTGGGATAAGAGAGGCAGGACAAGAATTTTTCTTTTAAAACGTACTTCTGTGTTGTTGGATTACATTGTTGTTGTTGTTGTTGTTGTTGTTGCTGCTGCCATTTTACCTTGTGTACATGTTACTTTAATAGGGGTTTATGATGATTTTTGAAAGAATGAAGTAGGTCAGTATGTACGCACCCTGAAGGGTGTCTCTGAGTAAGTGAATTGCAGAATGAAATTTAACTGTTCAGTCCCACTTTAAAATACAAAAAGAGAGAGAGAGATTAATACCAGACCTTTTAAAAGAGAAAGTGTATACCTTACATGTTTGAGGGAAAATAAGGCCTGGGGAAAAAACACTTTGATTGTTCAAGAAAGTGGGGGAGGAAAGAGGGTTGTCAACTTCTTATTTTGTTTACCTCTGTTTATTTTGACTACTTTTGATATTCTCACATAATAATTGTAAAGCATAGATTCATTATCAAGCACTTTCTGCTGGAACCAAGGTTTTCACTCATATCTCCTTTACTCTTGTATTTTGCCTCAGTAATAGAAAACTCAACCTTAATTGATTAAAACTCAGTATTCGTAAACATACTTACTTTTAAAATGATTTTGGTTCTATCGAATAAAATACCAATAAAGTACTTTGCAAGGAAACATGAAGTGTTAGCACTGGGAGGGTTCCCCTGTTTTCTGAGGGGAGCACCACAGCTCACTGGTGGGGTCTGAAGTAAGCAGGTCTGATGGTTTCATAATGCTTAGACAATGATCTGATTTAAAAATACCTTTTTTTCTGATAGCAATTACAGAGTTCTTAGGGAAGAATCTTTCAGTTAGGTTTTTCATGAAATTTTTCAAAACTGGACCATAACAGGTTATAGTCATTTATAAGCATGTGAGTCTTTCATTCAAAGCCGATTATTTCCTCTAACCTGCTGGGAAAGAAATAACACAGTATACTCAGCCTATATCCAATATGACGAGGGGTGCTGAATGAAGGGAAGGGCAGGTGCAGAGACTCCAACAAACAATAAGTGAAACTCGGCAATGATGCAAGAGGATGGCTATCTCATGACCAGAAGGCCTGAGTGAATAAAGTCGTGGATAAAGAGAAAACCAGGGATAATAATAAGGGCGATGAGTCCTCCAACTTTTCTCTTTGAGGAATCCAATTCTTGGTACTCTCCAAATCCCTGATTAATCAGAAGGGAGTCTAGATCACTGAGTTCCCTGTCCCAGGTCCAACCAACAGGTAAACTGACGGCTGAGGCAGGTGGTTCCCAGGGAAGCTGGCTTGCCCACCTCATGGTCCATTCATTGCCTGTGTTTGCACAAAAACTACTGACATGTCTGTGTGTAGAGGGTACCACCAGAAATCCCTACACCAGGGTCCAAATCCTGTCTCAAAAGTGCACTAATAGTGAAGAATAAACATAACTAACCTTACCCCATTTCCTGTCTGAAAAATAAGGCCAGCACGCCCTGCCTGCATGTTGGTACTGGGAAACTCAAGCCCTGGGGTGTCAGGGACCCAACTCTGCCTACTGGCAGCCTCTGCTCCAGTGTGTGTATGTGTAGGGGGGGTCCTCCCAACTCTGGGCAGTGCCTCTAGGGCATTGAGTACACCACTGGCTTTAATAATGTAACACTTTCTTTTCCTTTATGCACATTTTTATTTTTTGATTAAACTATAACACACATATATGAAAGTACAACAATCCTCAGTGATAGAGCTCAGTGAATTTTGGCATATTAATCCACTTGGCTAACCACCACACAGGGCCAGATAGTGAGTGTCTCCACACTCACATTGTCTTCTATTATCAGAATCTGCCCGAGTGATGGAGATCTGATGTCTATCACTACCGATTACATTTGCCCGCTCTAGAACTTCATATAGACAGAACATGTCATATGAGCTCTTTGTGTCTGATGTCCTTCATTCAAACCAATGTCTAAAAGACTCATCCATTTTGTTGCTTGGAGCACTTTCTTTTTCATTGCTGAGTAGTATGCCATTGTGTAACTATCCCATTAGTCTTTGCCTCTCTACTGTTGATGTCCACTTGGATCATTTTGATTTGGGATTATAACAATAAATCTTCTGTGACCATTCTTGTACGCCTTTTTGGTGAACAAATGCACTTAATTTTTTCGGGTATATACCTAGAAGAGGAATTACTGCGTCATAGGGCGTATGTATTTTAGCTTTTGTGGTGCTGCTAAGTATTTTTCCAAAGCAGCTGCGCCATTTTACACTCGCACCGGCATATATGAGAGTTCTAGTTGCTCTACATCCTCACACAGACATGATGTTTTTAATTTTAGATATTCTAGTGGGTGAGTAGTATTCCACTTACATTCGTTATTTACACTAATTACACTAGAGTGTGTATGGCAGTTCCTAATTGTCCAGCCATATCTATTTGCCCTTTCCTTAATGTAGTAGACTTTTTAGCTGAGCACACAGATGCTTGGCGAACAACTACATGATCAAGCCTCACTTGAAACTACATGCAGCCCATGACTAAGTCTTGGTCAGTGGGATGTGACAGGGTGATGTGTGTCACTTCCTGGTCTTGCCCTTGAATCTGTGAGCCCTTCCCTTTCTCCCTCCAGTTGGGCAGTCACATCTATATGGAGGATGGCACAGCTGCCTCCAGTCCTGGTCTGCCTTTCTCTGCCAATATGTATGTATAAGACATAAATAAAGTTGTATCTTGGTTAAACCACTGTATTTTAGGTCTTTTTATTATAACAGGAAACCCTGCCCTCAAAAGAATCCACCGTGATTACTCACTCACCCTCTGGCTCTAACACAGCTGAACGGAGTTGTTTTTGTCTGCTCAGCACCATCTGCCCACTAGGGAAGTGCACCCATCCGGCCCTGAGGTGCTTCAAGGTGATCGACCACACCCTGCCGCAGGGATAGGCATGTGGCTCAGGTCTGACCAGTTACGTGCCTCCCTTTCCCTGTCCAGGGTTACAAGTTCATAGGATGGCAGGAGACCAAACTGAGTCAACCCAAGTCCTTCCATGGGACCCGTATTATGGTGAAGAAGAGTCTTTGTCATCATTTTGGATTGAGATTGCCAGCGGTCTGTGGCAGGAGAGAATGAAAGCAACCATCAAGCAGAACCAGAGCCAATCAGAGAGGAAGAAGGAGCAGAGGCAGCAAAAGAAAGACCTAACAATGGCAGTTCAGCTCCCGGATCCAACTGTACCTGCGGCACCTTAAGAAGGGAGCAAGCCAAGAGTTTGAGCTGAACTTCTGTCACCTGCAACTAAGTGTTCTGTCTCCTTCATTAATAAAATAAACATGTTGGAGGGCATTTTATACAAGCATTGTGCTAGGTAATGGCGAGCCAAAGTCTCTTTCCTTAAAATACTAATTCTGAATCAGTATAGACTTTGGAGGGTCCATCCAAGTGAAATGGATGGGGAAAAAAATAATTACATCTCCCCCTCTGCCCCCACCAATAATCTCTAACTGAAATTAATCATTCCTTCAAGTACTAATGCAGACAACAGAACACAGTCGTGTAAGCCGAATGTGCCACCTGCCCCAGTAGAAAACACAAATGTTTTCACATCACATCTCAAAATACCAGGCAGCTTCTCAAGACTTCAAAATTACTAGTTATCAGACTTGCTGTTAGAATGTGTTACTCAGTGTGTAAATAAAGAAAATGGATCACAGTTTAAACTGTTTTGATAATGGGATTTCAGTATAATAGGTTTCCTTTCTAATCCTGTATTTTATATTATGAATTTAAAAAGCATTATTCTGAAAAGAGGTCAATTGACTTCATCAAGCTTTAGAATGAATGCCAGAATGAATACCTCCAAAATGCAGGCCAGATTAAAAAGAAAGATATGAGGAAACAGCTGTAGTGGACCATGGTGGGAGGGGACACTCTGCTCAGCTGGGGTGTGTGGGTGGGATGGAATAAATGATGCTCAGTCTGAGTAGGGGTTGTACTGCCAGATGGGCATTTGCAGAGACTGGGAGCACAGGGGAGTATGGTGGCTCTGTAGCTGGTAGCATAGGAAGGTGTTACTGGTAAAGGTCAACAAAGACACCATCTCTGATTAAGCTAATGGTCAGCCCGGGCAGCATGCCAGCATCCTATTCTGCCATCCCAATTTCCACTTTCTCCCAGTTCCAGCTGGGGTGGTGCCCAGCTGCTTTCTCCAGCCCTGCTGTCTGGAATCTTACTCCTATGACAAAGGTTGGCTTGATAAGCCATGCTGCATGCTCAGCGACATGGAAAGTGCTGGGAGAATGTACAAGAGACTAGATTACACTCCTTGGCCACAGGGAGTTAGCACTTAGTGGTCTGACAGCTAGACAACTTCGAGGGGTGCACAGAACAATGACAACAGCTCAGGCCACCTTTATTTATATGCCAGAATACTGCTTTTTAAGAAAAAACTCTCACATCCGGTTGGGGTCCCAGGAGGGCAATGGCATAGGAGGGCACTGGGGGCACCCAGACACTTCCTTCTTTAGTTGAAGAGACTACTCTGACAACAAGGTGACCGATGGAGACCCTGAGGACCCGTTATCTTAGAGAGGTGGCAGGAGGTGGGCCTTTTCTTGGGTGTGAGGGGACAGTGAGGGGTGGGGCGGCAGTAATGCCATCAGCAGCCACAGCAGCACTCACAGCAGAGGTCTGTTCTCATGCATCGGAAGAGCACTTTATGGTCATAGCAGAAAGACATTTCCCCAGATCTGGAAGTGGCACAAGCTACCCAGACATCACCTCGGCCCCCAGGGCCCATTTCTTCAGGGCTCATCATTCCCCTTACCTTGCAGCCCATGTACTATGCCCTGGTCACAGGCTGGGGCTGGGGCTACACCTCCAATTGCAGGTGAACAGCAACATGTCAGCCCTTCTCAAAAACATTTTTCCCTTGCTCAAATACTCCCGTGTGGACAATCTTAAAATTGCTCCCAGCCTACCACACCCATGTTCCACTGCACACACATGATCAGAAGCCAAGAAGTGGTATCTCTCCTCAAGTCCATTTGGGTGATGGCAGAAGCCAGCCAAGTGTAGCTACACTGAGTTTCTTTTCATACGGGGTTTAAACATCACCTAGGCAGTCACTGTGATCATCTGCTCATAGATGGTGTCCACATACCAGTGAGAAATGTAGAGATGCTTTACGAACGTGACCTAAGTGTCCAAACACTCAGCATTTCTGGGGAAGCTCAAAGACGAATTGGTCCACATTGGCCTTTGATATGTTTCAAATCAGTATTGGGGGAAGGGAGAGTAGGTCCGAGATCACCACTCCATGAACAGGGGTTCGTTTGTCTATTCCTAAGTATGTATTTAAAATGCCTCATAGTAGAATGCAGAATGGTGACAACAAAAATGAAAAGACCAATTAGATTCCTTTCTGTGACCTGGGTAAGGCCACAGGAAAGAAGGACCTCTCAGGGGCTGAGGTGGTGGGAACTACCATCATTTCAGAATTCTCTCCAGTGTCCCTTACACAAATGAGGAAAGAGGTCAGGAGAGATTTAGGATTGAAAGTCCTGAAGCCGGAAGAGTTGGCTTCAGGCCAGGTGTGCTAACTAAGCCTCTTCCTTGCCAGAGCCATTCCACTCTGCAGAGACAGTGGGATGGAGTGCAGGACCTGCCATACATATGGTTTTAAGAGAGCATGGCGGAGTCTAACATCTGGGAGAGGTCCCAGCAATCATCCCCCACCTGCAGGCCCCTCCAACAGGCTCCTGCGGTGGCCCCAGAACCTGTCTAGACACTAACCCTGAAGGACATGCTTCTCCAGGGGTGGCCGGCTCCTCTGGCAGGCAGATCTGCCAGAAAGCATTCATAGTGGGTGGAAACCTACTCTCTAATCTAATTTCTACCCATCTGTCCTCCTTCTGCCCTTCCTAACCCCACAGGGTAATCTTTCTTCCAGAATAGTTTTGCAAATATTTGAATTTCACCATCCTGTGCTCCACATATCCATTTTCCAAGCCGAAGACTCCAGGGATGTCAACGACCCACCTACAGCCCACTGATGGCTGTCCTTAGATACCAAGCAAGGGCACCGTGTTCTAGACATGTTCGACTTGTGAAGAATATAGGAGAGTCCCCCTCCCTCATCTCTGCAATGCTTGCATTTATTGATCCTGAGAGTGGGTCCCTATTTGGGGCATGGAATGCTGTTGAAACAGCCCAGCCTTAATCCCTTCCCATTCATCAAGCTTTAATCCAAATGGGATCGGGACATAGATTCACAGACTCCTCCAAATGGAAGGGAGCTTAGAAGGGCATCAGCCCCACTTCTTATACAGCTGCCATCAACAAATGCGAAACACATGGTGCTGTGGACTCTGGTGATTCCTCCCCGATGTGCAGCTGACTTTGAAGATGACCACCCTGAGGGAAGGGCAAGATGGGATTCCCAGGTCACCTATAAGGCATGGGAGCCAAGACAATCTGGAGTCTATCAGATTCCAGGGTGTGACCCCCACCCAGAAGAAGGAAGGTGAACTCCCATCTAACCCTGCCTGCACCCTGGGCACTCGCTTCACCTTCTCGGTCTTTGCTGGTCCTTTGTTGGTTCACTGGTCCTAAGGCCTAAGGCCAGGCGTAGAAAGTCAGGAGGCCCTTGCAGGAAACAGGCTCTGGGGCTGTTCCTGATCCGGGTGATCAAATGGTGGGCTTCTTTTAAAACTCTTCTCTGGCTCTCAGCAGTCATAGTCATTAGGAAAGTAGCTGAGGGCTCCCAGAGGGCACTGCAGCCCAGGGAGCACTGGGCAGGCCTGGTGAGGGTGAACCCCCGACTCCTGACTAGGAAACTGTGTCCCTTTCTGAGGACAGTGTCTTTTGGCAGTTCTGATCACCAGGCCAGTCATGGTCCCAGGTCTGTCACTTCTCCCTCAAAAGTGGAAGTGAGCAGTGTTCTGAAGGTACCCAGGGCCCCACATCCATGGGTTAGTATAAATATCTGTCATCAGAAGCCACACTGGGGAAACCCTTTGCTATCAGTTGTGGAAGACGGTGAACACTTACCAAACAGTTGGCATGGGGGCACAGAAGGGCTGCAGAAAAACCTAGATTGGAAGAGGTGCCTGCCCACCTCACCTGAGAAACTGGTAGGGGTCCTGGTTTGGAACGTTCTTGCCCAAAGTCAGATTTGCTTAGAAACATCAGGGAAAGAGTCCTGGATGCCCACGTGCTTTGTCCATACACTATACAGATCTGGTCCCCAGCGGAGCTGCACCAGGGCCTGGGGGGTGCAGGACGCTTGGCGATTTGGGGAGTGGGGGCCTGCGAAGGGTGGGGTCCAGCCAGGCTCCCAGAAGGGGCAAACTGCTCCATTACTAGGTGGTAACTGGGAACTTCATCAGAACTCATGCTGGACCTCACAGAGGCTCAGGGCAAGGGGCTAGCCTCTGGGGACCTGGGGGGAACGTGCAGGAGGATGAAGAAAGGAGAGAGAAAGACGGTTGGGGAGAGAGGCGGAGGGAGGTGAGCCAGGCGGACGACGAGGAGGAGGGAAGAAGAGGGGGAGGGGAAGGGGGAGGCGGGGAGCGGAGGCGGGGCCTGCGCGCCGCCCCGCGCCCTCTCTCCCGCGTCCGCCCCGCGCCCTCGCGCGCCGCAGCATCCCCGCGCCGCCCCTCCACACCGCCCCTCTGCGCCGGCCTCCGCGGCTGCTACTGGGGCCGCCGCCGCCGCCGCCATTCCTGCGCCCGCGCTCGCCGGCCAGGCACCGCCAGGACGCGCGGTGCCAGGTAAGGGTGGGAGGGCGGAAGGAGTTCTCGGAGAAGGCAGGTGCGCGGGGCGGCGGGACCCTCCCCGAACCCCAAGACCCCTCCTCTCCTCGGCTTTCTCCCGCGCAGGTGGCTCCGCGCGGAGCGGGGGCGCGAGGCGCGCAGTAGACCCAGGCCCGGAGCGGGGTGGCGCGCTCGGCCGGGTCCCGCAGCGCTCCTGACCGCCTGGCCCCGTCCGGCCTCCGCCAGTCCGGCCACGCTCCGGCCACTCGGGCCTGGCGGGGCCCAGCGGCTTCTATTTCTGTCGCGGAGGCCGCTGTCCCCGTGCCCTGGACCCGGAGCGGCGCACTCAGACAGGTGGGGCAGGTCGGCCCTGGCTGGGAGTGCTGCAGGCCTCTGCTCCCTTTAGGGTTTTGGCTGCGTGATACTAGAACAGCCAAGGAGAATCACCAGCCTTAGCTTGGCTGCACCTGTTGCAGCCGCCTGGTGAGCTGCAGGGGGGCTGAGTCTGTTGGGGATTTGCCAGTGCAAACATGGAAAGGAGAGTTGCGTCGTGGTCTCCCTTTTCGTTTGTTTGATTTAGCGTTGGGTGGTGGGGGTGCATGGTAGTGTGTAGGTGGGTAGTTCACTGAAAATGAGGCCTGTAATTGAGGGCTGGGCCCTGTTTTCTGGAGCGTGTACCACATGAAGTGGCTGTGCTTTTGTTTTGAAAACCTCCCTTTACATGGAGCATATCCTAGGCCCTGGGTGGTCAGGCCGAACCTGGGGCCTGTGGCCAAGCAGCCTGCCCTCCTGTTCTGAGCCTGTTCAAATTCACTAGGTGCCAGTGAGTGGAAGTTTCCGGGGGGGGGGGGGAGTGACATTCGTGGCCTGTCACCTCGTATCTGCCCCAGGCCTTGGAGCCTGCCTGCTGGCTGTCTGGGTGCCGTTATTTGGGAATGTTTACTGTGTCCCAGAAATAGGCCAGCTCAGGCAGCAGCAGGGCCAGGATTCTGGTAGAGATAATGCCCCAATTGTCACTTGAACGGTTGGTGTCTGTACACATCGTCTGCAAGAGTGAAGAAGAATAAAGCAGGCCTCCTTTGGGTACCCCAGGCACCGTGCGCTACCAGGGAGAAAAACTTCAGGAATGGGGACACACCAGGTGTCTCTGCAGGCAAGGACTGTCTTCTTGGGAGGCCAAACCCTCAGACTGATAAAAGTTGTCTCTGGTATACCTGGCAGGTAAATCAAGTCAAGAAATAAAAACTAATGGCTGACACTAAGAGGCAGCTCTCCTGGGTCACTCCTTTCCAGGGTTCCTCCATTGCAGGGTGTTGTAGGACCTTGAGCTGGCATGGGAGGGAGACTAGCTTCTGTGATGGGCTTGACCATCTATATGCCCTCTGAAGTAGCGCTTTGAGTTCCTTTCCTATCCTCCTGACCAGCACACACGTCTCTTGGAAAATAGAGCCTTATAGAATCCTCTTCCCTGGTGATTGGGGTGCTCTGGTAGCTTGCTTGGAGTCCTGGCAGATGGTGCACCCTCCTGGCCTGAGGTATGGGGTTGAAGGCCATGCCACAGTTGCCCAGTGTATCTGGAGGAGGAGAGATGACCTTAGTGACCTCATCCACATGTGACCCCCACCATGTGGGTAGTATGAGGCTTATTTGATCTCAAGTGCCTTCTCCACAGCAGGCAGGGAAGTCTAGACCAGTGCTTGAAGTGCACAGTAATGGCCGGCTCTGAGCGAGGGGGAGTGTCATCCATCAGTGCCAGCACACAGCAAAATCAATAATGCGATGCAAAGATCAGTGCTTGTCTCTGTTTCTGGAAGGAGTCCGCCTCTCGTACACCCAGCGTGGACAGGCCCAGGCTTCCCGCTCCTCCCTTTGTGTCCCATTTTTGGTGGTGGGGGAGAGATGGGTGGGGCTGGGAGGGTGGCCAAAGAGCCTCTTCCTGACCCGGTGTCATGTGTGGTGAACCTGAGGCCAGAGCTCGTGGGTTGGCAGCTAGGACCCATGTCTCTTGGGTGTCTCCAGTGTCCCTGGGTTAGGTCCTTGCAGATATACAAGTGAATTAGCTTCCTGGTTACTTCTTAATTTATAGCTACTTTTCACTTTATGCTGAGATTTTGCTTGGTTAAAAGACTCCTGGGAAGGTGAAGTGGTGGGCAGTGCCTCTCTCATCTCCAGGTTCTTCCAGGACAACTGTGACCTGTGAACTGTTCAGGTATGCAGGGTGTCAGTGGGGTGAGGCTGACTGTGTGTAAAAATGAACAAATGAATTTGTCATCAGCTGACTGTCAAGGGTGCTCCCTGGGAGAAAGCCTTAGGTCCTTGTGATTCTCTGCTGAGGACAGCTATTTCTCTCCTGAACTTTCACCATTCCAGAAAGGAGAATAGGAGGTAAGAAGAAAAGTGGCCACAAAAGTGACAGAGGCCTGGTGGGAGGTCCTCTCTCCCTCTGTCTCAGGTTGCCCTGGGCTTGGCAGGTGCAACTCGCCATCTGGGGACATCTCTGGGTGAGTCTCAGGGTGTTGCCGAGAGTGGGCAGGTTGGGCTGGCTCCTCTGCACTGTAGATGGCATGGCTCACAGCCATTTCCATCCTCCCTGCTGTTAGGCCTTGCCTAGAGCTGGGGTGGTGATTTTGGCATGCCAATTAAGGTTCTCCTTGGGACTAGCAAACGGGCTGGTCCCAGTTCCCTGGAATGGCTCACTTTCCAGCTTGCCTGACCCTCCTGCATGCATACCTGGGCTCATTCCCTACTGCTGCTCCTGGGCACTCCAGCATCCCAGGTGCCATCCCCCTATTGCCAACTCCCTACATGCCTGTGTGAGCCTCCATCTATCCGGTGGGATGGCTCTGTTATTCTAGCCTAAAAATCTCAGATGCTGTCTATGAAAGCAGAGACTGCACCCTCTCCTGGATTATTTCTTAGCAGTACCCCAGGATTGCAGGCTTTGAATAAACTGCAGTCAGACCCACAAGTGACCCAAGAATCACTTCTTTCAAATATTACGCTATTTATGAGATAGTTGGTCATTTATTGAGCGAATGATGATTCTATAAGTATTCCTTAATAACTATGGTTATGTTAAAAAGATCTTTACCTTTTGGCAGTTGGTACTGGAGTATGTGCAGAGGAAATGATACTGTGTTTTGGATCTGTTTCAGAGTAGTATGGGTGGGGGGTGGGTCGGAGTGAGTGGGGTGGATTGTCCATGGGTGGATGATTATTGGGTCTAGGTGAGGACACCTGAGGGTTCATTATGCTGTTCTGCCCATTTCTGTGTATTTTCAAAATTTCCCATAATAAAAAATTAATCTAAGAACACCATTCCCTTCCCCAAAATATGCCATAGGATCCTTCACTTCGTGAAAGAGTTCAGAGGTTTACTTTAGAAGAAATGCCAGTGTATTAAGTGAAAATAACATTCCTTAGTGCAGCCTGTATGAAATGACCCCATTTACATGTGTGTGTAAGTACTTAACATAGAAAACGATCTGGGAGTACGCACACTGTTTATGGAACAGATAATTATGGAGTGCCTACTGTGGACAAGGAGAAAGGGCACTCTCCAGGCCCCAGGAACATAGCTCTGAGCAAAAGTGTCCACAGTTAGGTACAGGGGTGGGAGGGAAGGCTGTGCATGAGTGTGTATGATCAGGAGAAAGTGTGACTGCGGTTGTGTATCAGAGGTGGAAGTGCTTTTATGTTGGGGAGAAACAGGAAAGGGGGGAAGAGGGAGGGGAATCTGTATTTATTTCCCCTCTAGATACTTATTTTTCATTTGTTTCTTTTACAGTGGAGCTATTTTTGTAATTTTAAAGTTTATTTTTAAGAAGGGGTCTTCATTAGGTAATATAATATCCTATTTTAAATATTCCAAATTTCAATATCTGATTTACATTTATTTTAAATGGCATTTGATTTGTAGACTTTTTTTCCCTACATGCTTAATAAGAAATGTTGTGGCTAAAATGATGCACTCTATGAATCAGGAATCACTGAATGTCTGAATATGACTCTGTGGGCCATGAAAAGGCGTTGATACCCTGCCCTCGGCAGCATTGGAGACAAGATCCAAACCCTGAAAATTGAACAGCAGCGGCAGTGGAAGAGCTGAGCAGAGGCAGTCTGTGCTGTCCTGGGTCTGGGCCATGGGGTGGGAGGCCCTCAGCTCGGACCCACCACAGTCCTAGTTCAAGTGGAGAAGCATGCTCCCCTTCATGGGACTTGGCCCAGAAATGAAAGCAAAGATGGTTCAGTTGGGTTTCCATTGCTGGTTGGAAAGCCTACCACTGTGGGCTGCTGCACTCATTTTCAGAGGTGGTTTTGCCTGTTTTCTCCTTTCATTTAGTTGTGCATTGAGTAACCTTAATCTACACTAACAGAAAAAGCATAAAAATGGTAAGTCTGTGAAGTGAAAGATAGAAGTTGTCTATAATTCTAGTTTTTTTTTTCTACTTCCCTATTGCAAGAAATTTGAGTTGCCTTAACACCAGAATATAATCTGTTTTGATCTAGCATTTGGGTGTTGTTTGGTTTTGCCATGTGTGTATTTTTATTTTGTTTGGAAAGATGCTGTGTTTCCAGGGGGCTGCCCCAAATAAGGGCCTGCAGCTGGACCCCTTTGTTGACCAGTGTTTTTGTTGTTGGCCAGTGTTTTCTATGGCCTAAGGGAGGGCACAGCCCAGCTAGGCCCTGAGCCTGGGGCATGGCTACAGCCCCGAGCTGCCTGCCATCAGAATGGGCATAAGCACATGTCGCCTTTTCCCATTCACATCTGGTTTATTTTTTATTTCCCAGTCTTTCAAGGAGCTTTGGGGTCTTGCTCAAGAAGAGCTGTGCCTCTCAGTCGATTAGGGTACTTGGCATGTCTGTGATCTTTGTTGGTGATGTCCCATTGCTCATCTTTCTTGAGGTGAAGGAATTGGACCTTTGACTCCAAAACTTGTTGACTTCATGGAGTCTTATTGCTTCCCTCATGTTTACTGAGTGCCAATTACAGCAATAAACCAAGAGACAGAAGACCTGCCCGATTGGAGCTTACAGTCATGTAGAGGGAGATGGAAGGCTATAGAGAAGAAATGAATCAGATTGTGTCACCTATGGCATCATAGTCCATAGAAAATGTGAGGTCCAGGTACTCAGGGAGCCAACAGTTGGGGGTATTTAGGATTTGAAATCAGGTGGCCAGTGAGCCTCCTCAAGTCGGTGGTATGGAATAGGTGCAGAGTGACCCAGAGGGACGTCCAGGCGCAAGTGAGCAAGGCCTTAGGGCAGAGTGTTCACTGGGAGGGGCAGGAGCCACCCTGTGTAGGTGGGGGTCTAGCCAGATTCTAGGTGTATTGTGAAAATAGAAGTAACAGGACCATTGAAGCAATAGAGGAGCCCAGGTAACTCTGACATTCTTGGCTCGGACAGTCAGAGGGATGGGATAGGCGTTGTCCTGAGATGGGGAATTTGGGAGGACAGCAGGCTATCCAGACAGCTCTATCGCTGTCCAGGTAGAGGTGGTGAGGAGCCCACTACACAAAAGAGACTGGAGTTGAGGGGATTGGCTTGGACTGGGTGATGCCGGCACATGGCAATGTTTTTAAAGCACGGGACGCAAGTGAGGTGGGTAGATAGAGAGAAGAGGTCCAAGGCTGACATACCAGGCAGGAGTGGCCTGCAAAGCAGGAGAAACCCATGGGCGTCTGGGGGCTATGGCAGGAAGTGCATGGGGAGGAAAGAATGACTGTCCAGGGATCAAGTGAAATGAGGACTGAGAATTAACCTTGGAGAATTGACCTTACAACATGGAGGTTACTGGTGACCTGACGAGGGGTCTGGGGGAGTGGCAGACCAAGAGGTTATGAAAGAGGGGCAGAAGGTGATGGGCAAGTGGGGTTGAGAGAAGACTTCTGGTTTAGGTTTCTTCCTGAAGGGAAAGATGGAGCAGAGGAAAAGGAGGCTGGGAGGGAGGCTCCTGACTGGGTCCCCCAGTCTCAGGAGCTGGATCGGGCAGATGGGAGGAGTTTCTTCATCAGGCCAGCCATCCCCTGCAAGTTGTCATTGACCTGTAGTGTGCAGGGCACCTCTGCTTGGTCCTGGGGTCTGAAGGCAGGGGAGGAGGCCAGGGCAGCAAAGAATGGTCATCGAAGCTTGGGACAGCTGAGCCCTGAGTATGGCAGTGGGCATTTGGGGGGGTGGGCACTCTCGGGGCCTGGGGACCTAGTTCCCTGGGTAGGGGTGGATGCCCTCACAGAGCAAAGCACAGCTGTGGGGGGCAGGAGAAGGGAGAAGGGGTCCAGGTCTGCTAGGGGTTGAGAAAGTGAAGCCTTGACTTTGTGCTTGTCCAGTTGCCAGCTGGCCATGAGTGTTCCCTCCTGACATTGGCCTGGTGTTTCCTACAGTCAGGCTCCAGCCACTAGTGAGGGCCAAGCTTTTATCTATAACACCAACTTAATTCCACATCCCCTGAACACTAGGAAAATAAGAGAGCACTTCCGGAGCCATGGTCCCCATGCCAGTGGCATCTAGTCTCCGAACTTACTGGAAGTATGGGTTCTCGGCTCCACCCTAGGCTCCCTAAATCAGAAGCTTTGTGTTTTCATAGGCCACCCAAGGGATTTGAATGTACCAGGGTGTTTAAGAGCTGCTTGGGCTAAGCACAGGTTACCCTTCAGTAGGGACAAGAAGGTAGAGGTGGGGCATGGTCCTCACTCTATTAGACTTGGGTGCTTGTCTGTAGAAACAGTGTTTCCTCAACCAATTTTATTGAGGTATAATTTACATAAAAAGTACTCATTTTAAGTGCACTGTTCAGTGAGTTTTGACAAATGTATGCAGTTGTGCACCCACCATCATAATCATGGTGCAGGCCAGGGGTTGATAAACTCTGCGCCATTCACCCATTCATTTATCATCAGTTGCAGCTTTGGCGCTGTTGCACCAGAGTTGAGCACTGGAGGCAGAGACTGTTTGGCCTGTGAGCCTTCCCAGAATTCCCTGTTGCCCCTTACCACTCAGCTTGCCACCCAGGCAATCACTGATCTGCTGAGGTTAGATTATTATAGATGAAATTTGTTTCTTCAAGAGTTTCAAAATGGTAGCATATGTGATAGACTCATGTCTATAGTTTCTTTCATTCAGCATGATGTTAAGATTCTGATGTGTTGCTGAGTATATTAGTACATCATATCTTTTACTGCTGAGTCCTGTTACGTTGTGTGGGCATTATGGTTTATTGATTCACCTGTTAGTGGATCTTTTGATTGCTTCCTGTTCAGGATTGCTGTGAATATAAGTACTGTGAGCTACAACTCAACACAAAAGGACAAACAGCCAGCTAAAACATGAGCAAACAACCACCCTGAACAAACCTGATCTTGGAAGCTAAGCAGGGTCGGGCCTGGTTAGTACTTGGATGGGAGACCACCTAGGTGGTGTAGGCTGACAAGGTCCTTGCAATCTCTGAGGTCAACCAAGAGTTGCCTCACCTAAAACAAAGCAAAACAAACAAACAAAAAAACCATGAGCAAACATATCTCCAAAGAAGGTATACAAATGACAAACATGCACATGAAAAATGTTCAAATCATTAGTCACTAGGGGTGTGCAAATCAAAACCACAGTGAGAGACCACTTCCCACTTGGCTTTTTTAAAAAAGTGGAAAATAGCACATGTTGTTGGGCACATGGAGAAGTTGGAACCCTCCTACACTGCTGTAGAAATGTAAAATCATGCAGCTTTGGAAAACAGTTTAAAGATTCCTCAAGAAGTTAAACACGGAATCACCATATACCCCAGCAATTCTACTTCCGGGCGCATACGCAGAAGAATTGAAAATGGATACGCAAATAAACACTTGTACACAGCTGTTCATAGCAGCAGCCAAAAGACTGAGATGACCCAATTGTCCATCACTGGATGAATGGATAACCAAATGTGGTCCATCCAACAATGAAATATTACTTAGTCATGAAGGAGTGGAGCACTGACATGTGCTACATTGTAGATGACCCTTGAAAACATGCTCAGTAACGTGCTCAGAGACATAAAAGGGATCATATTTTATGATTTAATTCACTGAAATGTCCAGAATAGGCAAATTCATAGACAGATAGCAGATCAGTGGTTGCCAGGGTTTGGGGAAGGGGAGAGTGAGGAGTGACCATTTAATGGGGTTTCCTTTTGAGATGATGAAAATGTTCTGGAAATAGTAGTGATGGTTGTGTAACATAGTGTATGTACTCAATGTCACTGGATTGTAGACTCTAAAGTGGTTAAAATGGTAAATTTTTTGTGTATTCTATCACAATAAAAAATGATATAAAAATGATTTATGCATTTGTGTGAACATCTTACTATGGACATGACAGGTGGAATTGTAGGGTTGTGTGGAAAGTGTATGTCTAACTTATAAGAAACTGCAGACTTTTTCCAAAGTGGATATGTCATTTTCCATCCTCGCCGCTGATGTGTGAATTCAACTGTTCTAAGTCCTTGCCCAAACTTGCCATTCTAGTGGTACGTTGTAGTGCTATATTGTTGAGGTTTAGCCGAATATCTTTTCTTGTGCTTGTTTGTTAGCTATTTATATATGTTCTTTTAAGTATCTGCTCAAATTTTATGCTGACTTTTGAATTGAGCTGTCTTATATTTGAGCCATAAGAGTTGTTTACATATTCTGGATTCAATCCTTTCTCAGGTTATTTTTATGGCCAATATTTTCTCTTAGTCTCTGGCATGCCCTTTTATTTTATTAATGACATCTTTCAAAGGACAAATGTTTTTCTGATTAAATGCAGTTTATCAGTTGTTTTTAGTAGTTTGTGCTTTTCATGTTCCAATTAAGAAATCCCTGCCTAACCTATTTTCATAAAGATTTTCTCCTGTTTTCTTCTGAGGAAGTTTGGTTTTAGCTTTTATGATGAAACCTGTTATCCATTTCAAGTGTAACTTTTAACTGGTAAGGGCTAAGGATAGAGGTTCATGTTTTATAAAGGATATCCAGTTGTTCCAACACCATTTATTAAAGAAGCTATCCTTTCCCATTGAATTCTCTTGGCTTCATGTTTGAAAAGTAACTGAGCATGTCTGTGTGGCTTTGTTTCTGGACTTGTTCTGGTTTGTTGTGGCTTATTCCCCACCAGCCCCAAAATCACACCATCTTCATGATTGTTGCTTTCTAATAAATTCTTGAAGTCGGGTAGTATGAGCCTTCCAGCTCTGCTTTGTTTTCAATTGTTTTGTTTATTCTAGGTACTTTGCATTTACATATACATTTAAAATCAGTTTGTCAGGTTCTACAAAAAAAGCCTACTTGGGTTTTGATTGTCATTGCCTTAATTCCTTAGATCAATTTGGAGAGAACTGACATCTTAACAGTACTGAGTCTCTCAGCCAGTGAGTATGGACTGTCTCTTCGTCTCTGTTCCTCTTGCTTCATTTCTCTTAGCAATGATTTGTAGTAGACAGTGTACAGGCTTTACACATTTTATCAGATTTATTCCTAAGTATTTCATGTTTCTGAATGTTATAAATGGATTTAAAATATTTTCATTTTTCTGTGTTTTATTGCTAGTGTATAGAAATATAATTGTTTTTGAATATTTTTTGTTTATGTGACTTTCCTAAATTCACTTATTTATTTGAGTAGCTTTTTTGGTAGTCTGTCAAGATTTTGCACATAGATAGTCCTGACAGTTATAAATAGAGACTGTTTTACTTCCCTCTTTCCGATTCTGATGCTTTTTATTTTTTTATTCATTTATTCCATTGTGCAGGACTTTGAGTACACTGTTTAACCGAAATGGTGAAAGTCGACATTCTTACTTGTTTCTGATCTAAAGAAGAAGAAAACTTAGTTTTTTAAAATTAAATGTTAGCCAAAGATTATGTAGATGTCTTTTATGAGGTTGAGGAAGTTTTCTAGTTTGCTGAAAGTTTTTATTAATGGATATTGAATCTTGTCATATGCTTCCCCTATATCTATTGAGATAATCATATGGCTTTTTTTTTATAAATATGATGAATTATATTAATTAATTTTTGAATGTTAAACAATCTTGCATTCCTGGGACAAACCATAGTTGGTCATGATATATTATCTTTTTTGTGTATTACCGGATTCAGTTTGCAACGATTTTGTTAAGAATATTTGTAACTATATTCACAAGGGAGAGTGTACTCTTGTAATATCTATCTCATTTCAATATCAGAGTAATGTTACTCACGATTATTTGGGAAATGTTCTCTCTTAATTTATTATTATTTTTTTTAAAAAAGTTTATGTAGGGCTAGTATTGTTTCTTCCTTAAATGTTTGATAGAATTTACTAGTGAAGTCATCTGAGATTTTTTTATGAGGAGGCTTTTAGTGGTGAATTCAGTTTCTTGACATAGGGCTGTTAAGATTTTCTGTTTCTTCTTGAGTCCCTCTTCCTAATTTGTGTGTTTCAAAGAATCTTAATTTCATTTAAGATGTCAAACTGGTTTGCGTAAATTTTTTTGTACTATTTATTATCTTTTTAATGTCTGTAGGATCTACGTGATATTCTCTTTTTCATTTCTGAGCCTGGGATCCTTTTTTAAAAAAAGCAAAATAAAACCCCAGTGTCCCTCTACATCCTTCCAGTTACATTGGAAACCCCTGGGACAAGAGGGAGGCCACGTGTCAGTGATTTTGACAAACAACTCAGGGAATTCTAACGTGCACCCAGAGAAGAGAAACTCCGAGGTGGAGGTGGGAGGGAGAATACTTCCTGGTGGTCCAAGCAGGACCCCCCCAAGAAGGGGAGTAGGCATATCTGAGGGAGTGGAAGAGGATATAGGGTCATATCTGAGCACCGGTTCTGTCTGTGTGGAGATCACCAGTCTGTGGTGGCCCAGGTTGGGGTGGCTGTCCTGGCAGGAGCATTGAATGCCACATAAGCTGTGGTTGGGCCTATGGGTGTGCGGAGCATGCTCAGTTATTGCTCGACTCTGGAGTGAGTGAGAGACGGGAAGGACAACAAACAGCTGGGCCAAGTGACAAAACCTGGAATGCCATAGCACACAGCATAGACTTCCTTCTCTGTAGGATTGTTTGTTTTTTAAGTCAAGTTTACTGAGGTGTAATTTATATACAGCATAATTCACCCTTTTTAATGTCCCATTCTGTGAGTTTTGATAGGCAACACCTAAGCAAGACATGGAAAATTTCTACAAGGTCACGATTTCCCATGTGCCCCTCCAGAGTCAGATCCTTTCCCCTGCTCCCCCTGAACCATGGATCAGTTTTTCATCTTTATAGACGTTTTTAGAAGGTCAGGTAAGTGGATCAGTACAGTCTGTAGCCTTTGCATTTGGCTTCTTTCACTCAGCCTTGCCCAAGTGTTTGAGCTGTAACTAATGCAGTCAGACTCATGTTTAAGGGTGACTCTGGTGCCTCTGATCGATGTGTTGGATGGCAGGGGTGGAGACAAGGAGGCTGTCATAGGAAAGGATAATATGGTGATAGTCCTAGTGACTTTGTAAGTGACATGCCAGATGCCTTCTATGCCTGTCTTATGGAATTCTGACTACAGTCCTATCATATTGGGACAGTTCTTCCCTCTTTGTATGGGTGGGAACATTGAAAACGAGAGTATCTGAAACTTATTCATGGGTCTCTCAGCCAGGAAGGGGTGAAGCAAGATGTGAGCCCAGGAGAGGCATACTTTCTGTATGCAGCATATAATGGACAATCCTCTGAGGGGTGCCCAATGGTTGGGGCATTTTACAGATTTAAAAGATGTGTGCACCATTGGCCATTTGGGGTTCAGCATCTAGAATTTTATCCTAAGGAATCTTTGATGGAAAGAAGCATTTATTAGAAAGGATATTTCCTAGTGTTGATAAATAGGAAATCCAGACTCAAGCTAAAAGCCACCGAAAGACGGTCAGAGATGAGGAGGTACAGTCATGTAGCCAGTCTTTAGAAATAATATTGTAAAATAAGACTAATGTGATGGGAAATTGACATCATACACCAAATGCTAAACACATTCCTAAAGCAGTATTGTATAGCACAGACCTATCGTTTGCCTGGAAAGTACAGACAGACTGCATCCAGAGTGGTGCTCACGTATAGCTGGTGACGTGCTAATGATGTCTAATGATGCTTGTCTGCCTGATATCTGTTTTGTGCAGAAATACTTGTTATGGAAATCACAAAGGAAAAAATACAGAGAAAAAAATGGAAAACATAGTTCTTGATCACACGCACACATTGTCCTGAGAGCCTGACACTTTTCTTTTTATAACTGCCTTGTTTGAAAAAACAAGTGAGTGTTTTACTGTTTCTTATACTTTTAGGTGAGAAACATACTGTGGGAAGCAGAGCAGCCATACTAGCCTCTACTAGATGGGATGAGGGCTGGCTGCTAGAGCAGGAGTGTGTGCTTACTGTGTGCACTCTTGGCTCAGGGAGAACTTATTACAACAGTGTGGGTTTAGGCAGGATGCCCTGCCTTAGGCTGTCATTCATGTGTAGTGCGTGCAGCCTCAGCAACCTGCATGATGGCATCAGCCGGCAGTGGTTCCTGGGGGTCTGTGAGATTATGAAATGAGATGGCATGTGAAATATTTCTTCCTGGCAAACTTTGAACTGGGATACACATAGAATTCAATGTCCTGTTTAAAACCAAGCCTCGGAGAGGTTTCGGGGCATATATGATATTGCCAAAAACATTTTTATTGGAATATTAAAACTTCGTGGCTCTCGGAGTGTGGTTACCTCTGACCCTGAGGGTGACTCATGGTTAAGACATACATTTTATACTGTGAGGTGTTATATGCGTGCAGATGCAGGCTCAACACACATGCACGCACACAGGCACAACCCCCCCCCCAACTAAAGTTTTCCCCAACAGAGCATTTGCCCATAATGACATATAGTGTTCTTTAACATTTTATTTTATTGCATATTATTTAAGAACTATGTTTCCACCCCCAGGTTGAAAAATACCCCCATTTGATGTCTGGCCCCATGTGTGACTGCATGAACATTTAAAAATTTATATAAACTTACATTATGTAAATATGTGCAAGCTGTATATTGTCATATTGTTTCCCGCATCAGTCGGCTTATGCCTTTGGATCTCTCCTCTTCCTCCTCTTCCTTCCTCAGTTTCTCTAAGTGCAGAGCCAGGCACAGGTTGCTCCCTGGAACACAGGGGCTGCTATCGCCACTCAGCCACTGTGGGACTGTGAGCTCAGACCCATGCCTTGGGGCAGGGAACCTGGGTCAAAGCAGAGCCCCTGAGCTGACAGAAGTACATCACTAGTGTGTCTTTGAAACCCAAGGGAGTGGTCTGGGTTTCATAGGTGGGACCTGGGAAGCCAAGACACTTGGCTCCCTTCGGCCTACCCGAAAGCAGTGGCTGTCATGTTTTTTGACTGTGCAACCTTTCTGCAGTCCCCCTGCTCCATGGACAAGACCATTCTGGGGCAGGGACTGGTTTTCAGCAGCAATCCCAGGATGGGGTGGGGATACTAGGCTGGGAGCCTGGGGAGTGGGCCTTTGGGAACTACAGATTCCCCAGTCACAGCAGTGATGGTGGGCCTACCTGTCTTTCAGCTGAAGAAAGCCATTCACAGTGAGCACATTCATTTCTGCAGAAGGAACTGAGGTGACATGTGCCCAAACAGTACACACCTAGGTAAGCACTGCTGAGTTCATTCGCGACTTCAGCTGAACTATTATGCATCAGGACTATTTTCACATCTATTCTAGCACTTACGTTGCAGTCACTCAAGACAGAAGGACGCTTTTCCCAAACACAGCCCACTCATCAACCACATAAGGTATCAGCCTCCCCAGACTGCTGGTGGGGCTTGAGGAGCAATAGAAGCCCATCCCACAGAGTGCTTTTTGGAGGCTGGGCTGCCAGTTGTGGCTGGTGCTGCTGGAGGAATTAGGGCCGTGGTAGCGGATACCTGAAGCACTACACAAGTCTTGGCACTTTTAAAGGGGTGCCTATCTGCTCAAAGCCAAAGGGGGACTGGCCTCATGAAGGAAACATGGTCCCAAGCTGTAGTGTCACAGTCTTTGGCTAACAGAGTGTCCTCTCTGGGGCACCTCTGCAGACACACTCTAGGAGAGCGATAGGAAACAAGCAGCTGATGGACAGTGACATGCACCTTTTGAACGCTGTGGCCGGGGAGAGCCTGTGGAGTCGGGAACCACCTGGGAGAGGCCACCTGGCTTCCAGCCACCCTCTTCCCACAGCTGCACACCTACAGTCCCCTCACTCAACTTGGCAGTGACACCTCTTCTTGCTTCCTTTCCTGTCCTGAAATGTAAGGGAAAGTCACCACCAACAAACCCACCTGACCTGCCCCTGTGTCTCCATTTTCATCTTCTCGTTTTCCTTCTTCCCTCCTTGGTAAGATGTTTGCACATTTATAGTGATATGCACATAAGCCTGGCTTTGCTCACAAATGGAGCCCAACCGTGCCCAGAACACCACAGCCACCAGCCCCTGGGCCCTCTGGCACTGTCCCCTCAGGGGTACCACTTCCCTCCTAATCACTACAGAGGCATGTTTGGATGGATTTGGTCTGTGTGCCATGTATTCCGCAGCACACACCTGTGATGTCACTCCTATGCGTAGCATTGGGCCAGGCTGCTTGCCTGGGCTCCCTCCTTGGCCCTGCTCTCCGCTGTGCCATCATGGGCATGCAGCACAGTTTCCGTGTCCACTCTGCTATTGGCTTTGTTTCTAGCTTGGGCCATCATGAATGTAGCTTGTGAACATTCTTGTCCCTTTATTCTCCTTTTAGGACACAGGTCCTCGATTGTTACAGCTCACTTCCCAGGGTAGGTAGCTCACCTCTACCTATAGCTATGCTCTTGGAATTCAGGTCTCAGACCTCTTTGCTGGCATGCTGTCTGCAGCTTGCCCTCTGTCAAGAGTTTCCTGCTAGGCTCGCTTCTCCTCCACCCTCACTGCTGGCCCTTCGGGGGTCTTTTCAGTTACACCTCACTCCTTGCTACCCTCTGCATCTCCCCACCTGCAGGACCCGGTAAGGCCAGGTGGAAACCTCCCTGGTCATTAAAATGTAGATGGGCTTTCTCTATTCTGCTGTTCTATCTCTTGTTATATTGACCCCTGTCACTTAGATATGCCGTAGTTTACTCCATGCAATGTGCCTGGCATTTCCTTAGCACTGTGTCCCAGGCAGGGATCGAGATTCAGCAGTTATGGGCAGGAGAGTGGACCAGACAAAGTGCTTCCAGCTGGATCACGGAGATAGGTGCTGATGGAGGGTGCCTGCCACCAGGGAGGGAAACTTGAGGGTAGATGCCAACCAACAAGGATGAGCTTAGGGCCCCAAAGTCAGGAACACTGAATTGGAACTCAGGAAGCTGACTGGGGAGAAGGGCTGTGGCAATTTAAAAAACTTGGTTGCAAATTCATCAGCAATGCTGTCACTGGGATGCGATGTCTCCCCCCACTTCCCATATGGGTTGGACTAGATCCCTGAAATGCCAACTAAGGGGTCAATGGCCCTGTATCTGCTGTGCTATGAGGAAGCCTGAGTCTCTGGAGGGCCATGTCGGTACCTCATGGGTGGTCCTGGGCTCCACACTCTGGTCCCTGTGTGGGGGGAGTAGCCTTCACATGAGCGTCACCCTTGCCATTGGGTCCCCCAGCCAGGGTTTCAGACTATGGAACACAGATAAGTGTCCCTTCCGTGGCCCCTGGGACACCCAGCTCCCAAGACCGTGGGTCTGATGAAGTGTTCAGGCTGCTGAATCCAGGGTACTTTGTTACACAGCAGGAGTGCCTGGAACAGAAGCAATGGCTCCTGGGGGGTGGGCAGGGCCTTGGGATGGGCAGGAGTGGCCTGGAACATGGGTGCTGTGTGGGAGGGTGGAAGGTGACCCCTAATGGTGCAGTAAGGATGATTGTTTAAGTTCTATCCTGCGCATTTTCATGGTCTGTGTAGCACGGAGGCCTTCCTGCCTTCTCAGCATACTGACCATGAAGGACTTGTGCTCCCACCTCACAGAATCACGATGCTCACACATATCCTGGGGCTGCCATAACAAAATATCACGAGCTGGGGGCTTAGAGCAACAGAGTTTACGCTGTCCTAGTTCTGGAGGCCAGAAGTCGAAATTCCAGGTGTGGGCAGGGCTGCACTCCTGAAGGCCTCCGGGAGGATCCTTCCTGCTTCTTCTAGCATCTGGTGGCTCCAGGCCTTTCTTGGCTGCTGGCCACATCACTTCAGTCTCTGCTTTGTCACCACATGGCCTTTTTCCTTGAGTCTGTGCCCCTTATAGGATACTTGTCATTGGATTTAGGGCCCACTCGGATGATCTTGAATGATTTCATCCTAAATTAATGATCTTAAATTAATTACATCTGCACAGGCCCGTTTCCCAAATCTGGTCTTATCCACAGGCCCAGGGGAGAGGTACTTTGTAACCTACTATAGCACACAAGAAAGCAGGAGAAATATTGTGTGAGGTGGGAAGTAAGCAGGCCAGGGCTGGCAGGCATTCACCTTCTGCAGGATATATTTCGGTGAGGCTTTATCAGCAGGAAAATGGAAACCATGGCTGCTTTCGGTATTTGTGGGGAGTTACAGAAATGAGAGTGGAAACTCACTGCTTTGTAAAATAATTTCACATTGACTCAGAGGGGAAACAGGAAAAGGCCTTCTATCTTTTAATGTGAGTTTTTATCTCTTCTGGTGGGGCTTTTTCTTTTTGTAGTG
The DNA here is from genome assembly GCA_028627145.1 of Eidolon dupreanum. Taxonomy (NCBI): domain Eukaryota; kingdom Metazoa; phylum Chordata; class Mammalia; order Chiroptera; family Pteropodidae; genus Eidolon; species Eidolon dupreanum. The sequence goes on from CM053509.1 coordinate 92,106,637, forward strand.
TTTCTACAAAAATACTTGTTGAATCTTTAGTGTGCACAGGAAGTCAGATATGCTGACTAACTTTTATTTTAATGGCATTTTTATTGTTTAGAAAATAAAGAGAGTAAAGAGTAGAAGCCTTGTGCACGGGATGTGTGCAGTCTTCTCTGTGCATTTCAGACACACAGTGTGCATGCACATGTACACATGACAGGACGTGTACACACAGACGGTGCCACCCTGGAGGGTTTTGCAGCCTGCTCTTTTCACTCAGCACTGTGGCATAGACACACATGCTTTGCGTGCTTGACATGGTTCTGTGAGACCTGTGTGCCCCAGTGGGGCTCATGCCTCATGTCCCGCAGTCTGTGGTGGAAGTTTGGGTGTCTCCCCAGTCTGCCACATCCTTGACCATTTTCTTTGGTGCACGTCAGTGAGTATTTTTATAGGAAAGAGTTTTAGAATCAAAGTATGGAGTCTAAATCGAAATTTAGAATCAAAATAAAGGGTGTATGCAGTTTCAGTTTTGAACTGAGTGGCTAGGCTGTTGGCAGGACAGCATTGTGCTCATCTCCAAGCTCACAAGAGTCTCTCCCACCCCTCACCCCTTGGGCACCAATGGCAAGTTTAGACCTCACCAGTATGATGGGGAAAAGAGAAGGTCTTGGGTCTCTTAATCACTTGTTTGCTTGTGATTCCTTGCTCATTTCTATTTTCCCGCTGAAGCACCTGCCCTTTTTAATATAAGGCTTCACCCTTTTTAATATAAATTGAGTAGTGGTTCTTTTACTAATTTTATTGATTTGCAGAATTTCTTTCATTTTAGAGTCTTCTAAAGAGAAAAGCCTATTTGAAAGTATTTTATCTGTAAGTTTTTAAATAGCCGTGAATGAACCCACACTAGAGACCAGTGGCACCATTGCCAACTTCTTGGGGCTTGTCTCAGGGTGAGGGTATCCTGAGGGGCCAGGCCCTTTCATGACTGTCACTTAGACAGGCATTGGTCAGCTTTGCTGTGCCAGCCTGCATAGCTGCCAGAAGGATATGGTGGGGCTAAAAAAGGAATTGGTGGTGTTTGTAATAGGGTGTGTATGTGTTCATGCCTGTGCACGCGTGTGTGCGTGTGTGCGTGTGTACACATGTGCATGTTCCTGAAAAGCAGTGCCCACACAGCTTGAGGTCTGCATTACAAAAGGCTTCCATGGTTTTAGGAGTCTTTGCCCATGAGGAGGCTTATGTTTTTCCTTAAGTCTTAACTGTATTTTCCACCACATGATAAAACTCATCCCTAACTTCTCCACCATGCCTCCTACTTGTCTGGAACAGTGACACATGCATGATAATTTCTTGAGCTGTCACAAGTAATGTGGCATGTTTTCCTGGAAGTCAACTGTGCATCCTGGCCAGATGCTGGGTGATATGTCTCCAGTCATTTGCATATGTGGTTAGAACCCTCCATGGGGTACCATGTGCTCATAGGGGCCTTCTCTCCACAGTGAGGTTCTGCTCTGAAGCAGAGGTGGCCCAGGCCCAGTGGCCTTGGAAGCATTGTCCCTGATCGTATTAGGGTTCTCCAGAAAAACAGAACTGTGTGTGTGTGTGTGTGTGTGTGTGTAGAGAGAGAGAGAGAGAATATGAGAATGAATGAGAATGAATGGGATTTCTTTTAAGGAATTGGCTGACATGACTGGGGAGGCTGGCAAGTCTGAAATCTGAAGAGCAGGCTGGCAGAGGTGGCATGGAGATTTACAGTCTGCAGATTTAAATGTTAATGTCATTCAAAAATACCTTCACAGAAGTCATTGGAAAAAGAAACGGAAGAAAATAAAAATAAATGGACGCATATACCATGTTCACGGGTAGGAAGAATCAACATCGTTAAAGTGGCCATACTACCCAAAGCCATCTATAGATTCAATGCAATCCCTATCAAAATACCAATGGCATTTTTCAGAGAGCTAGAACAAATAGTCCTAAAATTTATATGGAGCCATAAAAAACGCAAATAACCACAGCAATCTTGAGAAAGAAGAATAAAATTGGAGGTATTGCACTACCTGATATCAAACTATACTACAAGGCTACAGTAATAAAAACAGCATGGTACTGGCATAAAAACATACATTGATCAATGGACTAGAATAGAGAGCCCAGAAATAAATCCACACCTATACGCTCACTTAATATATGACAAAGGAGGTAAGAATAAACAATGGGGTAAAGATAGTCTCTTCAGTAAATGGTGCTGGGAAAATTGGACAGATACATGCAAAAAAAGGAGGAGGAGGAGGAGGAGGAGGAGGAGGAGGAGGAGGAGGAGGAGGAGGAAAGAAAAGAAGAAGAAAGAAGAAAGACCACCTTCTTACACTGTTACAAGAATAGCCTCAAAATGGATTAAAGACTTCAATGTAAAACTTGAAACCATAAAACTTCTAGAAGAAAACATAGGCAGTAAACTCTCTGATATTACTAACAGGAATTTCTTTTCAGATATATCTCCTCAGGCAAGAGAAATAAAAGAAAAAATAAATGGGACTATATCAAACTAAAAAGTTTTTGTGCAGCAAAGGAAACCATCAAGAAAACAAAAAGACAACCAACTGTTAGGGAGAAGATATTTGCTAATGATACATCTGATAAGCGATTAATATCCAAAATATACAAAGAACTTGTACAACTCAACAACAACAAAAAATCCAATTTAAAAATGGACAGAAGACCTGAACAGATACTTCTCCAAAGAGGAAATAAAGATAGCTAATAGACATATGAAAAGATGCTCAAGGTCGCTAATCATCAGAGAAATGCAAGTTAAAACCACCATAAGATATCACCTCACACCTGTCAGAATGGCTATCATCAATAAATCAAAAAACAGCAAGTGTTGGTAAGGATGTGGAGAAAAGGGGAACGTCATACATTGTTGGTGGGATTGCAAATTGGTATAGCCTCTACAGAAAACAGTATGGAGGTTTCTCAAAAAATTAAAAATGAATATACCTTTTGACCCAGCAATTGCACTTCTGTGTATTTATCCAAAGAAAACCAAAACAGTAATTCTTAAAGATCTATGCACTCCACTGTTAATGGCAGCACAATTTATAATAGCCAAGATATGGAAGCAACCTAAGTGCCCATCAACAGATGATCGAATAAAGAAATTATGGTTCATATATACAATGGAATATTACTCAGCCATTAAAAAAATTAAATCCTACCATTTGCAATGACATGGATGGACCTAGAGGTTCTCATGCTGAGTGAAATAAGCCAGACAGAGAAAGATAAATACCACATGATTTTACTTATGTGTGGAATCTAAGGAACAAAAAGAACAAACTAATCAGTAAATAAAGTGGACATTTTGGTGACGGACAGAAGAGAGGGAGTTGAGGGACTAGGAGAATGGAGTGAAAGGATAAAGAAGTACAAATTAGTAGTTAATTGTTGGTCATGGGGATGGGGAGCATAGCATAGGGAATGCAGTTAGCATTAATACGATGGCTAGGTGGAGGGCCAGGGGAAGGGAGGGAGCAATTGTGGGGGGATCATTTTATGAACTATGTAGATGTCTAACCAATGTACTATATACTTGAAACTAATTTAAATAAAATTATTTAAAATATATAAAAAAATAAACTAAAAAAAAAAATACCTTCACAGAAGCCTCTGGAATAATGTTTGACCAAATATCTTGTAACGTAGCCAGGTAAAATTAACCAGAGCACTGGTCAGTGTGCCAAATGCCTGGAACCTGTGGTGGGCCACTGGTTAGGGGCATGAGCTTGAGGGGTGTGTGAAGACAAGCAGTGACCTGCTCCCCAGAGCAGGCAGGGCTTCTGGCTTGTCCCAGAGGCCCCAGGGCCAGCATCAGCTTGGAGAAATCTGATTATTCTTGTCTTCTGAGGGCACTGGGAGCACAGCTCTGGCCTACGACCTGTACCCCACTCTCACCGACCAGTGCCTAAACAAGACTGCTGCTTTATTCCTGTCACCTCTGAACTTAAGTATGGACCTGAGCAACTCCCCAGGTGCCTCTCGGGGTGATTCCTGTTTTTCTCCCTCCATAAAGTTCTTTATTTCCAGACTTGGACATGCCAGAGGTGTTTGTGAGCAGAAAGCCTTGGTGCTCCACCTCCCTGATATTTTCTTTTTCTGGGAAAAAAACTTTCTTCAGTCCCGGTCTTGCCATCCTGTTCCTGCCTTGTGCGCCACTGACATTGACCTCCTGTCCACCTGGCACATGCTTATCAGGCCTCTTGGCCATCCTGTTACTTTGGTAATAAATAATCACAGTAAAACAGAAGAAGCATGGTGTGGTGTCCAAGGCGAGCTTAGCCTAATGCATACGTGGGTTTGGAGATGAAATGCTTGGGGGTAAGTAGACAGAGTTCCCTTCTAGGGGTTCTACGGGGTCCCAGAACTCATAAGGGAAGGTAGTTCTTCTCTTTCTTTTCCATCAGTTGTGTTTGAGGGGAATGAATACATGAATGGCCCCAGAGGCTAGAAGGGCTCAGAGGAGCCACAGCTTTCTGGGCAGACGTTGAGAGGGCACAGGTGCCAGGGCTGTGACCTGGGGTGGATGTCAGTTTTCTGGGCCTGACACTCAGCATGTGTCTCATGCTTCCCAGCTGGCTGAGCTTAGAGAGGACCATCAGTGGGAGCCCAGAACCACAGGCCTATCTTTGCTCTCCTTACACTGCAGGGTGTCACCCACCCCAAAGCCTCAGGCTTCCTGCGAAGCCTCTGATCTAATTCTTAGAAAAGTGAGGCCTCTGGGACCTGCCTGAGTTTGTAGCTGCTCTGGTGGTCACCATCTGTCTGCCTGGCCCCAGTTCCTAATGCAGAGGCTGGTGGGGTTTTTGTGCACGCCCTGAGCCTGACAGCTGGAGGGGGGTCAGAAAACTGCCTCCAGTGGTGGTCTAGTACTGGAGGACTGGACCTTTTGATTATGAGTTTCAGCATAGTTTGGCAGCACTGGGCCCGCCTGCAGGTTTTAAAGCACTAGCTGCTCTCAGAAGTGCCATCGGAGCTTCCCAGGGTAGCCCAGCAGGGTGTCTGGGGCCTCAGAGCTGGGACCCCATGGGGCTCACCAGTGACAGAACTGAGACCAGAATCTCTGGTCGCAGCACTAGTCTGGCCTTTCACTACAGAAAGTTTTGGCCAGGAGGAATATATGAGCAAAGTGAAAATTCTTCTTTCTTTTCTTTGAGGGACACATGCCTGTCAGGAAGAGACTTGGGGAACAATGAGTTGATAATTTTCCATGTTTCAGCCCAGTCCTCAACCAGGATGTTTTTGGAATCACAAAACTTGAAAGAGAAAATGAAGCCTGCATAGTTTTAAAAAAATGGTCCACATGTTCTCAAGCCTTGAGTTCTGCAGGGAAGTTTAACAGTTCAAGGCCTAACCACAGAGGAAGAAAGAAAAACTAGTTGAAATGAGTTTACAGAGATTATTTATTTGGTTCTTTTGTCTGTGTACACAAGGGAATACTGCTAGAATTTAAGAACTGGGAGATATTCATATTGGTTTATATTGTATTTGTCCAGCATAATCTTTGTGATGTTCTTATTTAGATTAAAATACCAGTGATTTCTTGACTCAACCACCAATACAGAGTTTAAACAAAGGTTAATTACTGCTGAAATACTTGGGATGTGCAGAGCTGGGTGAATGAGTCAGATTGTGTTTATCTTTGGTGTCTATTGGTGCCAGGTGTCTAGAAGCTGTGATTTGCATTTGGACATCACTGGGGTTGAGTCTCTTGGCAACAAGTGGAGAGGGGGCAGGAGGATTTGTATCCAGAAGCTGGTACCCGTGCATCTGCTGGAACTTCTCTGAATTGGGAGTATGGACCGCACAGTGCAGCCACCAGGGATCCAGAAACACTGCTGGGGGTGTAACTCTACTACTCTGGGCGCCTCTCAGGGAGGGGAGGAGGAAGAGAGTGAGAACTTTTGTCACTGACTGATGGAGCTGGAGTCTATGTAGCCCTCTGTCGACATGTGTGTCTTTGAGATTCTGATTGGCTAGGTATGGCTAAAATTGCAAGCTGCTGCTTCAGACCGTGGATATATTTTACTTACTTTGTGGTCCCCTCCTGCTTCTTTGGAAGCCCAACATTTTTCTTTCGTTCCTGGTTACAGTCTGAACAGACATCATCCCGTGTGTAATGTCACCTGTGCGCATGACATGCTTAGGGCAAGTCTGGGATGACACATGCCAGACTGAACAGCGATATATCTAGAGTGTGATCCACAGTTCAGGTCTTCAGCTTCTCGATTTTAGAACCCCCTTTTATTGTTTTATTTTCATACAAACACGGTTTGGTAAATCTGCTTTTCTGATGAAGAATAAAGGTGTTGTAGTAAAACCCACACATTGTAAAGTTAACCATTTCAAGTGCACAGTTCAGTGGCATTAAGCTCTTTCACATCATCGTGTAACTACCCGCACCGACCACCTCTAGAACTTTGCATCATCCATACTGAAACTCTGTCTTCATTAGCACTAACTCACCTCCCACTCCCCCAATCCGGGCACCCCCATCCTACTTTCTGTCTCCGTGAATCTGACTACTCTAGGTACTTCATTTAAGTGGAATTACACAGAATTTGTCTTTTTATGATGGCTAAAGGTAAAGATGTTTTTTAAAACATTTCGATCCAATTGGTCGAAATGTTTTAAACTCTTTTATTTATATTTTACTCTTTTTTATTTATATTTAAATTAATGTACAGTAAAAATGATTATTTTGGTACACAGTTCTGTGAGTTTGAGTACATGTATAGATTTGTATAACCACCTCCACAATCAGGCTGCCGAACAGTTCCATCCCCCAAAACCTCCCCTATACCATCCTATGTGTTCCTTTTCCCCTCACCCTTAACCATATACAACTGCTGTTCACTCTTTGTCCCTATCATTTACCTTTTCAAGAATGTCCTATAAATTGAGTCATACAGTAGGTAGTATTTCGAGGTTGGCCTCTTACTCAGCATAATACCTTTAAGACTCATTCAAGCTTTTGCTCTATCAACACTTGGTTCTTTTTGACTGCTCAGTATTCCTCCACTGTACACTTGAATAGAGCTGCCATAAACATTCCAATGCAGGCTTTTCTTTCCTTATAGGACAAATACCTGGGAGTGGGATTGCTGAGTCATATGGTGGATGTGTGTGCTCTGGATTGACTGTCTCGTTTCACATTCTCACTGTGTGAGAGTTCTGTTTGCTCCACATCCTCAGCTATACTTGATATTAGGGTTTTTTAGCCATTTTAATGTGTGTCTCACTGTGGACTTAATTTGTATTTCCTGGTGGCTAATGACATTCTCATATGCTTATTTGCCGTTCATATATCCACTTTGGTGAATGTCCAAGTCTTTTGCTCATATTTTAATTGGGCAGTTTATTTCTTCTTCTTGAGTTTTGAGAGTTTCATGTCCTGAATACAAATTCTTTGTCAGATATGTTATTTGCAAATACTTTTTCTCAGCCTATAGCTTGTCTTTTAATTTTTGTAACAGGATCTTTCACAAAACATTACATTTTAATTGTTGTTGAAGTTTCATTTATCAGTTTTACAAATGTTAATAGAGTAGAAAGATGACACATTGAATTACTGATCTTGTATCCTGTGACTTTATTAAACTCACTTTTTTGTTCTAAGCTTTTTTTTTTTTTTGTAGATTCCCTGAAAATTCCTTATGGAATTTTCTACATATACAATTATGTTGTCTCTAAAAACACTTTTATTTTTCCTTGCTAATCTGTATGCCTTTTACATCTTTTTCTTGCCTCATTCACTAGCCCGACCTCCAGTATAGAAGGAGTGAGAGGGGACATCCTTGCCTTGTCTCTGGCCTCAGGGGAAAATGATCAGTCACCCACCACTGAATATCAATATTAGCTGTAGGTTTCTTCCAGATGTCCTTTATCAAATGTAGGAGCTCCTTCTGTTCTGAGTTTGCTGAGAGTTTTTACCCTAAGTGGATGCTGAATTTTTACAAATGTTTTTTTTTTTTTTTGCATAAATTGATATGTTTATGTGTTTTTATTCAGTAGACTGTTAATGTGTAGGTTACATGTATTGATTATTGCAGCTTGCACATTTGCCTTGCCTTCCATTTGGTTGTGGGATAGCATTTATATATATTGCTGGGTCCTATGTGCTAATATTTTATTGAGGGTTTTTGTGTCTGTGTTCATGAGGCATGTTGATCTGCAGTCTTCTTGTGCTGTCTCTGTCTGGTTTTGCTCTATGATGCTGGCTACATTGAAGTTGGGAAACATCTTTCCTCTTCCAAAGTTTTGTGGAAGATACATAAAATTGTTATTTCTTAAATGTTCAGTAGAATATTTTGGTAAGACCATCTGGGCTTGAAGATGTCTTTTTCAGAAGGTTTTTAATTGTGAATTCGATTTCTTTAATAATTACAGCATTGTTCATATTATCTATTTCATCATGGCTGAGCTTGGAAGTTTGTGATTTTTGAAAGATTGGATCATCCCTCGTAAGTTGCCGAGAGTACACAGAGATATCTACAGTGCTCCCTTATTACTCGTTGGTGTCTAAGGGTCTTCAGTGGTAACAGCTGTCTCTCCTGATAGTGGGAGTGGGAGTGGATTAGAACTAGTATTTAGTGCAGCCTTTGCAGCAGGGTGATCAGCACAGCTGAGGGCATTTCCTTCCCCAGGCTGGATTCCCTAGACTCACGAGATATCCCCAGGGAGTTACAAATGAGTTGTTTTAGGAACAACATTAAGGCTTTTAAGCCACTGGGGCAGCGTTTGGTGCCCAGGGGTGGAAAGTTGATAGGCAGCACCCCAGTCACCTGCATGTCTTCAGGTGTTTCCAGAAGCATCAGGTTGCTGCCAGTTTCACACTGGATGAATCTCCCTCAAGGCTGGAAGAGATTCCCCTCCTTTCATGACATTTAAGGAGAGTATCCCGAGTGGCATGTGTCGTACTAACTTATTTATGTTTCATCTATTTCCAATCAAGGCCACAAGTTGGCTCGCCTTACAAATCCTGGTAAATAAGGCCAAACGAAGAGGCATGTTTCAATCAGAGGTTTAAGCAGAGATTATTAGTCTGGTGGGGCTGAGGATAGCACACAGTATGTCTCTCTGTGTGATACGCTATCTTCCTTGTGAACCCAAAGTAGACATTTTTAGAATGAGAAGAGTTGTGGATTTTGATTCCAGTCTCAGCCAATTCACAGTTCAGCAGCAAAATACCACAGACTGGGTGGCTTATGAACAACACATTTAGTCTCAGAGTTCTGGAGGCTGGAAATCTGAGATTAGGGTGCAGGATGGTCACATGAGGGCCCCCTTCCAGGTTACAGACTTCTCAGTGTGTCCTCCCATGGTAGAAGGAGCGAGAGGACTTTCTGGAGTCGCTTTTGTAAGGCACAAGTCTCTGAGGCCCTGCTCTCACCCCCTAAAGCCTCCACCTTCAAACCCCATCACATTGGGGTTAGGATTTCAACACATGAGTTTGCGGGGACACAGACAGTCAGACCATAGCAGTTCCTCACTTCGATGCTGTAGCATCTTCCTGTATGAGGAAAGGGTCACAGTTGTTTAGTAATTCTTCAAGCAAGATTAATTTTGCTTCCTTTAATTAAAAGATCTGTGTCACTTTGGGCTTTAGAATAGGAAAGGGATTTTGAGCAATAGAAGGAAAATAGGTTTTGCAAACGCAGAAGGGTTTGGAAGCCCCTGTATAGGTAGAATGAATTGCTGTTCTGTGCAAACCCTGATGCAGCTGGGTATGGGGATTTCCAGGTGATTGCGAGTCATTTGGATGACCAGGTCTGGCACAATTACCCGCTGCCCTGGTCAGTTTGGCTACTGCTCGTCTCACTGTCCCATAGCAGCTCAGTCTTTCCTTGCACAGCTTGTCTGTTGCAGGCTGTGTGTGTGAGATGCGGGGGCTCCAAAACCAGGTGCCAGGACAGCTCAGGCTCTTTCCAGATGTGGGGTGTTCTTTCTGCAGTCATATCCTTGCAAGAACTGATAGGACACATGACCTTTTTAGGTGTGATTTCCTCCCTTATTGGAAAAATCACACATGTCTACTCTAGCAGGTACAGGAAGAAGGGAAATTAAATTCAGCCCCACCACTGAGTGAGTTGGCCTATAAATTCTTTCAGCACTTGAAGCCCTCGTCTTCTTTGGGGCTCAGTTCTAGGAATCAAATGCTGACGTGGCATGAGGTCTCAGAAGATGGGCAGCTGAGCTGAGAAGGTGTAAAAGTGCACGTAGATGCTTGTCTAGGAAGAGGTTTCTGTGACCATGACCTTGCATGGCCACCAGGAGGAAGGCAGGCATGGGGCACTGGTGGGGCCCAACAGAAGAACAGTCCTACTGCTCTTCATGGAGGGTTTTCAGCTGTGACAACCTGCAAAGTAATCATTCAGTTTCTTTCTAGGATGTTGCTGACATTTTGTTTCTGTTCTGATTGCTTATAAAAGAGTAATAAACACTCCTCAAGCCATTCTTTCTAGAGCTTATAGCTTAGAACTTAATAGTTATATAGTAATGAGAGGGCAGTGGAAATGGAGCAGCGTCCTTGCAGAAGGTTCCGGTAATTGATGTGGTGCTCACATTTGCCATTGTCACATGAACACAGTGAGGAATCCTTGTAACGTGGCAGTCACCATCGCTAATGAACAGAACTCAGCTGACCACGCCCTTGGCAGCACTGACCACTGGGCATGCAGACAGCTTTCATGTGTGCCGTTTAGGGGACTGACCATTTGAGTATTGATTAGCCACATCAATCACGGTGAAAGGGTGCAGTTTGGCTGTGTTTGAGGAGTGTGCGTGCATGTGATTAACTTGGGCCTCAAGACGGGTGTTTCTTGAGCGTGGCCCCATGCAGATGGAAGCACATGCTCTCAACATGGTGCTCTAGGTGTTCTGGGCAGAAGCAACCTTGCTAATCCCTGGGCGGCCAGGCCACTCAGGTAAGCGTGGCTCTCTGATGAACAGTCACACCACTGACCTCTGAAGAATGGTCCACACAGGCTCAGCCTGTCTGAGCAGGTGCATGCCCACCAGAAGGGGTCTTGTGTGTGTGGAGACCTTGGGCTTCCTGGATCAGTGCTTTACTCACAAAGGAGCAGTCCCAAGCAGCTGTTCCGAGAGATGTTCAAGGAAATCTGGAAAGAATTCTGCATTGGCAGAAAGAAAAGGCATTTCTGAAAGTGAATTGGCATCACCATTCCTTATTTTTCACAGACCTGAGTGTCACCATGATTTTTGTCTGAGTGAGAGGGAATCTTTTTTGTCCTGTTCGTCAGAATTTTATGTATTGGGTCCCTTGGTGCATGCCCCAGGCAGCTGCAGCACTGCTGAGAACACCGGGAGGGGCTGCTGAGACCGCTGGGCCTTGTGCTGGATGGTGATACTTGAGACCTCAGTTCCTTACTCTCTGTCAGGGGCCAGTGTCCTCCTCGATCCCATCTCCTTAGTTCTCCCACTGCCTCGCCCCCCTCTGGAAGCACAGGGCACCACTTTTACTCTTCATCACATCCTGCCTCCATCACATGGTCCCAGCTTCCCCTTTCGCCTAAATCTCAGAGCTCCCCCCTCTCCTCTTTCCACCTTGGACTTTGGAGTGAGTGGCCTTTCAATAGGAGATTTAATAGGAGACTGGGGTTTGTCTATCTTAGAGCTCTCTAGGTCGTAGTAATAGATAGGCATGCAAACAGTCCTGTCTGTAGACATGCAGAAGAATTCTGTCCAGTGTGTTGGTGGGGTGGGGGGAGAGGGGCGGATGGGGGAATTGACTGCCTCCCTGGGAAAAACCCAGTTGGAAATTCCTATCAATATTCCTTTATTCCATATATTTTTAAAAATTGAGCTGAAGTTCACGTAACAGTTAACCACATTACAGTGAACAACTTAGTGGCACTTTGTGTATTCACAGTGTAGTGCAACCACCACCTCTGTCTAGTTTTAAGACATTTTCATCACCCCAGAAAGGAAACTTTGTTCCATTAGGTCATCACCCCCGTTACTCCGCCCCAGCCAACTCTGTATCATCTTTTTGTTCTTTGACTTCTTTTTTGAAGGGATCATAACATCTCATTGGTTCCTCATGAATGAGTTAAATAACATTTTAACATGCATTCATTTTTTAAAATGACTTTCTAAACACCTTCTTGCCCTTGGCTGAACCGCCAGCCCTTCTCACTAGGCAGTGCCAAGTTGCTGCCTTCTCTCTGTCCTCCATGGCATTCGGTGGGCTGAGGTTCTTTTTAGAGAGTGGGAATTTGGTCATAGAGTGCAGGGTGAGCACTTCACATATAGATGTCTTCAATTTATCTCTACGAGAATGGGGGCTCCTGGGTGATCTGTTGAAAACAGGTCATCTTCTAGGGCTGGCACTATGAGCCCTGATTAATGCACATGTGTCTGGGGCTGCGATGAGTCGAGTTGAGATGAGTTGAGCACGTGAGATGTTTACAGCTGTGGAGAGGGCACAGTGCCAAGAACAGAGATACATTGAACAAAGAAAGAAATCTCATTCAATTTGGAGCCAACAGGCTTGCATTATACTTGTCCGCATCAGCTCCATAGGGAGCAGGACCCTCACCCATAGAACAGCCTTGATCCCCTTGGTGATGGCTGGGACATAGCCTTGCTTGTCCCCAGGGGGCTGCGGACCCCTAGCACCTGAAGGAGATGTGATTTTGTTTAAAGCCCCCACTTTGTGAAGGTTGAAACTAGAACCAACCTGAGTCTTAGCCAGTCTCCTTGTGGGGTGGGACTCACTCCAGTGGAACCAGCAGGTTTGAAACCTGCTCTTCTTGGTCACTCGCTTTTCCCACTCTCACAGTCATGTGAGGAAGGACATCATCCCTACTTGCCAAAATTAGCAGCAACAAACAAGTGGTTGTGACCTTGAGCAGAAAGAGAAAGGGCAAGATTTGATCCTGGAAAGCCCCCTCAGTAGCCCCTTTGAAAAGAGATGAACCTTTGTCTGAAGAGGACTGGATGGTTGCACGAAAGGTTGCTGGTGTGAGCTTTAAGTGAATTTTCAACTCATTAGGCTGTTGGTGCTTCTGTAAATGGCTATAGACAGCTTTCACTTGGTGCCGTTGGCTTGTTTTGAATAATAGGTGTTTGTTATTTCCTGTAGACTGGTATTTTGGGGCATTTTCACTCCTTCAAATTTAATACATTTCATCATCTTACAAATATATTTCGTAAGGAAAACAAGGCTCTCATTATGTAGGTGTACACAAAAATAAAACAACTCTATGTCTTATCAGATGGTTACTTGTTGCCACTGACATCAGTGTTGTAGGGAAGGTGGAGATCAAAGGTTTCACCTGTCCATTGGGTCATGTGTTTGGGGCTCCAAGCCTCATTAGTTGCCAAATGAAGAACAAATGTGGATATAGTAAGAGGAGGCTTTATTAGAGAGGATCATTGCAAGGGGGAGGGAGGGGACCGTAATGGGGCTGTGTGGCCATGAGATCAGCAGGCATGTGGATGGCCAAGCAAACTGGGCTTTCCTTTGTGGGGAGGTGAGGACAAGGACCTAGGTTGGGGGCCGTGAGATGAAGGATGGAGCAAGGAAGTAATAAATCAGAGGGTATGCCTCTGAGGCTGGCTCATTCTCAGGTGGGTATCTGAGGGCTCAGTCTGGTGGTGAGTCCAGGGGGCCTGGGAAAGGAGAGTAGATGCACCAGAGTTTGGGTAATCAGCATTTTGTTCCACTTAATCTGTGGGGACGTGCCATTCAGCTTATCACTGATGAGCACAGGGAGGAGCTTGGGGGTCTGTGTCTGGCCTTGCCCTAGGTGAACGGGGTGTAAGTCTAAGGTGACTTAGACTTACAGTAGGGGCTTCTGTAAGTCTAAGTCATGTGCAATGAGCCCTCTGGAACAGAGGGACAAGGATGTCTTACCTGCCAGCCACAGGGCTAGGTACAGCTAGGATTTCCAAGAATTCTGCAGGGAGTAGAGGCATGAGCCCCATAGGTCTGTCCAAGTGGTTGACCCATCACTGCCCCGGATTGTCCTTGTGTTCTAGCCACCTTGGTCCTGAAACAGCTGGGCTGCCCTAGCCAGGCCTTTCTCACAGGGATCTATGGCTAGGCGGTCCCCCTACTAGAGGAGGCGGCATTCGAGGTGGGCTGTAATGGATGAGAAGGACTTGTCACACACAGGAGCCAATCTGAGGAAAGAAATGGGGAGCACTGGCAATTTGCAGTGTCGTGCAGGAGCTGCACTGGGACTCTGTTAGTGGGCTTGGGATGCTCACTGCTTCCCCACAGAGACCAGAAGCCTGGGAGGTGGGGAGGAAGGACCCCTTGCAAAGGTTTCCTCTGCTTGATGTTCACACTTCTCTGCAGCACGAGAACTATGCAGTGTGTCGTAGGCCCGCCATTCCTTTGAGGTTATTAAAAACCCTCACAAATTCCTGTGTTTGTGGTTTCTTTATTATTTTTTCTTCTTTTGACAAACCTCCTTCTCTTTCCCTTCTTCCTTCTTTGATATTAGTTTTTAAGACCGGAATTCATTTTAAGTGTTATTGAGATACTAAGCTCAAATGCCAGTGTTTTCGTACTACCTGATTCTAAATTAGGGACCAATTTGGAAGCTTTATGTGAACAGATTATTCTGTATTCCGATTTTATTATCACCCACACCATTACTGGCAAAGCTTGACCTGCCCTGATTTCCTCAGTGTCCCCAGGAACTCACTCTCAGCATTCATGTGTCACATGAACAAGGGCCTAGGAGGGGTGTGGATGGAATCGGGGTGCAGACAGCATGCTCTGCTCCCAGTTCATGCTGATGCTGCATCTGGCCACACCTGGCCAGGTGAGCTGCACCCTGTGACTTGGCCTGTTGAGTATCCAAGCCCTTTAGTCCGGGGCGAGGGGCTGGAGTTGGATGGGTAAGGGATTCTGGCTCACAGTTTGCCTAGCTAACCATCCCCTTTTCTCACTCTGTCTCAGACTCTACCATCACCAGAAGGTACGAAGAAACTGCGTCTATAGCACCGATCATCAGGTATGGGATGCAGTCTGCCTGTGGAGTGTGGGTCTTTTAGAACTGACTCCTGAGCAGGTTTTGTGGGAGGTAGTCCCCCCTCATCAGACAGTAACTCCAACTGTCCCATACCCTGAGGGCACCAGGTGATTCGGGAGCAGAGAGGGAAGATGGGTCTCAGAGGCTCTGCCTGAGTATTCACAGTCTGCTTGCGGGGGACTACGGCCACAAAGGACCCAGGTGTTTCATGTGGCAAAGGCAGAAGGCCCTGTGAGGTGATTTTGGGGGTGCAGACCCATAGGTCGATTGTCCAGTGGTCAGCACCAGCATCCCCAGGCCGTAGGGGAAGGAGTCTGGGCTACAGAATCAGGCCACTACCCAGTGTTAGCATGAATGCAGGCTCCAAGCTTCCTTGCTTTCCATCCATCACTGCCTTCAGTGCTGCTCCCTATGTGGAGTCAATGACCTGTGACGCGTGTTGAGCCCCAGGTCCTTCAGCTTCACATCCTGCAGCAGCTATGAGAGACGGTCAGACCTAAGCTGGGATTGGAAGCTCTGACTGAGCATCCCTAGGCACCTGCTGTTCCCAGGTACCTGCTGTAGTCCGGGAGAGACCATCTTCAGCTCAGGCCACCTGAGCCACTTATCAAGCTTCTATGGAATTTACTCAGTGTGATTAACCCAGAAGAGAAGAGGGCTGCAGAGGTCTCTTTGTTTGGACTGGGAGCCAGCAGCTTAAGAATTTAGCTTTCAGAAGAGGTGGGGAAATGGCCAGGACCATTCCTGGCAGCTCTGGATGTGGCAGTGACAAGGGCGGTGGAAATGTCAGGTGTAAGGGTGATGTCTGGGGGTGTGCCTGTCAGTCATACCCAGAGCTTGGGAGGGGACATGGCCACTTTAGACCTGCAGTCACCTGCAGCTCATCCCAGACACTTGTGCGGATGTGTCTGCATTAGAGGGAGTTTCCAGGAGAGACTTGTTTTCAGTGCATAGGATATGTCAGGTACTGCCTCCTCTCAAGAAAGCCCATCATGCTGACTGATGTTTTTAGAGAGCTTTTGGTGTTTGGTCCCTGAGCTCCTGGCCACCGTGCTCCTTCACCTAGCCTTGGGAGCCCTCCACAACTTTCTCATGTTAGGAAGCTCCCCATGGCTTTACCTTTCACAATATAAATAATGTGCTTATAAAAGGCAGTTTAAAAGGAAGTGCTTAGGAAGATAAAAAACATATTCTAGAACTTGCATTGAAATGGAAAACCCAACTCATTTAAGTGGTCACCTTTTCCGCTGTGAAGTGATTCATGTGGAAATGTTGTGTCACTGGGTTCTCCACATGGGGACAGGGCAGGTTCATCCTTCCATCACCACTGTGAGCCCAGTTGTATCTATGATGAGAGTCCTGGGGACACTGCCTGAACCAAGTATGGCCTCTGCAAGTAGCTGACCACTGGGATCACGTGTCCTCCTAAATTAGGGACCAGTTTGGAAGAGAGCAGGGACCAGGTGGTCTAGGAGGCCTGGCCTCCAGGAATGGATGTTGCTAGGGGTTGCCCACTGAGGGGCCATTGCCTACCAGCAACCTTCCCCAAAGCACGGAACAGGAGGGGCACAGAGGGGCTCTGCAGCTTCCCAAGATAAGGTTCATGTGGTCATCTTTCTGGGGAGCTGGAGAGGTGCAGGATATAATTTTATGTTTCACCTGTGATTTTTTTCTCTTAGACTCAACTCTTAAAGCCCAACAGACTTATGCTAAGAATTTGAGTTCAGAAAGGGAAATACTTTGAGAGCTGTTGTTTTGGTGCTGCCTGGTCTTTAACATTCCGAGGCTTCATCTTACCAAGTGTATGTCACATGTGTGCTGCCTGGTGCCATGGTGGCCCCCAGCAGCAGGGGGTTCCCTGGGTGTGAGATGGGGTGCTTGTCTGTAGGCAGCATGCTTTAATTTTAGCAAGTGGCTCTCATTGTCTTGCAGCTCTGAGAGTAGGATGACTATAGATGTAATTAAACCACACTAAAAAAATTTTTTCTGCATATGCCAGAAGGCCTGGTTGTCGCCCTGTGAGGCTGTCACTTAGACAGCCACCCAGGACCATCCCCTATGGGATCAGGGTCCTGTGGGTGCTACTCTAACCAGTGGTGAGTGGTCTGAGCTGTTAGTCTGTGAACTTTGGCATAAGAGACTGAAAGTTCATGTCTCATTGATGTAAAAGCTACACACACACAACTTTATCCTTAATGCCGATCAGTGTGAGATGTGAGCCAAACATCTTTGATCCAAATTATATGACAGGAGCAGCAGGTCTGCTATAACAGGACAGAGCCCGAGCACCATCCAGCTGCCCCAGGGCCAGCCCCCAGGTTCTGTCCCTCATAAGAGACACCCACTGGCGCTGGTGCTCTATGCCTGCTGAGGGGTCTCCAAGGAGCCAGGACTGACATGAGCAGAGGTCTGCCATCCAGGACCTCCATCCATAACAGTTGCTCAACTCTGGCCTTGCCAGGTTCTCCCGCAGTCAGAGGAAGCTTCCACATTTTCAGCCACACGTGAACTCACACTAGCAACTGCACCAGAGCCACACATGGTGATACTACATGTGGTGATGCTGCTGGTTTGTGCTCTCCACTGCTGTGACTGTCACCACCCAGGGCCAGAGTGGTCCACATGTGGCTGGTCAGAGCCCAGCGGTGCTGTGAGTGTAAACACACAGCAGGCAGGAGGCCAAGGACCAGACTCAGAGGGACTGTGGAATAGCCTCTTCATGGTTCTGTTATTTATGTCTCAAATGATCGTTCTTTGGATTTGTGTTGGGTTAAATAAAACATGTTATTTAGACGTCACCTGTTGTTTTTAGTCTCTGAACGTGACTTCTAGGAACATCTGAAATCACACGTGGGGCTAGCATGTGCAGCTTACCCAGTGCTTTTGTTGGAAGCACAGATATAGGTGGTTCTTTGGTGCCCTCTGCATTTGAGCTCCCCCTTCTGTCAAGGCCCAGACCGTGGGTTGGGAGGCACTGAGAATACCTTTAAATCCACGGTAAATGCTCTTGTTTTTTGCATTTCTACAGAAAATTACTAACGGACTGCTGGGCCTTATCAGACACAGTGCCCTGCTCAGACTGCGTTTCTCCTACAAAGGGAGCCCAGCACTCTGTTTCCATGAGTGTGCTCCTCCGTGAAAGACTCCCCGTTGTCCAGGCATCTGTTTCCCTTTTTCCTGTGCATAAAGAGACATGCAGTGCGTCTGCAGCCTGGTTTTCCACTTGCAGCCATGTCCTGCACACGGTGGTGGTGAGCAGAGCCTGCATGGCCACATGGCTTTGATGAACTACTGCCTTGTTCCAGTGAGAGGAGGCACCGCCTGTTAACCCTTTCCTGCCTGACCTGCAGTCACTTCCTCTGGGGTCTTGCTGTTCCTGCAGCTGTGGGGCACATGCGGAGTCTTGGGAAGAGACCCACAGGCATTCCCACATCTGGCCAGGCTATTTATAGGCCACAAAGGCCCATTTTTCTCTGAAAAGGGTGGGCATGTGGTGATGCTGTCATGCACACGGGTGAAGCCAGTGAAATGAGCCTTTTATTAAATGACTTTCTGGTGTGTCTGGTTCATTTCATCTCTGCACAGGCCTGGGGTTTCAGATCTCCTGCTGCTGTCTGTGACTGCACACATGGAGCCTGGGTGGAGCTGTGGCCCACAGAGCGGCCCCACCTTCTAGTTGAGACACGCGGTCCAGGTCAGCAAGTCCCCGTTCTCCCGTGACACCAGGGAAGGGGCAGGTTTGTTCAGGCCAATCTCTCCACAGTGTCCTGAACTCCTTCCTTGTGCCTAGCATACTGTGGGCACTGGGACTTCCACATGGAAAAGGCATTCTAGTGTCGGGAAGATAGACTGTAAATGGAATTGGTTATGAGGAACGAGATGTGATGGATGTGAAGGAGAGAACCCAAATGGAGAAGGGACAGCAGGAGGCCTCACTGAGAAGAGGCAATTTGTTGAGAAAAGACAGGAGCTGGGCCTGAGTTTGGAGAGGAGAGGAGCAGCAGGTGCAAAGGCCCTCAGGCAGGCCCGGGTCTTGGGTGTTGGGATGTGAGCCTCTTGGTGCTAAGAGATGCTGATACAGGAGCCACGGGAACTGAGGGTTTGGGCAGCACTTCAGGTTTCTGGGGAGAATGGACTGTAGAAGGGGTGCTAGGAGTCCTTTTAAGAGGTTGCAGGGTAATCCTGGAGAAGGTGGTAGTGCAAGCCAAGGTGCAGGGTGGAGGACGGCTCAGTCAGGTGTTCATTGGGAGATGGAGTTGCAGGGACTTGTTGCCATGTCGGGCCTGGGGTGGGGTGGAGTGGAGGTTGAGGATGTGCTGAGCTTTCAGCTGAGCACCTGGAAGGATGGGGGCATCTATGTACGGGCCAGTTCCCTTCAGGCTGTCGAGGAGGCATCCCACCCTTGGGAGATGGGCAACGGGGCTTGGCACCATGTAAATTGTAGTGGAGGAGGCCCTGGAGTTGGGGAGGCATCTGAGGACCAGTCCCAGGGGTGGGTCCCGGCCAGAGCACCTAGTCTCCCAGAGGGTAGAAGACGGGCCACCTCACCTGGGAATGGGCTTCATTAATATATCCATCAGATTAGATGAGACTGGCTGTGCAGGACACAGAGTGGGAACTTCCACTGAGATTGGAGGGAGAAGAACAAAGGCATACAAGGGTGGAGAGTGGTGTGGTTCCCAGCGGCCACCAGGCCACTCAGGTGAGATGGCTCTTGATGGATGGGAGACTCGGATGGGTGGCAGCTGCATGGGCAGAGATGCAAGACTTGGTGTGCACCCCAGCTGAGCCTGGCGGGGTGCTCTGAGTGGCTGGGCACTAAGGCAGTTGGAGGCGGGAGTCAGGTGTGGGTGAAGCAGAGCCCCCTATGCTGGGCCACAGCTAGGCTTTAGGACTCCAGCAGTGTGGTTTAGGGACCAGGAGGTGGGTTTAGGAAGGGGTACCTCCCTCCTCCTGTGTAAGCCTCATAGAAACAGTCATCATGCCTTCATTACTTTTTCGTGCTGCCTCATTGGAAAGGCATGGTGACCCACAATCAGGAGTGGCTCACATGTGTGAGTCAAAGGAAGGCACTCGTTTTTGCAGGAAAATGCTATAGGCAACATAGTTTGCCCACTGTCCTCACTTAAACCTGAGAGGCCCAATTTATTATGGAAATGAGGTCTTATGTCCTGTCTTCTTGGTTGTAGTTGACAGTGGGACAGGGGATTACTAACCAGATAGTACTCCATTACGAACTTGGACTGGCCCACCTTGGAGCCACTTACTTGGGCTCCAGGATTGGTTTTTCAGTTCCTGGTAGGAGGCTGAAGAATGGCTCCAAAGAAGGCAGATTCTAATTTGACACCTCTGAGTGTCATCTAGAAATAAGGTCTTTGCAGATGTGATTCAGTTAAGAATCTTGAGATATGGAGGTGATCCTGGATTATCTGGTGGGCCCTAAATGCCATCATATGTACCTTATGGGATGGAGGCAGGAGGAGATTTAAAAGACAAGAGGAGAATGTGATGTGAAGATGGAAGCGGAAATTAGAGTAATGTGAGTGTCATGGCTGATTTTATGTGTCAGCTTGACTGGGCCACAGGGCTCCCAGATACCTGGTGAACCATGATTCTGGGTGTGTCTGTGAGGGTGTCTCTGGGTGAAATTAGGATTTGGTTCTGTAGACGGAGTAAAGCAGATGCCCTCCTCATTGTGGGTGGGCTTCATCCAATCGGTTGAGGGCCCGAATAGAGCAGAGAATTCCCTTTCTCTGTCTGGCTGCCTTTGAGCTGGGACATTAGTCCTCTCCTGCCTTCAGATTTGGACTCGAGCTGGAACTTCAACCGTTAGCTCTCCTGGGTCTCCAGTTTGCTCACTGCAGATCTCAGGGCTTATCAGCATCCATGATCTCATGATCTGATTCATTATAACAAAAGTTTCTCTCTCTAGCCACATCCCATTGATTCTCTTTCTCTGGGGACCCTGACTAATACAGTGGCCAAAAACCAAGGAATGCCAGCAGCCACCAGAAGCTGGAAGAGGCAGGAAGGATTCTCCTCCAGAGCCTTTGGAGGGAGTGGGCTGTGCTTGATTTAAGCCCAGTGAAACTAATTTCAGACTTTAGACCTCCAGAACTGTGAGGGAATAGATTTCTGTTGTTAGCCACCAAGTTCATGGTCGATTGTTAGAGCTGCCACAGGATAAGAACACAGCCAGTATAAACAGTGCTACCGTAAATACCCTGGCCACATGCACAGGGCATTATTCAGTGCATGGCACTGCTGGGCCAGGGCGTGTACTTCTTTGTTTCATACATCTTGCCAGATCAGTTTTCAAAAAGATCTAACAGCTTGTCCTTTTGTGCGTGTGCTCTGATCCCTGCACATTCCTTCAGCACTGGGTGCAAGGGGTCTTTCTACTTTGTCTCTCTGGGAAGGGAGAGCTGCAGCATCATTACCTGACGTATGAATCCTGGTGAGTTTAGGATCTTTGCTCGAAGATCCCTATCAATTTGCATTCTTCCATATGTGACTTGCCTGTTTGTATTCTTTGCCCATGTTTCTCTCAGGATGTCTCTACCTCTCTTCACCTATTTATTTGTTGCAGATATTGATGGTTCTCTTCTGCCTTGAAAACATTTATTACCAATTCTTTTGTTTGCTAATTACTTTTATTAATGTGTCATTTGCCATCTTTATGACTTCTGGGTACTTTTGTTTGTCAGGAAGATGACACAGCTGTCTCTTGATTTCTTGGCAGGCATTCTATTGTTTCATGTACTTGAATGGAGCTCTTGAGCATGTCTAATGTGGAAGAGGTGTTTGAGGGAGGAAAGTCCAATTTTATTTCCTTCCAGTGTGCCAGGACTAACTTTGATAATCCATTCTTTAGCCAGTGAATTCAACTTCAACTCTGGTATGTTATGGTCTCATGTAAACTGGATCTCTTTGGGGATTCTCCATTCTATCCCACTAGCCTATCTTCCAATATCATATTGATAGCACCTGTGTAGTGTTTTGGCAGCTGGCGAAGGAGCCCCGCCTGCCAGCTGAGCTCTGTGAGATGTTATAGGAGTGTTCCTCTATATGCTCTCATGACTGCATGTGCATGTTGACGTGTTTCTCATGGCTCCTGGACAGAGGAAGATTAGGGAGGATGCACGATGGCTGTGCTGCCAGGGGCAGTGGTGGGGAAGGTATGGTGGAAATGGGAGTGAGGGCACACTGTGTAAATAGGACGCACTGTGTAAAATTTCCCCTCTGTGCATGTAGAATTTTAAAAGGTTATTAAACAAGCGAAATAGTAGTGTCAAAGGAATAAGACAGTAAACAGAGAGCAGGTTTATCATGGGGTGGAGTGAAAAGATAACACTGCACTGGCTCCACCATTGTATCAGGGACGTGTCTCTATGTGAATTTCACCCTGAAGTGGGTGTTCTTACTCTGTACTTGGCAGGACGTGTGTGCATGATGGGGGTGCATGTATATAGTGGGGTATGTGTCCTCTTGGCATGTGCAAATGTTGCAGTGTCCAGGTACCCCATGTCTGACCTTGGCTGCCCTCAGCTATTAGCTGTGTACTGACTTAGACTCCCTGGGTGGCAGCACCCTGTGTCACCCAAACTCCCTCTGTGCCTGAGCTCCTGCTTTGCTGCCCAAGCTGAACTGGCCCCACCCACTCTGGGAGCCCTGTAAGTTTAGGGTTCACCCTCTTTAGGCCCTTACCCTGCCCACCCTGCAGATGAAGGTGTACCTTGAGGTTCACACACTTTGCCCCACCAGGACTGACAACTAACAGACTCATATGTGGAAGCCAGCCTCAGCTGGATGGGGGTAGAGTGGGGTAGGTAGGTGTAGGTGCTGCAGGCCTGGAGCTGTCTAGTCACTCTGTGCCCCAAGCAGGTCCCCCTTTGGCTGCTACTGGTGGCCCAGCCTGCTTCACAGGTGGCAGTCATGGGCAGGCAGAGCCCAGGGTGTACTTGGCAGAGAAGGCTCATTTGTCTCACAGACAGCTGTGAGACTGGAGACTCTGCAGGAACAACCGGACTGCAGCACGTCTGTTCTGGGGTTAGTGGAAGGTGAACCAGGAGCCTCCTGTGGGAGGAGGAAAGGGAGCAGGCCCCATGGAGAGGAGGGGGAAGGACAGGTAGTAGCTGGTGCTGGTGCAGGACTGATGTCTGCCCACTCTTAAGCTTGTTTTTATGGGTATTTCCAGCTATCTAGACGTGGAGAATGGCCATGTGTCAATGGCTGTCCTCCAAGGGTTGCAGACGTGGAGAATGGCCATGTGCCATGTGCCAAGGCTTGAGGTTTGCCTGGTACACATGAACCAGGTCCCACTGTTGACCCAGAGTCTGTGTTCAGTGGTCTTATCTGTTTTCACTTGCAACCATAACGCCTACACATGTACTGACAGGGTAGCTCAACTCGGAGGTGGATATGTCCTAATTCTTTGCTTGCTGTGGTACTTATAGAATGAAACTCATTTCTTTCCAGTTTTTACCCTGCACTCTGTATTTCCATCCAGTGGCAGAGGCGACTTCCAGGCAGGCTCCTGCCCCTTACCTTCCTTGCTGAGAGCGCCTCACTCCTCTGAGACCCTGTTGCCGCCTGGCTTCCCTGTAATTCCTCCTGCACTGCTGGACCCAGCAAGGGAGGCTTAGTGCTCCTCGCAGAGCTGTTTGCACTTCACAGACTGAAATTGAAGTTGCTCCTTCTGAGTCAGTGGGGCTGTGGGTGGGCACTGGGCAGCTCCCACCTCTATCTCACCTGCCTTGACCCAGGCCACATGAGGGAGGTAAACCGAGTTGAGGGCCAGAGGCTGTGACCAGCAGGGGAGGGAAAGACACCCAGCCGCTGTAGTACCCTGGTCAGGGCAAGCGGTGGTAATAACACAAGAGCCCAGCAGCCTCACCTGTGACAGTCCATAATCCACACGATTTAGCCTTGCGTGTCCAGGGGGACAAGAGCCACTTAAACACAGTCGTGGGACTGGGGAAGGTGCTGCCAGTCTCACCATGGGTGTTGCCCATATCTGTCTTCTCGGGTGATGGCCTCCTGCATGAGGTAGTCACTGCTTCCTCCTCTGGCCATCCCCCAGTCCTTTGTCCTCAAGGTGGAACCTGGTGTTCTGTTGCTGATCTGAGGCCACAGTTTAATGGAGTTTTAGTGCAGGCCCAGGGAAGAACGCTAGAAGCAGAAAGCGTTGGACTGCTATGGTGGCTGAAATGGCAACAGGGACCCAGAGATACCTCTGGGCAGGAAGCAGCCACAACCACAGTGGGCTAAGGGGGCTGGGTGTTCAGGACCCTACAGATCCAAGGAAGGAACCCCCAGGGCTGGGGGATTGGTGCCTCCCTCCTCCTGCCTCCCTTGCCCCACTTCTCAAGGCCAGGGCATCCTGACACAGCAGAGCCACAGGCACTGTGGCCAGAGCTCAGGGCCACTCCTGTGATGTCAGCACTCTTGCCATGTCGCTCTTCTAGCTGTGCACCTAAAGTTCTAGTCTCTCTTTCCTCAGGGCCTTTGGGTTCTCTGGCTGGGAAACTAATGTTTCCGTAGACAGGGTCATGATCTGTCCAGCACTCAGGTCCCATGAGACTCCTCACAATGGCCCATCACCATGCAGGCCCCCTGAGAGCCTCCTTTCTTCTGGATATCAGGTACTTACCTAGAGGGGCCTGGGCTGCATCTGGTGTGTGGAAAGTGCCTAAGCAGAGGGCAGTGCGAAGGGGGTTAGTGTGGCCAGGAATGACAGTGCCTAGGATATGTGCAGGTAAGGAGTCTACAGGACAGAAGCCTCGTGTCCTGGGCCAGATTCAGGAAGTAGGTGGTCAGCCACTGGGCCTCTGCTGTGTATCTGAACTATTCTTAGTGAAACTGAAGGCAGGCGGTCTGTGTTCCTGGCATGTCTCACCTCAGCTGGTGTGTGCACTTTGCGGCTATGATCAAAGTAGAATTATTACATTGTGCCAAATAGAGCTGAATTAATGCTTAAAATTGATACTAAGACAGGTGAACTTGAACATGGGTAGGTTGGTTTTCATTTGATCAAAATTTGTGCAGTCAGAACTAAGCTAACTTTTTTTTTTTTTAAAGGAAAGTAGAGTATCTGCAAATAGGTTTTTAAAAATAGACTCTTCTCTTGCTTTTTTTTTTTTTTTTTTCATAAATCTGGTTGACCCATGGAGGTACTCCAGGGCCTGGGGTTTGGTGGGCTGTGATAATCTGTCTGCTAAGCTCGTGCTGCATGGTGGAGCACCTTTAAATGGAAGTGGAATTGAATTTTGTATCACACATCACTGGATGGCGATGGCTGCTGTTTAAAACCCTAAGCTCTCTTGGGCACCTTAATTTTTTTGTGAAATCTTTATAATAAAAGAAATATGTTTCCCCAAATGTGTTTCTTTTGATACTACTGTTGCTTTAGAAAACCACCTTCAGAACTAATTATCTTCATAGATAATTTGCAGACCAGAGTGGTTTCACTCTCAGCAGCTAGATCTTAAAAGTAGAGGATTCAGAAAGTCCTGTTCTTTGAAACAAGTAGCTCCTATGTTATAGACCTACAAAAATATCCTAAAACATATTGTAAAGCATATTGCAGACCTTATGAAGGTTTTTAAATATATAAATTGCAATTGACCCTGGGGGGGTTAGGGGCCCTGACCACCCATGTAGTTGGAAATCCACATATAATTTAAGTCAATCCCAGCCATGGATTGAAAATATGTACATAAAATTCTAGTCAAAGAATATGAAGAAAACTTGAGTTCCTTGCCTCAAAATATCTTTGAAGCCATGACCATTCTTTGTCTCTCAATGAATGACAGAATAAAGCATTCCCATAATGGCGGTTTGACTGGAGTAGTTTTCAACTCATGATGGGATGGATTAATATTTTCTCTAATTTCATGACCCTAGCCTTGTCATTAGTGAGGGTCACAGTCATCTGGCTGTGCCAGCATCCCTGGGCAAACATTGTCAAGCACAGTCTTTGGACTTGTGACAAGGCTTTGGAAGGTTCTGAAAGTCATCCCCAAGCCACAACAAATGTGGCATTCCCACCGAGCCACATCAGCATCCACCATGGCCACTGTCCCTCTGCTGTGTCTTGTCTCTGAGCCTGATACTTGCGTTTTCCCCAAAGCCTCTGTGGAGGAGAAGGAGGTGCGAAAGGCCCCTGGGACAGCTAGCTGCCTGGGGTTAGGCAGGCGCATTCTCGCAGGATCTCCGTTCATCGCTCCTTGTCACATTTGCTGTTTCTCTTGCAGACTGACCTGCTTCTGCTGTCTCTGGATTATAGAAGCAGTCCCACTGAAAGGGTTGAGGTCTGTGCTGGCAGCTGCCTGGCACTGCTTGTTTCAGCAGGTGGCTGGACTGGAACCTTCATTTCTTGGTTTAGAGGAGTTTAAACTTGGGTTCCGGGACCCCAGCAAGTTTCTGGCCTGCTAGGGTGGGCACAGCCCTTTTAGTGCAGCGTCGGCCATCAAACAGCCATGGCTGGTCTGTCTTGCTGAGGCCCGAGGCTCACACACACTCAGTGTGTTGTCAGTTACCTGTGCCCATCCAGATCACAGTCCTGCTCCCAACAGCACTGGACACTTCACCAGACCTCCATCCTGGTGACTGCCATGACCAGAGGTGGGCACCAGGATCCTGTCAGGTAAGGGCTGTACACTGCTATCACTGAGCACTTGTGTGTCCCAGGCCTGTGACCTCTCTCAAATGAGAGCTGTGAGAGCTGCCATCACTGTGGTGACCAGTGGCAAAGAGGTGCAGTTGGGGGTGAGGGCTGGGTACAGGTCATAGGCTAGGGACTGGGAGGCTGAGCCTGCAGTATCGAGACCCAGATGAGCCTCCTGGACCACTGCCTATCTCTTCTTCTTTGTTCACCACCAGGTATGGGCACCACCGTTTCCATGCTGTCCCTACTTCCAGGCTCTGCAGGGTGACAAGGACAGCCAGGGTACCCCGCCCACCCCCACAGACACATGCAGTGGTCTGTGAGTTCAGCCCACTTACGGGAGGACATACAGATGAGCAATGGTCAGTAGGCAGCTGGGACAGAAGAGGTACCTTTGCCAGCACCAGCTTCCCTTGTTGGTTTCACTCCACCAGCTGTGCTGGAGAAAGCACTTTGGGCACGGCACCTCCTCACTCAACCTCTGCCACCATGAGACCAGGTACCTTGACTCTTGAGCTATTTTCAAGGCTAGACATTGCCACTCAGAGGGCTTGATTGGCTTCCCCAGGGCCCTGCAAGACTTCTTGGGAGAGGGGCAGCTCCCCTGTCCTCACCCTGGAGCCCTGAGATCCTTGGGGACCTTTGTGGCTGGGCCTGTGTGATCTCTGGGTGCTAGGGGCCTGGGCCTTAGCAGACTCCTCCTCCCCACACTGCTCTAAGGCTCCTTTCTCTTGTGGTGGGAGCTCCTCCCCCTTCCTCAGCCTGGCCAGGCCCTCCCCTGCTTCCCTGAATGAGCCTACACAGGAGAACAGTCAGGCCCACATCTTGTACAGCCTGCCATTCAAAGAGATGAGAATGGGGCCAGCCTGTCCCATGGCCCGAGGGAGGCTCACTACAGGACCTTGTCCCACTGCTGAACGGTGCCTTGTCATGAACTGAGTGGGCCCAACGGCCTGTCTCCAAGGCCCCACCTAGACTGTGCCATGAAGCCCCTGCAGTGTCAGGACAGATGTCCGAGGCAGCAGAGGCCAGATCATGTCCTGAGCGCCATCATCCCTTCTGTGGCCAGCTCGGGGTCACGGAGCCGGCTGGCGAGTGCAGCCCTGGAAAGGTGAGGCCCCTGAGCCGGGTAGTAGAGACTTAACTCTTTAGGGTTTGTTGCCAGAGGCCCTACGTTTCTTCTTTCCTTTCTTGGCAGGTGGTAGGTATGATATGTTATTTTCTACTAAAAAAAAAAAAATCCAAAATCCAAGAAATCTACAAAACAATGGGCAGAAGAATTTGTAAAAGTTGGTGTGATTTTTGTTGTGAGTGTTTGGCATGTGTGATCTTGTTTGAGCCCCTGAATAGCTGGGGTTCTGTACGACTGGCCCCATTTTAATGGTGAGGAGATTGTGTATGAAGGCTGAGCACCCAGCGCATCCAGCATATTATTATTCGAGTGGACAGGCTTTCGTTTTCTCAGTTCTCATGTCTCTCCCTGGAGTGACCGGGCCCAAATGACTGGCCACCCTTCTCAAGGACTGGAGGAGGCTGTCCATGAGAAGTGCCTCTGTCTGTCCAGCTGGCATGCAGGGCTGAGGCTGTGACTGGGCAGGCGCACTTCTGGCCTGGGATGTTCCCAGGTCCTTTTCCTGGGCAGCTGATTCACATCCCCATGAACATGTCACAGTGATGTGGACCTGGGGCTGGGAGTGTTGGCTTCCTCCCTTTCTTGTTTGGATTGCTTCCATCTCTTGATTTCTCCCTTTTGCATGCATTCTGGAAGGAAGCAGGTGGAGACTATGGGCATCAGCTGACCTGCCATCTATGGGGTGGCAGTGTGGGAATGCCCAGGCGGGGCTGGCAGTGGATGAGGGAGGTGTGTATGGGACCTATGGGACTGGCTCAAGGCCCCGATGGCTCTGTAAAGATGCTGGTGTAGCTCCCTTCTATGATCTTTGAAACATAGGTCTGTGCAGTGAGGTGCACACTTGGGACAGTACCCAGTGCAGCCCAAGTGTGTGGAAGTCAGAGAACTGGGGCAAGTGCTGGCTCTGGGAGCTGGGCTGAGAGACAGAAAACTATACCAGAAACTCCACAGTCCCTACTTAAAAAGGCCACCACCAGTAGTGTTTAGGGGCCTCATACAAAGGAACAGTGGTGGGGAAAGTGTCAAGCTGGACTGGGCTCTGAATGGGGGTGCTTGTGATCCTTCCAAAATTGGGGTAAAATTTGCATCTGAATGACTAATCAAGTCAAGATTGCATGGAATGTGCTGATTTCCTTGTTATTTTCCAGTTTCTGTTAATAGTCATTTGCATTTTTATTCAACTGGCATTCTTGAAATTAGTACTACCTTATGGTTGCCTTTATCCTGACTTTTCCTAGCTATGGATTTCTGTGTTGGCACCTCCCACACTGTCTCATGGAGGTGTGCAGCAGTGACATTCCCTGCCACACCCCGCCCCCTCCCCTTACAGGGGAGGCTCTGAGCTCTCAGGTGGGCTAATAACTCTCAGAAGGCAGACAGGTTTTATTTGGACTTTCCAGAATTAAAAGTTATTTAATTCTCAGCATTGAGGAATTGGGAGACCACATAAAAATCTAATTTTTTTTCTAGAAAAAAAAATCAGTTGTTCCCCACACTGGGGCACATCACTGAATGGTAGTGGGAGTCTGCTAAGGGTTTGCAGGAGGCAGAATAATGGCCTCTGAAGACATCCACATCTTAATCTCTGAAATCTGAGAATATGTTACTTTACATGGTAAAGGGACTTAGCAGATGTGATTAAGGATCTTAAGATGAGATGATTCTGGCTTATATACCATTTTAACAATGGGTGAGAAATCGTGACGTGACCAAAGGAAAGGGGATTGGGCTCCAGGGGCAGTAAATCGTGGAAGGTGACTAGGAAAGCTACAATAGATAAGGGCTGTTTAGCAAAGTTTGTCATACAGGCTCACTTTGGTTTGTCTCTGGTATGCCTTTACAAAGCAAAGCTCTTCTTGCTATTAGGTAGATAGGGATGGCAGGGAACATTTCCTATATCTGCTGTTCTCAGTTGCCTGCAGCTCAAAATAACCCTTATGCCAAAGCGGCCTGTTTGGAGTAGTGTGTTCTAATCCTCTTCACTGGCTTTGAAGATGAAGGAACCATGAGCCAAGGAATGCAGCCTCTAGAAGGTAGAAAAGGCAAGGAAATGGATTCTCCCCCAGAGCCTCCCAAAAGAGTGCAGCCAACTCTTGAATTTGAGCCCAGTGAGGTCCATGTTGGGCTTTTGGCCTCCAGAACTGTTCAGATAATAAATTTATGTTGTTTTAAACCACTGAGTTTGTGGTAGTATATTTTACAGCAGCCATAGGAAAGTAATACAGGTCCTTCAAGATGTGTTGTGCTGAGAGGAGCTTCATAGCCACTTACAGAGACAAGATAAATGAGACCATTACTGAGCAGCAAAGAAAGTATAAAATCCAGTGTGAAATTGTATCACGCAAACCATTCAAACTTTAGCGTGTGTAAGAATCACATGCAGGGCTTATGCAAACTCAGAGGGGCTAGGTGGGGCCGAGAGTGTGCCCACGGGATACTGCTGCGGCTGCTGGTATGGGATAGAGTTTTGCATCATGCCCCCTGGACATCCAATGCTGCAGCTGGCAGGCGCTGCAGCTCAGGAGGGGCTGGAAGTCTACTGGCTCACCACGCACAGGTGAGACTTAGCAACAGGAGGGAGGAGGCAGTGTCCTTGGGATGGGAGCGGGAAGTGAGTTAGGACTGGACTCTAGTTTTAGCTTCACTGTGTGGGAGCCCCTTGCCCAGGGCCGGAGCAGTCAGCATGGCTAGGCCAAGCTGGCTACCTCTGCTTTGTCCAGCATCATTTCCTGCCCCAGGGACCTGGCCGAGCATGGACTATGCACAGGGTGTCTGTTTAAAATTTAGGGTTGGGCAAGCAGCCACAGACCCCAGTGTGCACAAGAAGAGGATAGTGGAGAAAGGCCTGAGAGAGTGCCCTCCCCAGGTGCCCAGCAGCAGGAAAGAGGGGGCCCAGGAGTAGTCTTGAGCAGAGGCCTGAAGCCTCCCCAATTTGCAGTGCTCAGAGGGTGGCCACTTGTTTCAGGTGCCCAGCCCTAGCCTCCATGCTGGCCTGAGTTCCCAGTCCTGACTTTGCCTCTGGTGTGCCCTTTCACAGGCCTGCCATGGGTCCTCGCCTGTGACACAGTTTAGCTTATGTATTGGCTGGCTGACCCTTTAATTTGACAAACTGCCCAGGGGGACCTGAGACTTGAACTTCTTCCATACCATGACTTAGGACTTCAGGCACGTCTTTTCCAGCACATTTGCCTCCATGGGTTTAGTGTCTCAACCCTGAGATGAGCTTGGGTTTCAAGAAGCATCTCTGCAGTTGTAGGGTAATTTTGTGTCAGAAAAGCCAGTGGGTTTGTTTTTTTTCTCCTTTCTGGGTATTTTGGCTTGTCCTTTAACTTTTCATCAAGGTTAAATGGTCTGAGTATGATGCCTGCACGTCCTCTCTCTTCCACTTCTGTCGGGTTCGTCTACAGGAAGCTACCCCGTGAACTCTGCGAACTTGATTGGTTGAAGGGCTGTTTCCGTGGTGGTTGTGACTTTGTGGTCTCAGCCATATGGGCAGGGAGAGGTTTAATGGAGGAACAAGCTTATAGAAATCATTGTACTTTCTGCCAGAGGTGCTGTCGAGATTGTCCCTGTATGTGCTTTTCAGGTAAACTTTCCCAGGTCTTGCACCAAGGAAAAATTTCTTCCCAGTAAGCCATGGGCTCCCATCTGTGTGTAACTCCCATCCATGTAACTCGCATGTTGGCCCTACCTTAGTCTCACCATAGTTCTCAGTCAGCTCTCACTTTATTTCAGATACACACACAGAGACACATGTACATACATGTACGCACAGACACACATGTACACACACATACACTCACATACGTACACACACACACGGCACATATTCTAGCCGACCTTTGTTCTCTTCTGAACATCAGCCTGGAGTATGTGGCTAGGAGGCCTTGGTGGGAAGAGTAAGCTTTCGTAAAGGAGGCATCCTGCACCTTCCTGCTGACATCCTCACTTTATGAAGGTTCCTGGAGTCTGGCTCACACTAGGACCATGACCCCTGACCCTGCCCTCCACTTGGCTTCCCCAGATGCAGGGTGGGAGTGGAGCATTCATGGAGAGGGATCCAGGTGGACGCAGGATGGGCCTGGCTGGCCATGCAGGCAGTCAGATTCTCCTGGCCATGGTCTGGCCCATCTTGAAACTCAAACACCTAAACAAACATCAGCTGTGCTACCACATGGCAATACTGCATGTGTTCTCCATTTGCAGAGATCTTGATGGGGTTAACCCTAGCAGAATGGCTGAATCAGCAGGAGCAGAAGGCTCTAGAAGCAGAGTGGGCTACTGGCGCTCTAGTGCTGTCTTGGTCACTCCCAGATGCTGCCCAGCCCTCTGCCCCTCTACCTCTACCATGTGCAGGGGAGTTATGCAACCTCTCCTGTCACTCTTGTTTCATGTAGAGATGAGCCATGGAAAGGTCCCCAAATGCTGGTGCTTTCTTGTTAGTGGCAGCTCTGTGCACCCCTGAGCGATGCCCCACTGGCTCACAGTGCCCCTGGGTGCCAGACGCAGTGCTGGGCGGAGGTGGTGGAGTTGATTGGCCACCTTGAATGGGTAGTGGGTGGGGGCATCTGAGGCGTAGTGACTGAATGCCTCCTTTCTTGCTGAGAATAGAATAACAATTCTGTCATATGGCTAGGCCCCATTTTATTTATCCATTCATCCATCTATGGACACTTTAGTTGCTTCTACCTTTTGGCTGTTGTGAATAGTACTGCCATGAACATGGATGTACAAGTGTCTGCTTGAGTTCCTGCCTTCAGTTACTTTGGGTAGATACCTGGAAGTAGAATTAATGGATCATGTGACAGTTCTACGTTTAATTTTTTTTTAGGAACCACTGTACTGTTTCCCATAGCAGCTGTGCCGTCTTATATTCCCACCAGTAATGCCCCAGGGTCTAGTTTCTCCATATCCTCACCAATACTGTTCTCTGGTTTTTTGTTTTTGTTTCTGTTTTTATTATTTATGCTTACAGCACTTGGTCTTCCTAGCAACCCTATCCAAGTACTAACTTAGTTTCCAAGATCAGACATTGGGCTTGTTCAGGGTGGCATGGCCATAGACTGTTCTCTGTTGTTTTGATAGTAGCTATCCTAAGAGTGTGGGATAATTGTTTTTGTGTTTAAAGCCTTGTTTTGGAAATTTGCCTAAATTTCTCATGGTTATCAAGCATCATTCTGCAACACTACATGTCTGTTTTTTGGGATCTTTGAGTCCTAAGAGGGCACCTCACACTGTATTGGTGCCAGAAGCTCACAGGGGAGCATGTAGAGCAGCAGTCCCCAACCTTTTTGGCACCAGGAACTGGTGCTCCTATGAGAATCTAATCCCAGATGATCTGAGGTAGAGCTGAGGTAGTGATGCTAGTGCTAGAGCGGCTGCAAATACAGATGAAGCTTTGCTCGCTCGCCTGCTACTCACCTTTTGCTATGTTACCCAGTTCCTAACAGGCTACAGACTGGTAGTAGTCCCTGGCCTGGGGGTTAGGGACCCCTGACATAGAGGACTCAGCTGGGTGCCCAGCCCACAGCCACGAGTGTGAAGCCAGTATGGCCCTGGCCCCATGACCTCTCACCCTGCACTGAGTCAGTCCCAGCAGCCCTCTGGCCATAGACGCTGCTCCAGGATGCACTTGAAGTGGAGGAGACATGGCAGTGTCCCTCCCAGAACCTTTCAGATTGAGAAAGAGGCCAGTCCATGTTGTATGGCTCTCTCTCCATCTGGGATCTCAGTCTTCATTGCCCATGTGCTGCCTTCAGCAGTCTCCATGTGTGGGGCCCACAAGGGGTTTGGCCCTCCCTTGCCTCCACTTCTACACAATTCTTTTACCTCTTTGTGTGTGTGTGTGTGTGTACATGTGTGGTGTATGCATGCATGTGCAGGTATGTGAGCACAGTATATGTGCATGTTATGTACGTGTGTGATGTACACATGCATGTGATGTCTCTGCATGTGTGTGCACTCATGTTTGTGTTGTGTGTGTTGTGTTTGGTAGTGCACATGTGATGTAGCTGCACAAATGCATAGTGTGTGCATGTCTGTACATGTGCATGCATGTGACATTTGTGCACATGCCATGTGTTCGTGTGTGTGTGTTATGTATGTATGTGTGATGTGTTTGTATGTGCATGTGTATAAGATCCTTTTGTATCTGCGCCTGTTAGCTGAGTGTCACTATCCTCTCAGAGGGCCACCATGGATTAGCAGGCAGTTTCTTGTGAGGTTTGTGGAGAGTGTTTTCCAGTTCTTGCCTGGGAGGCAGCTCAGAGCCCTGGGAAGGGACACAAGTCTTGGAAGCTGCCACAAGATTCGGTAGAGACGGACCAGCAGCCATTATTGCCTGAGGTCCTTCACTCATCTGAGCAGGAAGTTAACTCACCATCATAACCTTAGTACTAGAACTCCTTGTGGGAAGAGCTGTCCCTGGGGAAAGAACCCCAGAGGTGACATCTGAGCTGTGAGCTGTGAGGAGCAGAGCCCTGGGGACGTCCTCATTCTGCCTTGGTCCCAGGAGAACTGAACCCAGTAGGGGCAGAACCCATGCACAGGATGCCCCAGCGGCCACAGTCTTAAGGGTACACTCGGTATGGTTTGTGATGTGGGTTTTGCAGTCTTTGTACTTCCAGGTTCAGCTGTTGTGAGATATGCTGCTCAGCCCCATCTGTCTTTCTCTTCATTCCGTTACTCTTATAATTGTCATTAGGAAAGAATGCTGGAAGAGTGTCCATGTACACAGGTCTTAGTGTTTCAGTCTCCTCACTAAAGTGGTCTGATTTTATCCCCTGTTAACAGCCTTTTCCCTCAGATCTTGGCTGCTTAGCCTTGCTGGGGGATCTCATCCTGGCTTTCCAGGTACAAGAAGCACTGCCCAGAGCAGCATGGGGGTGTTGCCTGGTTGATGCTGACTGCATTCTGCTGACACCACCTGCTGATTCTGTCTTGTTTATACAGATGCCACGGGCAGTTTGTACCTCGGTCCTTGTGTGACCGTCCATTAGGGCTTCCTTCCCCCTCAACTACAAAGGTCTCATGAATGGGGGCTATGGGGTCAGGTCTGCCTTGCACAGGCCTGGCATGGCATGGGCCTCAGGTTTTGGGTGGAGGGATGGGGAAACCGAGGCATGGCAGAAGCTGTGCCTACACCTGACTTTCAGGATGAGCTCTGTGCCAGTTCTTCTTGCTTGATGGACAAAAATGACTCTTCATGTCTTCAGAAGTTCATCTTCCAAGCACTTAAACACTTGGTAATACAGTGGCACCACATATAAGATTGGGGAGGACTGTGAGATTTATATTCTCCAGTAGACAGCATCTCATTGAGAGCTGACCCATTCAATGAAGTAAACGTTTCAGAGTGAAAACAATGAAATGATTCCTGAGGGAATGTAGGTCCGAGACAGTTGGCAGCCATGGATATTGCTCCTCTTGTCCCTGCCATGGGCCTTACATCCCTGGTGCTGGAGGCAGTGAGGGAGATGGGGACGCAGAGTGGCTGGGGCCGCAAGAAGGCACTGGGGAGGACAGCAAGTTCTATAGGTGTACCTGGTGCACCGGCACGGGGTGCCTCTTCTGACCTTGGCTATCACAGGCTGGCTCTGTGCAACTGACCAACATTATACCTTCCAACTCCCCATGGTCTTCTTACTCCTTCTGCTTCAGAATATGGTGGATGTCAGATCATTGCATGAGTCATTGTTCACATTTGCATCATTTGTCCTTAGGTGCCTGTGGGTGAGCAGGGTGCCATCTTTTAGGATAGGATGTGAGAGTTGGAGGCCAAGACCATAGCTGCTGAAGGTGCACAGATGAGGTGTATTTCATCAGGTATCCAGGACAAGCTCTTTGACCAGTTTCTTTGGAGAAAGTCATTTTAGAAAAGGCAAGATGTGGGTGGCTCCATAGTGTAGTGGTTAACACATCTGCTTTACACACAGAAGGTCCTAGGTTCACGCTCAGGTGGAGCCGTGGACCATACCCCGGTGTGCCAGGCCCCGGGTACATTCCGCAAGCGTGTGGGAGGAGATGCCCCACCTTCAGAGATCCAGTTCTTCAGGGGAAACAGCAACATCCATAGGTCAAGGGTGAAAGTGGGAGGGGGGAATTAAAGAAGGGGGAAAAAAAGGCAAGATGTGAAACTTGACAGAGGTGGTTTGTTATGGCTATGGCTCTCAGCAGGGTTAGACAGCTTCTGGACAAGCTAGTTGAAGACTTAGTGGCCCAGGACATTCTGTCATAGATTTTAATAATATTACTAACATTAGTAGTTGCCAACAGGTGTTAGAAACAGCTCACACACTTTTTTGAGACCAGCTTCGTTGTACAGTTCAGAAGCCAAGGGCAGAGAGATTGAGAAGCTGGCCTAGCTCACATAGCTGAGAAGGAGCCCAGAGCTTCAGCCCGGGCAGCTGGGTCTGGTGTCTGACCTAAGCTGTGTCTCTCTCAGGGAATAAATGGTCAGGTTTGCCCTGGGTGGGTCAGGACAGCACCGGTGTGGAGGTGAATGAGGTGTACCCTAGGCAGGTGAAGACTTGAGTAGTCATGCTGGGCATCTGAAAGTGTGGGGGTCAGTCTGGCTGAGGTGGCTGGGGTGAGGGGTGGGAGACAAGACTGCAAGAGGGAATCTGGGGAAATTGATGATGTTTGAGAACAATGATTGTTTTGTCAGAAAAATGCTGAAAAATGCATTTCCAATGTAAAGACATTAGAAGATACAGGAAGGTCCAAAGAAGACATTTAAAGATGCCCTGAAGCCCCCAGCCAGCACTGAGCACTGTTCTCACCTGCTGCTCCTCCACCTCTGACCGGTGGTCACAGTTCTGAGGTCAGGTGCACCCGCAAGCTCACCTGCAAAAGCAAGCAGTGCTGCCCTGCCAGGACCAAGGTGTTAAGGGTGAATGCTGGGAGCTGTGCCACCCAGAGCCTTTCTGGACATAAGCATTCCTGACTTTTTTTTTTTTTTTTTAGCTGAATAAGCTTGTATTTTAAGTGCTGTTTTATCATCCCTTTCTTGCATTTAATAATGTATTATGTTCATCTGTACTTGTCAATAAACATTGACTTGATGGTGTGGGCTGCCTGCATAGTGGGCTATAATATTATTATTTATTTAGTCAAGTCCCGATGGGTGCACATTTAGGTCATAAATCTTTACTGTTAAAGCGATGTGGAGATAAACATTCCTGGGCTGACATCCTTTTGAACTTGTGGGACTGCTGAGGCTGAGGAAACAACTGTGGCGGAGTTTGTCAGACTCTTCTGGAAGGCTAACCTGTCTCGGCCCTCAGCTGTGAGTGGTAACTTTTCCTCGGCCTGGGAAAATGTGGTCCTTAGGCCTTGCTGCTGGCCCAATGTTGGTCTCACCCTGGATGGGGGTTTTGCAGCTGGGCGGCAGTCACCCCCAGGGGGCAATCGATTGTTTCCCACTGAAGATCGAAGGGCTTCCCACCCCACTATGATGAGGTCCACACTAGTTTATGTGTATGTTGGGAGGCTGCCTAGCTTGGTGCCCCTCAGCTTTTTGTGGTAAAAGAAAGATGCCCCCAGGGACCTTTGGAGTTGGGGGCCGGAGAGCTGGGGCAGGCTGAGCAAGCTGGGCAGGTGCTTTGAGTTTGGGACTACAAGTTGGGTGAGTACTGTAAAAAATTCCTTTCAGTTCTGAGATTTTTATGACGTATGTCCTCACCTTTGCGTAGTCCCCCTCCCTGTGGCTTAAATGTTTCTAGAACCTTCTTTCACCAGTGGAATCTTTAGGTGTGGTTTACATCCTAAACCTGGAACCTGTCCTGGGTGGCCAGGTGCAAACAGCTCCCCCTGCAGAGCCACTGCTCTGTACTGCTCTGACCAAGGGCCTCTTCATCCTTTGTCAAGTGCTACTGGACTCGTCACTGGGCGCAAGTAGGAGATTTTGATAAGAAACGGAATGTAAATGAGCCCAGTGAGGCCCAGGTGTGGTTACTAACTTGGTGTGGCCTCTGGGTCAGGGTCTCCCACATGGGAGGGCAAATAGAGCTTTCCAACCCTGAGGACCAGCGAGGTGGTGCTGGGGGCAGGCCCTGATCAGATGCTGGGTTTGGGCCACTGCTGACATGGCTTCTGGTAGTTTCCAAGCCTTGGTACTCTTATCTCAGGGGAAGTGGGGGTGATGAGGTAATGGATCTTGGCTAACTGAGCAGTTGCAGGAGTCCCTGTGAAGAGTCAGCACATTCCCAGTGCCATTCGGTGATCTGACTCACTCTTCTTCCTGTCCCACAAGGCTCTTGCTGTGGTGATGGGGGAAGTCTGAGCTTCCCAGACTTCTCTCTGACCTCTCACAAGGGACTGGTGAGGCTGACTAAATGAACCAGAGAGAGGGTGAGGTGTGGCCTCCGAACAGTGTGGCAGAGGAGTGGCTCTGGTGGGTGAGGGGACTGCCTCCAGGCCAGGTCAGGTGGTCAGGTGCCTGGTGAGTGCCATAGTTAGGGAAGGAGCTGGGGCCACCCTGGCTGTGGGTGCTTCTAGGCCTGAGACAGGGAGACTTATACCCAGGGGCCCCTGTATGTCCCCTCCCTGCCCTTCCCTGGGCTGCGCATCAGCTTCCTGACCCAGAGCTTTGGGTAACCAGGTGAAGGACATGGAGGGGTAGACAGAGCTAGGTGAGGTGGGCCCAGCCAGCCCTGAGGGAAGTGTTATTGGCTGCTGACAAAGCCAAACAAGGACGAGCATCTTGCTTTTCCTGGTCATTCCACGGCCAGCCGGGTTTGATTTCCTTTTCTGCTCTTCTGAGAGGCACTTTCACTCTGGAGACACCCACTGCCCCACACCTGGAGGTCAGGTTGGCATGAGTATTGTTGGAGTCCCAGTGCAGGGGAGAACACATAGAGGTAGAGGTGGAAGCGGAGGGCCACGGCCTGGTGGAAGTGGGGGGCCAGGGCCACAGAGGCTCTGAGGACTCACTGGATTGACATTTGTGCAGCACTGAGAGCCCTGCCTGCGTCTGGCTGAGGACTTGCCTCCTGTCCTCTGCAGCCCAGTACCCACCCAGAAGGCCACAGGTGTGGCAGTGTCCATACTTGGCCCTCTGTGGGCACTTGTAGACCTGGCTTGCTATGTCTGGCATGCAGAGGCTTAGATGTCCTTGGCAGGGATATGACTGAGCAGCACAGAGTGTTACTGAGTATGGAGCCCAGAGAGAAGCCATGACGGTGGGGGTTGCCCCATTCTGACTATGTGACTGCTAGGAGCATAAGGAAGTGCCCTTGCAGGAAGTAGCACCTGCACCGCCCTCCGCGTCTGTCTGGACCACGTCCTTCTGTGTGGTTACATGGAAAGCAGAAGTGCCTAGGATCAGCCTTGCTAGTGGTAGGCCTGCAGGCAACGGAAGGGCCCATCCCCAGGAACAGAGACCCAGGACAAGGACCAGGCTGTGTCTGAGGTCAGCCCACTGGATACTCCGTATCCCCATAGGACAGCAGCCTACCCCAGGGACCTGATGGCTCTACCTGCCAGACCATCCACAGGTAATCATTCATCCTGAGTAGTACTTGTCCCTTATCCCTTGGCATAGGAAAGGCAGGAGCCATCCTTGGGGGGGGGGTGGGTATCCGAGACCCACTGAATATGAAAGGTTCATACCTGCATTTCTTGGGGCACCTTGTGCTCATAGGAAATCCTGGGTACCTCGCTGGAGCGGTGGGTTGGTATTGAAAAGTGCCAAAAGAGGAGTGGTTTATTTATATTTCTGTGATGGCCCTGCTGGCGTTCAGCAGAGAGAGGGTGCCAGGAGCTTGAGGAGCAAGTTGTACAGTGGGGTGGCCTAGGCCTCCACCTGGCCTGGTGGCACAGCCAGCTGGTGGTGCTCCAGGTGCAGTTCTGCAGAATACAAGCCCTCTAAGCTATATCACCTTCACAGAATGGGGCAGTTTGATATGGGTACACACATGCTCATTTTTTTTTGTCGTCTCATTAAGTGTGATGGCCAGAAAACAGATTAGTAAAGGATAATTATCTACGTTTTCTCAGCCTTTAAAAATGTGCATGTCTTACCCAAAGGGTCCCAAAATGTGAGAAAATGCAACCCTTTCCTCTGGTATGGTTCCAGCACCCACATTTGGGGTCCCTTCTATTCTGTCCCTGTGTCCTTTTCCCACATCCCACTGGATGAGGGCACCCAGTGTGCACAAAGTGGCATGTGTGTGCCTGAGGCCCGCCCCTGCCGGGGAACCTGGGGTGACCATGGCCC
Organism: Eidolon dupreanum; assembly: GCA_028627145.1. Lineage (NCBI taxonomy): Eukaryota > Metazoa > Chordata > Mammalia > Chiroptera > Pteropodidae > Eidolon > Eidolon dupreanum. The sequence goes on from CM053509.1 coordinate 92,146,698, forward strand.
ATCCAGAGTAAAGCACCTTGTCTCTGTGCTGTGTTGAGCAGGAGCCAAGTTGTTCTGGGCCAAGATGAGTCCACAGGGACAGGTGGCAGGGCCCTAGTGGGGGCGAAGAGAGTGACGTAGCTTCTCATGGTGTAAATATGTTCTAGAACTTCTTTTAGATTTTTCTAATTGATTTTGGCACTCCTGGCCGAAACTGAGATCACTGTACCTTGGCTCCTAACCTCCCAAGCAGTGGACCCCAGAAAGGGGAGTGCCTCTTCAGGGCCGGCCAGAGACAGAACGAGGGCCTGTTAAGCCTTCAGCAGGAATTCTCCCACCTGGAAGATGACCAGGTGACAGTGATGCACCAACCCACTTTTCCATATTTTGCACATTCTGAATTACTTGGAAGGTAACCCAGGGCTTAGAAAGGGGACACCCCACCCCCTGTGGGATGGCAAGATAGGGCTTCCATGGGACTCTGGGATCATTAGGCTCGGCTCCAGGAGCAGGTTGCAGGTTAATAGGACTGGGGTCCACCTAGCAGAGGCTTGTGGAATGTGGGCGGACTCTTTTCCATGCAGAGGCTGCAGAGCGAATCCCTGGAATCTGGGTGCTTGGTGACTTCAGATGGCTCAGTATGTCCTGGGCTTCTTTTGCACTGGGGACTGCAGCAGAAACTACTCTCAGGCACCTTTCTGCATATAGATGGTTGGACCGTAAGCATCTTAGCAGCAGAGGCAGTCCTGGTGCTTCCCAGGTTAGGAAAAGCCAGCCCTTTTCCAGGCCTCAGGTGGGGCTGGCAGAGTGTGCTTCCTCCTCCTCCCAGCTCGGAACGTGGCTGATGCTCAGTCCTGCTGAGTGCTCTTGGGAAGCCAGCCCACCCTCCCACCATGGCCACTCGGTCCTCTGTTGATGAGCGTGGGCTGGTGTGGTTTGAACATAGTTCAGAGGCGCGGAGTCTTGGCTGCGAGGTGCGCAGCCAACACTGCAGGCCGAGCCGGTGTCCCTGGAGGTCACAGCAGATGGTGCGGACACTGGTGAATCAGAATGAAAGTCTTGTGTGTGTAGTGTGTGCACAAAATAGTCAACAGTCAGAAGTCTAAAATCATACTGAGGTGGGAACTGACGGCCTGAGCTGATGGACTGGTGAATGATCTTTTTGTCCTGCCAGGAGGGGAGGTGACCTGGGGCCTTTGTGGCACTTTTGCTAGATTTTCTGATGGCCACGTCCTGGGAGGGAATCTGAGGTAAAAGGAGAGGCCTCATGTTGGCTCAGGCTGTGCTGACCCAAGTTGGATGATGGCCTGTGGTCAAGCTGGCCTGACTCTGTAATTCTGCTGTATAGTTTTTACTAATTACGAAAGACAAAGGCAAAGAGAATGGTATTTTGTGGTTTTGAGATTTAAAAAAAGAAATCCTCTTCCAGGCCTGGACCTGTTGAAGCTCCTAGGCCCATTCCTCCCGCCACAGTAGAGAAGAGATTTCTCATCCCTCTGCAGCTGGGCTGGGTTGGGGGCCACGCACCGGGCAGGAGGAGTCTGGCCCCCTGGCGAAATCACATGCTCTCTCCCAATGCCCAGCCACGAGCACCTGGGTCACAGGCAACCCAGAGTGTAGTCCTGAGCCAGCTCTGCATTCCGGATGGTTCAGGCAGCTTCTGTGATGCCTTCACTGCCTAGCAAATGGCAGAGAAGGAGCCGCCATCTCTGAAGCACCTGCTATGGGGCTAGGACACCCCTCGTCTCTGCCTTGAGTTCCTGGAGAAGGAAGGCTGGGAGCTGCTGCTCATGGCACCAGGAGCACTGGCTGGAAGCACAGCTCTCAGAGACAGAACTTCACAGAGAGCGATTTCGAGTCCTGCTCACTGTGACGTGCCCCATCCCCAGTGCCACAGACCGCTCCAGAGCCAGGATGTGCTGACAAGTCCTAGGGTGATTGTAAGACCCAGGAGGGGAAGTCCCAACTCTGACTGTGGCTCTAGACTGGTGGCTACATTCTGTGAGTCTTGTTTCTCCTTGACAGCGGGCCTAAGCCTGTCTCACCAGGGCTCTGAAAGATCCAGGAGTGTCTAAGAAAACCCACTTCCCTTCCCCGACTCGTTTTTGTTAGGGTGCAGCCTTTGTGACTGTGAGATTCTGATTAGACCTTTCCGTCCATGCACTGGGAAGTATATCACAAGGGCATAGCGCCATTTCGTGTGACTGTGTTAACATTTTATTTAAGTCCACTTCTGTAGCACATGTGTGTGCTTTGCAAGTCCTCATTTGTGCAGCTTCATTCCCAGAGGTGAGCTGCACTGTATCCTTCCCTTAGGGGAGTTGGAGAAGCTGAGGGAGTAGCTAGAGAGGTGGAGTAGCTGCGGGGGGGGGGGTGGCGGGGCAGGGGAGGGTTAGTGACCTGTTGTAGGTCGCACAGCTGGGAAGGGGTCACACCAGACCTGAATGAGGGCAGGCTGGTCTCGGAGCCCACACCTGGCCAGTATACTTTGCTGCCTCCCATATTAGGGGGGAGAGTAAATATAAACTGAATTAATAAAGCATCTAATTCAGTAGTCCCCAACCTTTTATGGCACCAGAGACCAGTGCTCCTATGAGAATCTAATGCCTGATGATCTGAGGCATAGCTGAGGCAGTAATACTGGGGAGCGGCTGCAAATACAGATGAAGCTTTGCTCACCTGCCACTCACCTCCTGCTGTGTGGCCCAGTTCCTAACAGTCTGTGAACTGGTCCTGATCCCTGACCCAGGGGGACCTCTGATCTAATTGACTTAAAAGAAGTATGGAAAGCATTTGTGCCACGTGACTTGATTGTGTTTTATAGCAGACAACATTTGTATGCCTTTTCAGAAATAACTAACTGGAAAAACTTAAAATAAGGTTGAATGAACATAAGTCATAGAAATTGTGTAGGATATATCCCAGTAGAAGGACGTAAACCTGTCATTGTAATGAATCAGAGTCCTGAGTCAGTTTCCTATTCCACAAGGTATGAAAGGATAGCCTTATGACCATCTCACAGCATCCTCTGTGTGTCACCCGGGCCTCTACAAATAGGCTTTGCATTCTAGGTAGAAAAGCTTTTTGGTCAAGTTTTGCTGGTGGTTAAAATCAGTCTTTAAAAATGAATTTTAAGTGGAAAATTACAGTGATCTGAATGCTAACATTATCAAATTTCATTGGAACATCACACAGCCATGAAATGATGCTTGAGAGTACTGGACGCACACAAAGAGAGTTGCAGGGAGCTCAGCACAATCCACACTTGGGCCCCACCCTCCCCTCCTGCCAACCCACAAGCCACAGGTCCTTGCTTCCTTCTTGGACTTGCAGGTCTTTGTTTCTGCTGCACCGTGGCTACAAGCCTGCCTTTCCCACCTCACCCAGGGGCACTATGGGGTCATTGCAGCCTACCCTCCCCAGGCCCTGTGCACTCACATATTTGAGCCCCAGCATGTGTGGTCCACCCTCCAGAAGTGGTCACGAACGAACCCTCTTCCTCTGTTTCAGTTATTTAGAAGGAAGAGGACCAACACAATGTCAGAATCACTAGAAGTGATGTTAAGTCTGTTTGCTGTTCTTAAAAACTTCCATTTTGATGAATCTGTTTAGTAAACTTCAAAAAGGGAATCATTAATAATAAAGTTATTATAGCTTTTTTGAAATTTTCAGAAATGTATTCTCTGGCATTTTCTGTATTTTCTAATTTTTTTTTAATTTAATGTATCTTTTACTATCTGGTTTAAAAATATCTTAATTAGGAAACCACATGCTTAAAGTAAGAATTCAAATGTGCTAAAAAATACAAATGTTAAAGAATGAAATACATTCCTATTCCAAACCAAAGCCACACACTAGTCATTCACTGCCAGCCCATCTTTGATTAAATTCTGATCTAATCAAATAGTCATTTTTTAAAATTAAATTATATATACACATACAGATGGTCATGTATCATGTACCTGCACAAATGAGAACGTACTCTAACACTGTTGAGAACCTTAATTTTCACTGAAACTAAGTATCTTGGACATCCTTTCATCTCAGTGGCTGCTTCGTTCTTTTTAACAGCTGCATCGTATTCCAGCCTAAGGATGTGCCACAGTTCAGATATAAATAAGTGTATATTTATACACACTACATACACACACAAATACAGGTGTACTGCTAGGTGTTACCAGTTGAATAGCCTCATACTTGGTCATCTTGTACACTTGGGACCCTGGTAGAGAACTGGGATCAGAAGTTCTTACAGGTGTTGCCAAGTGGCTCCTGGGAGGTTGCCCAGTGCATGCGACCTCTCCTCTGGTCCCTTATTGCAGGAAAGGGCTATAGACGTACTGGCAGCCAAACCCTGCTTTTACATCCTGTAGAGTCTTCTTAGCAAGTGTTCTCAGATTTGGAAGCGTCTTAACTGATAATTATACAGTGCTTTTTAGGTGCCAGACTCTGCATTAAGCTTTTCACATAGGTCACTCATGGATCCTTATAACAACCAAGTGAGATGTAGGCACTATCATTAATGCCCTTTTTCTGGATAAGGCAGTAGGCACAGAGAGGCCCAGAAACTTCCCTAAGGACACACAACTGCTAAATGTGGAAGGTAGGCCTGGAGCCCAGGTCATTCTTACCCACAGAACCCCATGTTCTGGCCCTGCCCCACCTATGTCTTTTCCATGTGCTAAAGAGATGACCTGGCTACTGCCAGGGTAAGGGACCTTTGGAAGGAGAGATCACAGCCGCCAGAATGTAGGCAAAGGCCCACTTCAGCCTGACCCTGTGCTACTGTCACCAGTGGCCATTAGACATGGGTTTTGGAGTTCCCACACTCCCCTGAACCCCTGGGGGACTGGTGGAGGGTAAGGACCAAGTTTCTTGTGAGGAAGAGGTAAACATTTCTCTCTCTTCTGGTTAATTTCATTCCTTTGTTTTGCATTTGGACCCTTGCATTCTTTTTAGGTGCGTTATAAGAAGAGATGCCTAGTTAAAACTGTGTAGTTAATAATTGTGTGAGGAGTATGTATTTCGCATGCTTCAATGTGATAACTAATTATGGCTTGTGAGTTTTCTATCTTGAGAAAGAAGAAAAAATTGCCATATGAAGAGTGAAGACAAGTAGGAGCCCGGGCTTCCAGGGTTGACTGAGGCCAGAAGTGTGTATTTTTACCCAGGAACCACAGGCTAGAAGCTGTTTGGTGAAGATGAGATACGGAGACTTGGCTTGAAGGAGAAAATGAGGGAGGATGCCAGGTGCACTGTGAGGTTATTAAGAATGCAGACACACATAGTACCCTAACCTGCTGTCCTGTGTTCGATACCATGAAATTAGGGTGAATAGGATACATGCTTGTCCAACACAGGAAAGCAGCTCCGGTCTTTTATTTATTAAAATGACAAAGGCCTACTAAATTTCTAGAAAAGAAAAGTTTTTTGGTTATAATTTTTAGTATTCTTGTTGTTTGTCTAAACCTCTTATTTGTATGTGAATCAGTCTCTTTTTCCAGTAAGTGTTTTCGACAGTCTCCAGGTAGCTGCTGTGCCCCACCTACCTGTGAGATGGGGAACATCCCACAGTTCATCAGGTTTGCCCATTGCCTGTCCATCTGCTGAGCCAACACCTTCCCCAGCGTTTAAATAGAAGACATTGGGTTCTGTGTCCTGGGTGGATATGGCCTTGTCCAGGACACTTCCCTGCTTGCTCAGATGTGAAGTTAATTTTGCTTACAAATTGACTGTCAGAAGCAGCCACTGCTGGAGGAATGACCTGGAATCAGCCCTTGGGAGCCCTGCCACAGCGGGTCCTGGTGAATCCTGACCATTTCTGCCTGTTACTTTGGGGTCTCATTTGCTAACTCAAGGTGTTTGCTCAGGATTTAGGGGACATGTCAGATCACCCCAATGGTCCCAGGTGCCCCTGGCAGTTGTGTGCTGTGGGTGGACGTGGAACAGTGGGGAGCAGACTGGTCCTATGCTGCCGGTTTGATTGGTCCCACTCCCCAGGGGCTGTGTGAGATGGAGCATCAGGTGTGTTTCTGGGGAGCCCCTCCTGCTTCTTAGCTTTCTTCAGAGAAATGTCAAGAATTGTATAAGCTCTTAAAGGAAAAGAAAATAATATTCCAACCACAAAAAATGCTAGTTTGATTCTGAGGTTTAAAAAATACATTGGATTATTTGCAGCCATAGAGGGGTCATTATCAGTTTAACTAGCTGCTAATCCATCATTAATCCCACATGTGGCCTCTGGTTTCACCATCTGATTCTTTGCTGAATAGTTTGTGATCTTGTTGGACTGGAGGATCCTTGTGAGGGCTCCATCTCGTACTGTGAAGGGATAACAAACAGCACAGCAATTTGCTACGTCACTGTGAAAATACTTCTGTTTGGCTTAAAAACAACAACCAAAACAAGAATTGAAACTAAACAGGTTATTCAGGAAATCATTTTCTTGTAAATATTTTTTATGTATCTCTGCTTGCTTCATTGCCTCACACCTTTGGATTTCAACAGAATGAATTCTAAAGCATACATATCTGAAGAAAAATCAGGGATACTTTTTGATTGATGACTGTAATCGTGGTTCCTATTTAAATGGCATACTTTGCAGGGAATGGTGGTGGTCAGTAGTTGGGAACCAATTTGTGCACCTGGGTGACTGGCTGAGTTGGATGTCCTTTGTTTACAGGTGAATGATTACACACTTGTTCCCTCCTATTTGCACAAGTGCATGAATGTCACACTAATCTTGGGTCAGAGAGTCAGTTGCCAGAGGCTCTAGAAGTTAAAAAAAAAAAATTAACAGATTTTTTTACAAAGCCATTCCAGAAGTGATGCTGAGTTTATGTGGACAATTTAAGTGTTTAAATGTTCTTGTTTCCCATTATTTCCAGAGAAAAGATTTCTGAAGACTTCTTCCTTGAAATGAATGGGAAGTTTTGAGGCCCAAAGTACAGGTAAAATCACTTTGTTTCTTCTCAGCCTATATCCTAAAGTTGCAAAGTTGACATCTTGTGGAAGCCTCAGTGGGATTCAGTAGAAGGCTGTTTGTTAGTCCCTGCATGCTCTTGGGGTCAGAGATCTGAACTTGGCTGCTGTTGCTCGGGTTGGCTTGAGGTGGACCCCATAGGGCAGTAGGTGCTGGGCACCCAGATCCCCATGCATCACCCATTTTTATATCCTCCCCACATTGCCTTTGCCCACTTGTGCCTCTTCCCCTGCTGTCTCTGGACTGACGGCCCCTGGTCTAAGCCCTGAAAGGCTACATCTTCTTTTTGAGAATATAAGGGGGTTGTCAGTGAGGTCTGATGTAAAAAGAAGGCTCTCAATGTCATCGTGCCTTGGATTTGGGTCGTTTTGTGATTAATTTTGGTCAGTTAGTACATGTTCAACCATATATTTCCAGTTTTAGAGGAAAGAAATGTCAGTTTAATTTGTCAGAACAAAAGGAAAGCCTCCTTCTCTCCTTCCTCCTTGTCTATTACTCACCTGTTGTGAATGGGCCCAGCAAGGGTGTCACTCTGCTTGTCCTAGCTGTCCTTTCATCAGCAGGGTCTTTGGTGTTTCCACAGATGTGTGGCACCAGTTCGTGCCAGTTTGGTGGGTGGTGGTAATGGTTGTGGTAATGATTCAGTTCCTGGGACACTTGACACTGTCTGGATTTATTGGCTGGTTATAGACATACATACGTTTTGTTAACAGCCTGGTCTGCTTAGCTGGGCCTGTATTAGGTCACTGCATTAATTAGGAATTCCAAGCCCTGGCATTTACGCTACAAGGATTTTTTTCATAGTTTTTACCCGCTAGATCATTTGTCTCTGGGGTTATTTGTTGAGCCCTTTAGGTTACAGGGCTGATGGGGTCCCTACTGCCCCTGCACCCACCCTACTTATGCCCTTCTCAGCACATGACTGTTGTCACTGCTAGTTGATTAATGATTGATTGGTGTATGTCCTTCACCCTGCTGCCCTCTGTCCCCTTCCCAGCTCCTGTCAGTATGTGTGTGGCACACGTGCCTGCGTCTGGGTGAGGGAATGATACGTTAAGGTGTGTCAGGCATCCTGACTGGCTTGCTTGCCCCTGCAAGGTGGCTGGAGGGGAGAGCAGGCATCCTGGGACAGTGTCCTGGATGCTTATCTGCGGGGTAAGTCCAATTGAACCCAACTCCTCATGCGGCTGGACTGCTGCTTCCGGGGATCTGTTCTAAGTTCTGGGGAAACTGAAGTTGAAACAATAAACTCTTTGTCGGGCATGTGACACAGAGAACTCCTGAAATCCATCCTGATTCCTGGAGGCACAAGGCCATTTCAGTGAGGTGGTGACATCAGCACCATACCCGAGGGTGGGGGCATGGGGTTGGGGACAGCCTGGGGGTGGGCAAGGGAGTCATGGCATTGGGGACAGCCTGGGTGTGACATCAGCAGGACATGGCCTCAGGGTTGCTGTCTCATTTTCTGCTCCCAGCTGGGAGTCCTGAGAAGGTGTGGGTAGGTGCACGTCTTTCACTGTCCCAGCCACAGGGCCTAGAGGGGAAAGGGCTTCACTTGTCCTGTCTGAACAAACCCTGTAGATAAGAAGCCAGAAGAAGCTGCCCCAGCAGTCATCTATAGCTGTCACCCAGATCCCCTTTCATGGGTTCCCTGGGGATTCTGGTGAGGGCACTTTTAACATTGGCTATCATTCTGTTGCTGACAGGAGCACTGGTACCTTATGTGTGGTGGTGAGTGGTGTCCCCTCTGTGACCCACCCCTTCTGCCCCAGACAGGTGGTCCCAGGAAGGGAAGCCAAGGCGTGAGGTAAATGTGACAGACCCTAGATATCACCTGTGGTCCATGGTTCCTGCCTTACTGGACCCCAGGTGGCAATCACCATTCACATCTAAGAATGCAATACCAGGTCTGGATTTTTGTGCTGCAACAGAGTGCACACATACAACACACCTATGTGCACACATGCATGCATGTGTGTGCGCACGTATGTGTGCGCACACAAGGCACATGTGACCACACATGCATATATGCACATGCAATCAAATGTTCATATGCACAGAGATGTATGTGTACATGAATGCACACACATGCATGCAAGCACAGATGCTCATGCATATATGTATCACACCTATCCAGATGCCCACACAAATGCACATATACACACATGCACAGAAACTCAGATACACAGATACATACGCATGTATGCACATACGACATGCATACACACAACTTTGTGAGCTAGCCTTTACCCTTGCAGTTTGCTGCCTGCGCCTGTTTTCTCTACCACAGTCCCCTGGCTTGATTCAAGGCTGCTCAGGGGTGGAAAGCTGTCATGTGATCAGCACTGACAGGCCCTGAGTGATGGGCTCAGAGTCCCCTTTGGGTTTTGTTCTCCTAATATTTAAAGTGCACTCCTCATGAACTCATGAACCAGTACAATTATGGTAGGTAACAGGAGTGACATGTGTGACCCTGTTTTCCTAATGGGCTCCTGTTTCAATGTGAAAGGCAGTGCTTCACACAGAGGGGCAGAATGCTACTCCTGATGCTCAGCTCCCAGTGGGCTACTGCAACTTTTCAGAAATGCCCAAGAAAGCCAGCAGAACAGGCCCTTTATTGCACTGATTCCATTTGAGTATTTAAGTTGTGATTCCTAATGTGACATCCCCTCAGAGATCATGGAGCCAGTGTTGCTGAAGGAGTGCATGGCAGTAGTGTGTCGTGTGGATGTGGAGTATGCTTTGCTTAACAATTTTTAAATTATACAAAACAACACGTGGTCAGTGGAAAAGAAAAAACATTCAGCCCTTCCATTGTGATAAAGCAATGTCCTCTATGAGGAGGGGCATCTGTGTAGCAGGGACCCTTCTGCCTTTGGCTGTTTATATGGGTTTTTTTTAAAGATCATCTGGGAACAAGAGACAGGTTCTGATTGAGGCAATCAGGAATCTGGTGTCTGCTGCTGATAAATAGGGCTCAGAGCTGGATAAAACCCATGTGTGCTGGGGAGTCCACGTGCTTCTGCAAAAAGAACTGCTCCATCCTTCGGTACCATCGGGAGTGACAGCCACCCAGCTCCTAACTGGCAGTTTTGGGTTTGTCCAGGCTAAAGGCGATTAAGAAAAATGTGTTCTCTTCTCAACTAAACCACTTTGAGCAGGCAAACCACATGAACAGAAAGAGATGTATGGCCTCCACCCAGCATCTGCTGGTGAATTTGTCAGGGCAGCTCCACCTTTCTGGGAGCCATGGTCGAGAATGCCCTTACGAGGTCCACTGTAAACTTCTGTTCATTCTGGGTATTTTGTTCTTGAGACTTTCTGCCATTGGGGCCTCACCTTGGTCTTCTCCTGCTCTGGCCTGGGTCTTCTAATGGGGGTGTTTGCATTCTTCCTGCTCTGCCCTGCCCCAGGAGGGACTACATCATTGAGACATTGTCACTGAAACATCTCCAAGTCCTTAGTGTGCTATGAGGAAATAAAGCAGAAGCGGGGTGGAGGTAGGGATGGAGCAGCCTTTGAGGAGGTGGTCTTGGAGCAAAGGGTCACTGTAGGAATGAGCCAACCCCAGGAGCTTTTGGGGGTAGAACATTCTGGAAGAAGGAGCAGCATGCGCAAAGGCTGGGGTGGTCTGTGTGGAGTGGAGTGTACAAGGAGCCAGGTCCCCTTGCTGGTCACTCTCTGAGCTGCATTTTACACTCTCTCCTGTGCTGCTGCTCAGCGCACTTCTGCTGCTTACTGAATCATCTTGTTTTTGCAAAAGCGTCAGCCCCAAATGTGGCTGTGTAGACGCCTCTTGATCTTCCCATCCTTCGGAAGGCCGCCCGCACTGGGTAGAGTCTGCCACTTCCACCCTCACTGAGCTGTTGTTTTCCAAGCTGCAAGGAATCTGAGTGTCAATTTCTTTTTAAAATATAGTTAATTCTGATCAGAGCAATGAATGCACATAATTTTAAGTGAAGTATCATCTTTTGACCTTGTCTCTTTGTCCCTGAGACAGTAAGCTGCACCTGTTTAGCCATTTGGGGTATTTTCCTTCAAACTTCTTATACTGATATTCCTAACAGTGAAATTCCTGACGGTTCTCGACAGGTAATTGTATAGGACCTCATTTCTCCCTGGAAGTTTTCAGGTGCTCCCTTTGTCTCCTAGGTTCTCACACCTCATCACAACATGCCTGGTATGGGGGATGGAGGTCTTGTTCCGTTCATTGCGCTGCTTGGCGCTTTTGTATTATGTTCTAGACATTCTCCTATATAAAAAATATATTTATATATTTATTTGTATTTCTTTTTATTATTTCTCTAATAATTCTTCCTGTTTTCTCTCTTACAACTCCTGTTAGATGTGGGCCTCTTCGTTTGATCCTTCAGCTTTCTTATCTTTTCTCTCCCAATTTTCATCTGTCATATTGTTCAACTTCTAGGAAGCCTCCTCAGTTTTATCTTCCAGTCCTCCCCCTGAGTATTTTCTTTCTTAAATCAAAATTTTAATTTCTAAACTTGCATCCATTTTCTCAGGTTGTGTTTCTTTGTGGCTTCTCCGCTTACAGGCTCTGGTTTCACCTCTGTTTGGTCCACGAAGTCAGTTAATTACCAGTAGTGCTGAACACAATTGTTATCAAAAACGCAATTTTATAAACTTCAGTGAACTGTATTAAAAGTAATGGTGAAAGTAAGCATACTTAAACTCATTCCTTTCCTTTTTCACTTTACCTGGGTTCTTGAGGCCCCGTGCCTGTCATATCTGTGTGGTGGAAATACTATACACTGGTGCACTCCCGTGCATCTCCGTTCTGTCTCTTTGTTCAGTGACATCATGTCAGGAGCTGGAAAGCAGCATTTACACCCCAGTAGTCAGTATATCACTGCAAAGCAGGACACCCCACCTCTGCCCCTTAGTTGTTAAAATTTACCAGCACACCACTAATTATGCTCATCTGTTCTCTTTATGATTTCTAAGGTTTGTTAACATCCTCATGGGCTGATGTCCTCTCCCTGTTTTTATCCTTATGGTTTATGCATTTTTAGAGTTTTATTTTTCTGGTCTGAGGAGAGAGTTGAGAGATAAATCTCTGCATTCTGGGCACCAGGTTCCAGAGGACTGGTTCCATCTCCAACGTCCAGGTTCTAAGCCTGGCTGCAGTGCATTTTCTCAGAAGACTGACTTATATCATGGACCTAAGTAGGAATTCGTTCTTGTCGTGGGGCCCTTAGAAACCACTTCCCCCCAACAGAAGTGGCTCCACATTGATATTTGAGTGGAAATGAAACATCTGTGCCCTGTAGCCAGAAGGGCCCCGGGCTGTGAGCACAGGTGCACAGGACCTCACGTAAGCTCAGGGAGGACCTCTATGAGCTGGGGTGGGTGGGTGTGTGTGTGTGAGAGAGAGAGAGAGAGAGACAGAGAGACAGTGAGTGAGTGTGTGTGTGTGTGTGTGTGTGTGTGTGTGTGTGTGTGTTTAAAATAAACTTTATTTTTTAAGAGCAGTTTCAGATTCACAGTAAAATGATAAAAAAATACATGGTATTCCCATGTACCCTGTCCCCCCACACATCCCCATGAGTTCTTCCTTTATGAAGTGGAGCTGGAAAGTGGTGTGCTCCGTGCACACATGTAAAAATAAAATTAAAATAAAGGAGACCCTGTTAAGCCTGCCCTGTATCAACACCCCACTCAAGAGTGGTGCAAGTCCACTGAGTTCTGCCTGTTTATCCCTCCCATCCCTCTAACCCTGACAGCTATTGATCTTCTCACCTAGAAACCCTTACCTGTTTGAGAGTTCAGAGCCGAGAAGCTTTCAGGTGTGCTTGCCACTTACTGATCAGTCATGCAGAGAAAAAGTCTTCTCAAGTAAACGAATGAGACTGTGCCGTTGGACTTACTCGTGATCTCCGAAACAGACACATTTGGAAATGTTCAGAGGGAGCACAGCTTTGCAGATGGGCCAAGCTCCGTGCATCCAGATTTGGCCAGGGCAGAAGGGTGGGGGGTGTGAAACGGGAGGCTGGGTGGAAGTCGACCATTTGGGTTTAATCCAAGTGGGAAACATTTCAAGTGAGGAAATGATATACTTTTATGTTAAAAATATCATTTTGGCTGCTGCTACTGTTTGGTAAATGTATTATAGGGAGGATGTATCTGTTTGGGATTATATCTGACTGCTGGTAACGAAAATCTGAAGAACAGTAATTTAAAGGGTTTATAGCTTATTGGCAACACTGGAGTAGGCAGAAGAAAGCAGATGTAAAGTCTCCAGTGTGTCAGGAGAGCCCTGGTTTTTGTGGATTTCTACTTGGTAGCTTCGAGTGAGACCTTCATTTTCGTGTAACAAGGTAGCTTCCAGAGCTCCAGCCATTGAATTCTGAGTTCCAGGCAGGAAAAGGAGAGACTGAGGCAAAAATGCAAACACTAGCGGAGTCTGCCTCTTTTAAAGAGCATTTCTGGAATCCCTACCTCCAACTTCTTTTCATAGTTCTTTGGCCAGAACTGCCACTAGAGAAACTGGGAGATGTGGTTAGCTGGCTACATGGTCATCCCAGGTAAAATCAAGATTCTGTTAATGAAAATGAAGGGATGTAGATTCAGAGACAGAAAGCCAGTGACCTCTGCCCCAGGCAGCAAGAACAGAAGCAGGGTGAAGGGGTAGGAGGCTGTAGAGAAGTCAGGGTGGAAGGTCAGCATTGCTTAGATTGGAGTGGTAGTGGTAGGAAGGGACCTGGAGCATGCTAGGTGGGTACCTGGCACTTTCCAAGGCATCGGCATCATCCATATGGACAGCTCTTAACTGGGCCTTGGTGTTCTGCATCTGTGTGGGATTTCTGCAGCGTATTTAGTGATCACTGGGCATTCCCAGATTGCTTAACAAATGGATCACATTGATAACACAGCACAGTGTAAGAGACCTCATCTGGCCTAGGCGTCTGGAGCCACCTCATGCCTCACTTCTCTACTGAAGGCAGGAGAGCAGGGGTCCCACCTAGGTCCAGGGCTGAGGGTGACATGTCTCGTCCACAAGGTGAGTGCTTCTGAGAGCTCCTATGGAGAGTGAGCATTCACGGCCACTCCACGAGACACCCTCTCTTCTTCCCAGTGCAACCGGCATTGTGTTTAGAGTTTGAGTTATGCTCTTGCTGCGGGGTGTCTGGACCAGCTGTCCCTCTGGATCCCCAGTGCAGAGCTTGGTGTGCAGACCAGCATCCAGTGCTGTAAATAGTTGTGTTGGTGTATAGCCACACACTACCCCAGGGAACTCGAGTAGTTGGGATAAGACTGTAGGACTCACAAAGTTGATGATAATGCTCATCCGGCCCTTTGTGGATAAGGGATGCCACCTCCAGCCATTATCTGCCAGTCCTGGAGAAAATGAAGAACTGGGTACTCTCTGGCTTCGGAGGCTAATAGTCGGTCACGATGGAGAACAGATGCCAGGCAGACGGGGGCTGGCAAGGTGGGCCTCTGGGCTGGGAAGAGGAAGTGGCAAAGGAGGGAGCACTGACGAGGAAGGCAGGGAGCAGATGAGGCCCAGTGGTACCCAGTGTCTCCCCAGGGGCCAGGTGTCTGCGGTAAAGGTCCCTGTGAGTTCTTTTGTGAAATGGAGTTGGGAAGTGGTTGTGCCCCATAACATACAAAAAAATAAATATAAAGAAGACCTTATTAAGCTTAGAAGGCTGCCAAGGACAAGTGTGCTTCCTGCTGGGCTTTGGGCCAGATAAGGACACTGGGGACACAAGAGGTGACTTCCTGGGCAGGATGAGGAAGGGGCCTGAGAGGGCTTCCTGGAGGCAGTGACTTGATGGAGTGAAAAGGAAGCCAAAACTTTTCCCAAAACCTTGGGAGGTTTAGTTTGGCCTGAGGTGTCAGGGAGCAGGGTTGGGGTGGGGTGTGGGGGTGGAGGGTAGGCAACTGGACAAGTGCTGGTGTATGGCAGATTGTGAGGGGTGCCAGGGAGGCCGAGCTGGGAGAGAACTATGAGAGGGGGGGAGTGAGGGAGCCAGCTGCCCCTTGGACATACTTGAGGGATGGTAAAGTCAAGAGGCTGGCAGTGGTGGTGAGGTGAGGGGAAAGTTCTGGAGAGGAGTTTGGAGTATCAGTTGGACTGATAGATCTGGAGGGGGGTTGGCTTGGTAGGAATGGGAGGGAGAGAAGGAGGCGAGGATGGCCTCTCCCAGGTTCTCCGATAAGGGGCACTGGGTAACGGTGGAGGTGGCTGCTCCACCATCTTGAAGCTTGAAGAAGAAGAAACTCAGTGTGAGGAAATCAAGCACCAGTGGACCCTGTGAGACATCCAGGGGGACAGCGTGTCTGCAAAGTGTGAGGTTCTGCTGTAACTTAATTGTAGTCCCCAGATGTGCTAGGTAAGGGTCCTGCCTCTGCTCGGGCAGTGTGTCAGTGTGAGGTCCTTCCTGAGAAGTTGCAAGGAGTCCATCTTAGTCTCACTGGGATCCTGCTGGGGCCTTGGGGTCGGGGCAGACTTCAGGAAGGGTGGCCCCAATTCACTGATCTAGAGCATCCAGAGCTCGCTATCCTGCAGCCTACTGCAGGGGATCTTGCAGAAGGTGTGTGGGCGGGCATGGAACTGGGGCAGAGTGTGGGCGCCAGGAGGCCTACGTTCCCTAGCTGCAAAGTTTCTCTGTTCAGCACAGGCCTATGCTTGCAATCAGCGAGATGCTTCTCAGTGACAAATCAGAGCAGAGCCCACAACCACTGTTTCCGTGGTGAGCAGACTTTTTGAGCAGGATTGGAGCAGTGGGGAGGTTGGGGGTGGTCCTGTGCACATCTCAGCCTCTGTGCAGCCCTCTGGCCTTTCTCTGTGGTCATCTTCCTTGATGAGCATTACAGGACTTGGGAAGCTGAAGTCTCCGAGGGAAACTGAAATCCTGGCTCTGCTCTCTTTCTTCCCATTGCATTACCAGCTGGGCACTAGTGGTCTACAGAGAGGGAGCTGGGCAGCCAGGACAACGTTTTCCCCTGGTCTGGGTCCTTCTCTCTGTCCTGCGTTCGTGCTGGACAGGAAGCTATGACTCCTGTAACTTCAGCTTTGTTACCAGATGTCTGGAGTGTGGTGTCTGTGTGGAGCTGTCCCCCTCAGAGCTCCCTGTGTCCCTAGCCCCTCTGCTCCTCAGCAGACAGAGCCCATGGCTGGGGCTCTGTTGACAGCAGAGCTGTGTAAGATATTGAGCAAACATAAATGAGGTGTTATTAGCACACATCCTGACTGGTAACCCCTTCCTTTTTTACTTTCTTCCAGAATTTCTTCAGAAGATTGTAAAGAAGCCACAGTATTTAAGAACAGAACAAAGAGGTCTTTGCAGTGTTAAGAGCCACCTGACCTGACTCAGCGTGTTGAGAAATGTGGGTCCTCAGGAGTCACGACATCCACCAGCACATGGCCGTGCTGTGCGTCATGGCCCTGGGGCTCTGAGCAGCATCCACTTGGACACCCACGGTGGCCTCTGCCCATAAGCATTTGCTGCTGAAGCCCCCGCTGCGGCCCGTGTCAATGAGGATGTATGCCCCCATCGGGGGGCTGCTCACTGCCCTCGCTGTGTTGTTTGGGACAGTGGCGGCATTTGCACCCATACCTAGAATCACCTGGGAGCACAGAGGTGAGGGCAGAAGCATGGCAGGCGCTGAAAGCACCTGCTTATGATGCTGAGATGAGGGTACGCCGTTTGCCGTGCTGGCCCCGTGCTCTTCGCGCCGTGTGTGAGCAGGGAGCCCGCAGTTCTGTGTCAGAAGAGATGCTTCAGTAACTAGAAACATTTGCAAAGTTGTGCAAGGCCCTCTGATCTGGCTTCTAAATCAGGGAGTCCCTAAAAGGAAGTTCACCTCCCTGTGCCCGATGACATTTGGTGCTCATTGCCCAGGCACAAACCATACTGTGTCTTGTTTTGAAGACATTATGCGCATCTGAGCTTTAGGCCAGTAGTTGTCATTTGCTGTTCATTAGTGTCTGTCGTATTGATTTCCTCTCTTGGGAGCTGTGTCTGGGGACCCCAGTCTTCTCAGTGGCCCTGAGCGAGGTGAGCCTGCAAGGCTGGGCTGTCCATGCAGAGCTCTGGGCAGTAGGTGTCCTGGGAGGGCCTTCGTCCCAGGTGGCTCTGTGTCCAGCACTGGAACTCAGAAGAGCAGAAGTGTGAACACCCAACCTCTGAGCGAAACCAAAGCTTGGTCATACACAGAAAGCCAAGTTCACAACACTCGCATTGATGCTGGGATGGCCAAAAAGAAGAGACAGCTTCTTAGGAAATAATGTCTGTACATTTATATTTCCCCTAATAGCTTACCATTATGTTCCTCCTATTTCTAAATAGCTATTGGTACAATTACCTAATAAGGGAAAAATGTTAACGTCTTTCTCTGTTTTCTAAGTTTGTGGTGGTTATCCCTGAAAAAAGCTGGGATTAAGGGATATATTCACTGAAATAGATTTTATTAAAGGTTTTGAGGTAAATCTTTTTTTTTTTCCTGAATAAGAAAACCCTCAGTAAATTCTTTACACAACTAATCTGTGGATGACTCAGCACCCACAGACAAGAATATGATAGGAGGCAGAGGAAGTTGCCACAACCAGCAGCTTCGGGTGTCTGGCCTGCAGACTCCTGGTAGGTAACAAGGTCACACTGCCTAGGTCACGCTGCCAGATGATCATGCTGCTGGGAGGACGCGTGCTCAGAGGTCATGCTCCTAGAAGGTCACAGTCCTTGGAGGTTACACTGCTGGGAAGACACACTCCTGGGAGATCACATGCTCAGACATCATGCTTTTGGAAAGTCCTACTCCTGGGAGGCCACATGTTCAGAGGTCATGCTCCTGTGAGGTCACATGCTGGGAGGTCACAGTCCTGGGGAGTCATGCTGCCTGGAGACCACACTGAGTGCAGGGTTTGAAACTCTGGCCTAGAGGGAGCAAGAAGAGAAGTTAGAACACAGCACCGGTCAAGCACAGTGGCTTCATGGGTTCCATGCACTTGGCGGCTGCCTCAGTGGGTCTATTCCACCCAGAGGTGCCTGAGCTCTGGCCCCAGCTGGGGGCTGGCCACTGCAGCAGCAGATCCACGCCACAGCCCTGGTGGCATGGTAGTACACTAAAGGGAGACCAGATGCTCAGGGTGTGTCCGGGCTCAAAAATGCCTAATGCGCCCCTCCCTCCCCACCCCTCTCTCCCCAGAAGTGCAGCTGGTGCAGTTTCACCAGCCGGGCATCTTCAACTACTCAGCCTTGCTGCTGAGCGAGGATGAGGACACCCTGTACGTGGGCGCCCGGGAAGCCGTGTTTGCCGTGAATGCGCTTGATGTCTCCCAGAAGCAGCACGAGGTACGACCTGGGCTCCCCTGTGGTCTGGGCCACAGATCTTTCCAGTGTTTTTTTCCTCACATCGGCACACTTGGCTCCTCATGGGGCATCAGGCCCTCTCTTGGCTGTGTGGCCTGCTCACCCCGAGGCTGGCCTCATACACATCTTGTGGCTAGGGAGCAGCCTCCCTCCCAACAGTAGGCTGAGGCCCTATCATTCCTGAGTGGGCTTCTTTTCTGCCCTGTATCCGTGCAGCTTCATCTCAGGGTACCCAAGGACTGCACTATTTTTAGCTCGGATTTTTGAAGTTTTTATTATGGACAATCTCAAGGGTACCCAGGAGTAAAGGGAATAATGAGATGGACCCTGTGCCCACTGCAGCTCCTGCAGGCAGGGGTTGGCCCCTGGTCCTCCCCCAGTATCCTCACCCTCTGCTCCCTCCACATGGCTTTGAAGCAAATGCCAGACACACACTCTTCATCTGCGTTTCCCTGGGCATCTTCTAAAGGAAATGACTCTTTTTTTTCCCCAAAAAATAACCAAAATAGCATTATCGCATCCAAAAAATTAATGTCAGTCAGTGTTCAGATTTCATAGACCATCTCATAAATGATGTTTGACTATTCAGTTCAGCTTCAGTGGGGATCAGGCCATCAGTGTCCCCAGGCACTCTGTCCTTCGAGTCCTGATTTCCAGGAGCCACCCTGGGTCCCCTCACTGGGACAGCCACTCTGCAGCCTTGTTGGCCCCCAGCCTTGGTCTGGCTCCCAGTGTCCTTAGTAGACTCAGGGCCCCCAGACCCCAAGGCAGGTGCTCCTCTCCTGGCCCTTGACCACTGCAGTCTGGAGCCCTGTGCACAGCAAAGATCACAAAATAGAATGTTCTGAATCTGTCCTCCATCTGCGAGCCAGAAATGGCTTTTACAGGAGAGATGCCTGGCATCGGCTGTTTGTGCCCCCAGGCTACTTCCTCTGGAAATGGTGGGATCAGGGCTTGAAATCTTTGCCTGAGTTCTTGAAATAATGAGTGAGTTCTTTCCAAAGGGAGACTGAGCTTTTTGTTTGATTTTTTAGTATAACCGCAGACTCGTGGATTTAAACATGTTTGAAGTCCCTCGATCCGTGTACAGCCAGCTCCTCACCTGATGCTCACATCATCCCTTCTCTGGCCATTGGCAGCCTTTTCTTGGTTCCCAAGCCCTTAGTTGTTGGCGTAGTTTTCTCAGTCTCTGAAATCAAAATGGTTCAGACTCATCTTGTGCATTTTCTGCCCTAGACTATTTATTTTTTGTTTTGTCGTAATCTCTAGAGTCTAGCAGAGTGCCCAACTTCTGTTTGACAAATAAATGACATTCTGGTCATTACCCTTTGAAAATAAAGTTCATGTGTAACCTCGTGGTTGCTTAGAGCTGGTCATTGCTCTGTTAATGGCATTGCTGTGGCCCCTTGGGATGAGGGACAGGCTTCAGGGTCTCCTACATGTAAAAGAAGAAAAAGTAAAAGGACCATGGCCAGGCTTGGGTGAAAGCCCTGTGATCAAGGGCCTGTCAAAATCATGTTCCCCTATCTCTGTGCATTTTCTGTAGATCATAATGAAATTGTCTTCATTTTAATTTCTGAAGGGAATTGCTGTTTGAAATGGGGCTTAATTCTGCTTTTGTGTGTCCTGATTGGGACTTCCGTTTCTCTGAAAACATACTGTGCTGTTGCTACTGCTGTCCAGGTCTTGGCAAGAAGCCAAGTTAGTGTAGCGATGCACTGACAGGGATTCACCTCTTTGCCATTGAGAAGCCCATGTGTTTCCTGACCTCTGAGCCTGGATGGCCGGCTTCGATATTCATTCCCCCTCTCCGCCTCTCCCCTTCTCCCCCTCTCCCCCTCTCTCCCTCTCCCCTCCCCTTCTCCCTCTCCCCCTCCCCCCCCCGTGTCTGTCTGTCTGTCTGTCTGTCTGTCTGTCTGTCTCTCTCTCTCTCTGTCATCAGTGATGGAATAGCAGGTGGGGAGATGGGGCAGGTGAGTGGGAACCTTTGGTCATGTGGCTTGTTGCTTTCCATCTTCTGGCAGACAAGTGACCTGCCTGTCTGACGGTTCTGATCATGTGAGAGAGGCAGGATCACAGATCTCAGCGGAAAGCACTCTGCCTGAGACGTTGTCACTCTGACACTCGACTGCTGCCATCACATAAAATTTATAGAACCATAATCCTGCTCTTTCACTGATAGTTGAAATAAATGTCAAGGCATTTTTTTTTTTATTGGATTCTAGAGTCTCTTTTGGATGGATTAAAAAAAAAACCACTCGATATTTGAAAGTATCTACAATTTACCTTTATGATAAATTTGACCCTCCCCACTTTCAATAGTCTAGTTGTTTGCAGTGAACAGCAGGAATCTGGGAGGAGACTTCCCAGCCCTGCTGGCTGCCAGCCTGAGATCCCACTTAGGAGCTTTAGGGAGCCCCAGTGTTCACTGGCCTCACTCAGTGTTTGCTCGCTGAGCCTCTCTTTGCAATCTCAGATTTCACTCTCTCAGGGGAAATATCTGCTCTCAGTGCCATCGTGTGCTTTGTAAACTGCACATTCTTATACCAGTATCTCCTTTCAAAAGTGAAATGGACTCTTATTCCTCTTAACAGGCATATTGGAAGGTCTCAGAAGATAAAAAAGCAAAATGCGCAGAAAAGGGGAAATCAAAACAGGTAACTTCTTTTGCAAGCTACAAAAAACACACAGGTGTCTCCTAGTTGTTTTAACCTTCTGAATGCCACGACTTCTGGAATACAGCCTGGGCATTTTGTTCAGGTCTCTCAGGACTCACCTTGCAGGTTACCCCTTTATTCTCAAATGGTGAGAATGCATCTTTCAAAGTAAGTGTCATTTGAGAAATACTTTCTAAAGTTTAATTGAGTTTATTCAAACGGCCCTGGAAAATGATTTCCAGTGCCTGTTGGCTAATGGCGTAAAATGCAGGGTTCATATCTCCCCGTACCCCAACGGCCTGGAGGGGTTGCTATAGAATTTCTGGATTTTGGTAACACCCATCCCTTGAGAATCTGCCCCTTCTGCAGGAGATACTAGGCACCTCAGTGTGGCGGCCATTCAGGGAGTGCTGGGCCGAGTGTCAGAGTGTCGGTGTGGTGGCCACACGAGGAGCTGGATTGAGTGTCCCTCTCCCTCCAGAGCTCTGGGTTACCCCCCAACCTGCCCCCAACTGGTGCTGGGCCGATGTCAGCATCTCATAGTCTGAGAGCCCTGTGTGCCTTGATAGTTGATCAGGACAGCTGAATTGTAAATTTCATCAATTGTTGGCTAATTTCAAAACAATTAAAAATAGTTTTAAAAAGACAAATAACTTTATACTGAACTTTTTAAAGCAAAATGCTAAATACTTTAGTGAAAGTCACTGAATTTAAAGTTACTTTAGGAAATGAAAAATGCAACTATTTCTGTGTAGTAACAGATGCCACAGGGAGTTGTCATTGAGCTAAATAAGACCAAGGCTTTGCCCGCCCTGCATGGATGCTGTGCGGTTGATGGGGTCCCTCCCAGCTCTTGTGGGAGAGGATGAATTACTTCCAGCAAGTTTAAAAACACTTATACCAAGTAAAACTTTCCTGAATGGAGATAATTTCAGATGATAGAATATATAATCTAAGTGCATTTCAGCCTAAAATAGAGAGTGGGTCCTTAAGTGGCCTCTAGTTTTCCTGTGGGCCTTTATGATGTGGAGACAGACTCGGAGCCCCTCATTAGCCCAGCCTCTCCCCTGGGCTGGGTTGACCAGACACACCCACTCCTGAATTGCTGTTTCCAGTTTCATGCATTGGGTCAAAGAGGGTGGGGTCCCCCAGAGGGAAGGAAGGCCGAGAGAATCCTATATAGCCTGCACCTCCTCAGGTCTGGCAGCAAGGAACGGTTTGTGTGTTCAGAAAGAGTAAAAATATTTTTTCTGTGGTGGGTGGGTAAGACTGGGTAGAGGTCAGCCTCCATTGCTTTTTTGGTCAGCACATCTTTGCTGGATATAGATTAGTGACTCCAGTGAAACTCATTTGGCACCTGATAGCTGGCTTGTGGATGCTGCGGAGACAGAAGCACTCAGGCTGGCTGCAGACTGAGGTTTATCCAGGGGTGGAACAGGATCTCAGGGAACTTGCTTTCACTGCGCCAGCAGGGCAGAGCTGGTGCAGGAAAGTGGAGAGCATCGAAGGCCTGAGGTGAGAGGAAGCAGTCAGTACACGGTTGGGACTGGTCATCAGGGAACCAGTGCCAGCATGTGCTGTGCTGGTTCAGAGCTCTAAAGTGAGTGATGTGGCCAGTGTGGATGGTGGAAGGTGTTGACTAGAAGCTGGTGATGGTTGACTGTGTATTTCTCTTTCTCGCAGACAGAATGCCTCAACTATATCAGAGTGCTGCAGCCGCTCGGCACCACTGCCCTTTATGTATGTGGAACCAATGCCTTCCAGCCAACCTGTGACCACCTGGTAAGGCCTGGGCCCCTCCTGTGGTCAGCATTACAGCAGAGTGGGGCTCCAGGCAGGCATCAGGTGGTCTCCGTTGTGCACACAGAAGGCTGTTCGAACTTCTGCTTTGTGAGGAGGGGTGGCTCAGGCCCCAGAATACTTCAGCCTACTTGCTGCCTCCTGCAGACCCTGGCGACCTGTCTGCAAACCACCGTGACTGAGGGCAGGGCACAGGCAGGACTCATGGCCCACGGCACATGCTGGAGAGCTGGTCCTGGGTGACCTTCTGGGAAGTGCACTGTTGACAGGAGCACCGATGTGCTATGATCCAGAATCTTGCCACCTTCTCTTTTGTCATATTTTGTGTTTTGTGAGGGAGGCCTGACTATGATGTATGTCTGGTCAAGTGGAAAGGCATGACATCTGGTCCTGGACTGCATATTATTGGTTCACATATATTATGGGCTGAATGTTGGTGTTCCCTCCCAAATCCATACATTGAAGCCATAATCCCCCTCAGGATTTGGAGATGGGGCCTGTGAGGAGGTAACCGAGGATAATGAAGTCATAAGGGTGGGATCCTGACCCGATAGAATCGATGGCCTTTTAAGGAGAGGAGACACCAGAGATCCCTCTCATTCAGACATAGCAAGAAGGCAGCCGTCTGCAGGCAGGAGGAGAGCCCTCACCAGGAACCGGCCATGCTGGGTCCCTGATCTCACTCAGACTTCCAGCCTCCAGAGCTGTGAGGAATGCACATGTTTGATTAAAGCCACACAGTCTTTGTGCTTTGTCACAGCAGCCCAGGCTGACCACGATAGCATATCCGTTGGCCTGGTCTTGGGGCATCACCCTCCTGTGTCTCCTGTTGGGGTGCAGATTTCCCACCGATCTGCCGATCCTGAAATACACCCCCTCTGAGAAGTGACAGCAGGACATGAGGGTGCCAAGCCATTTTAGAAGCAGGATAGTCTCTCCCTCACCTTCGTCATGTTGTTGACTCTCCCTAGGTATTGAGACCCTCAGCCCTCAAAGACAGACTTAGCTTCTTTTTCCTTGAGGGAAACATTTTGCACAGTTACTAGGAACGTGTGTGTGCATATGTGTGGCTGTGCTGAAGTATGGCCCATGACCCTTAAATGCCTTCACAAGTATCTTCTAAGAATGACATTTTCCTACATAACTAAGTTTGTCATATCTAAGGTGATTTCCAGTAATTCCCCAATTTCACCTTATCCCCAGTCTCCATTCAGATTTCCCTGAGAGCCCCCAAATAAGCTCCCAGATGTGATCAGTGAATCACATCAGTGGGGTGCATTGTTACCCCAGTTCATACTTCCCAGCCTAAGAGGTTCTAGCCTGTATATTGTTTTGACTAGTGTCGAAATTATAACTACAGCTCTTCATGCATTCCTAAACTTTTTCTTCTGTGTCTGTGATTGTGTCTCCATTCCCCTCGCCCTGACAGGTGGCTTTCCAGCAGCTTACATGTCCCTCCTGGTCTTTGCTGCCTAGATGAGTTTCTTCTCATTTACATTTTTTTTTACACTATTTTCCTGCTGGAGTGGGCTCTCTTATTTGGACAAGCTTGTCATATGTGCAGGGCTGGAAATGCCTCATCCATCATTTTGCAGGCATTTCTCCCAGTTTATCACTAGTTGAATTATGCCCCACTTTTTCTTGGTACAAAAGCTGTCCAGTTCTTTATGTGTTGGATATGTCCAGTTTTTCATCAGATGGTATTGGGCTGTCTTGGGTGAGGAGAGATTGTCTTAAGACAAGAGAAAGTTGCCTGTACTTTCTGTTAGTGCAGCAAAATTCCATTTTTAGTATTCACACCATTGATCATTCTGGTGTGTGTCTTGGTGAGTAGAGATTCTGCTGCTTTTTTCCTATTATCTGTTTATTGGATTGTCCGGTTCCCCACTGCCATCTTTGTTGATGCTAAAATCTCGCAAGTGGCCTGATCACTTACTGAGTGCATCCCATATTCGGTTTGTCTTGGATGGTTTATAAGCCTAGAGCCACCAGCATTACCATCCTCATTTCATAGATGACTAAACTGAGCCCGCAAGATCTTGAGTATCTCTCAAGGGTGTCAGAGCCAGGGTGCCATTGTCTAGACCTGGGACTCCCATGGCTGGCCACACATGCATTATTCCCTTGGTCACCCCAGAGTTTGGAATATAAAATTAAATGATACAGCAAAGATGTGTTATTACTACAGAAATTCAGATGTTTTATGATACTCTTTCTTTTCATTCAATTATAGAACCTAACATCTTTTCAGTTTCTGGGGAAAAATGAAGATGGCAAAGGAAGATGTCCCTTTGACCCAGCACAAAGCTACACGTCTGTCATGGTCGGTGAGTCTTGCTCTGGGGTGCTCATCACTGTCAGGGCTGTACTGTCATGTCAAGCACACACACAGGATGCTCAGTGCCTCCTCCTTCCCAGTAGTCTCCTCCCACTTCTCTTCCTTGTTCACCATCCTCACAAAGCTATGTGTGCCTCTCAGACCCTCTGATATGAGGTTTTGAATTCATTGTTCAAAAGGATAACCAGCCCCACCACAGTTGGTCCACAGGTCAGATCTGGGGAGAGGTTATTCTATATCCACTGTTTGTGCAGATTGCTAGGATTACTCGGTTACGTGGAGTTGACACTCCCATTCGAGGGGCAGTTTGTGACTGAGCCTTGGAGTGGACTTCTGCTCTGAGGCAAACAGGTCCTAAACCTGTATGCACCTGCTGTCTTATTTGTTATTTTCCTGATGCAGGAATTACTTGCTCCTATTAGTTATTAACCCTGACTCTCATACAATACAGTTTAACAAGGAGCATAGATATCTATGTCAAAGAAATGAAATAGGAACGTGTGTCCCAGAAGCAGGTAAAAGTGCCTTCGTGTCCCAGGAGGGGCTTGTGTTGGGTTGTAAAGAAAAGTGAGGTGTTGGGCATCCACCCCAGTGCTGGTGCTGGCTGACCCCCCTCTCCTCTTTCCTCCTGGGCCTGAAGATGGAGAGCTTTATTCTGGGACATCATATAACTTTTTGGGAAGTGAGCCCATCATCTCCCGAAATTCTTCCCACAGTCCTCTGAGAACGGAGTATGCGATACCTTGGCTTAACGGTAAGAAGTGGGCGGCATCATTGAGGGTGTGTTTCTCCCTCATCTGGAGAGCCCCCCACCCTGCTGTATTTTTCCTTTTGCTGGCGCAACCTCACATGGATGCCCCAGAGCTGGTCAGCCATTGGGGGAGGGGAGCACTTCTGGAACTACATGGGGCTCCATAGCCAGCATCCCTGGGCTTCTGCTGTTTTAAGGCCACTTTCCCCCATGTGGAAAATGGATCTAGGAGGCTTTCATAAAGTAAGATCTGATGGTCAGCAGGAGCTCAGGATGGTCAGATCAGTGTGTGATGTTCTCATGTTACCTCTGGACAACACGTGTCCACATGCATTCACAGTGCAGATAGTTCAAGGCCACTCACATGAGGCTTTTCTCATGGGCACTGGCCAGCAGAGCCTGGGCTTTGAAGCCTCCTGGACTTTCGGAGGATGGTGATCTGAGAGACGAGAAACAGCAGGCTCCTCTGTGCAGAATGGCTGGGCAGCCAAAGCTTGGGCCTTGGACGTGGTGGTTGGGAGTTTGAGGCATGTGCTGTTTAACCGCGTACCTCATCTCTGCAGAGCCCATCTTTGTCCATGCCGACGTGATTCGAGAAAGCCCAGACAGCGCTGAGGGTGGGGACGACAGGGTCTACTTCTTCTTCACGGAGGTGTCTGTGGAGTATGAGTTCGTCTTCAAGTTGATGATCCCCCGTATAGCAAGAGTGTGCAAGGTAAGGCCATCCCCCCATTTGTCTTTGGTTCTGCCTTTGGGGACAGCATGTCTGGAGAATTAGTCATCTCACCCAGGCCCCAAACTTCCTCTAAAAAGTCAGTTTACCTACCATGCTGTTCCCCCGGGTCTCAGGTCAGTGTGGACAGTCCTTCCTCCTGGCATCTGGAGGGCTCCCTGGAAACTAAGGCAGCTCGGCCCCCCTGAATGACAGGTGATTAACTTTCTGTCCTTGGGGGTCTGCTTTTAAGCACCTTCCTCATACCTTCCCGGGGTTACAGAAAGTTAGTTTTTAAT
Organism: Eidolon dupreanum; assembly: GCA_028627145.1. Taxonomy (NCBI): domain Eukaryota; kingdom Metazoa; phylum Chordata; class Mammalia; order Chiroptera; family Pteropodidae; genus Eidolon; species Eidolon dupreanum. The sequence continues at coordinate 92,173,552 of CM053509.1, forward strand.
TCCCGTTAACCAAGTTCTGTTGCAATTGGGATTTCCCCATTTTAGTGTAAAGATGGAGAGGGGTGTGTTTTCTTTGTGTCCAAAATAAATAGGGATGCTTTGATTTTATATTCCTCTGCATCCATATTTCTGAGTTTCAGTATTTCTCTCCAGACCAGATCATGGCAGGTGTGTTTTATGATTGTCACTTAAAAACGTTTATGAAGAACCGGGCAGGTCCAAGGCACTTTAGCAGAAAACCTGGGGAGGGAGGTATGAAGATTTGCTCTCCCATGAGGAGCATCTTTTGGAGAAGATCAGACCTACACACATGGGCCTGAGACAGACTGGGGAGCCTATGCATCTGCTGGCCCCTGGCTCCATGGGTCACTCACAGACAGGTGATGAATCTGGTGAGGTGTAGGCCAAAGGGCCAAAGCAGTGAAAGTGTACAGGATGGCCGCTGTGACACTGAGTGTGGGCAGATTCGAGCAGTTGTTCTAGCTGCCATTGGGTAGCTTTTCACCAACAGGGTTTTGTTGGTTTGGTTTGGTTTAAAACTGTGATCCAAGATGTATAGGAGGAGAGCTGTGATCATGTAGTTCTCTGCAGCTGGCCTTTTTCAGCTGCAGCTTCATTTCATTCAAGCAAAACTATTCTGGGCCCAAGTGCCTCATGTATCACCTTACAGGGAGTCTCCCCTTATCCTTCTACATACATATTTGCATTTCAGGGGGACCAGGGTGGCCTGAGGACCTTACAGAAGAAGTGGACCTCCTTCCTGAAGGCCAGGCTGATCTGCTCCAGGCCAGACAGCAACCTCGTCTTCAATGTGCTGAGGGACATCTTTGTCCTCAGATCTCCAGGCCTGAAGGAGCCTGTGTTCTACGGGGTCTTCACCCCGCAGCTGTAAGTGCCGGGGTGGGTGGGGGTTTCCTCCACATTCTCACCCTGCAGGCAGTCACATGGCCCCCTCTTTACCAGGAACAATATTGGGCTGTCAGCCGTGTGCGCCTACAACCTGTCCACAGCTGAGGCAGTCTTCTCCCGAGGGAAGTACATGCAGAGCGCCACAGTGGAGCAGTCGCACACCAAGTGGGTGCGCTACAATGGGCCTGTGCCCACGCCGAGGCCCGGGGCGGTGAGTGAGAGGGGCCTGAGCTGCGGGAAGACTTAGAGCGTGGAACCTAGTATGGGGCCCACCATGCTGCACATACCCTTGTGCCATACCAGGGTTTGGATCTGTCTCCACAGGGAAGAAGCATCCCCCCAGGATTAAGGTGACAGGCACACACTCTCCTCTTCCTAGGTTCCTCTCTTTGGCCTGTTTTGTAACTGCTGTTGCTGCATACTGCCCAAATAGGAGTCTGTTCTGCCTGGCATGAGTTGTTTTGTGGCATTAACATTGCATAACATAATTGCATCTGTTTCATTTTCTATTTCCTATAGAGAAACACATGATTTCTTGGCAATGAGATGAGATATATTTTCCATTCACTAATATGAATTACATTTGTCTCCTAAAAATAATGAATTTTATGTAGAAATCAATTTCCAGGGATTTGGTTTCTAGGCTGATTCAGCTGTGTCTGTTCTATGATGGTGTGTCAGGCTGTGTGTGGCCAAGAGGTAGAGCTTTGACCAGGGGACATGGCCTGCTGCCTGGAGCTTACCCCCTAGGACTGTCTTCCCCCACTAGGACATACCTCCGCTGACACCAGTCACCATTCCTTCTGTGCATAACATTAAGTAAAACATGTTCACTTGAGATCACAAATTTTGAGTTATATGCATCAGGAGCTAGGACAAATAAAAAGAATCCTTCGTGCTCTTGGCCTTCATGCTATTTAGAATTGGACTATTTTTATTGATTTTGGCAATCTTCCTATGGGAGAACTATTGGATGATGTGTTTATTTTTTATTTCAAAAGCTTGAAACTTTTTTATTTATAAAATAGGTGAAAATTATTTCAATGAAACAATTATGTCTTGTGCATAAAAACACATTTGCATTTCCTACGTGTTTTGTAACTATCTTCAGAAAGGCCATCATGGTTTTTCCCTTCTCAAGAAATCCACTGCGAATCCCAAGTTTCGCACCTCCTGGAAGCCCTGGCTTCATGCGGAGTGCATGCTGGGCGGCCCACGGGCGGGTGGTCAACAGTGATGGTCTGTTTCCCACAGTGCATCAACCGTGAGGCACGGGCAGCCAACTTCTCCAGCTCCCTCAATCTGCCAGACAAAACACTGCAGTTCGTCAAAGACCACCCTCTGATGGACGACTCTGTGACCCCGATAGACAACAGGCCCAGGCTGATCAAAAGCGATGTGAGCTACACACAGATTGTGGTGGACAGAACCCAAGCCCTGGATGGGACTGTCTATGAAGTCATGTTTGTCGGCACAGGTGGGTCCCGTAACAGCCTTGGGAAATCCAGCTCATTTTGGCTGAGTCAGCCAGCCAGCCAGCCAGCCAGCATCTCCCTCAGGTGCCTGGAGTAATTTGTATTTCTGAGAAGTCTCCACACCTGGGTGGCTTCAGATCTGCATGACCATCAGACCACCTGGGGCACTGGTTAGAAATACAAGCCCTGGCCCAGATCTGGAAATTCAGGTCTGTTAGGTCTGGCTTGTTGCAAAGGGATCCTGGATAGGAGTGTCAGACAGCATGTCCCTCCTCTGCATGAGCAGCCCTGTTCGAGACCTGTCCAGACCTGCCATGGGAGGCACTGCTTCCCTGGAAGCCCAGGGACTAGGAAACAAGTATTTCTGGAATGGGAGTCAGTGGCCAGGTGCAGCAGCAGCTGCACCAATGTCAGCCCTGGGTTCTTTCCAGCTGTACCACTGAGCAAAATAAAGGGCCCTGCCCTCACCTGCCAGAGACCCCTCGAAGAATGGTACCTTCAGGGGGCCAGTGGAGCCCAGAACCACTTATAGTTTGATCTGATGGCACAAACTTGGCTGCACTGATATGGGTGTTGGTGTCAACAATGAAACATTAGTTTATTCTTCATAAAACACTGGTAATAACCCATGTCACTTAAGTTTTCATTGATTTTGCCGATGGCTTTTCCTTTTCCATTTGTAATACAAAAATGCCTTCTGTTTCTAAGTTTCTTGCTAAGGAAAAGTGGAGAGGAAGAAGAGTAATTGTTTGCTCTAGTGGCTGACAGTGCACCACTGTCCTCTCCTTCTGGGGTGGGCCAGTGACCTTTGCTCTGACCTTGCAGACCGGGGTGCCCTGCACAAAGCCATCAGCCTTGAGCATGATGTCCATATCATCGAGGAGACACAGCTCTTCCGGGACTTGGAGCCAGTGCAGACCCTGCTGCTGTCTTCTAAGAAGGTAAAATGACCACGTGGCTGGGCAGGGGTGGCCTTCTTAGGGCCTCGAGTCTTGGTGATCACTGGGTTGGGGCTGGGCAGGCCCCTTTGTCTCAGACTAACCCACCTTTGGGCTCTTACAGGAAGTTTTTCAATGTGCTTGGGGTTTGGGATGGAGGGAAGACACACTGGAGAGATGTAACTCTCCTGAAAGTTGGGAGAATCTCACAGAATTATTGGGGCTGACAGGATGCCGTGAGGTGGTGCATGCTGGACTATGACAAAAATACTTCTGTGCCCTCAACTTGGTGAGGGTGAGACCCCATTAGTGCTATGCTGTTGGTGCAGTTTACTCATCAGCATAGAAAACCTTACTCTGAATACCACTCCCTCCCCTCAGACGAGGTGCTAACTCCTACATCAGGGTCAGCAGACATTTTCTTTAAAGGACCAAGAGTGAGTGGGCGACACTCTCAGGGACACACAGTCTCAGTCTCTGCCTTGTAGTTTAAGTGGTGTGGAGCCTCTGTGAGCAAGTGGGCCTGGCTGTGTTTCTGCAAATCCTTAGTGATGGACACTTAGCTTGCAGTTCATGAACTTTTAATTTCATGTCACAAATATTATTCCTTTGATTTTTCTTCAACCAATTAAAAATGCAAAACGAATTTATAGCTGGGGTGGAGCCATCTAGAGCAGCATGTAGGGCAGGCACCAGATCGCCTGGTCCAAACCTGGCTCCTTAGCCTCTGACTGTGAGCCTGAGCAGGCCAGTTCTGCCTCAGTGTCCTGATCTGTACAGTGGGGACAGCAGACCATACATATGAGGAGCCTGGCCTGGCCGGCCCATTCTGTGATGACTATGACGAGGACCTCACTCCTTGTGGGTGTCCCCACATGGTGACCCCTGAGCTGATGGGCTCTGAGACCTTTGCAGTATCAGGGTTAGCACTGTCAACTGCAAGTGGGCCATGTTTCCTTTTACCCTTGGCCTCAGGCCCACCCATTACTCAGCCTCTCCCACCTGCACTGTGATTCAGGAGCCTTGCTCCAGGGCCTCAGACCTGGCAGTCGGCCTCCTCTACCCTGTTGCTGAGCATTTCAGTTTGACCTTCTGTACTCTCAAGCAGCCCTCCCTCTCCAGGTGTGAGTGGAGCTTCACCATGGAAGGAGGTTTTCCCACTTCTCCTCAGCCCAGTTTCTGGAGGGAGTCTCCACACAGCTTGTGGAGCCCAGGCCATTCAGGCCCGTGCCACCTTGGTGTGGGTAGTGGACCATCTGACACTGTTGTTGAAAGAGGGAAACCTAGAAGCCCTTTTGGACACCACCACATCGCTCAGGTGTTGGGACCAGCACCTGGAGGCCTCCAAATTGGTGAATACTCACAGAACAAAGGTTGGGCCCCAGTGCAGACATGTGGTGAGAACACAGCTCTGCTCTGCTCCATGATGTCCATCAGGGACCAAGGCTGACAACGCCCCTACCATCTTAAACCCAAGGCTTCTGGAGCACTTGGGTGCCAATCCCATAGGTGGGAGGAGAAGAAAAGGGATGAGGGTAGGGTTGGGTGTGGATGGTTATGGCTTATGCACTGGGGTGTGGCTCCGTTACCTGAAACAGTTGTAAATGCACTCTGCACACCATGGCCTGGGATACCTGCTCCTCAGGCTGGTGGGCTCGGGTGGGTTGGGAATGCCAGTAGCACTGCTAGGGCAGCAGGAAACAAGTATTGAGGGGCAAAAAGAGCTTCCCATGCCCCCCACCAGCAAGGTCTTCTGGGCTGATCATGCTTGGCCCATTTGTAGAAAGCTGGTGAGCAGCTACTGCAAAGCTGTGGGAGCATAGATGAGACAGCACACAGCCCCTCCCATTTCCTAGGGGTGCTGTCCTTGGCACTGCTCTTCTCCCCTGATGATAAGCACATTTGGTTTGTTTTTTACTGTGGTAAATACACACTACATAAAATTTACCAATTTAATTGTTTTTAAGTCAACATTTCAGCGGTAGTAAGTACACTCACATTGTTGTGCAGCCATCACCTCATCCATCTCCGGGACTTTTTCATCATGCAAATTGAAACTCCATCTCCATTAAACACTAACTTCCTAGTCCTCCCATTTCCTAGCCCCTGGCACCTACCTCTGCTTTCCATCTCTGTAAGCTTAGTTATTCTAGAGACCTTGGATAAGTGGAATCACACAATATTTGTCCTTTTGTAACTGACTTATTTTGCTTAGCATAATGTCATCAGGTTCATTCATATCGTAGCATGTGTTAAATTTCCTTTTGAAGACTGAGTAATATTCCATTGCATGGATGGACCACATTTTGTTTATTCATCTGTTGATGGACACTTGGTTTGCTTCCACCCGTAGGCCGCTGTGAATAATGGGTGTATAAATATCTGAGTTCTTGATTTGAATTGTTTTGGGAATACATGGCAGATATGATTTGGGCGGTAGTCTTTGAGCCCACAGAGCAGGCTGTGCCTGATTTTTCATGGGAACACTCTTTGGTGGGGAGACATAGCCTGCATAGCAAAGGAGAGAAAATGGCTTAAACAGCTCATTCAACTCTGCCCACATTCTCCGATCACACACCCCAGGATTGGACATGGTCTGTGTGTACAGAGACCAAGATGTGACAGCATGAGCCCAGTGCCATGGCCAAGGCCAAAATTCCCAGAGGGGTGTGAAGACCTGTGAGGGGCTAGGGAGAGAGGGCCAGGCCCCATGTGCTCTCAACAAACCTCAAAGATGCTGGGCAGTTCCTGATCAGGATGTTTTTTGTTTGCCTTTAAAAATTTTTTTATTTTGAAATAGTTTTAGATTCAAGGAAGAGTTGGGATAACAGTTCAGGGAGTCCCCATGGGCCCTTTGCACAACTCACGCCCATCCTAAGGGGTTCCACTGGCGCATCTCTTACTAAGCACCAGACAGTGGATGCTGCACATTCCCACGAGGACCTTTTGGGCCCTAGGCTCCCACATGGCTTCAGGCATCTGTCTCCCTCTTCCTCTATGTTTTGGGACAGCTCCCCTCTCTGTCCTCATCTTGATGCCCTTGAGGCTTTTGGAAAGAACTGGTCAGTATTTGGTGGGATGCCCTTGGTTTGGGCATGTCTCATTTTATCATGAGTAGACTGGGTAGAGGGTTTGACTCCATTGCAGAGGAGATTTCCCTTTCTCTTGGCTGTGCTTGCACACAGTGCTTCTGTGACCCTCAGTTCAACACAGGGCAGAAGGTCTAGGGCAACACTGGGGACTTTGAGTTCCAGCCAATCTCTGATGTTAATTCAGATACTGTCTTCTGAGGATAAAGGCCACCAGTCTTGTCCTAGTCTAGATACTAAACTCTGTATAAACTTGGTACTCTTCTGATGTTAACCAGAGGTCTTTCTAGGACATCAAGATGACTCGGAGACTCCCAGGGAAAGGAGAAGGTGAACGCTAGCACCCTAAGTGCAAGCCCCATGTTTGCTCGGGTGGAATTGTATGGGGGCCCTTGTTCCAGTCGAGCTCAGTGAAGACATCAGCCAGCCCTGACGGCCTGTATGCCGGGCCCTCTGCCAGCGCTTGGCACTGGGCAGGATGGCCGGTGGGTGGGGACATCCCAAACCGATCGTTACAGATCACTAAAGAGCCTGTTCTGCTCTCCTGAGCATGGTAGTCCAGTTCCCTATCTACACATTGCTCCCTTGTAAATGCAGACATGTGATAAGCGGATGCCTCATCACATCTTTTATTTCATTTACTAGCATCATGTTCACTCTTCAGTGACATTTGTTCGCACCTCCCTGCTGTGGGCTGTGCTGCATTCAGACACTAAAGACGCTGCCCTCTGTGTTCCGGTGCCCATGTCGGGCTCTGAGGCCATGCCCTGTACTGAGGCCAGGCGTGTCCAGCTAGTGGATCTCCCTCTCAGTGGGGCACTGAAGAGGCTCAGAGATGTGCTTTCCTGGTGGGCGAGGTGATGGTGGGCACCTGGACACGGAGAGATCTGGGTCAGGGCCCAGTGTACTCTGAGTTAGTGGGCAGATTTTGCTCAAAAACCATGTGCTGCCTGTATTGTCACAACGCTGCACTCAGATTTGTCTTGGATCTGAACTGGCCTCACTCCAGTTCTGAGTGAGGGGGACCTTCTCCTCCAGGAAGCACTTCATCACCATTCCCCTTAGGCTGCGGAACCTGCACTTGGCACCCCTCAAGGTGCCGGCTGCCCTGGGCCCACCCATTCTCGTGTGTTTACACCCACAGGGCAGAAAGTCTGTCTATGCTGGTTCCAACTCGGGCGTGGTCCAGGCCCCTGTGGCCTTCTGTGGAAAGCATAGCACCTGTGAGGACTGTGTGTTAGCCCGGGACCCCTACTGCGCCTGGAGCCCGGCCACGGTGGCCTGTGTGGCCCTGTACCAAACCGACGGCCCCAGCAGGTACCAGATGGGGGGGATAAGCAGCATTCAGGTGCCCTGCCTGCCCCACTACGAGAAGCACATGCATGTGCATACTCTGTGCCCCTTGTTTTGCAGGGGTCTGATTCAGGAGATGAGTGGGGATGCATCTGCTTGCCCAGGTAAGTTGCTCATTCTCTCTACATTGCCTTCAGGAACAACCAGTCTCTCAACCATTTCATGATGCTTTGGTGTGGCATTTTCCCCATTTTTTTTTTCTTTCTCTATTCAGAACAAACATCAAGTATCTTTTGACAGACCCTGTGACCTTTCTCTGTCCCTTTTATTGCAGAAAGGATATTTGAAGGCACACAGAGTGAGCCTTCGTCCTTTGTTTACTTGAAAGCATTCTATCCCAAAATGGAATGTTCACTCTTGAGATGCATCTCTCTTTTCTTAGCTCGGGCTCTTTAAACAAACCTGCACCTCTTGTGAATGGGAGGAAAGATTAGTCCTCAAGCAGTTGAAACGTGGGTGGCGTTCCCCTCGGGTGATCCCACTACCTGTTCCAGCTGACGGTAGACGTGCCCCTGGGCTCCTGCCCTCACGTCCCTGACCTGACAGCTATCATCAGTTAAGACAAGTTTAGGAGGAGTACACCACAAGGCTGACATGTGTGGTAGCCTTGAACAGAAGCGTGTCATGTTTGACTCAGGATGTGGTCACCAGAACACACAACTGGCCACTGCTCAGCCTCCCCACTGACATGTTTTCTCCTGGGAAATCAGGGCGCAAAACAGGATTTCTGCTTCTGAGAGGTGGTTCTGATTTCTTTGTCCCTGTAGGCTGCCATCCAGGGCTCATCTTTGCTTTTTGGTCTCGCATGTCTTTTATTTCTTTTGTTGTTCTGGAAGATTCCATGTTGCTCCAGTGGGTGAAACTCTTGTGTCTTCTTATGCTTATTGACCTATTTTTAAAAGAAGTTAAATAGCAAGCAGGGTTGTTGATGCTGTGCACATTTATTTTGATGTTCCAGATAAAATTAAGGAAAGTTTCCGGCAGCATTTTTTCAAGCATGGCAGCACAGCAGAACTCAAATGCTCCCAAAAGTCCAACCTGGCACGGGTGGTGTGGAAGTTCCAGAATGGTGTGCTCAAGGCCGAGAGCCCCAAGTACAGCCTGGTGGGCAGGAAGAACCTGCTCATCTTCAACGTGTCAGAAGGAGACAGTGGGGTGTATCAGTGCCTGTCAGAGGAGAGGGTCAGGAACAAAACAGTCTTGCAGGTGGTGGCCAAGCACATTTTGGAGGTCAAGACTGTCCCACGGGCCCCAGTGGCCTCCGCCTCATCAGCCCCTTGGACAGAAGGTGATAAGATTCCCCCTGAAGCATCAGCAGGGCCCACCCAAGGCTCCTTCCCCCGGACCCCAGCTGTTTGGGTCACCACACCTTCCAGCCTGGTGCCCACCAGCACGTCCTGCGAACCAAAGATCGTTATCAACACAGTCCCCGAGGTCCACTCGGAGAAGACGCTGTATCTTAAGTCCAGTGACAACCGCCTCCTCATGTTCCTCTTCCTTTTATTCTTCATCCTCTGCCTCTGCCTCTTTTCCTACAACTGCTATAAGGGCTACCTGCCCGGACAGTGCCAGAAATTCCGCTCTGCTATGCTGCTGGGGAAGAAGCAGCCCACATCGGACTTCTCCGACTGCGAGCAGAGTGTGAAGGAGACATTGGTGGAGCAAGGCAGCGTCTCCCAGCAGAATGGAGGGCAGCCGAGGCCAGCCCTGGACACCGGCTACGAGACAGAGCAGGACACCACGGCCAGTAGAGCGCCCACAGACAGGGAGGACTCACAGAGGATTGACGACCTGCCAGTCAGGGATAAGCCGTTCGACGTCAAGTGTGAGCTAAAGTTTGCCGACTCGGATGCAGATGGGGACTGAGGCGTCAGTCACAGAAAAAAGTCTATGTGTTCACTGTGCAGTGATCTTGTCCTGTGCTGCATAGGTAGCCCATTGTCCACAAACCTTAGTCTTCTATGTCTTTTTTCTTGGGTCGAGCTTGTGATTTGATTTCTCTTTGTCCTTTCGGAACACGGCGAACATCACACCCGGGCTCCCTCTATCGGTTGGAGAGCTGTGAGATGTACCTGCAGGCGGTGCCTCACCTGAGCCCTCTCTTTTGGTGGGGAGATGGCTGCACTGCCACTGGCCTGGGAAGAGTTGTACCTTGAGTGTCCCCTCCTCATAGCAGCCACTGAAAGATAATTTAATTCCAGATTGGAAATGACGTTTTAGTTTATCAGATTGGTAACTTATCGCCTGTTGTCCAGATTGGCACGAAGCTTTTCTTCCATGTAATTATTGTTTAGGATTTTGTTTTCATTTTGTTGGATTGTTAGCTCATTTATTTTTTACTAAAGCAGATGTTTTAATATTTAGGAGATGTACCTCTTCTAGATTTTGTTGTATATTAGGACAGATAAGATATGGCTTACGTTGCTTAAGATTCTCAGGGATAAACTTACTTTTGCTAAATGCATTCTTTCTGCTTTTAGAAATGCAGAGGAAGCTGTCTCTTGAGCACACTTACTTTTTAAAAAAAATTTATTCCTTGAAGGAAGTGTTGTTTTCAGAGAGATTTTCTTTCTGTACTTTTTTTCCTTTTGTTTTAACTCTTTCGAAGAGGGGAAAGCATGGAGGGCTGTCCCAGGACCACTGGACAAGTTTTTGAGAGCAGGGCCCTGGTGGACGCTAGGTGAAGCCACGCTGACCCAGAGCTGAGGGGACAAGCGTTTCACAATCCATTGCCCATGACCACTGATCACAGCCTCCTGTCCAGACAAATGGAATGTTCACCAAGGTTCTGGTTATCTGAACATCTTTTTCTATTTTGTTTCCATCTCACATCTCTTATCGACCCAGACTTTCCACTTTGGCTGACCTGAGCCATCCATAGCTGGAGGAGAGCTGGGCAGCAGGGCGGGGTGGGCCTGTGACCACAGCTGCCCACGGGTGCCTGGTGGCAGAGCTGCATGGCCTGGTGCTGTCTTTAAGGAGCAGCGGGCGGTGCAGTTGCACATCATTGACATCATACCCACCTGCTGCTGTCCAAATGCCCACAAGAGAAGACTTTTTTTCCGTGGCAAAGAGCAATAAACTCTGGATTTTTGTGTGCCTATGTGGACAGTATCATCTTCCAGCATGATAGGACTCTACTGTTTTGGTGTAAACATTTGTGTTTTATAAGATTTATTTTGTTTTTATTTTTCTACTTTGAATTGTATACATTTTGAAAATAACCGAATAAACGTGAAGCTTATATCCTTGCTGTGGGCATGTGTGCTTTGCTGAGGCCACGGGGCCTCCTCTCACCCTCTCGCTTGTTGTGACAGGTGGAGCCAGGTTTCCTGCCTTCTCTGTGCACGGTCTAAGGAGGGGGCCAGGACAGCCCCCGGTTCTTTTCTTTTCCTGAGCTTGTTTCTCTTTTCTGCATGCAGTGTGTTCCTAATGACTTCTGCCTCAGTGCCCTTTCTCTTTTCTGTCCTCTGTCTCGCAGCCTCATCTCCTATGCCCTTCCCTCCTCCGGGGTCCTCCTCCCTGTCCTGTCTGGGCCCCGACTCATCTTCCTCTCCCCGAAGCCCCTGGCTGGCCGCGGGCTCAGGGCCTGACAGCCTCCCGAGGGTCACCTTGCTGCCGCCCTTCCTCAGCGACCAGGCCCAGCACGTGCATGCCCTGGGGACCTTCCATCTCTTCTGCCAGGCCACAGGTGAGCAGGGCATCTGTTTAGATGGGGGGTGGGGGAGTGGAGGCTTTCTTCCCCAACTCTGGCTTCCTGCATGCCTCCGTGCTCCCCAGTGAAACTTAATAGTCTGACACAATTTCTCTGGGCAGCAGGGACCAGCCAGCTTTTGTCACACAGACCAAATGTTAACTGTTGCAGGGTTTGCAGGCCATAGTTTCTGTCCCAATTGCTCAGCTCTACCCTTGTGGCCTGAAAGCTGCCAGTGGGTTGGTGAGGTTGTGCATCAATCAAACATTTACAAATGCCGGCATCAGGCCAGGTGTGGCTTACCAATCACTGATTTATAAAATTACTTTTATGTCTGTGAGTTTGATATATGTGGCATTTGGAGACTTCAGAAATAAACCTCAGAGCCTCCAGGATGGGACTTGCTTGGTGAAGTTTAAATGCAGAGAAGACCATGAGTTTAGTGGATGCCCTTTGGACCTGGGAGGTGTTCACTGGAGAATGCTGGGATTGGGGCATCAGGCAGACCCACCTTTTGAGTGCATCCCAGGCTACGAGCAGTACTTGGTGGTCTAGGTCTCCCCACGTGTGGGCATCTATGTAGCCAAAGAGAAAACCACATTACAGCCCTGACGGTTCAGTCCTCTACTGAGAGGGGAGGGATGACATTAATGAGGAAAAAAACAAATCATGTTTTTTTCTTTTTTTGCGATTTTTAAACTGAGAAGCTGCTAAGAGTGTCAAGCTGCTGTCTTTCTCCCTGTCAAGTTGGCTCACAAACCTTCGAACGTCCTTTGTCTGCCGTGAACTAGCATGTGTAGTTCCTAGTGGTTCTTCACAGGCCACAGGTAGTGGGCAGGGGAAGTTACCTGAGAACAGGAGACGGTGGAGCCAGAACTCCCAGGAGCAGGTCCAGGTGGCCGTCGGTCTTTCCTGTGTGCTGGGACCAGGCCTGTGCAGGGTCCCCTGGATGCTGCTCTGGGGCCAATAATTCTCCTGGGGCAGCGCCCAGGAAGTGCTCCAGCCTCCCGGGCACACCGGGACTCTGCTCATTGGTGGGAAAGTGGGGAAGACGATGCTAAGTTCTCACGATGTGTCAGAGGCCCAGGGCCCCTGCAGGAGGACGGACGCAGGCAGACCATATGGTCAGGAGCCGTGCACTCTCAAGTGTGTGTTATCTGTTAACTGGGAAAACAGACTTCACAGCTGGATCAGAACAGAAGCCACTCGGGGTATTTCAAACATGGGGAGTTCAGTGCAGGGCTTTAGTTACAAAGACGATGGAAGGGCTGGGGACAGAAGTGAGGTAAGGATTCCTGAAACATGACTGCAGGCAGCCGCCACTGGGCAGGAGGAGTAAGGGGTCACTCAGAGCCGTCCTTGCAGCCACACCATCTTCACTTCATTCACTAATGCCAAGGTGCTTCAAGAAACCTCTTGCCTATCTTCTGCCAGTGATTCCATGGCAGGACCAAGTGGAAAGTGGGAGGCCAAGATAGGGAATCTTAGCTTCAGGCCTTGCAGCCCAAGCAGGAACGGTTGACAGAGGGCAGTTTCTTTTCAGGGTCAAGGCTGCCCTTGGGCCTGAGGCTCTACATTTGCCCCAAGCCAACTCAGGGTTGTAAACGCACAGCATACATTCGGTATACTTCACACACCTTGCATGCACATGCTGTACACACCACACACTGCACACACACGTGAACCCCATAACACACTATGTACCATACACACATACACCACACATACATGCCACAGATAAATGACACACACACACATACACACTCCACATCGGGGACCTTTAGAGCCTCCTGGAGGTGGTGTGGTGCTCTGTGAACCCCTCAGGCAGATGCTACTGGGGTCTGGGAGGCATGTAGCTCCAGCTTCCCCTGAAGCCCTGTTCCCACTCCACCCTCTGCAAAGACCCCCTTTCATTTCTTCTCCTTTCAGCAGGTAACAGCCTACTCTCAGGGACCCCACCGATGGCCCTTCAAAGAAATGTTCCTCAACCAGGCGGTTGCACATCCCCCCAGGAAACTGGCTGGTCCTAGAGGTGGCCTGCCATTGAGGGACCAGACAAGAGCAGGTCCCTGTGTGGGCCCCTGTGCAGGCCGCATCCCCAGCCACCCTGCCATAACCACCAGCATTGGGTGCCCCTGTGACACGTCCATTCTAAGTATGCATTGCCCTTTTCCCCTAAATCTAGCCTACAAGCCAGCACTGTGCAATGTGGGTGTTCAGGTAGATGGTGATTAAAATGGCAGCGCTGGCCATCTCCTGTCTTGAGTCCTAGAAAGTGGCGGGACTAAAGGCCAAGTCTCTTCAGGCTGTGGCCTGCACAACGTTGGCTTATGCTTCTGGCGCCGAGGTGCTTCCTTTTCCAGGTTACTCCGTGTGAAGTCCCAATGTGGTCTCAGGCCTGTGTGCAATGACAGAGGTGGGTTTATGAAACTGTGTCCCAGTGGCTCAGGCTCTGGCCCGACTAAGGCCAGAGTGACTTCTGGTGGGCACAGCCTCAGCTTGGTGACTCTGAGGGGCTTCTCAGCTCACCATCTTCCTTCCATCTCCTGACCTCAGCAAAGTATGTGTGTGCATGTGCATCTGTGTGTGTGTACGTGCCTGTATGTGTGTGTGTGTGCAATTGTGTGTTTCCTTTTGGTCCAGAGCACCTTGAGCGTTGCACTCTGGCCACACCTCCATTCCCAGAGTCAGGCCTGAGTGTGGCAGGAAGAACTCTGGTTTCCAGAGTTGTTGTCCCAACTGTACACTGTCTTTCATCCAGAAGGGACCTACGCATCACAGAGAGTTAGAAGAATATCGACAAAGGAGAGAAAGGCAGTCCTGAGCTGAAAAAATTAAGTGATCATTCAATCATGCTGTACTTTTCTAAAATAATGAATCCACGCTCCTTGTCGCAAAATTAGAATCATACAGATAAGCAATGAAATAACCCCACTGCCCGCACATAAGCACACATAGCACTTATTTTGGCATATAAGTGCAGACACATAGGTAATAGCAATTGATGGTGATGTGTCCTTGTCCACACATATGCAAATCATGTACTTGCATATTTGGGTATATACATATAATCTATATAATTTTTTTATGTTTATAATTTTTTAATCTATGTAATTTGAACAAAAATGGAGTCTTTCTCTACCCTGTGGCCCCTACCCCCTCCCTTATATGACTGTCAGAGCTAGACGTGTGTCATTTTTAAAACTAAGAATGGACCTCCTATGCTTTAGGTAACATTTGGATATTCAGGTTTGAATGGCCTTTTAGGTTTATGCTTTAACTACAGCATTAGCAATCAGCCCTTTACCAGGGTCAAAGGGGCAGTAGAGAGGGAGGCCTGGGTTTCAACGGGGTCTTTGTCCCCAGCTCCTGCGGTGACTATTGGTGCAAGTGTGTGTGTTGGAGCTCCTAAAAGGCCAAGGCCAAGCTAAGGAGTTAGTTGACCCTTGAGTTGGTCATTTTCCAGAAAGTGTCACCCACTTTGGGAAGAGGTGACCCATTACGTTGCTGCAGTCCCAATGCTTAGTGCTTGATGAGGTGGTTTTGCCAGAAGCTGCATCTCTCTCTGTTGTGTGATAATCTGCTTTCCTTTACAACAGAGTGATGCTGTCTCATGGTTTCTGGAAGTCTCCTTTTTGCAGTAGTGTCATCCACAGAAGGGAATCCCCCCTCATCCCCTGTGAAGCTGGGAGACCACACAGGCACCTCCTTGCACTTCTCCACAACATTGCAAAGCACCTTTTTGCCATATATAGCTCCAGTAATGAAGACCTGGGCATTTGGGGACTTACTTTTTAACTGATCACAGGGTACCAGCAGCTCTGTGACAGGCTTGAGACATCCTGAGGAGAAAAGCCAACTAAATCAGGCTGCCAGAGACCCTAGAAGACTCCTTTTTCCTTCCCAGCTGGGCCTGCCTGATTCCTGTGCCATGTGGACTCTGGGCCCTTCATGGGAATGTCTGGTCCTGAGGATCTATTGTGAGTGTCCTTGGTACATGCATCTCGGGGTGCTCTGGGAACAGCCCCCCAGGGGTGTGCCCAGGTTCCTAGTTGCTGGCAGGACCCTGGGCATGAGCATGGGAGGTAGACTTTCCCACTAGCAGCTGGCCCTGGGGTGAGAATAGGCCGCATGCACAGGACATCTGTAGAAGGCTTGTCTGTGTGGAGCTGCACAGATGGCAGTGGGGGTACCTGGTGGGGATATGGCCCAAGCACTTGGGGTGGATCCTATCACACTTCCCTCCAAATTGGGGTTCTTTGGCCCCCACTTCCAGATGGTTCATCCTCCCCCTTGGGGAGAGGCCATTGCTCCCAGGGCTTCTGGTTTGTCACTAAGTGAAATAAGCTCTGCACCAGTGCTCTCCTTAGATGATGTGGGGTGGGTAGGGCAGAACGGAGCTAACAGCCCTTGCCCCATGTCAACCCTGAGGTGGGTGCTGGGAGCTGAGACTCCTGCCAGCCCTACCCCACAGAGACTGGCCCTGGGTGGCCATCGGGACAGGCCTAGTGTTTTGAATTTCAGAGGAGCCCTGTGGTATAGAGGGGTTTGGGCTGCCGCCTGGCTCCCAACTGATGTCACAGTGTGGTGACCCTGCTGACTGGTTTTAACTTTCACTTTCCCTCTCTCCTTAATTTCCTCTGCATTCAGAATGAGTTGGATAGCTTTTAAAAAGAATAAATGGAACGTAAGTACTTTTTAAAAAAAAATTTAATGTTTTACTATGGTTAAATATGCATTTAAAGGATATTTAATGATGTGTAAGAATATCCTCATGAAAGAAGTGCATGTGTTGTGTTTTTCATACTGTTCGTGCCCTAGGAGCTGTGGTCTTGAGGAATTTTCCTCTGAAAGATCCTATAAAAGAGGTCAAATATGTGGTGACAGAAAGAAATCTAACTATGGGCAGTGAACATACAATGCAAAATATATATGACTTAGTGGTAAATTGTACACTTGAAACTTACTGGATTTCATTAACCAATGTCACCATAGTAAAATAATAATAAGGATAAAAAGAAAGTCCTAGCTCATGTGCTTGGGGTGGCAAATCGACTCCCAGCTCAAGCCTCTCAGATTTTTTGTCCCACAGTTGGTCATAAGAACCTTCCAAAAACTGCTATGACCCTCTAGGTAGCTTCAGGCCAGTGGGTCTCGGCACCTGTCTCTTTTGGGCAGTGCTAGGGGGTGAGGAAGGAGACTGGGCCTTTTTAGAACTGACTCTAGTGTCCATTCAAAGAAAAGTCTCATATTCTCGATCATAATGCCTCATGAGAATCAGTTTTTAAAGTTAGAATCCATCGAGATGCCTGGCAGCCAGGAAACAACCAAGCAGAGTGCGGTGTTGTGAGGCATGTTTTCTCAGTCACAGGACCATCTGCCTGAGCGGTGGGCATCTAGTAGGAGTATGTAGATACAGGCATGTGTCTATGTGAATATACGTATGCGCAGAGGTAGGTAGGTAAATACACTCATGTGTCTGTGCATATATTTGTATGTATAGAAAGAGTTATCTATGGGAAGAGTATAAAACTACAAAAAATTGTAGAGTGACAGAATAAAAAATATTAAAATCCTGCACGGAAAACAAGTAAACAAACCTGGGAGGGCTTGTCTACTAGGCCAGGACAGCCAGCCAGTGGACTGCTATGCAAAGCACTTTTGAACAACTTTCAGAATTTCCTTCAGTCTATGGTACATTTCTCTATTTCAAGATAGAATTTTATTTTTATTACAAAAGCACTATTTGTTAGCTTGAGTTTAGAAACGCCAGGAAATCATAAAGAGCGAAATTTAAACAACCTAAAATTAAACCGATCAAAAGGTATCCACCAACTGCATTATGGCCATCTTTAGGCCTTTTTTTCTGTGTATATATATGAATGTGCTTATACACACATACACACATATTTACACATATATGTACATATGTGTACACACACAGGCACTTATATTTTTAATTGAACATAATATTCTTAGTATGTTTCTCTGTTTCTAAATCTTTTTTTTTTTAAGTATAATTCCTAATGGATGACAACACAGTGGCTGTCACATCATTTATGGGACCCTTCTTGGCCATTTTTCAACTTCTTCCTCACACACAGCATTGGTGCTTCTCTGTGGGGTCTGGCCATTGCCTCCGGAGTCATTCTCAGGACGTCTGGCTCAAGGGTCTGACCTTCCCTTGAGAGGAAGTTTCTTTGAGGGTCACCAACAAAGAGACTGGATAGGTATGAAGAGGTGCCACGTGGGTCATACAGGAACCCAATGGTGCTTGGAATCCATCGAAAGTAATCTTAGTTAAACTAAAACCTTCTCTTTCTTAAAAGGCCAGGGACATGACAGAGAAATCTCTCTGACCACCACTTTGCCCTCCCAAGATGGTGTGCAGGGCCTCCTCACCTGTTACCCCAGGCCTGGCAGTGCACACACTCCACACACTCGCACACCCAAATGCCTGTTGCTGTTTGTGCTGGTTTATCCCTCAGCTCTATAATTTGTTTTTTTTGCTCAATGGACTCCAGCCACAGGTAGGCAGACATAGTTTTTCCTTCTACCACTGACCATCCTCCATGATGCCACGTTTTATTTCATCCTTCCCCGGTTGGTGGGCATCTCAGCAGAATCTAGCATTTAAAGACCCAGTCTCAGGTGATGTGATGATCAGGCGGAGCTGCTTTGGACCAGGTCAGCCCCACATCCCGCTTGCCTGTGCGGGTGGAGTCCACATAGAGTAGTAGGCATTTGTCAGAGAGCCAGGTCCCTAGGCAAGGAGGCTGAAGAGTGTTCCCTGGTCCATCCACACTGTTGGGCTGTCCACCTGGCACAGGTGAGCGAGTGAGCAGCAGGGTGGGCTAGTGGGGCCTGGCCCCGGTCTCCAGTGCTGTGGCTAGGAGCAGCAGGGACAGAGAGGCCCATAGGACACCCAGCCTGCATCACTTCTCTCATCCAGCAGTGACTGGCCTGGGATTCTGGGGGCAGACTGAGCTGCTATACCCACCTAGGGCCTGGCCTGGCCTTTGCTGCTGTTTGCCGCTGTCCCAGCGCAGCGGGTCTGCACACACCCCAGGGAGACCAGTGGTACTCAGCGGGGCTATTTCCATTCTACCTCATTCCTTTCTTCAGCTGACTTAAGTGGAAGCTGGTATGTTTACATACCACAGTGGAGGTGTCCTTGCACATTTGTCCTTCAATAAGGGATGGAGGTTGAGCCTGTGGCAGCACAGCCCCTGGGCCCTAGGCTAAAGCCTGAAACCCACAGACTCATCCAGCCACACTTTACAGCTGGGGAAGGTGGCCCCAGCAGGCTGCTTCTGGTGCTGGGACCAGAGCCCAGGTCTTGTTCCTGGCTCTCCATGTACTGTTCTTCATGACTCACCGCTTCTCCCCTCAGCTGGGCTGGAAGCTGATCCCTAGTCCCAGGTGAGGCAGGAAGCCCAGTGTGTGTACTGTGCTCCTGGCCCAAGTCTGGCTCAGCAGAGCTAAGACACAGACCAGGGTCCAGGGCCAGGAGTGGAAGAAAGGTGCTGGGGCCCATTCTCCACTTTCCTCCAAGTTCTTCCTTCCATAGGACAGGCCCTCAGTGCTTCTCAGTGCCCTGACACCCATCCTCTGGCCCACCAGCAGCTCCTGGGGGTAGTCACACCCTTTCTGCTTGACAAGGCCCAGCCTAGCACCATCAAGTGCAGAAGCTCTGGCCACTTGGTGCAGTGAGGAGAGTATGTGTGGCCTTCAGGAGGCAAAGTCTTTGGCTGAAGGAGTTGGCAGCAGGGTCAGGGTGGGCAGAGGAAGTTCCTGGGCCCAGAACACCCCACAGAGCAGACACCCACCCCCAGATCATCGCCAGCAGTCATTCCACCCAAGAAGGAGGTACAGCCCCTGATTGCCTAAGCATGTGTTCTGGAGACACAGCCATGTAGGTACACTTTGAGAAAGATGTCAGAGTGAGGCCAAGGAGCAGGGCCCATGGGGCAGTGAAGGCACTGATATGTATGCCCATTTCTCTCAGGATCACTGGGGACCAGAGTGGGAACCACCTCCAGGCTTCCTTCAGGGGCAGGGGCAGGGAGTGACCTGAATGCTGTCCTGTCACTTCAGGTCTAGCTGGGACGATGGAAGCCCCCAATCTGGGCAGCCCCCTGCCCCAACCCCTGTGCCACAGGGTTCCTGTGGGACCTCACAGGGTCCTGGGACATGGGGTGGAGCTGGCCTGTGTACCCCTAGGTCCTGCGGATGTTCGCTTTGTCTGGGAGAAGAATGGGCGTGAACTGGAGACGTGTGTTCCTGCACAGACCCATGCACTGCCCGATGGCAGGGTCCACACGCTCAGCTGGCTGCGGGATGCCATCCGTGAGAGCGCCGAGTACCGCTGCTCTGTCGTCTCGTCTGCAGGGAGCCAGACCTCCCAAGTGCGGGTCACTGTGATGAAACCTGGTAAGCAGTGCTTCCCGCCCCTGCCCCCGCCCCCACTACAGCCCTTCTAGGCCACAATTTTTCAGTTTAATCTGTCTCTAAAAGTGGGCCTGTGTGGTGACATTTCAGTCTGGCTTTCACTAAGAAAGATGGCAGTTCATCTTCACCACCTGCCTCCCCAGTGCACAGATGTGTGCACACACACACTAGCTGCCCATCTCCCATCTTCCCAGAGTGTGCATGACATCATTAGGATGCCTGAGCCCCATGGGGCTGTTGTGCTGGCTCTTCCTGTATTTTTGTTTCCCACATAGGTACCACTGTGCTGAGCTCCATCTGCTTGGCTCTTAGTTATTATTTCCACACTAGACTCTGTGGTTGTCTTAAGTCTCTGATCAATGCGGACATACCAGTGCCTGTCCTCAGCCTCCCAGAACCTCTGCACAGGAGTTAAGTGCTACCCTGGGCTTGTGCCTGAAAGCTGGAAGTTCCATTCCTGTGACAGTGGACTATGTGCTGTACGTCTCAGGCACACTTTCATTTTTCTGTGCAGCGTGTCCTCCAGCCCACCTCAGGGCATTGGGGAAGTCAGTGTTTCTGGGCCTGTGTCTTTTCTCTGTCCTCACACTTTAGGTAAGAGTTTGGCTGTGCAGACAATTCTGGCCTGGAAATCATTTCCCTAGTGTCCGAAGGCTCACTCCCCTAAACTCTGGCTCCCAAAACCTTGCCTGTGACTTTTTATGGCCACTGTCTTCTTGAGCATTGTGCATGTTCACAGTGTCTTGGAGTTTTCATGCCTGGCGGGCCCATTACATGTAGAAGCCCCCACCCTTCAACTCTGGGAGGCTTTCTTGAACATTTGCTCACTATTCTGCACTTCATATTCCATTCTCTTCCTGAAACTATTTTCCAAGATGCTGAGCCACTTGGGCTGGCCCTCTACCCCTCCATCTTCTCTTTCCTGTTATCTCTCTTCATGTTCCCTCTACTTCTGGTAACTTTTCTCAACTTTATCTTGCACACCTGTTACTGAGTTTTCATCTCATTGTTTTATTACTAAGAGCTTTGTATTCTCTTTGTCTCTCATTGCATTCTTTTCTTGTTTCAGGAATGCAGTATCCTCTTTTCATTCGCTGAGGAGATAGATTTTTCCAGTTTCTTCTCCCTCCAAGTTGCCTTTTTCTGCTTGCTTTTTCCATCTTCTTTTCCTCTCTGAAATCTCATGGCCCTTGATTTTCTGCTTACATTTAAGAGAGGGACTCAAAGATCCCTCCTGTTGAGGCCCATTCTACCCAAGGTGTGCTCTACAGACTGGTAGCAACTGTGTTACCTGAGAGATCGTTAGAAAGCTTGTTAGAAATGTAGAGTATCAGCCCCCAGCCCCAGATCTGCTGAATTAAAAGTCCTGGGGGAGGGGGGACACCTTGTTTTAAGAAGTTCTCCAAGTGATTCCTGCATGCACCCAACATCAGACTAACTGGTCTGCCCACCGCCTCTCCACTTTCTTAATGAGCTGTAGTCCCCTGGGAGCATCTGGCTGCAGCCCACTGGAGCAGCAGGTCATCCAGGGGTTAGGTTGGGCTGTCAGTGGGGACTTAGGTTGGGCAGGAGAACAGTATCTCATTGTTTAGTACAGAAATGCCCACTGAACCTGTCAGTTTTCAGTGTAGACTCTGCCCTCAGCAATACCTGCCTGAGACCCCCTGTCCTGTGCTCTCTTGAGATGACCAGTTTCTTCTGGTGCAAGGGAGGGAGCTTCCCTGGCTGGTTGGAGTGGGAAAGGGCCCTGGGGGACATGTGTCCACTTTAAACAGCCTTTGAAGCAAGCTGCTTGTTAATACCCTGTTGCAGCACCCAGGTTCCAGGCCTTTCTGTGAGGCTGCTCCTTGATTTCCCAATTGCCAGCCTAGGATTTAGCTTTCTTGGGTCTTCTGAGGCAGTTTCCACTGGTACTTCCGCTCTTCAACACCCACATTTTTGCTATTTCCTCTCCTGTTCTTGGAGGGAGAAGAAAAGGGAGAGGGAAAGAGAGGGAGAGAGGGAGAATGTATTTAACTGGTCCCTTTCTGTCATTTTAGTGGGGATTTGGGAAAGGAAAAAATAATTACAAATATTCACTCTCACCTAGAACACCTCTGTTCTTTTCATTTCTGTAAAATGCCCTGTTTGTTGCTGTCAGGATGAAATGGAACAATTGTTTAAATATGATGTACAAATTGTGACATCTTATCCACAAGTTAGGTGAACGCTGCTGTCAGCAAATCACTATGTAGTAACATAACAGCCAGAGAGCCAACTTTTACCTCATATAATTCAGTTCATTGTCTTGGGAAGTAGAAACTGTTATCCCCAGTTTATGAAGAAGGTTAAGTGACTTACCCAAAATCATACTGCTCCCCAGCCAGTAAGGAACAGGACGTGACTTTGGTGGTGGGCAATTTTATACACAAGTCACTACAGATAACAGACACAAAAGGCAGGAGAGGAGCTAAAAGGCGTAAACACAGTGCAGACACCTCAGCATTTTATCTGTCCACCTTGTTTATTGAAGGTGAGGGTAGTGGAGGACCAGGATGAGTTTAGGATGTGCTAGAAATTAAATGCTTCTCTACAGATGTGGGGGCTTGCCTGGCGTGCTGTGGGTCAGGAGTCCCTGCAGGGCCTTGTAGATAAGGACCACTGGCCACGGGCCAGCTATATGGGTGCCATCATCCCTGGCCCGCTCAGATCTGTTCAGGGTGTGAGCTCTGCTTCCTGTCTGAAAGGCCCAGGTTCTTGGATCCTCTTTCTGAAACGAGTGATGTGCTATTGTTCAAAGCTACAATGTAGTTCATTTTTGTGTTTACAAAGAAAAACTGTGGCTCAGGATTGTGCCATTGGGACAGCCCTACAAGTAACTTGTCTTCATAATCCACAGGGCAAGCTTTGAGGATCAAATAGCAGGTGATGTAATGTCCCCAGGATGTACACTGTCTGCTGGCCTGGGAGGCCACCAGCCCTGGTGAGACAGGCTGGTTTCTAAGCCTTAGCTCCTGCCTCAGTGGAAGGAAAGAGAGGACACAAGCCCCATTCACCTGAGGCCCAGGGTCCCTACATCACCCCAAGAGGCATGGGAAGTTAGCCCCTCTCCCACCTGGGCAGAAAGTGCCAAGGAGATATGGAGGACAGGACCAGTGTGCCTTGGGGAGCAGCTGCCACCAGAGCTAGTGACCTGGGAAAGGATGGATGGGGAGCACTGATTGTAGAAGCCCCCATAGCCAGGAAGGTAAAGCCCCTTATATAAATGCCTTACCCAAGACTACCCAGCTTCAGGCCTGGCTCAGACTAATTGTGGGGCCTCTCCAGGGGGACTGTCACCTGCCACTCGCTGGCTCATCTCGGTGGACGGAGGGCATCCAAGGTGCCACAAAGGCCTGTGAAGCTGAGACCTGGAGCCCTGCTTCTGTCTTGTAGAGGCGACGACGCACCAGGAGAAATGGACCAGAGACCTCGCTGCCTGGAGGGCTGTGGTTGGGGAGCATGACCGCACGATGAAGAGCTGGAGGAAGGCGTGGGTACGTGGCCCAAGGGCAGCCGCCCCTCTTCGGGGATTGTTCAGGGGCCCATCCTGCCAGTGTGGGGCCCTTACAGGAGACTGAAGTCAGGTGCGACAGGAGGGTCTTGGGCTTCAAGGGCAGGGCCAGCTGGTTCTCATTAGATGTACCCCATGGCCACCCTCACTCCCTGGGCAGAGCAGGAAACCCAAACGAGTGAGACAGTGGTTGCTGGTGAGAGCAGTTGCTTTCAGCCTCAGCACTTGGCTGGGTGTCTGCAAGGGGAGCCCTAGGAGTGGTGGGCAGACAGGTGAGCAGCGCATCCCATCCCAGCATGGAGGCGGCACAACAAGCATTCCCAGGCGGGCCCACCAACACACAGGCATCTGGGCCTGGGCTCCTTCTTGGGCACCACCACAAAGCCAGACCAGAGGTTTATCACACAGAGTGGGAAGCTGTGACAATTCAAACCTGAGGCCTTACAGTGTCCTGGGTTAAAGGACTGCCCCAGGTCCTTCCTGTTGCCAGCAGGCTCTTTGTGACCCATCCTCCAAGCCTAGCCTCCCTGCAGGGTCCCCTCCTGAAGGCCCTCCTAAACCCCAAGGGGGAACACACAGGACAGGAGACTTGAGGCCTTTGACTACATCTGAGACAGTTTGCAGGGAAATGGGGTGAGAGAAGGAGAGGCCAGCTGTTCTGCTAGGAGTTCCAAGACCATATTGTTCTTTCAGGAAAGCTGTAACAAGGACAACTTTTAGCCACCAGGAGGCAGTACCGACCTGATGACACCACCCGCACCCCACTGGAGAGTCCCTATGTCAGTGAGCTGTCACCTCGCCTGCTCAGATGCAGCCTTGGGGCTGGGCATTGGATTGCTCAGAGCCCTGACTGGACCTCTGTGACAGTAGTTGGAACTTTAAAAAAAAAAAAAAAAAAACAGTTAATGGGCTGCAAACAGAAACTGGTTAAGACAGTGGCATGTGTGACAGCTCTTTTCCAGAAGCACTATTGTTATGCTCCACAGTTCACTCCTACGTGATCTGAGTAATTTCACGTTATATGAGTGGGCCTCCTCCAGAACAGCCAACGGAGTCTGCACGGCCCCCTCCTGACTGGGACTTTACTGCTACAAATTGAGCCTGATGCTTGTCTCCACCTTCAAACTCAGGCACTTAACTCTAAGGCGCACAACAGTGGGGGAAAGGCAGGACTTCAAATAAAAAGAATTGTCTTGAACCTTGAATGACACTGAGGCCCATGGTGGGAGCTGGCACAGATTTGAGGTCTTTGTGTTTAGTCCTCACTAATCTCAGTACTGTTTCATAAAGCTGTGCATACTATCCACTCACAGTGTTGGCTGTGAGCACTAAGCTTGTCTGAGGCAGAAAAGCCAGCAACTCCTTGTGCACCTCTCCTGATGCCATGCCATTTTCTGTACAATGGGGTGATCTGATGAAAGTATTGTTACACCTGCTTCTGAGTCGTTACCAAAGCTGAATCTCCAGAGCCTCCACCGCATATGCATAAAGTTGAGGTCTCTGGTCCCTTATTGGTGGAATGACAGTTCTTAATGGAATACCAGCCTATCATAAAACTAAAACCGCTGTGAAAAATAAAGCCGAACTTGTCTTGTGACCGTAGCAAATGGATGTCTCCTCAGCCTCATGACTGCAGCCCGTGTCCAGATCCCTCCTCTGAGGCTGGGTGAGTTTTCTAACAGCCTTCCTATAATTGCAGCACATATTTCCTGCCAGTTCCTTCCAGGATCCACTGCAAACAAGGCTTTCTGGGGATGACTGACCTTGGAGTTAGAGTCACCCCAATTCACGCCCTCGCTCCCTCTAACCTCCTGCCTTGGTGCCAGCCCATCTTGCCAAAGGACACCAATCCCACTCACAGGCCATCACTCACCATGATGTAGATTTTTGTAAGACAGCCGTCAGCTCTCATGTGGTTCTTACCTATGGTACGGTTGCCACCCCTACAGATGCTGCGTGAACTGCTCTAAGGTTTGGGACCTTGGTGCTGTTCTCTCTAACTTCCCCTCAAGTCTGGATATGTAAGAGCACTTTCATGCTCAACAAAACAATTAGACACTTCCAGTTATCATAACAGAAGTGTTCTGTTGGGAAATGTGGTTATGAAGTGAATTTGGATTCTTTGCATTACTAAGAAAAATAAAGAGAGTTCCAAGTCTGCTCAGTGAAGTCTGTACTTGGGAGGTCCCAGCGCCGTCTGTTTCCTGAGGCACCATCGGCACAGTGTAGGTCACTATGCTGCTACCCGTGCAGTGGTGGCCTCAGCCAGGGCAATGGGGCATTAAGTCACATGAAATGTGAATGTGATGTAAAAGCCCACGTTCTCTGCTTCAGCTTTCTTCACTCTAGATTAGCCAAGCAAACACCATAGGGGCTCTGAATAGAGGAACTGCAACGTCAGCAGATTTTGTTAATGATTTTTTATGATCATTTTGTATTTATTTTTGAAAATTTATTTTTCAGTTACAGTTAACATACACTAACAGTGCATGAGGGTCCCCTTTTCTCCACAACCTCTCCAACACTTGTTGCTTTTTAATTTATTGATGATAGGCATTCTGACAGATGTGAGGTGATATTTCATTGTGGTCTTAATTTGCATTTCTGATGAGTAGTGATGTTAGGATCTTTTCATGTCTACCTGTATGTCCTCTTTGAAGAAATGTCTATTCAGGTCCTCTGTCCATTTTTTAATTGGTTTGGATTTTTTTGATATTAAGTTATAAGTTATATATTTTGGATATTAACTCTTTATTGGATGTATCATTGGTGAATATCTTCTCCCAATCAGCAGTTAGTCTTTACGTTTTGTTGATGGTTTCTTTTGCTGTGCAAAACTTTTTAGTTTGATACAGTCCTATTTGTTTATTTTTTTCCTTTGTTTCCCTTGCTTAAGGAAATATATTTTAAAAAAATATATTACTAAGAGCAATGTCAGAAGAGTTGATTGCCTATGTTTTCTTCTAGGAGTTTTCATAATTTCAGGTCTTACATTAAAGTTTCTAATCCTTTTTGAGTTTATCTTTGTACATGGTATAAGAAAGTAGTCTAATTTCATTTTTTTTTGCATGTATCTGTCCAGTTTTCCCAACACCATTTATTGAAGAGACTATATTTATCTCATTGTATATTCTTCTTTTGTCATAGATTAATTGACTGTATAGACTAAGTTTATTTCTGGGCTCTCTGTTCTATAGATCTACACACCTGTTTTTGTGCCAGTACCATGCTGTTTTGATTACTATAGCCTTGTAGTATAGTTTGATATCAGATAGCATGATACCTCCAACTTTGTTCTTTCTCAATATTTGGCTATTTGGAGTCTTTTGTTACTCTATATAAATTTTAGGATTATTTGTTCTAGTACTGTGAAAGATGCCATTGGTATTTTGATAGAGATTGCATTGACTCTACATGTTTCTTTGGGTATTATGGACATTTTAACGTTGTTAATTCTTCCTATCCATGAGCATGGGATGTCCTACCATTTATTTGTGGCTTCTTCAACGTCTTATAGTTTTCTGAGTACAAGTCTTTTACCTCCTTGGTTAAACTTACTTCTAAGCATTTTATTCTTTTTGATGCAATTGTAAATGTGAATGTTTTCTTAATTTCTCTGATAGTTCTTTATTGGTATATAAAACTGCAACTGACTTCTGAACATTAATTTTGTATCCCACAACTTTACTGAATTCATTTGTTAGTTCTAATAGTTTTTTGATGGAATCTTTAGGGTTCTCTATATATAGTGTCGTGTCATCTGCAAATAATGAGTTTTACTTCTTCTTTTCCAATCTGGATGCCTTTCTTTTTCTTGTCTGACTGTGGTTAGCACTTCCATTACTATGTTGAATAAAGAAGTGAAAGTGGACATTCCTGTTTTGTTCCTGATCTTAAAGAAAACACATTCAGCTTTTTACTGTTGAGTATATTAGCTGTGGGTATGTCATATGGTGCCTTTATTATGTTGAGTTATCTTCCCTCCATCCCTCCTTTACTTGTTTTTATCATAAATGGGTGCTGGATTTTTTTAAATACTTTTTCTGCATCTATTGATATGATGATGTGATTTTTATCCTTCATTTTATTTATTTGGTGTATCACATTAACTGTTATAGTATTGACCCAATCTTGCATCCCAGGAATAAATTCCACTTATCATGGTGTATGATTTTTTTAATGTATGGTTGAATTTGGTTTGCTAATATTGAGGTTTTTTGCATTTACGTTTATCAGAGACATTGGTCTGTAACTTTTTTTAGTGTCTTTCTATGGTTTTAGCATCAAGATAATAGTGGTCTTGTAAAATGAATTTGAGAGCCTTCTTTCTCTTCAATTTTTTGGAATAATTTGAGAATAAGTATTAATTCTTCTTTGAATGTTTGGTAAAATTCACCTGTGAAGCCATCTAGTCTAGGGCTTATGTTTGTTTGGAGTTTTTTGATTACTTATTCAATTTCAGCAGTAGTTATTCTATGCAGGTTTTGTTTCTTTCTTATTTGGTCTTGAAAGATTGTACGTTTCTAGGAATTTATCCACTTCTTCCAAGTTGTCAAATTTGTTGGCATATAATTGTTCATCATATTTTCTTATAATCCTTTGTATTTCTGTGGTGTCAGTTGTCACTTCTTTTATTTCTGTTTGGGCCTTCTCTTTTTTTCTTGATGAATCTGACTAAAGGTTTTGTCAATTTTTTGTATCTTTTCCATAAAGCCAACTCTTGGTTTCACTGATCTTTTCTATTGTTTTTTTTTTTTTTTTAGCCTCTATTTTCACTTATTTCTGCTTTGATCTTTATTATTTCCGTCCTTCTACTCACTATTGGCTTTTACATCTCCCGATACTGACAGAGTGACCTTATGTGGATGGTGTCTTGTGGGATTCAGTGGCAGTCTCCCTGGTCACATGAGCCAGGTGCTCCAAGGTTTCCAGTGTGGGCTGTGTGTACCCCCCTATTGTAGTTGGGCAATGGCTGCTGGCACATCAGTGGGTGGTGTTGACCCTCAGACTCACTGTGAGGGCTGGCTGTGATACAAGCTATTGTGTGGAAGCTGTCCCCATGGAGCAGGAGTCATTTCAGCAGGGCTCTGGGGCCAGCTGAGGCTTCTTTCTGGGTATGTCAATTGAGGAACTGGTTGGGTGGATCTCTGATGCAGCATGTGTGTTGGGTCTGGAGCCTCTTGAGAGGGGCTCTAGTGCAGGCCCAGGTCAGCTGCTGCTTGTGTCTAGTTTGGGGCCACCTGGTAGGAGCTACAAAGTGATCTAAGGTTGGTTGCTGCTTGTGCTGGGCTTGGAGGTGCTTGGGAGAGGTTGCGCTGTGAACTGAGGTCAGCTGCCACTTATGACTTCCAGTTGACCTCCTGGCTGCTTACCTGGAACTGTTAGTCACCACTTATACCAGGCTTGGGGCCACCTGTACTGGGACTGGGTCCACTTGGTAGGAGCTACAATGCATGCCGAGGCTGACCGCTGCTCATGTAGAGTTTGTGGACCTTTCAGTCTGTAATGCAAGCTGAGGGTGACCATTATTTGTGTGAGATTTGCACACCTTTGAGAAAATCTGCAGTAAGCCTAGAGCAGCCATCACTCCTATGAGGTTTGTAGATTTTTGGTTAAGTCTGCAACATGAGGTGAAGCAGACTGCTTGTGTGGACTAGCTGCTGAAAGGCTCAGGCCATGTGAGTGAGTTGGGTGAGGTAGAGTTTCAGGGAATCACCAGGTAGGGTGAAGAGTGTTAGGTTAATGGAGCGCACAGATTTGGCGCTTTCCTGCACTGGGCAGACTGGATGGGACAGCTCAACAAAAGAACAATGGCGCCTGCCAGCGCTTCTCTTCCCAGAGTTGCCCCAGTCCCTGCCCTTCCAGCCCTTGCCCTGTAGTTAGTTTTGTTCCCTGTATGTCCCTGAAACTTTGTGAGTTGCTGACCTTGTGCTGTTACTTTGAGTTTGTGAGTCTGTATGTGGGTCCTTTTAAGAGCAGCATCTGAGTCTCTAGCAGTGATTTGCTTCCTTGGACACAATCCCTGCTGGTTTTCACAGCCAGATGTTATGGTGACTCCTCTTCCTAGCACTGGTACCTGGGCTGGGACCCCTTGCTCTTCAGAGGTACCTCCACAGTGGATATATCTCATCTGTTCCTTAATTGCCACACCATGCGTGTGGGACCTTTCCAGTCCATGTCTCTGTCCCTTTTACCAATCTTGTCATGGCTTTTTTATATCCTGTTATAGGAATTCTGTTCAGCTAGTATTCAGATGGTCCTTAGTGATGGTTGTTCTATATTTTAGTTCTAATTTTGATTGTGGGAGGAGGTGATCTCAGAGTTTACCTATTCCATCTTGACTGGAAATCTATTTCTTAATAATTTCCTGATTTGTTAGTTTTACAACTCTAGGATGCTCAGTGCAGCTGAAAGGTTATTTCATTTCTCCTTATAATTTTGAAAACTTCATTCTCAATCTATTTTCAAACCTACTACAGTTGACTTGCTACCTATTGACATGGAAAGGGAAGACCTTCCTAATGCTGCTCTTCCTGGTGGACCATAGGGAGAAACTTATGGACAGGAGTTAGGGCTTGGGACCTAGGACCTGGTCGACCAGATCCTATGCCCCCATTTAAACAGCTCTGAATGCGTTTGGAGAGGCAAGGAACACACTGGGAATAACAAGTGTTACCGACAAGACAGATGAGCGCTTCATACACACAATCTCCGGTCATACTACCAGCCCTGTCCACACAGTGTGCCGTTTCTGACTTATTGCTCCACTTTTGTTCATCACAGGCTACTTCTCAGAGGTACAATATTTGGCATGACTGAATTCAACTAACAATATTTTCAAAGCCAACACCATAACCTGCTGCCTGATAAGCACGAAGCAGTGAAACTCCTTTTCTGCTGTTTCCTCTGTAACACACATACAAGCAAGTGGATTGAGGCAGGGTCTGGTGATGGCAAGTCTCTGAGGGTTTAAGACTTCAGCAGTTGCAACCTCTAGCTTCAGAAAACCTCTCCCTGCTCAGTCCCATTATGTTCAAAGGCCAAAAGGCAGAGATCAAGACAAAGGAAGAACTAGTAATATAGAGACCAAGGAAAGGAGGAATGACTAGTCTCCAAGGAAATTAAATAATCACTCTTTATTCAAAATAAATAAGCCCTCTTACAGGAAAATATGAAAGTAAACTTCTTGCCTCCTGGCTTCTGAGATAGAAATCACATTTAGAATATGTTCATTTACAAAAGAAAGAAAAGATCTGTAGATTATCAAAACTGAAAATCAGAACTTTAATATATATTGTTTCCTTGAAAAATAAAAACTAAACGAAATAATTCATGTCAAAGGTCACAGGTTAGAAAACCAATTTTTTCTTCTGAGGCTCATTTTAGCAAACCCTCCAAGTATCCCCAAATCTTCCAGTTGCAAGGCCAAGCAGGTCCTGAGAAGGGCCCTTCCCCTCCCTCCTGCTCTAACACTGGCTCCGTGCAGGGCTGGGTCACTGGGACTGAGAGAACATCAGCCACATTGCCGTTTTCTGCAAACTAATTTGGCTCAGCTCTTCTGCAATGGACAGGATGTTTCCTCAGCAGCAGAGGACTTGGAGTACCATGCTTTCCAGTGTTTTCCAGACTCAGTGTGCTCGGAGGGCCAAAGCTGTATCTCAAGGCTTTTGGAAAAGGTTTCCATCACAATACCCAAGTGCCCATTTGTGGGACTTGCAGCTCTGGATGCCACAACTGTGCCCTTCACACTGGGTAACTTCTTAATTAAATGGCATTACAGACATACTAGATTGATGAAGAACTAAGAAGGGTCCCACAGTTCAGACCTCCCCCTCCTTACCCCAAAACACAAACACACAAAAGAATTCTTATAAATTCAAATTCATCATCTGAGAGGTTGAAGCCTCCAGCGATTCTTCTAGCTCCAAGGCACACTGACTGTACACTTCCAGATGTTTTCTCCAGATTTCAACTGGAAACAAGAAAGTACAGCTGATGAACAGGCAGGCACAGTCAGGACAGTCTCTATTGGAAAGTGCACTGCTTAGTGGCTCAGCCCCCTGGTTAGGGCCTGGCATGGGCTCAAACCACCTCCCTCTTTGTGAGCAGCATCAATCACACCTTGGTGCTTGCTGACCCTGACAACCTCCCTAGGAATACAGTTGTCCTGAGGCCACCCTCTCTCCAGAGGTCGTCTGACCCAAGGTCTGTGAGACACTCACTGAGAAGGCCTCGCAAATCCCCAGGTCTAAGAACATCTCTTAAGACAATGGCCAGGATGTAACCAGGCCTTCTGCAGCCTACGCTGTTGTGAGGTGGCTATGCTGCTTTCTTGGTCACTTTTTAATCAAAGTACATAAAGACTTGACTTGTACGACACTCAGCCCAGACTCAGACCCCCACCCCGGTACTCACTGTAGTGTGGCTCTTCTGTTTTAGAGGGAGCTGGGGAGCTGTCTTCTGCAGAGCAGCTGGGGCCCTGCGCAGGCAGCTCAACAGAAGTCTGGGGACCAGGCTCTCCCGCCAGCTCCTGGCGCACATTCTCCAGCATGGTCTTGTATGCCTGCCGTGCTGCCACTGTCAGCTCGACCATCTTGTGAAACTGGTCCTTAGGCAGAAGAGCACAGGTGATGTCCCCTGACCAAAGAGGACATGGGTCTACTGCAAACCACAATGGCACCCTCCTGGAGCCCCTTCCCACTCACTTGAGCCCCATCATAGCTGAAGATCCCCACCACGCTGACAGGAACAGCTTTGTTCAAACTGCGCCCCAGAGCTTTGCGGTTGAGAGCAAACACGAAGGGAATGTCCTGCTTGCAGGCGTAATCGATAATGGTATGCAGGGTGTCATCCAGCCCACCTGTCCAAGGACAAGGGAAACGACAGGGAAACATGTCACATGGGGCATGGTGTGGACAACTGGTTGCAAAGGTCTTTTTTTCTATAGGCAGCAACATACCCAAGCTACCTTCTTTACTCCAGTTAGTGGCCTATGCCAGATGTCACTTGAAGAAAGCAGGTGATGCAGAGCAAGCACACTGTTCTTCTCAGTCACATGGAAGAAATCACTCTCCAAAACAGACACTTCCTTAGCATAATGTCTACGTCTATATCAAGTCAACAGCTGGTGTTATGCCTAACGATGTCTTAGCAAATATTTACTGAATACTCACTAGATGCGAGGCCACTGGTCTAACTGCCTCACGTGTTAGCTCCCGTATCCTCATAAAAACCTTGAAAGGGGGAGACGAGACTCCACTTATGGATGGAAATATGGAGCAGAGAGGCCACCAAGCATCCTACCCCAGGTCACCAGCCCCTTCAATATGACCACATGTGGGCTCATGGCCCTCTACCACCAGCCCGGACTCCCAGCTTGGCCAACAGCCAGGGCCAGTGCTCGGGGAGAGGCACCGTGAGCAAAAAGAAGGGGTGAAGGACCTCTGTGTGCAGGGGATGTGCCTGCCAAGCCAGAAACACAACAGTACAAAAGAATTACTACCAACAAGAGAATTACATAAGGGAGTCTCTGCAGAAGTAACACAGAAACCACTGGTCTGCACACATGCAAGCAGCAGCCAGACAGAATGTATAACAGAAATGATTCCACTCACGACAGCAACCAAAGATTGTAACACATAGGAATTAATTTATCAGGAGATATGACAGATTTATAGAGCAACTTCAACATGCTATTAAAACACAATAGAAAATATAAACAAATATCATTTCCACTCTTGGTCAGGACAATCAAAAATGATAAAATATCAATACTACATTAGCTTAAAACTTTAAAATACTGTAACTTACTACAAATGGGATTTTTCTTGAAATAAAAAATATGAAAAAATATATGAGTAAAAAATAGTCTTTTGAAAAAAGAAAATAATATCAGGTTAGCATCATCAGACATTAAAGTGTGCTATAAACCAACAAGAATGTAAATAAGAGGATGCAGAGTGACAGAACAGAAGGTCTAGAAATGACCCAAATACTCAGGGAGCTTGAGCATGTGGAAGTGCATTTCCGCAATAGAGAAGGGACAACTGGGTCAGCCTCTGGAAAGGTACATTTTAGACTGAAATATATGCTACCTAAACAAATAAACATGAAAATAGGGGAAAAAAAATTAAAATAACTTTTATCACCTTGGAATGGGAAGATCAAAAACTGACGTAACCTAGATGTGATAAAAATATAAGAATAAAAAATAGCTATATATGATTAGGATTATGTATGGGGAGGCATTTTAAACTTTCTGTGGAACAGATTTCACAGGGTACTTTGTTTCATGTAACACTTACACCCCTGTTAATTACAAAGAAAGCTCCCTAGTGGCTCAGAGGCTAGGAGGTGGCCTCGATAGGGATAAAAGGGGTAAGAAGGCTGCTGTTAGGAAGCTTGAGGAGCCACAGGGGAAAGGTGAAACATGCTGAGGCCTGGGGATTACTTCATTCTGGGCTTGCCTGTTTGTGTACAGTTCAATCTGGCTCTAGCCATGGGTCTGGAGGAAAGATGGGCTTGCTGTCTTGGGAGGCATGGGGCTCTATGATGCTTGCAATGTGACTCATGGGCTACATGATGCTTGCAGTGTGACTCTTTTCTACTCCTATGCTATACTGAAGTGATGGGAACTGGGCTGTATTACAAATAAATTATTTTATGTTAAACCCCCCTCCCCCCAATATATACACACCTAGTCCCCACATAGCCCGCCCCCCGCTCCCCTCCCCCAAAAAAGGTGAAAGCAGGCTGTGGACAAACTATAAAAACATTTACACTCTTACCCAAAGGGCTAACTTTCTTGTTATTAAAAAAAGGTAATATCAACATAAAAAAGATCAATATCCCAAGACAAATAAGCAAAGAATATAAACCAACAGTTTACAGAAAATACCAAACTCTTAAACAGTGAAACAGTGCTCAACCTCCCTCCAAAGTCAAATGCTAATACAGTCTCCCCATGGGGCAAGGGAGCAAGGAGGGGACCCATGTAACCTGTGGCGGCCATGGTGTCTCTGGAGGTGGTGGCATAGCATTAATGTTATACGTATACACGCGCCCTTCCATTCTCAGTATGGAACCTAGAGATGTTCACACAAATAAACCACAGTGTGTGGCCTCAATGGCAGGTGTGAAGTCTGAAAATAACCGATGTGCCCATCAGTTTGGGACAGTGCAGCCCTTTAAGAGCAACACAATCTGTATGCACCAGTGTAAACGGAAGGATCCCAAGACATGCTATAAAGCAAGGTACACAGGGGGTCCAGGAGGCCAGAACACATACAGCATTCATATACATGCATGGACTATAGATGATAAATAAAAAGCTGGCAACACTGGCTGCCTGTGAGGAGCTGACAGAATTTGAGGCGTTTACTCCTCAAAATAAAGTAATAAAGCAATGCATCTCACCTTGGCATGGTAACCTCTTTTAACCTAGCATCTGGAAGGAAGTCACAGCATTTGTCCCACTGCTGCAGTTCTGCATACAGACCAACTCCCAGAAGGAACACACAACATATACATGACTAATTATATGATTATGATTATTTCTTTCAATAGAGGAACTTCTCAAATGCACATCCCCCACCACCGTTCCTCTGTGGGAACTAAAAAATCATTCTGTAGCTGGTGTGACTGGAAGTTGATTTTTAAGCCCCCCCATCCCTTAATTTGCCCAGATCTATGTGAAGAATAAGGGAAGTGATGAGGAAGCAACCTCTGGGGACATAAACTTCAAAGAAAAACACCAGTTCTGGGCAGGCTGGGAAAAGGGAAGAAGCATAGAGGTGTGGTGATAGGTGTGTTTCTGAGATATTACAACTCACCACCAGAGACTGAACAAATTGTCTCTCACTCTAAGGTCTCTCTCTGCCTCATATCCACACCAGCTCTGGGGTTGATCACAAGTGCTATTTCAGCAGTATGTAGAAAAGAGCTAACTCAACCGGCGTGACTGCTGCTGTCTTTAGAAAGGCCTGCTTATGTGGTTGGCCCTTGGCTGGCAACCGAATTCTGTTTTTGGATAGATCCTACCACCCTATCTGATCAGAGTGTCTACTGTACCTACACTGCTTGTGAGAACAGTGAAATTTATGCTGAGGATGATATTCTTCTGTGATTCTCGGATTTTGGTACATGCCAGGCAAAGGGTGCCCATGTGACCAGACCCCAGTAATTATCCCAGGCACTGAGTCTCTCTGGAGATTCCCTATAGACAACACTCACACGTGTTGTCACAGGTTATGCAACGTATTTTAAATGTATAACCAATCTTTAAGATGCCTATTAGTAAAATCTTAGCTCAGTTCTCTGGCACAGAGAAGAGGACTGTCATCTGAATATATACATACCTATTTTTTTTGTTCAAAAGTTCAAAATTATTAGGTAAAAGGCCACTCTGAGCAAATGCAATACTTTAACACAGTCTATCGCTATAACACTGAATTTTACCTTTAAAATGCTACAAGTCATTGGCTATCTTTTCCAAAGAAAAAATTTATAAGACATATATTCAACATCCTCATGCCTCAAAGCAAGTAAATGTAGAAAGTGATGATTACACAACATATTTTAAATGCATAACAAATCCTCAAGATGCCTATTGGTAAAATCTTAACTCAGTTTTCTGGCAGTCAGAAAACAGAACTATCAACTGAACACATACATCCCATTTTTTTGTTTGTTTGTTTTTTTAAAGATGCAAATCCACGTTAAGAATGTGAGACCAGAGCAAAACAATATTTGGAAGTTGAAGTGCAAATGCACAACTGACCTAGGTGACCTCAGCCAACAGTGAGGAAAAGCATAGATAAGAACCACTCATGTATACCCTAGAACTAACTCCTTAGAGTTCACCAACTGTCCTCACTAGGTGGGCACCTTCAGAAACGAGATGAAGTACAGATGAGGAAGACTGGTGATAGCAAGTCAGTGTCCAAACCCATATCTCCCAGCCAATGCCCAGGCGCTGGCCCTCCAGTGAGGCAAAGTGGCAGGTCTACGGGACACTGGGCACTTCACCTTTTACTGTGTTTGTGAGGACAAGCTGACAGGCAGGAAGTCAAGGCCCCCACACTCTTCCTTCACAGGAGATGGGAGTGTCTTCCTTCCCCAGGGAGTGTGATGAGCCCCAGAGGAGTCAGAGAGACATCCCTCAGGTCACCTCCCAACTCAGTAACAGCCCGAACAGTTAGTCATCCTATAGCAGAGATTCTTAAACTGGATACTTAGAGTAGCATCATTACCCAAGAACTTGCTAGAAATGCAAATTCAGGAGACCTATGGACCTACACAGGCAGAAACCAGCTTCTGAGTGACTGATATTCACTACAGTTCAAGAACCACTGCCCTCTGACACAGCTCACAACCTTTAAATGTCAGCCCTCCTCCTCCTAGATTTCTAGTCAGCTTCTGAGCAGCTGTTAAAGACAAGCTGACAGCCAAGGAAACCTCCACCATGAGACCAAACGCAAACTACCTGGAGGAAAGGGACAATACACAGGGAGAAGGGAGCTCCATGTCCCCAGAGAAGTAACACACCCACAAAGCAACCTCAGCTGTGACAAACACATAAGCTTCAGAGAACAACAAAAACAGCTCCCAGAATTTAAAAACCGCAGAAATAATAAAAATCCTACAGAAAGTTTAGAAAACAGAATCAAAAGAAAGAGGGGAAAAAAAGAGAAAAGTAACAATAGAGCACAGTGCCAGAGGCCCAGCATCTGAGCAATGGGACTCCAGGAGGACCTGCCAGAGAAGCGGAAGGAGAGGAATTCCAAGCACAAACCCAAAAGGATACCCTGGACCTGAGGGTGCTGATGCAAACCGTGCCACCTCCTGGAACCCTGGCACAAGGATGTTCTCATAAGCTTCCAGAAACCAGGAGAAGAGGTCAAGAAGCAGAAAGACTGGATTTCAAGCACCATTTCCCAGATGCCACACCCTCAACCCCAACACCACTTCTGCATAAGCCACTGAAGATGTGCTCAAGCTAACAAGGTAGGCCTGGGACAAAGGAGCAAAGAAGGAGCCAAAAAAATACCACACTCAACAGGAGGGGAGAATGTCCCCAGGATGACATGGACACAAGTGATGCAGAGAGCCCAGAATGATTTTTAGAAGATGAAGCCACAGAATTCCTGATACACCAACTGTCTTATGGGGTTCCAGCAGCTGGCAGAGAGCTTGAAGAGTGACTACTGTTAGGCTCAATGCCTGCCCCAGGACCGTTGTGGGGGCGCTGCCAGCATGCAACCAAGCAGGCAGGTCCCTAAAACCCCTTTGCTGTCCGTTTCCGGCCAGCTGAGACTGGACCTGCCATGGGCTAGAATGGGTCAAGCTTGCTGGGCTGGCAATGAGCAGGGCCAACAGCTGTTCTTAGGCCCCTGGGAGCTACAGGCAAGTCAGGAATCCTCAAGTCCTCAGATGCTAAACAGCAAGTGAAAGCTCGGTGTAGGATCTAGACTAGTCACCAATACGGGCAATTTCACCAAGTTGAATTTTATACCTTGGGAGAAAGGAATGGGACTAGGGGAGAAATATAAATGTCCAGATGCAGATGGAGGTGTATGAGATGACATTCTGCACCTAACCAATAATTACTCTACTGTGCAGCCTGAGGAAGACAAAATGGACAAGCTGAGGGACACTGGAGATAGGTTACAGATGAGAGTTCACCGTCAATCACCTCACTGAGCACTTCACATACCACAAAACAGAACCAGCCTTCTGGCATCACTAAGATGGCCAAGTGCTTGGACAAACCCACAACTTTAATGAGTGGACACAAGAGTTAGTCACAGAAGGAATCAGAGAATTTAAAATGAACAAAAGCCCAATGCGGGACTGTCTGGCTGCGAGTCACAAACCCTCTATGGTATGAGTAACCAGTGAGCTCCCTAGCTCCAAAGCAAACTGGTGTTGTGCCCAGCACACTGCATGAAAACACATTTTTTCCTGCTGCCAGAGGCCTGCAGGGACCTGGCTGCCTCACAGAGTAGGCATGTGAGGTGGAAATGAACTCTGCAAACAAATTATTCAATTGAAAAAAAAAGA
Organism: Eidolon dupreanum; assembly: GCA_028627145.1. NCBI lineage: Eukaryota > Metazoa > Chordata > Mammalia > Chiroptera > Pteropodidae > Eidolon > Eidolon dupreanum. The sequence continues at coordinate 92,212,053 of CM053509.1, forward strand.
AAAAGAAAAAAAGAAAACCAACTGCACTGCTGAGGCCTGGCTGGTGACCAGGGTGTGGTGGGCCACGTACCAGGGACAACACGGTGCTGTTACCTTTTGACTGTATCTTCTCACAGTTGGGAGAGATGATGACGCACTTCAGCTTTCTGAGCCTCAGATGTTTGAGCACCTCCCTCAGCCCCAGCACAAGCCGGCGTTTGGTCTTGGCCTTGATGGGATCTTTCTGGTACATACGGTCTTGGAAACGGACCAGCTCTTTCAACAGATCCGTAACACAGGCATCAACTTCTTTACTGAGCACCTGGCTGCAGTAACTAAAAGAAACATCAGATGCCATCAGCTTTCCACTGGCTGTGCTACTGCAGTGCTGCTCCCATCATACCTCATATTAGAGAGAGAAATGGCATGGCCCCCTCAGAAATCACACTTTGATGAACAATACTAATCAAAAGTGGGGTTTCTGACAGGCTGGATTTAACTGAAGTTAAGGATCAAAGCATCTTCCTCCACTGTCACCTACAAAGTATAAAACCTCTTTGCCCCACCCTCCACCATGGCTTGCCAAGTGACTCCCCCATGTTGGCCATTCCCCATGAGCCTTCCCTTGTGAAAACATCTGGAGAGTCTGCCCTGGAAGAAAAGTGGGAGGGGAGGGGGCAGAGCTCCCTAAGAAATTATGCAGAGAAATCAAACAATGCAATGGAACCTGCATGTCACTTGCTGTCACTCATCACCCATTCCCCGCAACCAAAACTCTGGATTTATGGGCATTCTGCCGTCACATCAGTAGGACGAGAGACCTCAAAGAAGCCGATTCAATGACCCTGACATGCAGTATAACTAGGTCCTGGCCACTTTCACCAGGAGAATGAAAACCCTGGGCCCAGCCTCCTGGATTTCTGGTCTGAGCACATCAGGATGGTAGAACTCCGTGCCCAAATCCAGAGCAAGCAAAGCCGCCCCCAGGCCCCTTTGGGCTCACTCACTCCCTGAATCTCCGGCTATGGATCTTGGGGCAGCCAGTGCCATCAGGGGCCAAGTGGACGGTCTCCGCCTCCTTATGAATCTCAGCTCCCAGCGGCTCTTCTGACTTGCTCTCACGAGCGGAGCACACTGACGCTTCTGCTTCCCCTGGAGCTTCACAGAAAAAAAGTCATGGCACAGAATCTGGAGGACTGGGGGTGAGAAGGTGCCCCAAGGTGACTCGCAGAGCAGTGTCACCAGGGCAGCCAGATGTGGCCCACACCAGCCACACTCAAAGACACCGCTGCTGAGCATCACAGTATGCAACAGAACAATGGGAATGGCTTGGGAAAAACAGAACCTGGCAACTTTCTGTTCGGCCTGGAGGTACCTTCCTGACCCCAATTTAGTTATTTTTATTGTGCAAAATATTTATAAAACTTACCATTTTAACCATTTTTAAGTATATAGTTCAGTGGCTGAATTTATTTTTTAATTTGAAATTTAATCTTAAGTTCCTATCAGGAAGTTTTAGAAGCAGGTGTTTAGTTCTGAATTTTTTTGCACTTAAATGCTTGAGACTGTTCCTTTATCAAATAATCCTTAAATAAGAGCTGAACTCAAATATCTAAACTGAGAGTTTAGGGGTATGTTTAAACATATTACACAAGATTCAATAATTGCTATGCTCCCCAAAAGTTCTTTCTAGAGACTTTTAGAGTTCAAGTGAGGTACCAGCTCACCAGAGAAGGAATTTGGGAGTGCACAACACACCTGCCAGGATGGCAGACACGACAAAAACAATGTCCCTTGAGGTGGCCTCTCCCCACCAGTGAGCAGAAATGGTAATACACCTGGAAGCCTGTCTGGCAGGAGCCTCCAAGGCTGGATGGCAGCGGACCAGAGCCTGTGATCTACCTGAGAAAATGCCAGGAGGAAGTGCTCACATTCTCTGTGCGCGCACACACACACACCACACTGCCACAGAGACTCAGCATCTAATAGCCCCAAAGTGGAGGCTCCATGAACGCCCCATCACTTGGCATGTTAATATACCTGAACGCTGTGCAGCAATGACAATCAGGAACTGCCCTGAGGGGCTACAGACATACTACTAGCCAGAGAGGCACCTGATACATGATGCCCAGTGAACGAAGCCCAAAGGTTCATCTGTGGGGCTATAGTCTGGGGACAGGCCTTAGGTGGCCAGGACAAAGGGAACTGTGACACTGCTCTGTTCCTGAAGTTAGTGCTGTATTTACTTTATGAAAAGTCCTCAAGCTGTATGCTTATGATTTGTGTATTCTTCTGAATGTACCATTTAATAAAAGCTTACTGAACACTTTTTTTATGATACCATGTCTCATACACTCATAGGAAAGCAGCTCCCCAGTTAATGGGGTTAATTCTCATAGCTACTTCAAATCGTGAAGACCATCCAATGCCGCACAGATCAAATTCAGGGGCCTCATCTCCTAATCCTGAGAGACCCCCAGGAACAGAGGCACCAGAAGCCCCATCATCCATGGGGACACTCTCTTACCTGTCAAGCTGGGAATCTGAAAACTTCTGTGTTCTTGGGGCGGGGTGGGGGGCGGTGGTGGTCAATACTGACTTGCTTTTATCACAAAGGGACTAGGGGCTGGCAGACCTCTGGACAGTTTGCTGCACACAACTGCCCTCACTGAGGGATTGCTTAAGAAGCAACCAACAGAACTCGGCGCCTAAAGGCTCACCTTGCTCAAGGGCCAGGTCGTCACCACTGCTTTCTACATCTTGCACATCATCACTAGTAAAAGCTGGGCTCACAGCATTTTCTTGGAGACGCTGCTGCTTTCTCTCCTGCCGTTCTTTCAAGATAATCTTTAAAATTGAATAAATGATTAAAATAACTAAATACTTAAAAATAACTCCTCTGCAAAATAAGCCACCCAATGTCAGCTTACTGGCAGTGTGCCCATCTGTCCCCTCACAGTGGCAACAGGACTCCGCAGTAACACATCCCCCCAGGTGCAGACCAGGGTATGCACAACCTGGGCTCTGTTGCGACTGTGCAGCTTGACAGTCAGCGGGCCCCAGGCAAGACACTCCTTCCCCACCTGAGACTGATCACACACCACAGGCTGCTGAGAATTAAATGAAGGAACATGTGTGACAACACTGATGAAATGTCTGCTAAGAAGTATCTAATATTGCCGAATCTGAACAGCAGACAGATCACCCTGGGTAGGATGAGGGTATCAAAAAATGAGTACATAATTCTCCCTGTTTCTGGCTTTCTGTCCATGTCACTGCAAAATATTTTAAAAAATGGCTTCCCTCTCCAGTAGCTGAGACCATCCCGTTTCTCACATCTCACTACCTCACTTGGGGAATGAGGGGTCATTTCTCAGAGAATCATGACCACATCCTCTAGAACACGAAAACCTAAAATCTCTAAGCTGAATGAAGTAACACAGTAGGTTTTCTAGTGCTCAGTTTCAAATGGGGCACACTCACCTTCTTTAACGAGGTCGGTTTCTTGACCTTGGGAACCTCCCTCTGCTTCCCTTTCTTCATCATTGGGGCGCTGGAGTCCAAAGGGTTATGTGGCGTCTTCACCTGGCTGAAGTGATGGCCCTTCTTCCCCGACATGGTCTCTTTGGAGAGGACGGGAACTGCCCCAACTGCAACACAGTGAGGACGTATGTCTTGGGGAGGGCTCCCTGAAGGTCTCAGAGGCTCTTTGAGCCACCCTGTCATCCCCACAACCTTATTCATCCTCATCGAACTGTCCATTAGCCATTCTTCTAACTGGCAATGGCTGTCAGTGAAATTTAGTATCTTCTGGTAGAAATCCAAAAAATTTATCAATTAATTTGGGGAAGAACCATCTTTCTATCCCTATCATCAAATCTGTTTCTCAGTAAAGTCTAATAATGTATGATTTCATTTTCAATTGAGAATATTTCTGGTCATCCGCATTTACAATGGCCCTTTTGAATAAGTCTCTAGCACTTTCAGTTGATACAGCCTTTGCAGAAGTCAGGTATTGGTTTCCATATGCATATCTTCTATCTAGCTATCTTATAACACCCTTATAAGAGTCTAGTAATGTTTCTACTTGACTCTTAGATTTTCCACACATAAACGTACTTTCCCAAATCCCCTCATGTGCAGTAGGTAGTCCCTCCACAGTCAATACGTGATTATCATCACTACTCAGTACTTCCTTTGAATTCTCCAGGATTGCTCTACCTCCTAAACTTTGTTTGTGCTCCTAGCAAATAATGAATCTGTACATACTTTCCCCCCATACTTTAATTAGAAAAATTTCCAAAATGCACCAAAGAGAACAGTATAACAACAAAACCCATATACCCACTGCCCAGCTTCAACAACCATCAATATTTTTCCAAATACATTTACCCACACTACATTTTGTTTATCCATTCATGTGTTGATATACATTTAGGGCGTTTTCACTTTTTGGCTATTATGCATAATGCTTCTACAAACACTGCCATACAAGTGTCTGAGTCTGTTTTTAATTACTTTGGATAAATACAGAGGAGTGGAGTTAATGGGTCACATGATAACTCCATATTTAGCATTCTGAGGAATCACCAGACTGTTTTCCAGATAGCTACATCATTTTACATTTCTAATAGCAGTGTGCAAGGGTTCCAATTTCTCCAAATCCTCACCAACACTGGTTATTTTCTGTGATTTTGCTTATAGCTACCACAGTAAGTATAAAGAACTGTCTTGAGGTTTTAACTAGTATTTCTCTAATGACTAATTATGACGTTATGTTTCATGTTATTGGCCATTTGTATATCTTCTTGTGGAGAAAAGTTTTACAAGTGCTTTTGCCCATTTTTTGAGTTTGTTATTGAGTTACAGTTTTTATATATTTGGATATTAAAACCTCATCAGATATATGATTTTTAAATATTTTCTCCCATTTGTAAGCTGTGTTTTCACTTTCTTGAATGTCCTCTGGTATACAAACGTTTTTAATTCTGATGAAATCCAATTCATCTATTTTTGTTTTTGTTGCCTATCCTTTTTGGTGTCCTATCTAAAAATTCTTTACCTAATCCAAGGTCACGAAAATTTATTGTTTCTTCTAAGAGTTTTATAGTTTTAGCTCTTATATTTAGATAATTGATCCATGTTGAGCTAATTTTTGTTTATGGTATGAGGTGGGGTCCAATTTCATTCTTTAACAACTGGAAATCCAGTTGTCCCAGAACAACAATCTTTTAAGAGACTGTTCTTTGTACTTTTAATGAACTCAGATCCCTTGTCAAAAATCCACTGGCCATAGATATGTTGGTTATTTCTGGGCTTTAATTTCTATTCCATTGATCTATACCTATTCTTATTCCAGTACTATATTGTTTTGATTATAGATAAATAACTTCTAATTATAAGAGAAAACAGTCACAAAAGTCTATCTGAAAAAGCCTTTCAATCATAAGATGAAAAGACTTTTTACCTGAGAACACCACTGGTTTGGAGGAGTGCTTTGCATTCTGAGAATGCTGCTGCTTTTCCAGTGCTGTCAGCATTCCTCCCAGATCCAACTGTACTGGAATTTGGCTCTTCTTTCCACTACTTTTAAAATTATTCTAAAAAGTTCAAAAGTCATAAGTTTATTTATAATACTAAATTTTACCAACTGTGCTTTTCATTTTATGACCAAGAAAACCACATGATTAAAGATAAAATGAAACAGATTTAGAGACTATCAAAAAATCTTGAAATTTAAAAAGGTAATTAAAAAAATCCAATCAATCCCACATTATCTGTCAATTTCACCACCATGGTTATTTATTTCCTCTTTTCTTTCATAACAATGGGTTTATATTAAACCACCTACAATTACATCTACATCTCCACTGTGAATAACAGTATACATCTACAGATAAGAAACCAAGGCTTATAAAAAGTCTTTGGCTACAAATTTTGTATGTGAAGCTAATTGGTTAATATTACTGCCCCACTACCATTCATTTTCCAACTGCCTAAATGAGATAACTACCTGCCATGATATCACAGGGATGTGGCCAAAAAATTTACATAAGTCCAAATCACATCTAGCAGATAAACATATTAAATTTATAGACACAAAGTCTGACATACTCTAAACAAATGTTATTTCTCAAACAGTTGTGATTTGGATTTTGTAAGGGTAGGTTGTCACATGTGCTTTAGCACCTTCACTCTTGCTCTCCTGCCCACTGTTCTCTTCCTTGATGCCAAAATCCGACTGAATGGCTCAGGGCTTAAGTCACGGTATAAGTGATAAGTGCAGCACAGGTAGACTATAGAGAACTTCCACCAGGTGGAAGGTATCTAAATAATAACACCATAATGCAAAGTTAATTCATACAAGGGTTTAGAATTTTACTTTTCACAAATGTGAAAATAATTACCCCACTATAAAAGGCAAAAATGACAATGCACATGCATAGGTTCTCCAAAGTACGCAAGCTCTCCATCTAGATTATAAAGCACAAGTCCATTCTTGAATCTACAGTAGGTCTAGGGCCCAAGGAGAACCATCTCTTTGGCTTGTTCTGACTATTCAGAGTGAAATTTTGGTGGCTTTCTTATTTTCCTTCTGTCAGATAACTGCCTCGCAAAGGAATTCTTGTTTCCTGAATAAACTGAATCAAAATTTTTTCTTTAAATCAAAGTTTCATAGGCAGTATATGTTCCCCTACCTTCTGATATAGTAGTGCTAGTTACCAAGTCTTATTAAAAAGTGACAAAGTGGTTTTGCTTAATAGTAATTTTGTTTCAACATACTGGATTCCCTTCCTCCAGGGAACAACAAAACAAAACCACCTGTCTCCATACACAAAGAGGTCTGGAAAGTAGTTTTTCTTAAGAGTTTAGTTTAGCGAGAAGAGTTAGGCCTAAATCAATTGTGGTTTCAATCTAAAATTTACCTGTGGCCGCTGTTTAGATTGAAATTTTGGTGACTCTACTCTGTCTCTTCTTTCAGATGCAACTGCCAGATTGGGAAACTCCTCAGCATCCTAAGTAAACCATATACCTTTTAGCTCTTCATAAATCATGAGAATCAAATATGCCCAAGTAAACCCTTTTTCTTTCTCATATTTTCTTTAAGTTTCCACAGAAGTGCTCAAAGATGATATAAAATAGCCCAAAAAACTGTAACATAAGGGCTTCAGAACAAGTTCAATTTATTCTCACAACAAATTCAAAGACTACAGTTCTAATCTACTATTCCGGAGAGCAAGAATGGGGGCCCCAAGTATTTAGGTACACCCGAGCAGTCCACAGAACTGCCTCTAACTACCATGGCACAAGAGTATTCAAGCACCCATCCTTCAACTATGCTTTTCATTAGGGAAGCCATCAATCCAGACTCAGGAGATGTACGCATCCTGTCATGTGTGCTGATCAGAGGCTACAAAATAGAAAGGGGCAATAGTCCTCTAAACAATGTTTAAATCATTTTAAAATGTCTTATGTGTTTCTGTCAACATTTTAGGTGCCTTGGAGAAGTTACGTGGGAAATGGGGGCAGAAATATTAATTACTCATTGGCCCAAACCATAACGCTCTGCCATAGTCATTGGTCTTGAAACACAACCCCACTATTCTCAAGGGAATGTTCCAAGAGCCTTGGGAACCACCCCATGTTTGTGGGAAAGCCCTGGCTTGACACTAAGCTGGACGCCTGGTCAGCACCGCTGACCCTTCTGCTGGCACCAGGAACCCGGCTGGGTCGAGTATGGCAGACCCATGAGAAATGTGGTCAAATCTCAGGAAGGCCTCTTAGAGGACAGGGACATTCTTGGAGTACCACAGGACAAGAATTTAAAGAGAACTTTCACAAGTCCATGATATTCTTATGACAGCTCTATGGTACTTCAAATTTCCTTCTCTTGTGAAACAATTATAACAAAATTTCTGGATAGAAAAGGAGGCCCTGCAAAAGTCAGCATGCCAAAGCAAGAGAAAAAAACAGGTGAAGAAGATACTGAGGAGTAAATATTAGTACTACGGTACACAAACTATTAAATTTCAATACAAGCTGTTTTGCCTCTAGATCATTCATTCACTCCAAAGTTTACTGAGAGCCTGCTATGAGAAAGGCACTGGGCTGAGATGTCAAAATGAAGATATAAGATGAAGAAAATAGATGATGACTATTTTCTTTAATACTGGGAAGATGATTATTAATGAAAATGTTGAAGATTTTCACTTAGGAAACCAGTATGACTGCACATTTCTATTAAGACAGACCCATTTATTATAAAACATAAAGGGAGAAATATGTACTTCAATCCTTGGTGGCTCCTGAACTGTCAAGACTTCATATTTAGATTTAGACTTTTCTTCTTTTTTCTTATTCTTCCTTGTGGCTTCATGTTGCTCAGGACCACCACCTTGTGATGCTTTGGACTAAAACAACAACAAAAGGCAAATATTGTGGGTTTTTAGGACATTCAAGAGAAATTAAGATATCAATCTGTATAACTGCATGGCAATTTTATTCAGAGTTCAGCTCCTCATTCTCTATCTTCCGAAGAACCAGCATTCAGGAGAATAATTCCAAAGGAAAAAAAATCTGTTAAGATAATTGTTGTATTCAGTATTTTTAAACTGGTAGGTTTTCAGCCTCAGGCCATGTTAATGATTCTACTAATCCTGACTTGAAGTCTTTTCATAAATCCAGGTGTGCCATTTCAGGGCCGACTGGTTCCTAAAACTGACTGCACATCAGAATCAACCATTGAGCCTTTATAACAAAACATCTGGTTCCACCCCAGACATCCTGAATCTGACTTCACTACCTCTCCTTTCCAGAATCAGGTCCAACGTGCTATGGCCTCAGGGCCTTTGCACTTATACTCACACCTAGACCCAGCCTGGACTATGCCCTCATTTCATCTCCAGTCATTCCATCTCTATATAGCCTCTCCCTTTCCATGCTCTTCACAGCCTCTTAGCAGCATTAATCACAAACACATTCTGCACCCGTCTGCATATCGCTACATCAGAATTGGGCTCTAAGAGGGCAAGGCTTTTTTATGTTTGGGGCCCCGTTTCATCCCCAGTGGGAACTTACCCTTCAAAACCAAAGGCTCAGAGGCCATTAAAAAGACTGTTTATCTACTGACCTAGACTGGCTATTCATATTCTGTTAAGTTAAAAAGGCAACTTTTAATGTGTATAGTATGACCCCATTTCTTTGTTAAAAAAAAAAAAAAAAAAAAAAAAAGAACCTTAAAAAACAAATTTATCTGTTTATGTTTTCACGACTGCGGTGGAATACAACCAGGTTGTTACTGCATGCTTCCATGGGGAGCGGGCACATAAGGGGTATGGGAAAGACAATCTTTTCCATAATTAGATTCTTGTAGTATTACATTTGTTATTTCCATAATAAAAATACACAACACCTAAAGTTTTAGAGGGAAAAGCTGTTATGACTCCTATTATCCCTGCTGTGTACAATGCAAAGACATCTGGGTTCTAAGATTATAAGAGATCTTCATTTTATTACTTTTTTAAAAAGATTCTTGGAAAATGGAAAAATCTGTTAACTCTTAGTGTTAACTGCCTATTAGGAAAACCACTCTGGACAGCAACTTTGTGGCTGCAGTAAAGAACTAGCCTTCAGAGGCCTGTTGTGCAGCTGGTGCACAGAGGATGGAGGAGGTCTCAGAGCCAGAGGTCTCCATGTGTACTTAGAGGGGTCTCACCCATACCTCCAGTGTTCTCAGATAAGTGCACAAATCTACACAGATTTGACCTCATTGTAATTGTCAACTGCACACATTCCCTTCATCAACAGAGCATAAATACATAGTGCTCATTGTACAGGATGGTCTGTGACACTCTGGATATCAAAAAGCATCCTCATATTCCAAAAGACCTGAAACCAATCCATTAAAAAACAACCGTATTTCAACCTAAAAAAAAGTATCAGTACACTGTGAAAATCAAGAACAAATTCTAGAATAATAAAAAAGACTCTCTAAGAAACAAATCTAGGGAATCATAAAAATGGCAATTTAAGATGATTTGAACTGAAAGGAAAAAATGGATTCTGAAATTCTATCTTACAGTACAGTATGTAAGTTGCAATTAATAAGAATCAGTAACATATACAAAATGACCACAAAAATGTGAAATTTAATTATTGTGCTCCAATAACCCTAAATAGGTAAAAGCAAGTTAAATTCAATAGGCAAAAGACTGGGGGGGAAATGCAGCACTTTATACACCAAAGCATAAATTTCTGCCAGCATCTCTCCTTTAAACAATTCAAAATGGTCCACAGACATTTTAAGACCATAGGTCTAAAATGTACATCCTCATTCATGTATAAAGCTACCACTTATATTCGTTGACTGAAGTCCTATTTTTTCCCCAAGGTTCAAGCACAACCAACTAAGATTATTGCCCACAATACAGAATGAAACACTTTCAGTCAGGAATTGAGAGAAAAAAAAAACTATCCAGTGGTACAGGAGACTCACATTATCGAAATGTGATGCATACCTTTTTAGTAGGATGGACAACAGGTTTCTCTCTGTTGTAAGAAGGATGTGACGATAAAACTTGAGAAGCTGATATGCTACCACTTTTAGGATCTGCCGATGAAGCAACTGTCTTTAGGTTTATCACAGAAGTAACATTTCTAGGGGCTTGTGACAGTTCTGTAGGTAATGTCTGCCGGACAACATAACCCATTGGCGTCCAGGATAACTCTGCTCAGAGATAACGACATTTGGGGAACAGTCTCAAAGGTAAACAGAAACTCCTTAGAAATACCAAACATGCATCACAGGAGGTAATTATTCAGAGAATTAAATTTAGGCTGTTGTTCAAAACATTCCTTTGGAAACTACAGTTATTCACTAAACTTGTTTCTCCTTGGAACATGCATGCTGAATTAACTTGTAAGGTTAACTGATTTTCCTAGAAACTGGTTTTCACTTGGGGATGTAGGTGGACAAACAGTGGTTTCAGTTAAAAAACAATAATCCACAATTACATCCACATGGTGAATACACAAAATTTACGAGCTAAAGATCAAATTTTGGTCTTACTAACCTTGATGTGTACTTTTAACAGCAGAAGTCAAAGGTCACTAGACTTCAGCTATCACAATAACTGGAAATTTATTTCTTTTTAGAACACAGGCATAAACACAGCCACACTACTCCTTAAGTGCCCATGAAACTATATACAGACAAAACAAAAGGACAGCCATCAGGCTATTAGGCAGATCATGTCAGCAGCCTGTAGCTACCCCAGAGAGTGAGACACAATTTTGTCATCACAGAACTACATATCCTTAGAGTGGCCTCTAAAGTGAAGATCTTTGTACCAAACATGAGAATGCAAAAACAAAACAAAACAAAAAACAAAAACCACACCTGCAAATAAATTTGGAATAATTCTGTAAAAATGTCTTCTGTTAAGGCAAGTTACTTATAAAAATTTCAAAAGCAGACTCTATTGAACTATCTCTGAATATTACTTCTTGGCCAGGACAGGACAGACTAACAGTTCTCAAAGTGTGGCCTGAGGCTCCCAGGACCTTTTCAAGAGTCCCTGAAGTCAAAACTGTTTTTCTGATAGTAGGAATGTGCTATCTGCCTTCTCCACTCTCACTGTCTCTCTCATGTTTCCCAGAGGCTGCATAATATAGGACAGTAAAATAGCCAAATGCTGAGGCAGATCCACTGAGCCATTGAAGAGTTGCAAAAATGTAAAACACGGCCACTTTCCTTACTGGTTTAATTTTGGAAAATAGTTTTTTTCATAAAAATGCTATGTTAACATGTAATGGGTTTATTATTGCTACTTTTAAATGAATTAATAAGAATTTTAAAAATTTCTCAGTTTTAACTTCAAATATTGCAAATACTGACAGTTATCCAAATAAACAAGCTCTGTGGGGCTTTTTAAGAGTATTAAAGGGTCCTACTTTGAGAACCTTTGGTACAGGTAATACTTAAGGAAGCAATAATTTCTGAGTTGAAAACATTATCACTGAATTGGACAAACATTTCATTTATCATTCTTTGCTATCTCACACTCCTCAACACACACGTGAAAGCTCGTTGACTTCTATCTTCTAACAATGATGTCAGTTTATCAACAACTCTTCACCTGCCTTAAAAAGGCTTTAAGACAAAAATATTTCAGTTGCATTGGACTAAAAATGAACTTAGTAAATACACAACTGATTTTTAAAAATATTATTCAGTAGCCACTCTTACCTCTTGTACATGAAGAGGGAATGGTAGCAGCATTATCAGTTACAGAGTCAGTTGGATTATTATTTTTCACCACTATTTCACCCTAAAAAGCAAACCAGTTATTTTCTTACTATTTCAAGTTGAAAGTATTCATTTAATTTTTAAATATAATTTCCCTTGTCATTTTTAAAATTTACAAATTCTATGCTAAAAATTCTAAATACCTAAGTATATATAATGTGAGAAGTTAAATTACTTCCCTCCACCAAATATCTCTACCTAGAAGATAAACCACCCACTGTCTACAGCTTAACTAGCATCTCTCTACTAGGAAATAAACATCTATGTATCATTTTTATATAGATCCCAATAATGGGATCACACCACACATATCATGCAACTTTTAAAAGAACAAGACATCACAGACAACTTTCACATCAGCACAGATGTGCCAATACCATTCCTAAAACCCTAGTGCCTCCATATGAATGCAAACGCATCGTTTACCAAGCCCACACACCAAAGTTCCAAAAGTCTTTCAAAACATCCACACAAAGATAACAAATATAAGCCTTGTAATACGTGCGCCCTTTTATAAAGACAGAAAATTGCCGAACACATGGAGCATGAGGCCCAAATGACACTGCGGGGTGGGTAAGTACATTAAGAGACACCTCAAAGTGATTGATAGCACTGAAGGTAAAAAGAAACTGGTAAATTCAAATTTAAATGATTTAAAAAAAATTTCTAAAACTGACATGCTTCACGAATTACCCATTTTGCCATTTCATTACATGAGTCCAGTAATAAAAAATAAAATTATAAAAAAAGCTTGTTCTTTTAGTAAATGTAACTTTTATGCTCACCAAGGCCAATGAAACACTATAAGTGGCTTACCTACTCAAAAATGGTTAAGTCAATTATACATATCAATGTCTAAGATCCAATGCAATAGTTATGTTTTCAAAAGAGCATTTAATGACATTGAAAAAATGCTGCAAAAGTTTTTAAAACTTCAGACACAAGCCTGTACATATTCCCTACAAGTACAATTAACATCATACTTGTACTATTAACAAAAGGTTAAGTGCTAACCATGGTTTTCTCTCTTGGCTACACTACTTGAAACAATTATATTTTCTTTTCTTCTTAATATATTTTTGGTGTTCAAAGATACTATTAGTACAATTAGGAAAAAAAAGGTTTCCTTTAAAGGGAAAAATGAAAAAAAAAAAAAGACACACAATTCAAGAATATGTAAATCTCCCCTCACAGCATGACATACCTTAGTTCATGTCCACATATACAGTATTCACCTCTAACAGGTGACCATGACATAAAGTATCTGTCATGTTTCCACCTGCCCCACCTGTTCTACTTCTATACAGGGATCATGGGCTTGGAATTATCAACTGCCTACCCGTGACCAAATCATGGAACTCCTCAACTGCTCAGCTATTCCACATACCCTGCTGGGGCCCCGACAGTTCATACAACTGCCAAATGAGACTACGATTCTTCTACATCAATCAGTCTTACTTGTCACAGCCGTGTAACAGGAAAATGCCATGGTTTAACAGTCTAAGGATCAAATGCGTGGGGAACGGCTTATCTTCTGCATACTGTAAACCGCTACCACCCAGCCTTTGTACTTTAGTGTCCAGGCACCTAAGATGAAGGCTAGGATAGGAAATGGAAATCCTCTCTCCATTCAAGAGGTAAGCAACTGGGTGAACTCTGTTTTCTTTATAGTTTCTTTTCACTCTTTGCCCTCACAGTGGAATGTGCTCCATCTTGCCTTCAGCAGAAATCTGTCAGAGTGATTTTAGGGACTCGTAACCTGATAATGTTTTTTTCTTGGAAGTCTCAAGTCAATCTCTTTTAGAGGAAAATGCCTCGATTTGGTGGACTAAAACTTTGAGATCAAATGGTGAATACAGCATAATTTTAAATTACTAAGTGGCAAAGTGAATACACTTACTATGATTACTTTCACTGAATTTGCTTATCATTAACAAGAGAGATACAGATAAAAAGCCTGGAAAAATCTGAAATTATACTATGCCGTTTTAAATATTACTATTTGATTAAATAAAGTCTTTTTGTCCGTACTGAAAAAAGTGCTGTCAGAATACAATGTTTGAAGTGAGATGTTTGCAATAGGTTGTCTGAGCAGCTAGACTCATGCTAGAATCTTTTCCTGACCCACTACAGTACCTTTTAGCTACCAGATAAAAACAAGTATATTCTAGATAAAAACAAGTATATTCTTTGAAAACAAACAAAAAAAACAGATGCACTGTTTGTCACAGCCTCACTGTAAATAGTTCACACAACAGAAGAGAGAGGGAAACAAAGGGAATGAGCCTGCACTCACCTCTGTTAACACTACAGCGGGTTTCACTACTTCTCTTACAAGAGAAGCGTTGGTAGAGGCTGAGCGTAAAGGCCCCCACTTGGGCTGTTTTGGTGTCTCTAACAATCCACTGTTCTCTGCACCCTGTAGTTCAGGAAAATCCAACCTGGTAAATTCAAACTCAGGTTTGGAGGCAGGTCCACTTTTTTCAATGATTTTGGGTTTCTTGTCTGCTCGTTTATGGTAACCATCTGTATTTACAGAATTAAAAATAGGGGGAAAAATTCAGATGTTTGATGATCACTACGCATGTTTAAATCGCAGAGTAGAAAATCTTTTGCTATTGATGCAACAACACATTATTGTCCAAACAGCCTAACTTTTGCTAGTGTTGTTACCCTTCTGTGTAACAGTGTAAACATATGACCAGATGTTGCAATTTCTCTGGCTGGGTCACCAACAAGAAAAACCAAAACAATGCAAATTTTTGGAGTAATTCTAACGTTGATGAAACAGTTACCTTAATCTGACAGTGTGGCTGTGCATTTTGATGACTCTTAATACACACTTTAGAATTTTGCAAATTTAAAGAGATGTTAACAAATTTCCTTTAAGAAATTTTCCCTATTTTAGTTTGCTGGAACAAACTGGAGGGACGCAAGTAGAAATGAATTTATAACCTCTTTCCCATCATTCTCCTTCAAATGCAAATGAATGATGATGTACATTGCAATGCCATAAAGCCCCCCTGTATTTAGTTATAAGGCCAGAGTTATTATAGCTAACTGTTCAACTTTCACCTTTCCATGTACCAGCTGGTTTTCAAAGAGAAGTTATATACTAAGTAACATAAATTATGCTTGTAAATAAATGACAGACCTTTTCCAGTAAGTACACTATTACAAAGATTTAGTCATTATATAAATAGGGAATGGCTGTGATCAAATGCACTTGTAAATGAACTATAGAAGAAAAAAAAAAAAAAAAAGACACTTTAAGCCACAAACCAGACTGGTAGTTTACAAGCCTAGAGCAGACATGACTTTTGGCATGAAAAAAAAATCCATGTCCTCCAAAACAGCCCCAGGTTTGGTATTGTTTAGGACATCTGAAATCATAGACAAACTGTCCCACCTATTAAGAAGTATACCAACAGGATACCAGGGAAGCTGTGTCAGAAATGAACATGGCCAAATATAGTATAAGGGATGTAGTTGTGATTTGCTTTTTATTTAAGGATGTGTGGTCGTGACCTACTTGCTCTGTGACCTTAGACAAGGTCTTGTGTAAAATAAGGTAATAATATGTTAAGGGCACATTGCAGAGCCCACACACAACAGGTGGCCACTCCCAGGAGGAAAGGTCTACAGGATCCCACAGGAAATCTGATGGCCTCAGCTTTTCATAATAAACAAGCCCATAGAAACAGCTGTTCAAAGAACACTGACAAGTCTAGAGTGAGCGAAATAGATTGTAGTAACACTATAGAATTTGTTGTTTTTTACCTGATTTCAAATTAGTGTCAGTATGAATGGACAAATGATGTGAAACTTTTATTGACTTTATATCAGATGATATAGTTCCACCAGCCTTCTTACTGTCGAATTTTTGTTCACCACATTTTTTCTGCAGGAAAGATTAAAAAGTAACACAAATTAAGAAAACTATAGTTGACCCTTGAACAGCAAGGAGGTTAGGGGTACCAGAGTTCCTGCATACTAGATAATCTGCATGTAACTTTTGACTCCCCAAAAACTTAACTACTAATAGCCTACTGTTAACTGGAAGCCTTATATAGTCAACTAACACATACTTTATATGTTATATATATTATATACTGTAGACTTACAATAAAGTGAGCAAGAGAATAGAAAATGCTATTAAGAAAATCACAGGTTTGATGTAAGTTTTTTCATATTGTTGCAAATCTCCAAAAATTTTTCCAATACGTTTATCAAAAAAATGCACACATAAATGGATCTGTGCAGTTCAAATTCATGTTGTTCAAGGGCCAACTGCACCACTTCAAGAATAGGATTAAAGCTGCAAATTTGTAAGTATTCACCATTCAACCATTTAAAAAATTTAGACCAAATCAATTCTTAAACACCACAGAAAACATAAGTGATGCTTATGTATCATGCGAGAATCAACCATTCCTTTACATTTTAAATGCTAAAGCGACCAACAAAACCACAGCACTTACTGACCTTAAACAGAGCTTTTGTGTCTTGTCGGAGAGGGCACATGTGCTCATATTGTGGCTTTACCGTCTGATAACCTTGGTAACAACTGGGTTGGCTGTAATCATACTGGGAGTTAGGCACTGGGCAAACATTTTGTGTAGACTCCAGGGTGTAAGGAGAATAAGTGTATGAATGAAGAGCCATCTCGGAAGATAAATACTGAGGTGGCAATGTTGAAGCTCCAAAGGCCATATCTTCGGGATAGAGTTTCTGCCTAAATAAAAAGGGTAAATATTATAGATTTCTTACCAAAAACCAAGGAGCTTAATACTTTGTAATAGAAAAATTTAAACTTTTATTGTCATTCATTCAACACTGAAATATCTCTAATTAAGAACCAAATAAAATCTTTGAGCAGTTCTTTCTTAACCAGCAAAGACTGAAGCTGACCTAGTTCTATTTTTTCACTACTGAGTCAGACCATCCCTGACAAGACCCTATTAACGAGCGTCAGGAAGGCCCAAGGATGCCCCAGCAGCTTCTCACTCTCAAGATGTCAAATATGAGAAAAACTCTCTCGGTGACTCTGGCCAAAAGGGCCATCCAGACCACTTTCTCTACATAAGGGGTTTTTACAGATGCCCCCACTGCCCAAATCCAACCTCCATCCCAACAATCTGCAGGGCCAGCCTCCTAGGGCCTCCAGTTGTCCACGGACATCCTGCTGCAGCCCTTTCCCTTTCCCAGGTCACCACCATATCCTGTGCTCTGCTGACTTGCAGGGCCAGAGCTGAAAGGGGATACTGCAAGCACAGTGGCCCACAAACTACATACTCTACTGACCAAATGGACACCATCTGTGAAAACTCTAATGCTCCAATTTGCTTGAACTGCTAGGCTAAACCAAAATACAATTTAACACTGACTTTTTAGCAAATCTGGTATATGGCCAGAGGATTCAACTATTTTGCAATGAAAGCTGTTACACAGATAAAATGCTAAAGAGCTCCATTAAAATAAAAATCACAACCTTTTCATTTCCACAAATAAGCACCAGCAGTTGTTTCTGTGAATTTCCACAGCTGATAATTTTCCTGTAGCAAATCAATGAAATCCCAAAGTGTGCCAGTCCATTAAAAAGCAGGAAAATCCAAAGCTCGTAACAAGACATCCTATGTGATATTCCAACTGCCAACTGTCAGGAGATGCAGGCCTAGCCACCCTTATTAGAAGCTGTATTTCTACTCTGCTGCAAGTAAGAGTTTGAACTGAAGGAGAAAAGGAGTCACTCTCTAGAGGCTAAGACCTCAGACACTTGTGAGGATGTTCACTGCTCTTGCTTCCATGCAGTACTTAATCACAGACTTCCCAGTATCACTGCCTATTAAGTCAGAACATTTTATAAGAAGTTTAATCTTATAATATCTTTTACTTATCAGCAATTTACTCTAATAATGAAATATTCTCAATTAAGGACCAAACGAAACTCTTTTTACTGAACTTTTTCTGCCTCACAGAACACTGGCTAGTGCTACTCTTTGTAAAGAGGGAGACTCAAAGTTACATTCTGTTCCCCAGATGCTGGCCCTCAATGTGACTCCCCATTTTGTTTTGTCTGATGCTCGGAAAACCTAATGGGGGTCGGATAAAGGTGAGAAATATCTGTTCTTCAAAGACAAGAGAAGATGGGCTAAGAAGACTGATTAATTGAAAACAAGTAATAAAGACTATCCCTAGTCCAAAATATGGGTAAATGAACAGACCAATGAAATTTAGGTAAAGAAGAAAAACGGCAGATACAGTGGTGGTTTTAAAGGCTGTTGTTATCCAGAAATTACTCATCCGTGAATCAGCAG
This sequence comes from Eidolon dupreanum, assembly GCA_028627145.1. NCBI lineage: Eukaryota > Metazoa > Chordata > Mammalia > Chiroptera > Pteropodidae > Eidolon > Eidolon dupreanum. The sequence continues at coordinate 92,230,656 of CM053509.1, forward strand.
ACCTTGGTTTGGGTCCTGACTCTATCACAATCTAGTTTTCCACTTTGGACATGTCATCATTGGTCTTTCTTCCTCTGGAAAGTTGATCTTTTTCTTTTCCATCTAAGGCAAATATGATTACATGCAGAGGATAACACAATACAGAATCTCACAAACCACAGCATCTGCTAAGATTTGAAATGGCTTGTCTGTAAAACTCCAGTTGCCACAGACCTCCCAGCTGACTCTTAACACAGTACCACAACCTCCTTTACACCTACTGCCTCATCCTGCACCAGCCTTTTGATATCAGCATCTCATCTCCATCATGTATTTGTGCTATACTAGCTGATCTCTCTACTCCACTTCTTGCACCATCCCTACCAACAATGCCCAAGTCTCCCAAGAACACCTTCCTGCCACATTCAGAAGGCTGCCTCTTCCGAATGGTATCTGTGAGGTCTGGCCCTTGTATGATAACACTTGAAAAGCTCCACTGGCCTGGACTTGCAAGCCCTGCCCTCTCCTTGTTCTCACCCACCTCCTAAAGGCTATTCCATGGCATTGCCTCCTCTGCATTCTCCTTATCTTGCTTGTCAGACTCATTGAATCCAAACCTCTCATCGTTCTGCTCAGGACTTCACATATACACTTCCAATCCAGTACCTTCATCACCTCCAGCCCTCTAACACCAACTAATATGTCATTTCCATTTAGTAGTTCACTTTTTCCCTTTCTGGCATATATAAGTCCAAAATTTAACTTCTGGTCCCCAAACCAGCCCCACTTCCAACTTGTGTTCTTATGAATAATCCCACAATTCTTTCTGTGTATTCAACTGTAAACCACTATAGCACCTTTCCCACCAAAACCTATTTATGGACAACCATGGAATCCTTTTGTCTTGCAGCAGAACTTCACATATTTTCTTCTCTATTTCCAGTGCCTGGAACCCAGTCAAACCCTTCCAGAATCCAGGGGTGAACCCAAAAGCTCCCTATTTCATACCCAACAAACCTAAACTTTTCAGCTGTACTATGTAGGATTTTAATTGACCAAGAGCATCCTCTTAACAATGGGAATTTACTCCTCTGTCTCCCGAACACATCTTTCACCTGGTCCCTTCAGTCAGTCCAGGATCTCTCAGGGATCCAGGCAGCCCTCCTTCCACCAAACTGGTCTGAACCATGATTCTTATATTAGCCTAAAGGTGATTCATACCTCAAATCTACAAGTAATCTACAAAATTATCTAGTAGGTTTAACTTATTTTTCTAAATTCAGCTAAACCATGTAAACACCTAAAAAATGTGTCTTGAGAAGGAAAATTTAAATGATAACATGAGCCTTTCAACTCAAATTTAGAAGAACTTATTACCAAAATTTATAGAAACCATTTCCATGGGACATATATAAAGCAAAATGATTGAAAGCAAAACCCAGCAAAGGAATCATCCACACAAAGAGATAGCCATGGCTGCTAGCCCCTGTTACTTCTCTGGGCAATATTTTTAAATGTCAAACACTAAACTGGAAGAGGATGTTCATTTGGGCTTTTCTCTGCCCCACTTCCTCCTTGTCCCTTCCTGCCATTTCATATCCCATTAAATATGTGACAGTTTTAAACTATATGTGCAAATGAACCCTGAAACTACATTTTTTACTAATAGATGCAATATAGTTAGTCTCCATACTTCCTTTACCCAAAATAACTGAATGAGTATAGAGAAAGAAAAAGAGACATGAGACTTGAGTTTTTACTGCAAGACACACTTAAGTTGTTACTGGCTCAGACCCTTCTTGGCTTAGGAGCACCTTCTCTAGCTGCTCTGAGAAATTTAATGTGTTAGCTGCAGCATATTTTAAAGTCTAATCACCATTAAAGGCAAGAAACAAAGTCCTTGAGTAAAGCAAAAAGACTTTTAAAGAATACATACTCAGGCACTGGTAGTTCCTGAACACAGGAGGGATAGTACGTTGTTGCACAGCTAGGAAACACAGGTGCTTCTGAAGACTCTAACCATGCTACACTGAGCCCAGCAAATTTGGGAACAAACGGTTTGACATCTGCTGACAACTTGATGCCCTGAGGAAAAAAGGAAGTTTAAGCTATATACATTACGAGATCAATCAAACATAAACAATTCAGAGTTGCTCAGTTTTAGCAGCCCCAGAAATGCTAACCAAGCCCTGTTGTTCAAATACCTCTGCCCGGTAAAGACAAGCATTTGCTAACAATTCCAATGTTTTTTAACTAGACAAAAAGCTGTCCACTAAATATCAAAAGTGAGAAATAAGGACACTAATTAAAGTGAGAACATTATATAGTCAGAACCACAACTGACAATGTTTTCTTTCCTTAGCTTTAACTCAGAATACGGGTATTTTACCTCTCAGCTGCAGTTATAACTGAGCACTACGGGACTGTCGGAAGTCAAACATAACCCACGAAATGCTTACCTGTAGCATTCAAAAGACACTGTGGAAATTTTTCCATTTAATTTCTCAAAAGTTACACACATTATTTGCATTTCACTCAAGAAACCACTACGAGTTGTTCTGTTGAAAAGCAAAAGGAGCTTTGCTAGAAAATCTATCAGCATGAGCCCTTGTAATTTGAAAGTAAAAACTGTGATCTTGGTTTTTACATCTGTATTTACAGATTTACTTTCACGGACAATTCATAAGCGCGGGGTTTCTTTTGAAAGCCGATTTCTGCGCCTTGTCCAGGCTCCACCTAGTGGTTACGCTGCGTACGTTGAGCGGAGACTCCTGCTTCAAAAAACGCTTGAGCGGGCTACTCTGACAAAACGCTCCTGGCCCCAAGTGCTGGGAACCCCGAGCAGCCGCGCAACCTCTCAACGGCCTCGGCACGGAGTACCGGGCGGTTTTACCTCAACCGCGCCATTCCTCACCCCGGTCAGCCGCGGGCAGTATGGGCGCGCCTGGGGCTGGGGAACCAGCCGCCCGCCCCGATGCCCCGCGCCGCCCCAAACCGGTCGCTCCCACCTCTCCGGGGAGCTGGAGGCGCAGTCCTCACCTCGCCCGCGGGCTCCCGTGGCCCCTCCGACGCCATGGCCCGCGGCTCGGAGGGGGTCCGGCCCGAGAGGCCAGCAGCCACCCCGAAGGCTGGTGGGATAGGCGCGGGCCGCTCCACCTCTTGGCTCTTCCGCCTTCCTAGCGGACGCAAGGAAGTGCGTCACAGAAACGCGCCCCAGCCTGCTCTGCTTCCGGTTGGAAACGCGTGGCGGAAACCAGGGTGGGTGATTCAGTCCCTGAGACCGCAGGGTAGTCAGTTTGCCGTCTGTCGACTCCGCCTGTTCCTAAGTATCCGCAAAGGCAGCGAGCAGCGCTCGGGATGCGAGTAGGCCAGGCTCGATGTAGGTTCCGCCCAAGGTAGCGGGTACCTGTAGTGGGTTGGGGTGTGGGAGGTTGAGGACTTAGGCAAAGTGCATACCTGTAGACCTACGGACTTAGACTTGTCTTAACTTCCGGGAACTTTAACCACAGAAAAGAATTTTAAAACTGCTCAGTTCTTTTCAACAAGTAGCTATTGACCGTTAGGAAGGGTGCTGGTAAAGGTAGATATGTAAGTTGGCTTTGTTCCATCCTGGAAAACCACACTACTTTTACTTTTGTAAAAGTAAAACCACTACTTTTTGTGAAAGTGCTGTGGTTTTCCAGGATGGAACAAAGCCAACCACTGAGCAGAAATTAGGGTGAAAAATGAACCCGGCGCCAGGGGTATAGGGAGGTGAAGGAAGCTGCGGTGTGGGGAGCGTAGGGCGGAGACTAAGAGAAACCCGAGCGTAGGAGAAAGGTGCAAGAATTAAAGGCTTGCCGACAATAGGCAGTTTGACCAGTTGTGGATTGATTAGGTTCACAGTCCAAAGCTGGAGGTTATTTGTAGGTTTCCTGCCTCTTGCCCCCACGAGAGGTTGGGTGACCACCAGGTTATTACAAGCTGGAAGAATGCAATCAGCTCATATTCTCCAGGTTTCCTTCTGAACACATCCAAATCTCCAGAGTGGACGGCACAGGGTCTGTTGAGTCTGGCAGTAGTAATCAATGGTGGAGGTGGAGGAGGGGTTGGAGAGAGGAGAGGGCCGTGCTCCCTCCCTTCTCAATACTCTGGTCTACCCTAAACGTAATAAGGTTTATACATGGCATCTTTCTGTTGGCTTGCTAAACCGGATCTTTTAGCTGATGGGTCCCTGGGGGCAGGAATAAGTTCTAAATTGCTTCAGATTTATTGTGCTCATTTTGTTTAAAGGCACCTTTCTAAAGAGTGACAGAGGACCACCAAACTCAGGTCTTGTTTACTGTAAGTTCATTTAAAAGGTTTCTTCAGCAGAACAATGAAGATAACCTGTGTTAATTTTAAAGTATTTCCCTAGCAGCTAAAGAGGCAATTTGACACAAAGTACATATAACATGAAGGGTTTTTTAAAAGTGCTTTTGAACTTTTAAAAATGCTGTGATATTTTATAGGGAACATTATCCCCACTTGGCAAGTGGAGAAAAAGGGATGTGGTTTTTCCCAGACCACTAGATGTGGCATCTTAGATCTAAGTGCAAGCAGCCCGGAGAGTATTGGGCTTCTTTCTGTTTAGGTGGGTATTCTAGACAGTTCTCTAGGAACCAAATAACAGAGCCAAAAAAAAACACCCTATTTTGGCTCTATTAAACTTATCCCTGGGCTCTTGGTTTCTTCCTAAGGGAATTAAATGGTACTCTCATCACACCAAGCTACTTTAAACCAATTTAACATTTTCTAAAATTTATTTCCTCAGGACCAAAATCGTAAAACTGGAATCATCCAAAAACCTCTACTCACAAATTAACCTTAAAATAAACCTCAACAACTTCACACAGTGATAAATTGCAACATACAAACTTTATTTAACAAAAGTAACAGATAAAGTCAAATAGGCACTTATATTAAGAGAAAAACTGACTAGAAGAAATTTTATCTTAAACACCTTACAGTAACCTACTTGCAGCTGCATTTAACTGAGCTCTGTTGCTGTGAAGAATACAGCTCATGCACAGGTATGGATGAACGATTTGTACATTTTTCAAGTATTCACTGAATACTACCTTATATACACATATACATTAAATTTGAAAAAGATTTAATTGACGATCCCCAGATATACTTCATTTTTGTTGATCTTTTGGAAGAGGTCGTCTAAAGAGAAGAATATGTGGTTCTGTGGAAAAAAAATGTTTTATCATTTTAATAACATGGTTAATTTTCACTCAACCAAAATTCAAAGAACTCTCAACTGAACCAAAATAAATCTATGGTCAATGTTACTTATAGAGGTATCTGAAATGAATTTGCTTCAAAATCATTGTCAACAGCAAACAGAAAAAAACCCCACCAGCTTATAAAACTGTAGGTCCCAGGGGCCCATCCCAATAGAGTCTGTTTCAGCAGGTTGGGGGCCATGGAATCTATAGTTAAGTTCCTCAGTTGCTTTTGTATTATCTGGACAAAGACCTCTTGAACTCTAACATGATTATGTGCCTCGATCCCAAGAAAGTTGTTGAGTCAGTTTTTGATGTTGCTACTGCTTTTAACAAGTGGAAAGCAAGATAGTTTTAGTTCCACCTAATGCAGCTTCTATAGTATGTCTTCAAATTTTGTTCAAAGCATTATATATATTTAAAGTTAAAGTTAATGTGGTAGACACCAATAAAACTTTTTAATAGAGGGCTAAAGAAGACAAATCACTTCAAATTGCATAAATTTCTATACATAAAACCTAGACACACAAATTGTTTTAAAGTAAGTTTAGTTTTCAAAGAGGGGACACCAAAATTCTATTTATGGTAAAATAAGATACTAACTAATGACAAATTTAAAAAAACAGAATTGCCTATTTTATTTTTTTGACGTTATTTTTGCAGGTAGAAAAATATTATTTTCATTCGTGTGGTATTTTATTTACTATAAAATTGGAACCCTCTCTAGGGAGGAAAAAAATCAGTCACTCAAAAACAGTTACTTTGGGATACCATTGAATGTTGATATTAAATAACCAAAACCACTACCATTTTAATTCAGTGATTGCTTTACTAAATAGCAAAACTTACCTGGCTCATGAATCATGTAATGAACCCAGCCTAGACTCTGTTGGACACCAAGTCTCCTCCACTCCTCTTCAGACATCAGATGGGTTTTGGGTACTTGTTTGGAAAGTTCTCTGGGTAACATGACATGCCTGTTGAAAGATGTAGCAAGGTATTAATGCTCTGTGTAAATATACATTTTTCTACAATTATCACTTTACACATGCATCTTTAGGATACTTCAAATTTGAATTTTTATCTTCAAAGTTCTTTAAAGTAACTGTCTAATATTACAAAATAATTGGTGCCAGTCTTAACTACTCTCTACTACCTTTAATCCTGATTTATGATGGCTCATGTTCAAATCAAGGAGATAATAGACACTGCAAAACCAGAAGGCATTTTATTTAGGATTAACTTTTTCCCCCATTAACAGAGTAACTTATGAAAGTGTCCTCGAAAGGAAAGAACATGCCCAACTCTTCTCCTTTTCTACTTCCTGTTTATTATGAAGCAGGTTGACCTGAACAGGGAGCTAGAGAAGCCATCTAAGACCAAAGAAATTGTAAATTGAAGATGGTCCCTGATTGTAGTGCTGCCATCCCAGCTTCAGGTAGCAATTTACATAAGGAAAAAAGTTGTTAGTTAATTTGGGTTTCCTATTACTCAACATTGTAGATTTGTAGTAGATACAAATCCTTGTATACTCCAAAAGTTGCTTTATACTTAGCTCAGAATTAAAAGCAAAAAAAAAAAAAAAACACTAATCACACATACATGCAGCCTCACACACAGACCTTCAGTTTTCTTTAAGTTACTGGCCTATACCCAAAACTTCAGTTTTCTTAGGCATACAATATTCTTCAATGTCAAAACATAAGAATATGTACAATTGTAGTTTTGTTAAATTCTTAAAAGACAAACCTATACCCCCTTCTTACTTAATTAAAATATCTTTATACAATCAATTCCCAGCCCCGTTTTTACCATTTCCACGTAGAACTAGTTTTATACTATTTTATGTAGTCAGTCACCCATAGCCACCAAGGTTTATTTTTTTGGTATAGGCTATCTGTGAGTAAACTGGCTGGGGGTGAAAAGGGTGCAATCTGGTTACTCTCTGAAAAAGAACCCATAACCTGTTATAAGCACTAATTGGTCATCAACTAAGTTCTAGTCTGGGTGGTTGGTTAAGTACCAATTTCATATTATTTGCAGAACAAGTGAGCCTTACAACAATTTTATTATGTGGTTAGATTGCCATGAGTCCAATTCAAAGTATGCTTACTATCATAGTTGATTAAAAGTTCACCAACTCCAGTGAACTACAAGTTGATTCTAAGCAACACCAGCTACCTCATTCTTGAATCGCTGCTTATCATCTACTTTTAAGGCTCTGCAAATGTCATCTTATTTCTATCACATTGTTGATTAGTCTCAAAGAGAAACGTAATGCTAACTAGATGTGTACTCTTATTATGTACTAACATGTTATTTAGAAGTCACAGCAGCCCTGTCTTCTCTATGAGCCATGGAAACAGACTCACCTTCATCAAGGTCTGATTATAAAGGAAAAATTTATAAGTGAGTTCAAGTTCACATGGAAATTCTACCTGTATTTCACTTCATGTAGATAATTTTCTAATTACATGTAAGGAAACTTATTTACAAAACTCAGTGTTTATTTCAGTACTGTACAATTGTCAAGGATGTTAAAGCCAATATAAACAACAAAGGAGCTACAAGATGCAATTAGAAGGGCAGACAGTAGTTGTGGATAGGATTTAAGAAAAATACTAATATACAGCTTTTATAAATATAAATCCATGCAATCCTATAGTGCTTGTTCCAGGTGGTATTTAACAGAACTAAGTCTTGAAATTTATTTATTAAAGAACCTAAACTTAAGCAAAAGGAATAGGAAATTAAGTTTACATTTACAAAAAAAAAAAAAATCAAAGATGTAGATAATTTCATACTGGCAAAAATAAACTTGAAATCCATATTGCATGCCACACCACCATATACAAACCACGGTAGAACCACATGTCAGTTGATTTATTATCAGTATCAATTTGCCTTTTAAAGTATCTCTGGAGACGAATTACTGTCCTGTAGAAAGGCAAGTGGCTTGGTTAAGAACATCTTTAATAATGGATTAGAATATATCACTTCAGGTGACAGGATTTTCTTTTATACATTAGTACACACAAACCACCTAGTAAATTAGGCTAAAATTTTGATAGCAGTCTACTTATTGCTCATCGATGATTTCTAGTATACTGAAACTAAAAAATGGAACTACTGCCAGAAGAAATTCTGAAAAGTATCTTAATCTACATGGAGCCAGATGTGTTTCAGAATTAATATTTTTCCATGTTTTATAAAAGTAATAGAGCTCACATTCTGTCCATTACTGGATATCCCCAGCTGGACTCGACATCACATAATTGAACGTTAATTATGCCAACATATTACAGGATTGAAACTGTTTAGTATGTAGTTACTATATATAAACAAGATGATCGACTTCAAATTTATCTATATCCAGAAAAACAAGAGATTTTTTTTTTTTAAGCTAGGAATATGAAATGATGCAGGTATTGCTAATCTGTAAAAACTCCCAGAGAAATCCTCAGTTTTACTCCTGAGAATTACGATTTCCAAGACACTAGGGGATAGAGAGAGTAACATTGATGGGCCAACCACTACGTCCTTTCTTCCTCAAAGAGCATTCTTGTAATTCTAACTTGAAACGGACGGCAGACAGAAAACAAGGTCGCTCGCTGCTTGGCCCCATAATGCAGCTTCCTAGTCACCGCCCAGGAGAACGGGGTTCAACTGGTCCTTGAAGCCACGCCCCAAGGAAGTCTCCTGCAGACAATAAGGCCAATAAATGAAGTGTTTCTTCCCTCCCACAATCCAAATTGCTAATTTTACAAATTCATTTTAGCGAGAACTTTCTAGTGCATCATATCACGACTCAGAATCCAAATATTCCTCAAAGCTAATATTATTTGGCCGGTAAACACGAGCAGAAAAATGCCTAAAGTCCACTCGATTTCTCAACTTAAACCTTAAAAGGAAAGCCCTTTAATAATGCCCTCGATCATCATGGTTACCGGAAAACGCCTACCCAGGCCACCATAACGAATAAACATTTTCAGAACCCAATCAAGCGAAGTTTTCGAGGCTTTCTCCTCAGTATCACTAACTTCAAAAGCAAGAAAAGGAGAAATGTTTGTTAACAAACCAAAATCGTTCTTCCACCCTCCACCCCGCTGTGACTGGGAGAGGGGGACGACTGCGAGAATGCTAACTAGCTCGCGAGCTCTTGGGAACCGCGGCACCGATGGAGGAAGCGGGAGCTCACCGCCGGACGTCGGCCATTGGCCGGCCCAGAGCCCGAAGCGCCGAGGCTGTGGCCGAAGACCCGGGTCCGCATCGGCCCTTCCGCCTGTTCCCTTTAAGGAGCTCCATCCCTGCCCTGCCTCGTCATTCTCACAGACGAAACAAAGAAGGAAGGCCGGCTGGGCCCGCACAGGCGAGGCAAGGGCTGCGCTCTGGCCCCGACCGCATGCGCTTCGACCCCGATACGGCCACCACTCCAACTCTGGACCCGACCCCCAGCCTCAACGCTGACCCGACCTCCGACACTGAGCCGACCCAAACACCGGCCCTAGACCGCCGGCTGGTCCGCTCACCGATACTCGTAATGCTCGTCGAAGTATTTGTCTGAGTAGTAAATCTGCTTGTGGGCCATCCTGCCGGCAGGCGGGCGGCGCGGAGGTGCAGCGACTGGGCAAGAAGAGCGGGTACAGGGGACAAACAGTCCGAGTCGAACCAAGGCAACGTCTGGACTGCGACCAACCGACCGCAGGCCGAACGATCCAGGTTTGAATCCGACAGCCGGCCGCTGATTGGACGGAGACGCTGACCAATCATCCTTTACACAAACTGTGGGAAGGCGGGACCGGCTTTCAGCCTATCGTCGCTGCCCCTCCGCGACGTTCACTCCCAAGATCAGCCACTCAGAGGCCTGTTGCGAAGTTGCTGGAAGGAAGAAGTGGATGATTGGCAGGGCGCGGAGGTGGGGAAGTCCCTGACATAAGGGGCGTGACCAGAAAGGGCGATGGAGTTTAGAACGTTCCAGGTCCGCAGAGCCGTTAGGGCTGCGAACCTGCGGGATCAATGAAATATCGCGGAGTTTGGCGAAGCGGGGAGGGGCTGCTGGCTCAGCGGCCGCCTGTGCGCAAGCGCAGGCTCGAGGCGCTTAGTTGGGGGTTACGGGGCCCAAGTCCGTGGGAGGGAGGCAAAGCAGGAGGCTTGGGCTAAAGGCGGAGGGAAATGTGAGGGGATCAGGCCAGGTTTGGGGGTTGGGACTCGCGGAAGCCGAGATTGTTCCTCGTGGAACTTGTCAGAAACAGGCCAGAGTGCTGTGTGGGGGGCGGGGCGGGGCGGGGCGGGGGCCCAGCCGCAGAGGCCTGACATTAGGTCACACAATCGGTAATTGTCGATACGTTTGTGTATGCGTGCTTTTCTATATGGAAAAATGTAAAAAGATTCTTAACGCTTAATACGGGACAATGGGGTTAAAAGTGTTTTAAAAAACTTCTTTGGCTCTCAGTATTGAACTCTAGTTTAAAATAACGTATATGTTAAAGTTGCTGGAAGAAAATGTCAGTGGGTTTTTTTTTTGTTAAGTAACAAAAGATGTCAGTGGTTCTTTTTGTAAATAACAAAAGTGATTTTTTTTTTTTTTTTTTTAGTATTTTTCACATTTCTCCAAATGAACATGTGTTATTTTTGTAGTAACTTGAGCTTGGTTCAGTGTTAGTTGCACCATAGTACAGTTGAGAACATAGACGGCTCAGCTACTCAGCCCCGCCCACCGGCCCCAATACCTGGTGGGCCTTTATCTTCTGCTCTCAGCTTAAGGATTAGTTTTTTGAAAGAGCTTTCTTATACCCTCTGCTCAGGAAGTCTCCGCTTTCCCCGCTTTCCCCGTTCCTCTCCCTCAGCGTCCTTCAGGTTTCCAGCCCAGGGTTGCTTACTTTGTTGCATGCTTGCTGAGGTTTTGTCTGCCCGCCGGACCCCGACCCCCACATACGCTGTAGCATACGCTCCTTAACCTAGTGAATAGGGCTTAGAGTTTTACAGAGATGTGGAAAATTTCAAACACAGAAATACAATAGTATAATGAACTCCCATATACAGTCACAGCTTCAGCAAAAAACGTTTTGCCCATCTTGTTCGATCTAGTCCCCTCTTTTGCTAGAATAGCTTTAAAGAGATCCCAAATATAATGCCATTTTACTCTGAAATACTTTTATTGTGTATATCTCAAGAAAAGTTTTAAAAATATTTAGCACCATGACATTACAGTTATAATTTTCCATTATTCTCTGACACCTGTTTTAAATTGATTTCCCCAATTCATAGGTGACTTTTTATGGTTGGTTGGTTTGGATCCACATCCAAACTTGGGCCTACGTATTGAATATGGTTATTGTCTCTTTTAATCTTTAAACAATCCTCTCCCCCTGACACGCCACCTGTTTAAATATGGATTTATCAGAAAAACCAGGTCTTTTTTGTCTGAAACATTCCACATTGTGAATTTGGGTAATTGCTTCCTTGCAGTTTAATTTACTTTGTTTTTCCTATAATCTGGTTATTTAGGTCTAGGTTAAAACAACATCAATTTGTCCAAATCCATTTTGCAAATAAGTGGCAGACTCAGATTTGAGCTCAAACAGTCCAACTCCAGAGTTAGGCTTTTTAACCTATTGTATACTGTCTCCTGTTTTTTCAGTAGAGGAACTGACATTGTGAAAGCATGAAGAAACATATATGCAGAGAATGCTGAATGGGTTTGGGTGAGAATATAGAGGTCATGGAAAGGAAAGTTGTGGAAAGTGAATCTGGGAGGATGGATATGGTAAACAGAAAAATAGTCCCCAAAGATATCCATGTATGAATCCCTGGAATCTACAAATGTATTACGTGACAAAAGGGACTTTGCAGATATGATTAATTTAAGGATCTGGAAATAGGGAGATTAACCTGGATTATGGTAGTGGTCCCAATGGTATCATCACAAGGGTCCTTATAAGAGGGAAACAGGAGGGTCAGAGAAGGAGGTATAATGGAAGCAGAAGTTAGAGTGACATGACCAGGAACCAAGGAGTATAGGCAGCTTCTAGAAGCTAGAAGAGCAAGGAATGATTGTCCTCTAGAGTCTCCAGAAGGAACAGTTCTGACAACACCTTGATTTTTATCCTGGTAAAACCTGTTTCAGACTTCTGACCTCTAAAACTGTCAGATTATAAATTTGTGTGGCTTTAAGCCAGTAAGTTTGTGGTAATTTGTTAAAACAGCAGTAGGAAATTAATATAGTGGATTGGGCCAGACTGGGAGGGGATTTTGGACTCTTTGCTAAGAAGTTTGGTCATTTTGATTAATATAGGGCCAGCTAATGGTCTCAGCAAGGAAGTGCCACAATCAAATAAGATGCAACAAAGGTAATGAGAGGAATGTGGAGGCTGGACTGAAAGGAGTCTCTTTAATAGGGAATCCCTGTTAGAAAGTTACTGCAGTAGGTAGGAAGAGTTTGAACAGGAAGGGACAGACCTGAAATTTCGAAGCTAGGACCAACAGGAATTAAGTTACTGCTTCTTTTTTTAAGTGGGCCTTTCAAACAGGCCCTGTTCCCTTTGAAATGGGAAGTTTAGGTTTGATTGGTGTATACATGGTAAAAAGGCAATTGGGTAAGATTAGAGCATGCGCCAGTCAGTTATCACAAATCTCCAATAGCATCTGGTACTTCTCTACCCTACTAGCAGTTAAGAGGAAATTTCAGGATTTTCATTAAAAGCTAATCAGCTTTTTTGTTCTGCTTCTGTAAATGAGCTTGCTGCATGTAGGAGCTCACTGCAGAGCTCTTTTTGCACCTTGTCCTACTTGCCTTTTGCTCAACAAATGTAACTGTTTATTCAGTTTGTACTCCTAGCAGCTCCTGCTTTCTGTAACAATTTGTATCTGTCAGCAGCTGGTGACAGCTACGGCCCTTACCAATGTTACTGCTTGTAGTCTCCTTGGTAGCCTCCCCCCCTCCCCCCCTACCCCATGTAATGGTTTGAGTTCAAACTGACCAGTTAGCTTGTGTAAAAATTCTAGTATATTAGAAATATTGCAGCTGAGCCCACTGCCCAGATCTTTAGAGCACTTAGTTCCTCTGGGACTACGTAATAAACCTGAGTTCTCTTTTCTCTTGGAGTTACTGCTTGGTGTTTGGTTGGGCTGGTTTGGGATTTTTCCACAACAGCAGGCCATTAGTACAGTGTGACAAAGGTCAGTGACAAATTTGACCCATTGGTCTATATTCACTCATTCAGTAATATTGATCAAGTGCTAGGCTATGTGCTAAGAAAGCCTCACGCCTAGGGATAGCATTGATTCTGCTGCTGCTAATAACTACCTGCCTAGAAGACACTTTAAAATTTGCATAAACATTTTTTCATGGTCCCATCTGAACTTCCACATTTATCTTGTGAAGTAGACAATGTGGGAAAAAGTTCAGCTACAAAACTGTCATTGACTAAAATTGCCCAACCTAAACAAGATAAAATTTTAAATGTGTGTTATTTTATAGAAGCCTTATTCCCTGTGTTAATAGAAGTGACTTATGACAGTAAATTCTATGTGTAATATATATGACCAAATATGTAATTTAAAATGTGCATTCATCTCTTCCCTACTAATAAAGGCACAATGGTTATAAACTAATTTAGAACCAACAGCAGGTAGAATAGAGCTAAAGTTACAGCTCTGAATACTTCATCTCCATCATGTTTTGATTTTCTGCTAATAATTGTGCACAAAGAGACCAGATTGTGTATGCCATTTCAGTGACCACACCCATTGTTCCTCAATATGTTAGTGTACTTTTGTATATAATTCTTAATTAAAAACATTAATTCCTACCAAACTCTTAGTACTCTTCCTAGTATGTTTTATTCATGTTTGAAAATTACAGAAATAAAGATTTCTCTTATTTTAATTTAAAAGAAATTCACAATATCAGAAGTAAGTTGCCTTCTTGCTTCTTACCAACAACCGTGTATCACAGATTTAACCACTGATAACAATATGGTTCATAGGCATATTCTTTATAAAATATTCTATAGCTTGCTTTTTCACTCTCCTTTTGGGAATTCCAATAACATGGAAGGTCACTTTACAGCTCTTATGGAGGTCTTTAGTGTTTTGTTTAAAGGGTGTTCAAGAATGTCTCCTTATGCCTATACTGGCCCATCCTGGCCTCTTGCTGATTCTTATAAATGTAGGAGTACCATAGGGCTTAGTCCTCGGACTATTTCTCCTTTTAGTTCTGTCAGTCTTTGCTTCATAGATTCTGCAGCTCTGTTATTTGGTGCATTTAAGATTGCTATGCCTTCTTGGTGACTACACTATTTTATCATTTTGTAATGTTCCTCTTTGTCCTGGTAATTTTCCTTGCTCTGAAGTCTACTCTGGTGTTAATATAGCCACTCCACCTTTCTTTTAGTTAGGGTTTGTGTCCTGTAGCTTTTTCTATCCTTTTACCTTTAACCTACTGTAACACAGGAACCTCAGGCCTGGAACTTGCACCTGGGCTTTGGATATTACCAAAAAACCACCAGGAGGACAAGAGTGGTGAGACATGCCATTTATTACTCCTGAAGCAGTGACGCTTCAGCAGCAACCAGTTGGAGATACAGGAAAAGGCCCCCTGGCCAAGGACAAGCAATGTTTTTATACACAAGCAGGCCTTGGTGGGGGGTGCGCAGTTACCTCATTGGGGGAGCAGGCTCCTGCTCAGGAGGATTAAAGCAAAATATGCTGCTTGGTTACAGAAGCAGAGAATGTCCATGAGAATGGCAGACTGGCCGCCTGCTCAAGCAGAGCAAGCAGGTAATGTCCGTGGGAGCAGCAGAAAACATCCTTGAGAGCAGGCACTGCCGAGAGCTCTTTGTGCACTGCTTTCCCTATGGCTGTGGGCCAGGCAGCCATCTGCCTTCTGAATATGTGGAGTAGCTGTGTTCTGAGTTGACCCTCTACCTACCTATATCATTATATTTGAAGTGAATTTCTGGGAGGCACCGTCTAGGTAGGTAACTTTTTAAAATTCATTTTCCCAAGCTTTATCTTTTAATTGGTGTTTAAGACTATTTACACTTAATATAATTATTGATGTTAGGCTTTAAGTCTTTTATATTATCTTTAGTTTTCTGCCTGTTCTCTGTTTTTCCTTCATGTGCTTCTCCTTTCTTGTCCTTTTGTACTGGCTCAAAAAACCAGAGAAAGACTGAAGACTCCTATATCTATTAAACTGAAGCAGTAATTAAAAGCCTTCTCCTAAAGAAAATACTAGACCCAAATGGTTTACAGAAGAGTTTTACCAAGCTTTTAAGTTTTATGAAGAGTTTATTCTACTAGGCAAGAATAATGTTGACTCTAAAACAATGATTTAGTCACATACCGTGATGACATTGTGGTGTGCAACCACTACAGCCACACAGGACCCTGAACCTGGATTTAATGCTGTGCTGCTGGAAATTCTTAATAATTTTATCTTCAAATTTATGTTCTGTAAGTGAAGACTGGTAGGAAAAGGGAGCCTGCACTGAGAGTTGAGTGTCTCAGCTCACATGAGGCCCTGCCCCTACTCCTCCCCAGGCAGGTTCTCAGTCATGAGCTTCCCAACATTCTGGTTCCCAGGCCTGACTCTGTCAGTACCTTGCCACTCTCCCTGCACCCCAACCCTGCCACCATCAGGGGCCTGGGTATGGGGAGGGTGGACATGCACACCCACAGAGTAAAAAAAAAAAAGCTTAAAATAAGGCTCTAGTGTTGATTTCAGACTTGCAAATGACTAGAAAAACTTTACATTAAGAATTCTTTAATATAATGAGAAAGCAAAACAGTTTAAATGCTTTCAGAGTCCCCTAATTCTGTTGCAATATGCCAACTGACTGAGAGAGCCTATTTTTTCTCCTACATTGGGTGAGAGAAAACCATGTGGTCTTGTCACAAAATGTTCTACATGCCACGGGTGTGTGTGGGGGTAGAACTGGGTATTATTCGCCAATTCATTCTATTAGGCAAGAATAATGTTTATTCAAAACCAAATAAGAACAATATAAGAGAGAAAAGTATGTTTCCCTGTCACTCAAACATGTAAACATCCTAAGTGAAATGCTGGCCAACTGTATGCAATTCTTTTTTATGAAAGATGACATACTATCATATAAATGAAAATATAGTGTGATATTAGAAAAGTTGTTAATGTCACTAACCACATTAACAGTATAAAGGAGAAAAAAAATTACCTTCTCCATAGATGCAGAAAAAAATTTCGGTAAAATTCACCACTCTTATAATACAAACTCTTAGTAATCCCACCACTCACTGATGATACCACTGTCAGTAATTAGGAGTAGGAAGAAACATTGTTAACCTCTTAAAGGTATAAAACATATCTACATAATTCTTATGAGGAAACAGAAGCATTCTCTTCAAAGTTTCCTATTACCTTCAACTATATGGAATAATGTACCAAAAGTCATAGCATGATACAGAGAAGAAATTTAAGATGTAACAATTGGAAAAGGAGAAATAAAAATCATTTACAACTGATATAATTATCTATATATCTGGGTATAAGATCAATGTGCAAAAGTCAATTGCATTTCTATATACCAGAAACAAATAACTAGAAAATGTACTCAAAAAGGAATATTACAGTAGCATCAAATGTCACGTACCTAGGAATAAACCTAACAAAAGATACGCAAAGCTCTGACAAACAAAATAATGAAAATTTGAGAGACATAAAAGATCTGAATAAATGGAGAAATATACTATATTCAAGCCTAAGAAGCCTTTGTATGGTAAATATATAAGTTCTCTCCAAATTGATCATAGAGTCATTCTAATTCTAATAAAAATAACACAGTCAAGGAACTTATTTAACTGACTCTAAAATATATATGGATGAGAAAAGGGCCTAGAATAGTGAGGACACTTCAATGGACTCTAGCAGATTATGATTAATTAAGAAAGAAACTATAGTAATTAAGGCAGTGTAGCAGTGGCTTATAAAAATTAAGATAACATGATACTGGATACATGAACTGACTTCAGTATGTAATAGCCTGCTCGGTATACTATTTATTACAGCTTTGTTATTGTGGTAGATAAACTTTAAAGCATTTTGATTCATTTCATTCCTAGCTTGCTAAATGTTTATCATAAATAAATATTGTATTTCATCAAATAATTTTTATTTTTTACATTTAATAATTTTTTAGAATTATGAATGTAAGTTGTAAATACTATAAAAAGAAAAAAGATTAATAATTGCAGTCTAAAGAATGAGTCAAATGGCAATGTTATTAAAAATTAAATAGTCGAAAAAAATTCAACAGGTAAACTGAAGGTATCATGGGTACAAATGAAGAACACATCAGTGAGCTAGAAGATAGGGTTGAGTAGCAGTCCCAGAAAACATCAGGAAGGGATAAAAAGATGGAAAATGTGAAGTAAAAAGACTAGAAGAAGCTAGGAATGCAACTATCTTTACAAGAGTCCCAAAGGGAGAGAAAAAGTAAATATGAGAAGCACTACTTGTACAAATAATAGTCGTAATTCCCCAGCCTTACGGAAAGATAAAATACATTAGATTCAAGGTCTTATAGAATGCCAATTCGTATAGATAAGAAAAATATAACCACAGAGAGATTATAGTGCAATTTAAAAACATCAAAGACAAAGGAAAGTTCTAAAAGCTTCCAAGGAGAAATTGCAGATCACACCTAGAAAGCAACAAGAATAGACTAACAATGGCAATCTCAAAAGCAGCACTGGACTCAAGAAAAAAATCAGGTTACCAATCACAAAGTGTTGGATGAAAGAACAAATAAAATCAAGACGACAATTCACAATACAGTTAAGTCCTCACTTAACATCATTGATAGGTTCTTGGAAACTGATCTTAAGCGAAACTATCTAACGAAATCAATTTAACCATAGACTAATTGACATAAACAAGAGTTGAGTTCCTATGGCATATTTCTGGTCACAAAAACATCATAAAACTTCTAAAAAAGGCCCAAAACACTTATCATATTAAAAATTGAAATAAATGTGAGCTATACATACATTTAAGGAAAATTAATAAAAAATAAACTAATTCTTTTCCCACCTACTTATTCCAGTTCACAGTTTTGGGTGGCTGGAGCCTGTCCCAGCAGTTCAGGGCTCAAGGTGGGACACCTTTCCAGCACAGGGAGCACTCACACCCTCACCCACACCTGCACTCACACTCACTCAGATCTGGCACAATATAGACATGCCAATTCACCTACCATGCACATCTTTGGGGTGTGGGAGGAAACCAATGCAGACATAGGGAGAACATGCAAACTCCACACAGATAGTGGCCCTGTCTAGGAATTGATTTTTTCTTTCTCATCAATGTTATAATGAAATGATGTTATTTGAAGATCTACTGAAAATAAAGCAAATTAACTAACAGTACATTTATTGTTGTAAAAAAAATGAGGATTAAAAAATGTTTGTTAACAATTCACAAAACAAAATGACTAGAATAGGGAGCACTGGAGGGAAGTGAGTGCATGCTAAAGTACTTAATTTAGTTGCTGTTGATAACTTTAGGAAGCTAAAAGAGATTAGGAATCCACTGCCAGAATTGTTGACTACAATCACTTTGTTCCTGTTACCATCTGCAGTAGCAAAGTTAGAATGCTTCTAGCACTATAGCTCTCCTTGGAGGTAAATTTTAACTTGTCACAAATACCTTCCATCCTAGTATATATACTCTTTGCAGGGCAACTTCACCACTCCTTCCATCAATGGGTAAATATTTCTCCACCCTTGGTCTGGTCTTGTGACTTGCTTTCATAAACAGAATATCACTTAAGTGACAATATATGACTTCTGAGGCTAGTTCTTAAAATCTTCTGCTTTCTCCCTCTTGAAATCCTACCCTGGATTGTGATCATCATGTAAAGAGGCCACGGAGAGGAGAACGAAGTTGTCCAGCCATCAGTTAGCACCAGCTGCCAAACATATGAGTAAGACCAAGAAAAATGAGGAAAAAAACTGCCCAAACAACCCTCAGAATCAGAAGAAAAAATAAATTGTTGTTTTAAGTCACCAATCTGGGGAAGGGGCAGTTTATTATGCAGCAATAAACAGCTGATACACTCTCCTTTTACCTTTATTCTAAATTCAAGTCTCAGAAGTATATATATGATTGGGGAAGACTTCATTACATCCAGAATCACAGCTACAGTGAAATCCATGACATGTTTTTAGTTTTCCAACCTCTGCTACACTAGAGGAGAGTTGGAGTAGATCATGAACAAGATACAGTTTTGAACTATATACTAATTTGAAAATCTATAAAGAATAGCTCTTTAAGCAAATTGTTCTAGGTACTAGAAAAAGAGAAAAAAAAATCTAACTTATTTTATGAGGTTAACGTAACTGTTACACCAGTCAGAGAAAGGGCATAAGAGAATAAGAAAAGCAAAATTAGAGTCATTTCAGCTTTAAATGTAGATGTGAATTTAGCTAACTAAAGCTAACATTTTATTAAAAATTACATCAAGTAGAATTTATCTCAAAAACCCAATGACAATGAGTTTAATGGCAGTGAGCCAATCTATCAATGTAATTCACACATAATGGACAAAAAGAAAAAGAAATCATGTCAATATATGCAGAAAAACATTTGATAAAGTCATACCCTGATTTATAATAAAAACTATCAAAATAGAGGAAAACTATTTTACCCGGTAGAGGTTATGTATCAAAATCCTACAAGCAAACACATATTTAATGGAGCAACTTTAGACGCATCCCCTTTAAGATTAAATGGTACAAGGAATAGTACCAAGATGCCTGCTCTCACCATGTGCAAATATAATCATATCCTGTGTGCATCATGATGTGAAAAAGATTGCAAGCATTACTGTACAGTATCTAAGACTTAACCTAACAATGACTGCATAAGATCTCTGTGAAGACAACACAAGAAGATCTATACAAATGGAAAGATATAATACATTTATGGTACTGCTAATGTAACACTATGAGACGTTAATACTCCCCAAATAAATTTATAACTTTGTTGCAATCCCAATAAAAACCAGAGTTTTTTGAGGAAGTTGGAAAACTTATTCTAAAATTTATATGGAGGAATAAAAATCCACAAACAGTTAAGTCAACTTTGGAAATGAGGAAGGAACCTGGGAAAAAAACAAATAAAACAAGGAAATAGAATAAAAAGAATATAGAAATAGATCCATGTATATGTGGGCAATGGACATTTGATAAGCAGGGTACCTTATATCATTGAGGTAAGCATATAGTTGAGAAAATTGTTCCAAAAAATATGGAGAAAATGTGAAAAAAATTAAACTATGAGGTTAAAGATGAAAATGGAGGATATCTTTGTGAACCTGGGGTTACGAGAGGCAGAATATGTACATAAAATAAACATAAAGCAAGAAAACAATTGATAGATTTGACTACAAATAGTAAACATTTCTGTTCAACAGGGACACATACAGTAGACTACCATATCAGATGAAAGACAAATAATATTTGCAATCAACTTTATCAGGTGCCTGACAGAAGATATTTGAAATATAATTCCAAAACAGAATTAATATCAATATTTTACCAAGAACTTCTACAAAACAGTAAGAAAACCCAGAAATTTGGCAAAAGATACAAGTAGATAATTCACAGAAGGGAAAAATCTGAAAGCCTAATGGTATACGAAGAGATAATCAAACTCATTTGTAATCAAAGACATACAAATTAAAACAACTATGAGCTGCTTTTATATGTCCATCAGAGTGGCCCAAATTAGGAAATCAGATATTATGAAATGTTAGTAAGAACATTTGGGCATAGGAACCTACATGGTCTATTGGTAGAGTATAAGCTGCTATATCCCTTCTGGTAGAACTTAGTAAAATTAAATAGGTGTATTCTCTATGACACAGCAACATGCCAGTGGTTCTATATTACCCAAAATAGCTCACGCAGATTCATAAAGTTCATATGTCTATAGAAGTATATATTTATACACGTCTCTCTATACAGCAACATGATTAGATATAGAAAGAGTTAAGCAAAAAAAGTTAAAAAATAGAATTAAATTGAAAACAATATCATTTATGTAAATGAAACCAGAATTTTTTCATACAGAAAATACATAGGAAATAACATTTGTATTTTACAAATGTGATACACACACACACACACACATTTACACACCCCCATTCATATCCCCAACCTCTACATATCACACGTGAATATGGTGCCTACATGGAAGAATGAAGTAAGAATAGAGATAGTAGATGATGGAGAACAAATACAATAAAGGTGATTTACATGGGCCAATGATAACACTGTTCCATGAACTGAGAAGTGTGACTAATTCAATTCCCTATCCACTGGTCCATACAAAAATTCTTTTTCCATAAACTGAAGGTTTGGGTATGTAATGTTCTACTGAATTTATATGATCAAATTGTAACTTAATTGTAACTATTACTGTTTTCTGTCAATTTTTCATAGGTGAAAAATTGGATAATGCTAAAGATTTTTATTGGTTATCTGACTATGGAATCTTTCTTATAAAAGTTACTGGAAAATGTGAATGGAAGAAGAGAATTTGTGAAAAAAAATCACTTATAAGAGCAGTGCTTCTAAAATCAATTAGGTTTCATAGATCCAAAGAGTCCTCAAGTTCTCTGCCAGACTGTTTACATCTTTTGTTTTAAGTTCATGAACAAATCAATTCTGCATCATATGTATGACTTCTTAATTGATTGCAGAGCCCAGACCTTTTGTCGTTGTTGTTGTTCCTATTAGTCCTCCTTTAATTGTTGTGGGTCTATGAAACTGAACAGAGTTAGACTTAATATGTCAAACCAAAAAAAAAAAAAAAAAAAAAAAAGGTTTTGCGGTCCTTAGAACTGATAAAGAAAAAACCACAGACTCCAAATGGCATCACTTGTGCTAAAAGCCTGTGATACCAAATCTAGATTTAATACCTGATCTAATTGTAGTAACCTTAATTAGCCTTAAGCATCCCGGAATTTTCTGGTCAAGCACGAGTCACGTAATCTGTCACATAGGCCTTCTCCAAACCCCACAGAAAGAAGAGACAATCTCCTGGACTGGACACAGGTAGCAGCTGACCTTGGCCTGCATTGAGCCCCTCCCAAGTGGCCCTAGGCCCAACACATCTGGTGGCCAGCTTCAGACCATACCAGAGCACCACCCAATTAGCATCACAATGACATACCCATATGGCAAGCACCTGAGCCCTACTAAAGCAAATCCTGCTCCCTGTGGTGAGTCTCTGAACAGCAGCTTGTCTGCTATAGTCAAGATCCGTCCTTACAGCCAGTCAGCCTAAGTCAATCTTATTCACTGATATGCCAATAGCAGTCAAGGCTCAACCACAACAGGAAGGCACATTCAATTCATACAAGACAGAATTCAACTCAGGTGAACAGAGAGACTGCGCCACTGGGCCCCATAGGGCACTCTACCTAAACTGGGAGATGTAGCTAATCTAATACATAGAAATAAACACAGGGAAGCAGCCAAAATAGGGAGGCAAAAACAAAAACAAAAACAAAAACAAACCGTGTCCCACATGAAAGAATAGGACAAAACTCCAGAAAAGGAACTGAACAAAATGAAGGCAGGCAATCTATCAGAGGCAGAGTTTGAAACCCTGGTTGTAAGGATGCTCAATGAACTTAGGAGAAAAAAATAGATGATCTCAGTAAGAACTTCAACAAAGAGATAGGAAATATAAAAAAGAAGATAGAAAACACAAAAGAACAAGTCAGAAATGAAGAATGCAATAACTGAAATAAAGACTATATTAGATGGAATCAACAGCCAATTAGATAAAGCAAAGGATTGAATCAGTGATTTGTAAGATAGTAGAAAACACCCAACTGGAACAGCAAAGAGAAAAAAGAACTTAAAAAATGAGGATAGTTTAAGGCACCTCTAAGACAACATCACATGTAACAACGGTTGCATCATAGAGGTACCAAAAAGAGAAGAGAGAGCAAAGGATGGAAAACTTATTTGAAGATGTCTGAAAACTTCCCTAATCTGGCAAAAGGAATAAACATACAAGTCCAGGAAGTGCAGAGTCCCAAACAGGATGAACCCAAAGAGGCCCACATCAAGAAACATCATAATTCAAATGCCAAAGGTTAAAGACAAAGAGAAAATCTTAAAAGCAGTATGAGAAAAGCAGTTAGTGACCTATAAGGGAGATCCCATAGACTGTCAGCTGTTTTCTCAACAGAAACTTTGCAAGCCAGGTGGGATTGGCATGAAATATTCAAAGTGATGAAAAGCAACCAAGGTACTTTACCCAGCAAGGCTCTCCTTGAGAATGGAAGGAGAGATAAAGAGATGTCCAAACAAGAAAAAGCCGAAGGAGTTCATCACCACCAAGAAATGTTAAAGGGACTTTTTATGAAGAAAAATAAATAAATAATATAAATAAGAAATATTGCAAAGAAAAAAATTCTCACTGACAAAGGCAAACACATAGTAAAAGCGGTGGATCAACCAACACTAAAGCTAGTAAGTACAAAGGTTAAAAGGGAAAAGTAGGAATGAAGAAGAGCCCGGTTGGGGCCCCCATAGTAGAAGCCTCACAGCATACCCTGCTTAACTTTTCCTTGCTCTGTAGCTTAACAGTAGATTGTCTCAACGGCTTGGAATGTCCTCTGCCATAGAAAATTGCCCTGAAACTTATGATTAATACTTTTATGCTTACTGATCACAATCCTTCTGGTTTAGCATTCTTTTCACACTACTCCCATCTTTATTTCTGGGTTGCTGTTGCCACCGGAGGACCACATTGCCTGAAGAATGGCTCTGTGAAGCATGACAGGCCCCTCAGAACCAACATGTAGCCCCTGGGACAATGCCCAGATTTTCCCTTAAATACTGTAAGCTGGACTGAGAATATAAGTCAGTTTTGAAGGTGTTAACCTGCTGCCCTCTCAGATCACAAGTCTTCTAACAATAAATGCTTATTTTAATTAGCCCAACTCCTGTGTCAGTCTATTGGCTGAGCCGCATAGGCAGTACGATCCCCAGACTCAGTTGCCCTCTGGTTTCAAGAAGATCATGTGTAATTACAATAGTAAATTAAGTGATACACACAAACATACATAAAATAAGTAAAAAAATAATGACAAAAACAGAAACATGGAGGGGGTGAATAAAAATGGTAGTGATTTTAGAATGTATTCAAACTTCAGTGGCCATTAACTTAAAATAGACAGCTACAAACATAGTTTGGTATACATGAAGCACATGGTAACCACAAATCAAAAAGCTACAAGAGATATACAAGAAATAAAGTGAAAGGGATCTAAACATAGCACTACAGAAAGTAATCAACATACAGAAGAAGAGATAAAAAGAGTAAGAAAGGAACAGAGAGGAACTACAGAAACAACCGAAGAAGAATGAATAAAATGGCAATGATTACATACCTATCAATAATTACTTTAAATGTAAATGGATTAAATGCTCCAATCAAAATAAAAATAGGTAAGGAAGTGGTACATATATACAATGAAATATTACTTGGCCATAAAAAAGAATGAAATCTTGCCATCTGCTATAACACAGATGGACCTATAGGATATTATGCTTAGTGAAATAAGACAAATACCATATAATTTCACTCACATGTAGAATCTAAAAAAACAAAATAAACAAACAAAACAGAAAGAAATTCATTGATACTCACTGAGAACAAACTGAAGATTGCCTGACAGGAAGGGAGTTGGGGGGCTGGGTGAACACAATGAGAGGATTAAAAAGTAAAAATTGGCAGTTACGAGACAGTCATAGGGATGTGAAGTATAGCTTAGGTAATTCAATCAATAATATTGTAATAATTAAATATTGTGTCAGATGGGTGCAAGACTCATCAGGGGATCATTTTTTGAGTTACGTACCTAACTACTATGTTGTATACCTGAAACTAATATAATATTGAATGTCATCTGTAGTTTAAAATTTTTTTTAAAAGACAGAAGAGGCAGTCTACATAATAAAAACCCTTCCCTTTCTCTTTTCTCAAAGAAAAGATGTCCTGGCCCCCAAATAATCTTTTCTTTTGTTAATAGCTTTCTTGCTCTACCCTTCTCCCCATAAAATCCTCCCATTTTGTACAACTCTTGGGGGCACATTTCTTGTTGCGAGATGAGATGCTGCCAGTCATAAATTGCTAAATAAAGCCAATTAGAGCTTTAAATTGACTCGGTTCAATTTTTTTTAAAACAGAATAAATTAGTAAAGAAGTTGTCTTTTGTTTCTGATCATCAGTTCTAGCATGTGTGTGTGTGTTTGGGGGTATCCCCTCACACCACCAAGCAATTCTACAATACCAGCTAGGTATCCAAAATTCAATTCAATTCTAACACTACCCAGATAATAGGGTCAGATTCTGTAGGTTAAGGGCTCAGTCTCATAAGACTGCCTCCCTACCCCCACCGCCCCACACTTTAGATGCCAGTCAATAGCCCAGGTATGTTACCTGTGCTTATGGCTGACCAGCTCCATGCTAAGGGTTCCAACTACTCCCTCTAACTCAAGATGCCAATTACAAGTCTGACTGGCTATAGATCAGAGGTTCCCACAACTCCATCTTCAGGTTCAATTAATTTACTACAGCAGCCCACAGAACTCAGAGACATTTTACTTATTAGCTCACTGGTTTATTACAAAGAATATAACTCAGGAACAGCCAGATGAAGAGATGCATAGGACAAGGTATGGGGAAAGGGCACAGAGCTTCCACGCTCTCTCGAGTGCCACACTCCCTGAATTTCCACATGTACACCAGCCTGAAAGCTCTCTGAAACTTGTCATTTTGGGTTTTTGTGGTGGCTTCATTACATAAACACGATGGATTAAATCATTCGCCCTTGGTGACTGTCAGCCTTCAGCCCCTCTCCCCTCCCAGGAGGTCTGGGGATGGGACTGAAAGTTCCAACACTCTAATTATAATTGTTCTCATGGCAAGCAGCCCCCATCCTTAGGTGGGGTCCAAAAGTCACCTCATTAACATAACAAAATACAACTTTTTCACTCTCATCCTCTAGGAAATTCTAAGGGTTTTAGGAGTTCTGTGCCAGAAATGGGATGGAGACCAAATATATGTTTTTACCGTGGATAAAAAAGGGGCCACATACTAAACCTAACAAGCTCAGGGGAGGCCTGCATGGTGGGTCTTACAAACCCAGAGACCAAAAGAAACCACATAGGATGGTTTGAATATAAAAATTCCTAGTTAAAAGCAGGTCATGGTGGGTACTCACATGTCCTAGACCTTTAGCTTCTTTGACAAAGGTCAATCTTTTCCTTAAGTGAGCCTATCTATTGTCTTTTTTCATCTAAGATAACATATCTTTGAAATGTCAGAGTAAATCTTTTCTAGACTCCTCAAGGCATAACTGCTGGCACCAGAGCAGGAGACCACACAACCCCTTATTGTTATTATGTTACTGAATACCATTTCTATGTGCTGTAAATGTTAATTATTAACTATCTTGTACCCACCAATGTAAAAGAAGTATGTGTCTCTTTTTACCTTTTCACAGTCCCAGAGACTTCCCTACTTTGCTTTCTCTCACCCCCTTAATCTACCACTAATGGATTTTACACAACCCTGTTTACGTCTCCTTTGATTCTAATGTGTAAAATAAGCTGCAAAACTGCCATTCTCCCGAGCATTTTCTCAATCCGTTGACATTTTTCTTCCCAGCAATTATAATCAGTTTGGCTCAAATAAACTCATAAAAATTCTCTACAGGTTTGGATGTTTTTATGTTAACATTATTATAAATCACAATGTCACAATTTGAAGTAGCAAAAAGCCCAATAGGGTTGGTAGACTTACAACACTCTGACTTCAAAAGAGCCCATCTTTTAAGATTCTGTATCATATTGCTGTTGACAGTCATGATTGGTTTCAACAAAACATTATCCATCACGTTCAATTTAAGTTAATTTAATTTGTACTTAAACTGGTTAGTTTGCATATAATTAACAATTTTGTTGTTTTTAATTGTTTTAAAGATATAAGCCTTATTCTATTTTTGTATGTATTTAAGTAACATTCTAATAAAAATGTGAGTTTTTCCCCACAGTGTCATGGATATAAAGTTAACCCTGGGGACTGGAGAGATTTATTTCCCTTTAAAGGTGATCTGTACACTTCTGAAGTTTGAAAATCTCCACTACCATGTGGAGGTGCCTCCTCAGGCCTGCAGTGCCTCAAAGCTCCTGGGATGCCTTTCACCTCCTAGTCTGGTGGGCAGCGCCTCCTGAAGGGCTGTGTGCACTGGGTGCTGGCTGCCTCCTGAGTTGCCTCATGTATAGATTCCCTCAGGAGGGAAAAATTTCACCTAAAGTCCTAACAATCAGAGATTTATTTGGTGAAAAAGTAAAGTTTTAGAAGAATGCAAACACTCGAGAGTTGAGGAGCTAACTCCATTTAATTAAATTATTTTCCTAACAAGCCACTGCTGAAACACATTGCACTGATGGAGAAGGTTTTAATTTGGAGGTGGAGGAGGGAATAAATTAATATCACCTGGAGTAGAGGGCACACTACCCCCAGTAAATTTCATGCAAAGAGTGATTGTACAACTGGAGCTTCCAGAGGGAAGAGTGAGAATTTGCCAAACAGGAAGGAAATTCCGGACTAATGTCACCTTGAAAAAACTCAAAAGATGTAATAATCCTTGGCTAGGAGCAGCAGACTGCAGTCAAGGTGCTGTGAAGTTCTTCAGAACCAGCAGGGGACTGACATGGTTGTTCATTTATCTGAGCTTTGCGAGGTCCTAGAAGAGGTTGAACCACAGTTGCACATCTGGGAATCCATGGCTTAGATGTAGTGATGTTTTCCTTTCTGATTCTGTTAAATATTTAGGGAAGTAATTTTTGTATGCTGAGTCATATGCAGAAAGTTTTTATCTTGTTCTGACAGTTTGGTAAAATGTGTAATAATTTCCCACACAAATTACTGATTAATTACAAAGAAGAAAATCATAATTATAAAGAGGAGAAATTGGACAATGTCTTAGCCACATAATGCATATCACCCATGTAGAGCAGGAGGTGATCATGTGCTTTCATATGTGTGCCCTGAGGTCACACCACTACTGAAGCCACAAAGGTATAATATAAATCTAACAGTGAGGAGACCTCAAACAGAAATGGAGGGATGCTCTATGAAATAAACAGACAATTGTAGTAGTAAAAGATGTCAACAATGTGAAAGACAAAGGCTGAGGAACAGTTTCAGATTAAAGGAGGCAAGAGGGACATGACAACTAAATGCAGCATGTGATCCTATACCAGGAAAAAGAAATATTGCTATAAAGGACATTTTTGAGACATTTAAAGAATGGTAGATTATAAAAAGTGTCAATGCTAAATTTTCTGAATTTGTAAGTGTGCCATGGTTAGGGAAAAGAATGTTTTCATTCTTAAGAAATACAGACTTCATCAAGGGTAAAGGAGCATGATGTCTGCAGCCTGCTCTCAGATGGTTCAAAAATGTGCTTGTATTACGCTACGTATGTCTATATATCTCAGGAGTCCCCAACCCCCGGGCTGCAGATCGGTACAAGTCCTTGGCCTGTTAGGATCTAGGCTACACAGCAGGAGGTGAGCAGTAAGCAAGTGAGCGAAGCTTCAACTGTATTTGCAGCCACTCCCCAACACTAGCATCATCGCCTCAGCTCTATCTCAGATCATCAGGCATTAGATTCTCATAGGAGCACCGGTCACTGGTGCCAAAAAATCTGAGGACCACTAAATATCTTACATATTACATGTACATTTTATATATAAAACACTATATGTATATATACACAAAGAATATATTTCCTCAGAATGATGACATATTCTTACATGGGTTTGTGAGCATATAGAGAAAAAGACAGAGAGAAAAAATGATTGAACAAATGTGGCAGAATGTGAAAAACTGATGAATCTCAAGTAAAGAGTACACAGGAGTTCTTTGTACTGTTCTGTAAATTTTTCTGTAAACTTTTCTGTAAATTTGAAATTATTTCAAAGTAAAACATTTAAAAATATCAGTATGAATTACAAATTTAAACAGTTTTATAAAAAAAGTTGCCAGATGTGCCACTAGCAGTTCCTACATCAAAACTGGCATAGATTTTGGGGCTTTATCACTGAAGTATGTGGCAAGTGTACCCTGGACAGGATCCAGGTCTTTAGGCCCTGTCTTCTGTTATCAATGGAAGCTGAAAAATTCTGCCGCACTTTCTGTTTTTACACTTGAAGGTAGAGCTCACAAAATCTCCCTGCTGCCTCAGAATAGTTTAAATCTAAAAAGAAATGAGGAGGCCACAGGACAGAATGGTGTGGGTCCCCTCCCTGTCTGGGTGGACTCCTCTGAGGACCCTTAGTAACCTTCTGACTACCAGAGCCCCAGGCTGAGCAGCCCACGTTTCAGTGATTGAGAGAAGTGCTACAACCTGGCCCAGGCTAGGGGAGCCAGCACTGACTGTGAACGTGTCAACTACTTGTCCTGTACTGCTTGGGCCTGTAATCTACATCCACTCAGGGGACATACAAACATGAAGAATGAACTGTGGCCCATAAATGGTTCTGATCACTATCTCAGCGCTGACTGAAATACACAGACACCTTTCATTTTGGCTCCCCAGCATCCCTTCCTTTGAGGAGCTGTCTATTTGATACATGTTGGCTTTGGAAACTGAGACCTTGACCCTCAGCTGCCTGGAAAGCACATGGCCCCATCTGAGCAAGTTGTCTTCTCTTCTGGATGTCTGAATGTTGATAGAGACTGAATGCAGCTGAAGCCAAGTCATCCTGTGGCAATGTCCCCAAGAAATGAGGGGAAAGAGTTAATCATTTATATGTTGGTTTTAACACAGAGATTGTGTATAACATGAGGGCAAGATCAGAGTCTTACTTATTTTTGTCTCTCCAGGGACAACACAATGCCTGGTTTGTAGTTGATACTGAGTAGCTCCTGGTTTTTTTTTTTTTGCCTAATCATTGGCGAATTCATTTGTCTGTTATTTGTGTCATCTATGCTTTTTCCTTTTATGCCATTTGTGATCAGCAGGGACCACAGAAAACCAAATGAGAAGAATCGGCATGCTCTGAGGATGATTTTGAGGGACTGATGAGGTCAATCACAAGAATTTTGTGCTATTTGTTTTCATTGTCCAGGTACCTTTCACTCTTGAGTTTCCACCAGCATGCTGCTTCATTGGGATTTGCAAGACTAGAAACTACTTCAAGGGTGGATTATTGCTGGGACTCCTTTAGAACTGGAGAGAGATGGTTTGGGCCTGAAGGTGTTCTACAGAACAGCCAGGTGAGAGAGGTGCCTGTGGAGAATGGTTATCTCCTTGCTGAAACCCTTGAAGGCACTGCCCTTTCCCCAGGTGGCATTAATGGAAAATCAGCTCTCTGAGAGGCGGGGCAGGTGGGCAGCATTTGAGTTGGGCTGCATTTGAGTTGGGGCTAGGCAGATTTCCTCCCCAGGTGATGTTGGTTGTTTATGGTTAAAGTTGTTTGTGCTTTTCAGGTAGCAGCTGTAGAATAGTCCAAAATAAGCTGGCCCCAAACACAATTCTGGGCACAAGGAAAAAGAAAGTAGAAACGGTTTATAAAGACAAAACCTTAATTTCTATTTGTAATCATTATATAGTATTTTAAATTACATATATCTTAAAATTTATTTACGCTTAGGCAATGCTTCTATCTAAATTCGTTTTCATGTTTTAAAGTCCACTGCTATATAATATGCCAACATATGTGGCATTACTCTGTGCTGTAGTTACGCATAATAAAGTCATTATTGCTGACTTACTTTGTTGTGCTTTTATGGTTTACTCTTCCTGAGTGTCCCGTGAAGCTTTACATCTAAAAATACCTACCAGGAAACTGCTGGAATGAGGAATGTCAGCCAGGTGTGAAAGGGAGACAGTGGCAGGCAGCTTCCAGCTTGGCTTGTTGGAGAGGAATTCATGCACGAGACCTGGATCACCACATCTGCTCAGTGGCTCTCCATCTGTGTGTGCCAGAGAAAACCAGGCTCAAGGACAAGTAAACAAAAGGTCTAGCTCTTCAGGTCCAAGTGAAACCCAAGTTCTGCAGAGAGGACAGATGTGTGTGCTGTTTTATATGCAATGGTTCTCGGAGACAGCTATTCACTTTTCAGAGAGGCCATAGAGGTTCTTAACTGCAAATCCTCAGAACCTGTGAACACCTTCCATAGAGAAGCATGTTGGAAAGAGGCCTCCCCAGACACACACCCAGCATGGCAGTTTGCCTAGAAAGATGTCTTTTGAGGATAAGGGCTGTCTAAGAATCAGTTATGCTCTGAAGACCAGGAGTCCCTGAGGTGCAGCCTTAGCATGCCCCCAAGCCTTTGGAAGACTTGTTACAAATGCAGATTTGTAACCTGGACCCACCTCAGGGATTCTGGTTCACAGAGCCCCCAAACCAGCATTCTTAAGCACCCCCTGTGATTTTGAGGCCTGTTGTTCACACTGTGAGAAATTCCCTCAGCATGAGCTAAGGGGGTAACTTTGCAACCTGTACTCAAGACCTGTCTAGCGAGCTTAGTATTGGCCTTGGAAGTGACAAACAGTAGGTAGGGAAGGGAAACTGGAGGGCTCAGATTCCCTCTGAAATGTCAGCTGTCAGTGTAGACTGGTAACTCACAAGCTGCCTTTGTGTCTTCTCCCTGCTACTGACTCTTCCTGATTTCAGCGGGCAAGTGCATTTCCTGCTGGCTGCAGGGTCTTTCTCTTTTCTCCTCTCTTCTCATGGACTGAACAATACAAACAATGGTCAGAAATATTTTGCTGGCCTCTAACACACTTCCAGCAACACAAGAGCAATCACTAGGCTCTTCTATATACGAAGGTGGTCGGGGAGGGTCGGGGAACTGAGGGGGGGTGCGGGTTTCAGATTGTACATGCGTTCATTTTAAGTCATCTGATAGAGATTGAATATTTCTGTTTTTAAGTATTTGGTATCTTTATCAAGTCATTCTAACAAATGTAAATAGAAGGTTAGTGAACCACTTTCCAACCTAGATGACTTCCATACCTTAGCCAGTGTCATCAGCATAATCACTTCCTTTGACAGTGCTCTTACCTCCAATTTCAAGGAAAAATATAAATGCTGTAGAATATTTCTTTTGAAAATAAAACATGAAAAACTCAATATTTTGAGTTCTTATCAGGAATATGTAATGTAAAAGAAACACAGGAATATACGTATTTTAGGAATCAAAGTGACTTCAAGTGGGAAGTTTCTAAACCCTGCCAGCAATGAGTCATGCATGCAGTGTTTGTAACACATATTCCTGCGATGACATTTAAAATTAAAAACACTACCTGCCGAATGTGATATAATCCTTTTTTTTAATATAATATGTTACATGTATATTTTAAGTGCTAAGGCAAATACAAATGATTATGCTAAGATAGGTTAACTCTGCTAATTCAAATAACTTTTCACAGTGTTATAGAATAACAGCAAGTTTAATTCTGTTTTCAGAGGAATCTTTTATGTTTAAAAATATTTTAGTGTTATTTAAGTTACTTTTAACAATGATTCCAGAAGATAATTCTAGATAAGTATATAAGGTGATTAGAGTTAAGGGTTTCCTAGGATGGGCACTTTTAGTGCTATAATAAGAACAGCTCCAGGGCCAGCTGGGCCAAGCTGGGCATCCAACATGCAGGTGAGAGGCTGGGTGGATGCTGGCCTCCCAATTCTTTTGTCTGTGGACATCTGCCGCCTTCCCAAGGATTCATGCCAGGGGCCTGCCATAGGGAAATGTGGATAAGAAAGACCTCATTAACAATGGGCTTTCAGCTTCTATCTACTGGGCAGTCAGATGGTGAGTACAGAAAGAGTTGCAGTGATTCAAATAGAGATGAGTGGTCAAAGGAGAACCAACCTGGTGACGTGACTGATGGACAGATGGGTGCATGCTTTAGAGCTGAGGAGTGGCCTCAAGCTGACATCTGCATGACAGAAAGCAGACAGCTTGGGATCAGGGAGGGCAGAGAACAGTATGAGAACTGGGGGACCTAAGTGGCCCAGGGCTGTGGGACTTGATGAAGAGTTTGGGTTTATTTGAATACAATGGGAAACAATTGGGAGGTTACCTGGTGGGGTTTGTGTTTTGCTAGGTGATGTTGACCGCACATGGGTTCATTGGATGGCTAAGGGACTCAGAAAATTTCAGGGACCATGCTTTGCCTGAGACTTGCCCATAGCAACCCACAGAAAATGCATATTTTTTTGAAAGAAATAATATGGTCCTTCTACACTAACAGAAAGAAAAGCCTACTCTTCATAAGAAGGTATTTCCAACTCTCATGAAGGAGATATTTAAGGGGTGTCTTTGAGTGGTTTGAGGAAAGTCTGCTCTGAGGCAGGAGACACTGAACTAACCCATCAACATTCACCTTCTAAAGCCTTTTATAAAATGTGTTTGTGGTGAAATCTTCTTGATCTTGTTTCCTTCTCTTCTCATCCTCTGCAGTTCTGGCAATAGCCACGAGAGGGCTTGCCGCTCCTCTTGTTTATAAGCAGTGGCTTCAGAGATAGCAATTTCTCTTTTCTTTTTGTTGTAGGTTGGTAGACTGTGGTAAAGAAATGTTGACAACTGGCTCTGGGGGGTGGAAGAGGCCCTAGCATCATTTGCCTATTTCCTCGGTATAAATACTCCCAGTGACAGATTGCAAGCTCCAATTGTTTAGCAACAGAATCAGAGGATTCCTAACAGCTAAGCATGGGGCCAGTTCCAGCAAGTGGCTGTTTGTAAGGTGCACGGAATGGCTGGGCTGGGGCAGAAGACTCGCCACTCTCAGAGGCAGAGACCTGACCAAGGACCTGGTAATAGAAAAGTGTTATCCAGAAATGTGGGCTTTTCTCATTTGTACCTATTAAACTAGCAACTAAAGTAGGGGGAAAAAAAACAACAACAAAAAAAAACAAAAAAACTAGTTAACAGGCAGCAGGAAAGTAGAAAGTAAGAGAACAACTTTTTTGAATTCAGTATTAAAGATACTAGAAAGTATGATGTGTCCTTCCTAGGAGTAAGCACTACTGAAAACCTGGATCATGGCCACCAAGGAAACACTATACTATTTTAACTTGTCATAATTAGGCTTACCTTACACTTCGTGTTAGTGGTTCGACATGCAGCTAATTCCACAGAAGAACTTAAGAGAATGAAATATCTAATGTTGCTGAATGACACACATTTGGTATTGGGGTGAGAGTACAATGTTTTCAATATGCTTGGGTAAAAAGGAAAATCTTTTAATTCTTTGATTTTCTAATAATTTGACCTTGTTAATTAGGTTCATGTAAAACTTAAAAATGAAAATAGAAATAGAAAAATGAAGGGAAAAATATTGGAGCAAAAGAAAGAAGTAATTAATTTCATTGTTCACAAAATAGCATACTGCTTTTGAAAATAGAAGTTGGTCCGTGTGGCACTTAAGAGTGTGACCCAGCATAATAAAATTGTGAAAAAAATAAAGATGGTGGGGCAGACTGACATCACAATGGAATCATTCAGAGCGTAGCCTCTCAAGGTGGGGCCCAGGAGAGCAGCAGCAGCAGCTGGGAACTTTCTAGAAATGCACATTCTCGGGCTCACCCCAGATCTGCTGCATGAGAAGCTGTGGGTTGGGCCCAGCAGTTCGTGTTTGAACAAGCCCTCCTGGGAATATGAGAATGGCTGGGTCTCTAGGAATCTTATTCCTCTGAGCTGAATATTTATTCCCCCTCCTCCTGACTGTCCTAAAGCCTAGGCCTATGTTTTAAAAACAAGGGTTTCTTCTCCTATCTATTCTTTTTTTTAATATAAAATTTCATTATGAACTAAATCTTAGATGCAAAAGACAATATTTAATATATGTGCAAAATTAAAAGAAGAATAATAAAATCAACCCTCACTATAGGAACTAGAATATCATTAATACGACTTCCCGATGCACCTCAAAGCAATTGTTTCCTGAGCTAGAGGGCATTGGGAAGTAAGGCACTATTATCTTAATGTTTCTTTATTTTATTACTTACAGTCTGTAGCATTAGTAAGACTTAAGCTACTTTAAGAATGAAACATAACTTTAACTTCCAATTTGCGTTCTCATTTATAGTGTCCTCATCCTCACTGATGTTCTATATGAGTCAGTTCCTTAAAATTTTTCATTTTTGTAAATTTCAGAGTCCACATTATTGGTTAGTTTTGAATTTGCAACATTAGTTTTTAATTATCTACAACTTCCAATTTTGTCATGATTCATAATATCCTTATTAAAATTCTATGATTCAGCCCTTCCTTTTTCTTTCTTTGATTCTTGGTGGGTTTTTTTGAGGGGGGAGCGGTGGGTAAAAATGTCTGGTGCTTAGGCAAAGATTGATTAAATTAACTATACAGGCATTAAAAGTTAATGCCTTTTTGTTTCATTTTTACCCATATATCAGGAGTTACCATGGTTACTGAGAAGGGTCCAGGTAGTGCCAACTTGCAGATGTGCAAATATATTTTCCCTGGCTCAATCTCTCAGTTACTTCAACATTACAGTAACTTGTTTAAGGGAAAGCATTTTTTTTTTCTCTCTTAGATTAATTTGGGGGAACTTATTATCTCTTATTTCACACCCTTGACTCACCCAGCTCACCATGCACAAAGGCACTGTTATAGCTTCAGGGGCAGACTAGGTTGACTCACACAGAGAACTTACAAGAATGATGATCCTTTCCTCTCTGGCTATTTATTATTATTTTTCATCAGAATCATCTCTTTTTGGTGGTGTGATGGAACCACGTTCTCCCAGTTTTTATAATCTCAGTGGGGTCTTAGAATTACTTTGATTTGCAAGCAACAGACACCAACTACAGAAACCAGTGTTTTATGGAACCTGAATTTTTGGGATTCGGCTGGAACTAAGGACCTAAATGCTTCAGAACTTTGTTTACTTTTTGTTGTTTTCTGTGATTCTCTTTGTTCATGTGGTTCTGGTAAAATGTACATGACATAAAATTTACCATTTTAACCACTTTAAGTGTACAGTTCAGTGACATTAAGTACATTTACATTATTGTGCAGCCATCGCTACCCTCCATCTTCAGAATTTTTTATCTTCCCGAATTGAAATTTTGTGCCTGTTACACAATAACTTCTGATTTCCCTCTCCCCCTGCCCCTGGTAACCATTCTTCTACTTTCAGCCTCTATAAATTTGACTGCTCTAAGTACCTCATACAAGTGGAATCAAAATATTTGAATTTTTGTGTCTGGCTTAATTCATTTAACTTAATGTTTTTAAGTTTATCTATGTTGTAGTATGTGTCAGAATTTTTTCCTTTTTTGGGGTGAGTAATGTTCTATTGGATGGATTATACCACATTTTCTTTATCAAGTTCTCCCATTGATAGATGCTTGGGGTACTTCCACCTTTTGGCTATTGTGTATAATGCTGCTATGAATGTGGGTATATAAATATCTGTTCAAGTCCCTGCTTTCATTTCTTTTGGGTGTTCACCCAGAAGTGGAATCCCTGGATCATAGGGTGATCCCATTTTAATTTTTTTGAGAAGTCACCATACTGTTTTCCATAGCACCTGCACAATTTTACATTCCCACAAGCAGTGCACAAGAGTTCTGTTTTTTCCCACATTATTGACAATACTTTGTTATTTTCTGTTTTTTGTTTGTTTGTTTGTTTGTTTGTTTGGTTTTCTGATAATAGCCATCATAGTTGGTGTCTGAAGTGGTATCTTATCGTGATTTTGATTTGCATTCCCCTAATAATTAGTGATATTGAGCAACTTTTCATGTGCTTATTGGCCATCTGTATATGTTCTCTGGAGATATCTATTTAAGTCCTTTCCCATTTTTCAATGGAGTTGTTAGTTTTTTGTTGTTGTTGTTGAATTATTGGGTTTCTCTATATATTCTGGATATTTGTCCCTTATCAGATATATCATTTGCAAATATGTTCTCCCATTCCATTGGTTGCCTTTTTAGTCTGTTGATTGTGTCCTTTGATGCACAAAAGTTTTTCATTTTGATGAAATTCAATTTATCTATTTTTTTCTTTTGTTGTCTGCACTTTTGGTGTCATGTCCAAGAAACATTGTCAAATCCAATGTCATAAAACTTTTACTCTATGTTTTCTTCTAAGAGTTTTATAGTTTTAATTCTTACATTTAAGTCTGATCCATTTTGAGTTAATTTTTGTATATGGTGTAAGGTAAGGGTCCAACTTCTTTCTTTTTATGTGAATATGCAGTTGAAAAACAACAACATTTGTTGAAGAAACTGTACTTTTTTTTTGATTCTTGTCTTCTTTAAAGACAAACTTTTTCTGCATCTCGAGTCCAAATAAGAGAAAACAGGGCTCTGTAGGGTACATCTATGGGTCTAGTCATAAGACAAGTACTACCATTCTTTCTTGTTTCAGTTCCAAATATTGATACCTCAATGGACCATTTATTGACCTAGAAGCCAGAGTGTGGAAATCCCTTGACTATTAGGGACTCAGTGATAATATCATTAATTCAATAAATATTTATAAAGCACTTCTCCCGTATGTGGTACTATTCTAGACACAGAGATAGGGTAGCTTCTGAGAGTGGGAGTCGGAAAGACAACTCCATAATGTTCACTACAACATGTAAATATCTATACTAAATAGTATGCCACTCATATAAATGCCAAAAGCCTTTAATAGACATGTTCTAATTATACATTTTTTTAAAAAAAAAGAGCATTTATTTGACAGATAAATTTATCCAGATTGTATTTTAATTACATAAACACTATTTTTAAGTGATAAAAACTTTTATGAGGCAGAATAAAAATAAGTTTTAATAAAGGTAAAAACAAAATGATTGAGTATCACAGAACAGTTAATTTTGAGAGAAATCAAATTTGGCTGGAGAAGTCACAAAGATAAGAGAATTTTAGTAGGACTCCTGGTGGCTCATGGGGCCATGAAAGGCAAGGAAGAGCAGGAGATGATATCTACCTGAGAGAACCACTTGAGCAGAGAAGGAGGTGGATACCTGAGGAGGATGGTGTGTTCGGGATGCTTGTGTCTTTGCCCAATGCAATGTGCACACATTTCTTTGAGACATTCTTGAAGGATCCCCAGGATGACTCAATAGGTAATCCCAGGGAACACTGCTCTCTCTGAAGAAGTGGTGCTCTCATAACTGTGGTGTGCTTTAGAGGGATGGTAACTTTCAGTTGTTATAGTATCATACATTCAGCATGATAGCTGAAATGTTTGGCTTTGCATTAAGACCTGGGTAAGAATTTTGTTTCCGCCACCACATATGATGTTAGGTAAGTTATTTAATTTTTCTGAGTCATAGTTTCCACAACTGTGAAGTAAACATTAGAATCAGTCTCCTAAATTTCCAGAGAGATGTTTTATTTTTATTTTAAAAATACAAATAATTTATTTTGCTCCCAAATAAGGAATTGGGCAGAACTTTGCCATCTCTACTCCATGCGATGTAGGCTGGGGCCGAGTAACTGGGTGCACTCAGATGGTTGACACTGTGGTGCTGGCTATTGGTTGGTAACTCAGCTGAAGCTTGTCTGGGGCCTTAATTCCTCTTTATGTGGGCCTCCACAATGCTGATTGGGCTTCCCTATATCATGGTGGCTGGATTTCAAGAGCAAGTTTCCTGAGAAAGGGAAAGTTTGTCTCTCTTCCTGATTCCCCCTATTCCAGGCCATCCTTTTTCTATTGCTCTCCTACTCCCCCAACTCTGAGTACACAATCAGTAAATTATTTCAGAGTTTCTAGTCACTCAGCTTTTATGAATACATTCCTCTCCGTTCTGAGGCCTAACCTGGTATTATCTTGTTCTTAGCTCTCTGCTTTGGTTGGCATCTTTCCTGACTCCATCAGTCTGGATTCTTGGCTGCTCCCAAGTGTCAACTTACATGTGTCAGGTATTAGTTTGATTCTCTTGCACATAGCTCCTTGAAATTGATCTTGTATAATCTCTGGCTTAATTCAATATGTTTTTCCCTTCAGTTAATACTGTTT
Source organism: Eidolon dupreanum (assembly GCA_028627145.1). Lineage (NCBI taxonomy): Eukaryota > Metazoa > Chordata > Mammalia > Chiroptera > Pteropodidae > Eidolon > Eidolon dupreanum. The sequence goes on from CM053509.1 coordinate 92,269,977, forward strand.
TCGCTGGGTCTCTGCTTGTATCGCTCATCATTTATATAGGTGTAGGACTCTGCAACAACAAGAACAACAGCAGAGGCAGCAACAACACTACACTGGGGTGGTTGTAGGTAACTCAGTGGCAGAAGAAGCATGGGTTTGGAATCCTAGTTCTGACATTTACTTGCCAAGTATCGGAAGGCCAGTTACCCTCTCTGAGACTCAGTTTCTGTATTTTAAAATGGGGATGATAACAATAATAACTTTCTGTGTGAATGTGAAGATTAAATGAGATAATTCATGTTACAAACACCAAAGGGCAGCAAATGTTAGTTTCTTTTCTCCTTTGCTTGCTACCCTGGCACTCGGATGACCTGAGCACAGCTGCTGGTTGTGTTCTTGAGTACTCTTAGCAGGAAGCTGCTGAGTCCTGGTGTGAGCAAAGATGTGGAGGTGAATTTAGAGCAGGAGTGCAAGAGAGCCACCACAGCAGAGAAGGTTGGCTGTGTGCTTGGGTCCTATGGTCCTCTAGGACTTGGCTAGATAGAAAGTGGAATGTGGGAAGATTTCCTTGGATGCTAGGTGATGAAGAAGTAGGGCTTTTCTAGCAGATCCATGAATCAAGATTTATGATTCTCCACGTTGCTTACTAGGATGAGAAATGCAGAGTTGGATCTTCCTTTAGATTAATTGGGAAATCAATTTCATTAGTGCAGACTGTGAGAGAGATTCTGAGCATGTGGTCAGTTTTGAATCATTTAGTCTATTGACCTTGTTAAGAGGGTCCCAAAACATATGGAGTGAAGAGTGAGCCCCCCTTGAGTACTGTGCACCATACCCACCCTCAGTTTGCTCTCCAGAGGTGACCAAGCCAGAGGCTCCTTATGAGTTCTTTCCAAGACAAAGCTGCCAGTCTTATGGGTGCTCTATTGTAGGTAACTAACTGCTCTTCTCTTCCTGCTTTTAAGATTCTCTCTTTGTATTTAACCCTTGACATTTTAATTATAATATGTCTTGGTGTGAGCTTCTTCAGATTCATCCTTTTTGGAACTCTCTGAGCTTCTTGGAGTTTTATGTCTATTTCTTTCATCAGATTAGGGAAGTTTTCCATCATTATTTCTTCAAATAGCTCTTCAACTTCTTGTTTTCCTTCAGGTACCCCTATGACATGGATATTTTTACATTTAATAGTGTCCCATAGGCTCCTTAAATTATTATTATAGTCTTGGCTTCTTTTTTCTTGCCATTCTGATTGTCTGTCCTCGATTTTCCCATCCCCTATATCGGTGGTTCGATCCTCTTCTTCATCCACTCTGTTGATTCCCTCTGATAGACTCTTCATCTCAGATAACGTGTTTTTCATTTCTGATTGGTTCCTTTTAATAATTTCCATTTCCATTTTTATGTTTTTATTTATCTCTTTGTTAAACTCCTCACTGAGTTCACCTACACTTTCCCTAAGTTCATTGAGCATCTTTATAACCAGTGTTTTGAACTCTTCATCTGTTAGATTGCTTGACTTTATTATTTCTGGATCTCTGTTCTGTCCCCTCATATGGTTTCTGCTTCTTTGTCTTCCCATTTTGGCTGCCTTTCTGTGTCTGTTTCTATGTACTAAACAAAACTCTTAAGTCTCCCGGTCTAATTAGTGCAGCTTTGTGTAGTAGGTGTCCAGTGGTACAGTCCTCAGAGAGGTTCAGCTGCAGGCTCCTTTTAGCCCCAGCCTGTGCCCCTCTGTGGCCACCTGTTAAGATTCAACAATCAATCCACAGATTCCGTGCTTATAGTTGCCTCAAGAGACCATGCCAGAAACCAATGCCAACTGCCTCCAGTGTGAATCTAGGAACTGTTCAGCAAAGAGCACTGGACTCATTGAGGATACAACCAGATATAGCTTGGGTGGGGCTGTGAGTTGGGGAAGTGGAGTTTCAGGAAATTGTCTGGGCTGAACGACCTCTCTAGTCCAGCTTGATAATGTCTCAGCTATGGCGGCAATGAGTCTGCACATTGGTTGGAGGGAGGGTGCAACAGAGGAACAATGAGTATCACCGGACAGTCCAGGAGAGATCCTTGCCTCTGGCCCTCACTCCGACAACTCAGTGTCCCCCTGTAAGTACCTGGTGCCCCCTGCACAGCCAAACTGGTGCCGATGCTCATAGTGAGCAGATCCACGAAAAGTCCACTCACAGGAACAGCCTCTTTAAGAGGTGTCTGCTGCTGCTGCAGCCTCTGTCCACTCAGCCACTGGGAACCAGGCGGCCTTGTGTCCTCGCCCCGTCCTACCTTCTACCATTGTAGGGTGATTTCTTATTTCTCTCCCTAGTTGTAGGGCTTCTGTTCATCTAGATCCCAGATGACTTTGCTTGCTGTTTGCTCTGTGTTTCTGTCATAACTTTGACGTGGTTGCAAGGGGGATGAACAGAGTCTCTGTCATCTATGGCATTTTTCCCCTCCTCTATAGGAAGTTTTTTAAAGCAATGAAATTCTACTGCTGGAGTTTTATTTTCCATCTCCATCTAGGAGGTCTCCCCACCCTCTGAGAACAAAAGAGACAAAGACAGGATGTGGGGTTCGAAAGGTAGATGAGAAAATAATCTAGGAGCAAAGGAGGAAATAAGAGGAACGAATTAAAATGAATCTTGTTTTTAATTTTGCTTTGTGTAATTTAATTTAATAATTTAATTTCTGCCCTCCCCAGTGATGGATGTGTGAGGTAATAGTGGGGCTTCTTGCCCATGGTTCTTTGTGGCTGACCACAGGAAGAAAGCCCAGGCAAGTGAATGGTCTGGCCCTAAGGGTCTCTTGGTGAGTCCCCCATGGCGTGATACTGGCCTGAGGGACCCTGAGTAGCTCTTGGGCCATCTGACTTCGCAGCATTCACAGGGCCCCTAGGGTTGTTGACTGGATCCTTCCACCCACAGGAGAGGAGGGGTGGGGCTCAGATGTCTGCTCTGGTACTGCTTGGTTGTGTGACCCTCATAAGTTACTTAACCACCTCTGAACCTCAGTTTCTGAACCTGTTAAACAGGGGACTGATAACAATACATGTCCCAATAATGTTGTTGTGAATTAAATCAGTCAAAGTGCTGAGGCAGGACACGGACAGAGAGGGAGCTCAGGAATGCCAGCTATTGGCAGTTATCATTCAAGCTGGTGTGTGGAAAGACTTTCATAATTCAAGTCTTGTGTGCCATGCTCCTGCCTGCTGCCAAAAATGCTCTCAGTCATTTCTTTCCATTACTTATTTCAGGAGATGAGAACTCTTTTTAGTGCCTGTTCTTAGAAAAAACAATTGGTAATTTAAATTGGTTTCTGAGGTTAAGATGGTGAAAAACTCATGGCAGATTCTGGCCCTTCTGCAACATGTTTGTTTCCTATGGCTGCTGTGAGAAGTCACCTCAAGTTTAGTAGCTTAACAAATACAAAAGTATCTAACAGTCATACAGGTTAGAATTCCACATGGGTCCCATAAACTAAATAAGGAGTGGGCAAGGCTGCAGTTCTTTCTGGGAGCTCTCGGGGAGAATCAATTTCCTTGCCTCCTTTGGCTTCTAGAAGCTGCTTGCATTATTTGGCTCTGACCTCCTTCCCCCAGCTTAAAAGTCAGCTAGAGCAGGGTCTTCTCAGGTCACATCCACTCAAACCTTCTTCTATCCTTACATCCCTTTCTCTCAGTTGGAAATACTCTCCTCTTTTAAGGACTCACATGACTAGATTGGTCCCATCTGGATAATGCAGGATATTCTCCCCATCTAAAGGTGCATACTCTTAATCATACTTGCCATGTAAGGTAACAGTCACAGTTTCTGGAGATCATAGTATGGATATATCTAAGAGGGGTGGGGAAGCACATGGCTTGGCCTGCAAAGTTCTGGACTCCAGTCCAACCCAGCCCTGGCACAAGATGGGACCTCAGGCCAAGGCATTGAATTCACTCTCTCCCTCTCATTAGTTGTAAGATAATAACCAGCATCATGACGATCTCAGTGACATTAGGAGAATGAAAGAAATCGAGTCTGAGATGGCTTCTGGCCAGTGCATGGCCCAGTTCACACACTCCACAAATGCTTCTTGAAGCTGCTGGAATAACACACACAAGAACACTCTAAGAACTGGAAACACCATTCAGATCTAAGTTATTCTGGCGAACTTGGACAGGCCATGCTTGCAGAGAAGAATCTTAATTTAAAAATTTTAAGATATTTGTTCTAAAAGCAATTTGAATTAGCTGAAATGAAGTGAGTTCAAAAAGATCAAGTGAATAATCTTACTCTAGAAAACTCATTAAAACTGTGTTTAAAGTAATGAATTTCAGTTTTACATCAGATCTGTTACCTCCATGGGAGGCAGCACTCCTGCAGGTAGGATCCTCTTTGGGGTTTGGCACTGTGCCACATTCCTAATTGGACACGTTGATGAACAGTAATTGAAAATGTCTTCAGTCCCTGCTTGATGTGTCCCAGAAGCTCCTCCTTAGAGGGAAGTGACAGCTTGCCAGCAGAGGAGGCCTGGGATTTCAGGCTACTCCTTCACCATGTGGCCATATCTCTCCTCTTCACTCTGGAGCTGGCTGCAGAGTAAAGTGTAGGAGTAAGGGCTGTAGGGAGAGGGGTATTAAGACCAATAAGTGTAGGAAAAGGGCTGAAGAGAGAGATATTAAGCATCTGGTGCTGTGGCTGCCTTGGTCTCCCATCTTTCTATCCCTATTCTTCTTTAGGTGGCCTCTGAGAACTATTTGGTACCATTGAACAATTCCAGAAATTACATATTTTTTCTCTGAGATTTAAAAGAGCACACACACACACATACAGGCATGTGCATGAGTACACACACATAACACACTCACATGCACCAATGCCTGTCTTCCGCTCCAGAGATTGTGATTTCATTGGTCTGGAGTAGGGCCCCAGTATTATTACTATTTTAAACTAAACACATTCACGCACACACACACACACACACACACACACATGCACACACACACACACAAAACCTTAGAAACCATCAACACATTCATGGAAGATACTCTACCATTCCAGACGACAAGCAACATTTTGCATCATTTAGAAATGTTTTTCAGAGTTGAATTGATAGGGAAGTATCTACTGGTCATGGAAACATATACATTCAATGGTGACCCTACAACGCATAAAAATTTGTTTTTGGTAGCAGTGGTCTCCTTGGAGCCCACATGACTGTGTGTGCGTAATCCTTTTCAGTGAATTGAATTATAATGATACGATTTACTATAGCTTAGAGCTCACTCTGCTACCACCTTCACTGGCTCCCCAATAGGGTCCCCACCCTGTGTGTGGGGGCTACACTGTTGTGTCAGGGAATCCTGCCCTCTGGTAGGTTCCTCAATGGTAAACTCCGAGGAGTGGAGGCAGGCGAGGGGTATCAGGCTGCTTGTGTCTCTCTGCTGGAGGTCATGTTCCCATGAAGGTGGCCCTCTGCACAGGACTCCTTCCCCTGGAACTGCAGGGTGCAGAAAGTGGCCACGGGTCCACTGTCACTAGGGCATTGGTACCACATGGCATGTTTTCACATAATCTCTTTACTGAGCTCTTCTCCAATTTCCCTAGTAAAAACCTTTTTATCTTTCTGCTGGGACTCCAGTAGATAACATTGGAATGAAGAATGTGGGTAGATTTGTCTCTGAGACCCACTTCAGGATGTGTGTTCCCAGGGAATCCCTATGCAGGCTGACAAGGGAACATATCCCACTGTGCTCATGGTAGTGGGCTATGGCAGGGAGTAGGGGCAGCCAACCTACAGATCTTGGGGAAGATGGATAATTAACATGGGGTGGGTCCATGCTCAGAAATACACACGTAAGGTTAAAATCCATGGCGTTGAAGAGGAAAACCAGAGGAAGAAAGCACAGAGCCATTTATGTGACCTAAAATATACATACACAAAACGACACTGCACTGGGATAAGCTCATTGAAGCTTAAAACACACCAATGTGGGGAAGGGAGTAGGAAATGGAGAAGTGAGGGGTTGAGCAGAACTAGAGAAGCTTCCTGCACAGCCTGATGCTAATTATAGCTTACAATTAAAGAGTATGATTAACTCAACTGACTTTATCTAAGGTTAAAAAGTGTATTTTATAAAGGTGTGCTAGCTTGTTACTGCTGTTCAGTGGTAGTCCATCAGTCATGAAATATCTGAATGGGGTTCTTAAGAAATATCTCTCAATAATTTTATTGCTTTTATGTTTTACAGAAGGCTTGCTTTTGCCCAAAGAACCTGGACTTAATTACTCCATTCTGTGCTATGGCAAAACCTGTGTTACCATGGTTTCTTAAAACAAAATTTCAATTAGCAGATGGAGCTACTGAGAGGAAAGTGTCTTATTGGTATAGAAATTTGGAGCAGAATTAAGGCTAAAATAAACACATTTCAAAAAGTCCTATAATTTAAAATTATCACGAATTACTGCCAACAGTATGGTGGTGTATTAATTATTGTGTTAAACATTCTTAATTGGTATATGTATCTATCTTAAAAATTAGCAAATTCAGTACCAACGTTTAGTTTACAATATTCTTTATTTTATCAATAATATTTTTAAACTTGGAAACGTTGTAGATAAAATACAGGAGTCTATTTAGAGTTCACTGTGAATGATAATAAATTCTTGAAACATTTTGAAAATGTTGAAATGAATCAACGAGATCATTTAAATCACCACCAAAATTTAAATTCTCTTATCTTTGTAGAGTATTTTAAACATTGGGAAATTACAAGGTGCAATATAAAGTCAGGAGTTTGTTGTCACAATTAGTTCTTTCACGGTCGTATACGTTTAGGTGGGTTCATGGCTGCTCAGAATAAAGACTACATTTTCCAGTGTCCCTTGCAGCTATGTTTGGTCATGTGACTGTGTCTCAACACAGTTTAGACATTTCACCATCTTGGAGCCTTCAGATCCAGCAACCTGCACCCTTTGCTGTCTTTATTCATTTCTCTTTGCTTTATGGAATGTGGGTGCTGCTAAATCTTCTGGGCTTGGTTTATTTGTGTGTGTGAAAAATTGACTTCTACACTGGGGTAAGCAAGAACTATCTGGAGTGTGTCACTTGCAAAGGAGCCTAATTCTAACTATTATAAGTTCTTGTATAAATTTAGTAGGTTTGAAACTTAAAAAAAGCAGCTGTTGTACTTGACAAGTTCTCACAGATGAATGCATTTTATATCGTGGTCCTAAGTGTCAATGGTGACATTCAAGACTCCTGGTTGGTGCTGTATTCTGTTCTCCCACCTTCTTGTAATATCCACTATGGAGCTATGGAGCATGACCCAAAGCAATGAACTTGTATCTTTCACTTAGTATGTTTGGGGTCACAACCAGTGAACAAGATGAATCTGTGTCATAATGGATCCATTTAGAAAAGTAATTATCTGCATTTGATAGAGTCCATTCATGTCCCACCTTATTCTGTTACTCAGCCAATTTTTATTTTACTTCAGTGCCGCAGCCAGGCTTAAAGTGACCTAAACCAAATGCATGATTTTTCTCTGGACTGGTCATCTTCAGTGCTTTCTATCTGACACATGGCATGGCCATCTATCTTGTGAAGCAAGCTAGAAATCCAGGCATCACTCTCAGTCACAACCTCTCCCCATTCCACATCATGACTACCCTCTGAACCTACTCCCCTTTCTCCATGTCTGGGTCACACCCTGATCCAAGTTACTAGTAGCCTGTCCAGTGTAGGGCACCTGCCTCCTGCCAGGCTCTTCAAATCCTCTCTTGTCTACCTCTGATCTGTCTTCACACAGTGCACTTGATGACCATGTCACTCCCCACTCAAAAGCCTTCAGAGGCTTCCATGTAGGATCAAGGTCCAAATCCTTCTGTGTCCAAGAAGGCCTTATGTACCTAGTCCTGTTGGCTCCTGGAATCTGTTGGCCCTACTCTCTTCCTCTCTGCTCTTGACCCACGCTGGCCCCTTTCAATTCTCCCTGTGCTCCAGGTCCCTCCTGCCTCAGAGCCTTTGCACAGGCTGCTCCCTCTTCTAGGAACCCTCCTCCCCGCCACCATGTCTTTCAGGTCTAAACTCTCACATTATTTCCTCAGGGAGCCTGTGCTGTCTCTCCAGATGAGCTGTCGTCCCATTTTCAGGGCAGGGGGCGGCTGTGTCAGTCTTTGCTCATCATTTTATTCTTGGTACTCAGCAGAAAACTAGGCACTTAATGGGTGCTCAGTGAAATGTTTGTTTGAGAAATGTGGAATGACAGCAAATATTAAAATCATCATTGCCTTCCTTTATGTTTGTAGAGTCAGGGAGCTAGATGAGGAGAGAAGTAACTTAGCTGTGTAATACCAGGCCTGAACTATATCAAATGGTTATACTTTGTGGAAATACAATTTGATATATCCAGTTGCTATTTATCCATGGGTATACCTATATATTTATCTTAAAGAACTTTATTTTATACCAGAATTCTACTACATATAAATATTAGGAGGAATCATTGAAAATGTGGATTATTATTGAATGCAGGTTTTAAAATACTTGCTCTTATGACTTCAAATGCCACTTCAAATGGTCAGCCAGATATGCTGACCATTCCCAAATTTTCATGCCTATCCCTTCCTTCTTCCATAACTCTAGATGCTTATATCCAATGCCTTCTCAGCATTGCCCCTTGGATTTTTAACATCTTGCACTTAGCATGTTTGACCAACCCACTCCACTTCCAGGGCTGGTCTATCCATAGTCTCCCCGATGGCATAAAGGGAAATTGCATCCTTTTAATTCATAGATCAGCAACCTTTTGACTTGTCCTTGACTCATTTTCCACAACCCACATCTAATACCCATTGCTCTGCTTTCAAAAAACATCCTGAATGCCACTTCTCCTGGTGCTCTGCTTCTACTGGATCTCAGACATCATGCCTTCATGCCTGGACTACTGATCATTATTTAACTTGCTCCCTGCTTCCACACCTGGACCTTTGGTCTGTCCTCCATAGCAGCCAGTGTCATCTTTTTACAGTGGAAGCCCATTTTAAACACATGCCTTCTCTTCTCACCCAGATGAACCCAGCATTCCTTGTGACATCCAAGGCCCTGGATGCCTGACCCCTACTGACTCTCTGACTTCAGGTCTTACTGTGCTCCCCTCTGTCTAGCCTTTTTCCGATCATGTGAAATGCTTCACTTGAGGACTTTGTATCTGCCATCCCTTTGACCTAGCATGCTCTTTGTCCAGACTTCTGCTGGCAATTTCCCACAGCTTTCTGAGAGCCCTGCACTGTGCCTCACACTCAGCAGGTCTTCTGTTGACACCTAAGCTGAAATTGCACATCCTCTCTGCTGCAGCACATCTTGAGCCGACTCTTTGGTTTATGCTTCCTGTGAGCACTCATCACTACTGCCTGTTCTACTATACTAGATATTTTACCTACATCTTTGTGAGGTCTGGGCTGTCTATTGTGTCCTTGTGCCTGGTGCTAAATGAGTACTTATCAAAGTCGAGTTGGAAAACAGGAACTACTCTGTATATTTCCAGCAGAATGGGATTTAATGCAATGTGGTAGATAAGAGCTGAATGAATGAAAGTGAGGAGTTCAGAAGGCGTCATGCAGAAATCACAAAGCAGATGCATACTGCTCTGGCCTGTGGAAAAAGCCAAAGCCATATGAGCAGTTGCAGAAGCCTGTCTTATTCTCACTAGTCTACACAGGTCTACTCTGGTCCATGTTGGTTGATCTTGGTTTGAATTGTTCTATACTGCTCTGCAGTGGGCACAGTATTCCATATATAATTGCTGAATGAGCAAATGAATGCAAATGTGGTCCGGGGTGCTATATAAGTATCAAGAAGCAAAAATAAAATTGCAATATATCATTCATACATCTGTGATATGACAAATCTTTTGAGGCTTGATCTCCCCTTGACCAGGTCATAGTAGGTCCTGAGCGGAGTGGCAGAATCAACTTGTCTCTGGGCAACAGAAAGAAGCATGGGGCTGCCTCAATAAGAGTTGGATCTCAGTTGCTCATGCCTGACCTCTGAGGACCTATGTTTTTGCACAATATATGTTATTACTCTAAATAGCCTTTGATATGCAAAATTCTGCTGACTTGAGGGTTTTATGCAGTAGCTTGGGAACTCTGCCTACCACCCATGCCATGCAGCTGCTTTCCCACCTCTCAGTAGTAGCATTTATTTGTGTAATTACATGACCAATATTTTGAACTTGGCAGTATTTTATTGAAACGAGAAGAAAACTAAAAAATGAGTGTTACTAATCTCATGATATCACTTTTCATTTATCATATTGGCAAAGATTTAAAAGTGAGACAACACACCATGGGGTGAGGACACGATGAAAGAATCAATGGATGTACCACCAATCCATCATCTGTGGAGGTCACCTTTGTGATATCTATTGAAATTGTTACTAGAGATCAGGTTCTTGGTGTTCATCACAGGAAAGAATTCAAAGATGCACCAAGTAAGCCAAGCAAACAAACTTATTAGAGAAGGATAGTATACTCTCAAGGTGGTGAGAGTGGGTGGGCTCAGAGAAGAGTGCTGTTCCCAGGAGAAGTGGATTTTGGTAATTTATTGTATGCAAAATGAAACTGTAGAATTAGAGGTGGTGTTACAGGCATTCCTAGGTGGGTCCTAGGGGACCACTCCTCCTATCAGAAAGAGGCATTTTTGTCCTTATTTGGCTCACAGGGGGTGGAGATTTTCTTAGGCTGACATGCTAATAGTATTATAATTAGCCAAAGATCACCTGAAGTGGTAAGATGGCATCTGGGATTTCTCACCAGCCAACTGAATCTAGTTCAGGTTGGTCTAGTGCTGGCATTTTCTTAACAGTTGATTGAACCTCCTCCTTCCTATCTCCCTTCCCTTCCCCTCTCACCCTCCTCGAGGCCATATTCTTCTTGCCTACTATAATAAGATTACTAATACATTTGATCTAGAGGCCTAGTATATCCACTTCTAGAAATTTCTCAGGTATACCCATGCATATATGAATTGACATAAATAAAAGTTTTCCATTGAAACATTGAAAATAATAAAAATGTTCATTCATGAGGGGGTGGCTTAATAAATGATGACACATTCATTAAATAGTATATTTTGCCTCTATTAAAAAGACTAGAAAGCTCTTTTCTTATTAATATGGAACCAGTTCTACGATGAAAGTGAAAATTGCAATGTGCAGAACTGAATGCATAGTATGCTACCCTTTATATTTATACAAGGTATTTCTGAAAAGACGCCTAGGATACTAGTAATAATAGTTGCCTTTGTGGAGGAACTGAGAGGTTGGGGTTGGGTGGGAGGGAGACTTCTCACAGTACACTCATGATAACATGTCTCTGTCAGAGTTTTCTTAGGCTGCCAAAACTTAGTACCACAGGTCGGGCAGCTTAGACAACAGTCATTTATTTTCTCACAGTTCTGGAGGCTGAAGTCCAACATCAGAGTGTTGTCAGGGTTGGTTTCAGGTGAGACCACTCTTTCTGGATGAGATGGCTGCCTTCTTACTGTGTCCTCACATGGCCTTTCCTCAGTGCACAGTCGTGGAGAAAGAGAGAGCTCTGATGTCGCTTAGTCTTCTTCTAAGGACCAATCCTATGGGATTAGGCCCCATCCTTATGACTTCAATTAACCCTAATAACCTCCTTTAAAACTTTATCTCCAAATACAGTGACATTGGGGGTTAGTGCTTTAACATATAAATTATGGCAGGGGGAGGGGAGATAAAATTCAGTTCATAACAGTCTCAAAAATGTAATATAATGAAGACTTAGAAGGAAATCTTTAGGGATTCTGAGAGTCTCTCTCTGTCCCTTTATCTCTATTTCTATCTCATCTCTCTGTCTCTCCTTTGCTCTCTGTCTCTGTTTCTCTCTGTCTCTATTGAAGTTTATCATACATACAGAGAAGTACACATAACACATGAAGCATTTCACAGCATCTCCACATGCTAAACCTCTGAAGGAGTGTAGAGTTTGACACCCCAAAATATGCCTCTTTGGAATAGTGATATTTTAGGCTGCTTAATTTTAAGAAACAGAAAAAAAGGGAGAAGCTTTGAAATCCAAGGAGAGTTTACTCTTTGTAAAAGGACATATACATTTGTAAAGGAACCCTCCATTTCTGAGGTTGTCTCCCTCACGTACCAGAGCTGCCTTCACTATCTAGGAAGAAGGTAGGGACTTAAACCTGCATAATGATTTACTGTGCTTTTCCTAGTCATCTCTCATAATTAACTCTTCAAACCCCAGCACCTTTTTTTGTCTTTAGCTGACAGTGATATTTAAGGTGGCAGCTTCTGCCATTTTGGCAACTTACTTAGTGTTCCTGGGTTTCATTGTATACAGGAGGTATACATGAGGGCCTTTGTAACTATCCAAAAACTTCACTTTTTTAAAATGACTTTTTCTCTTTTCGCTCTCCTCGATTCAAACTGGCCTTGTCTAGTCTAATAGCACAATGACTTGCTTGCTTCTTTTCTTTCCTTTTACTTTCACCTTTGAACATACTGCACATCCACTCTTGCTTATTAAGCCCTTAAGACATTAGATTCTGGCCAGCATCAAACAGTCTTAGGAACAAAGCCTTGGTTCTGTTGAACACAGAAACAAAGTTTCAGTCAAACTAAAGATAACATCTTGACCTCAGTTGTGTTTCAGCTTCAGACCCATGAAGGCAAATGACTATACAAGCTATGTCCCCTTGAAACCAGACAGAAGGATGCCAAGACTTACATTGTGACGTGATGCAATGATTAACTGCCTCCTACCCTAGCCCCAACCAATCAGTAGAGCCCACGATCCCAACTTCCTTAGCTGCATGACTAGTGATTTTCCCCCTAGAGGCCATTGGGAAGGCAGGTCTTCAGAGCACTAGCTCACCTCTGTCTCTGAGCTTGGTACCATTTCCTTAAATAAACTTCAACTTTCTTTGTTGCAAACTCCCGTTCGTGTCTCATTAGGCCTTGATATGTGCAGGCAAATGAACCTCTCTCTTTCAGATCTTCCGGTACAATGAACCCTTTGCTTTTGAAAGTGTTTGGGTGTTTAAGTTCTGATCACGTCCCTGTCTTTTGGGTCCATGGGAAAGCGGGGGCTAGAATTTTGTTTCATGTGCAACTGGAGGTATAAATTGTCTCCTCTGCACATGCTTTAGCTGTATGACCTGGGGTTTTGTTCTGTTGTCTCTGAAAAGCAACTCAGTATCTTGTTAGAAACAGGATAGGACCATTTCAAGCTGATTCTGTGGTTATATTTGTTGATATAAGAAACAGCTAAACCCGTAGAGAATTTTTATGAGTTTATTTGAGCCAAACTGATGACAATTGCTGGGAAGGAAAATCTCAACGGATTGAGAAAATGCTCTGGAGAATGGCAGTTTCACAGCTTATTTTATACATTAGAATCAAAGGAGGAGATGTAAAGAGGGTTACATGAAATCCATTGTGGTAGATTAGGGAGGCAGAAGAAGGCAAAGCGAGGAAGTCTCTAGGACTGGATAAAAGTAAAACAAAGAGACACATACTTCTTTTACATTGATGGGTACAGGATAGTTAATAATTAACAGTTACAGCACACAGAGATGGTATTTGGGGAACATGAAAACAATAAGGGGTTCTGTGGTCTCATGCTCTGGTGCCAGCAGTTATGCCTTGAGGGATCTGGCATATTTTAAAGGTATCTTATATTAGATGCAAAAAGACAATAGACTCATTTAGGTAAAATTTGACCTTTGTCAAGTAAGCTACAGGCCTAGGATGTGAGTACCTGCCATGGTCCACTTTTAGTTAGGGATTTTTATGATCAGACTATCCTGTGTGGTTACTTTTGGTCTCTGAGTTTGTAAGGCCAGTCATGCTGGCCTCCCCTGAGCTTGTCAGGTTTAGTATGTGGCCCCTTTTCCAGCCACAAATTGTTAGCCTTTTTCTTGATCAGCACTCTCCCAACTTCTAACAGCATCAGTTATTTTTGCCTGTTGTCAATTTTATATGTGCCTACTGAGGGTCTCAAATCTGGCATCAGTCCAGTACCCACTGGACTTACCTAGAATGGTCAACTGTTTCAGTTGGGACAGAGAGGATACCAAGGGGCATGGAACTTTTGGTTTTAAAACTGGAGTAGTCTTGGGAAAATTAGACTGGTTAGCCATCTGAGGTTTAAGCCAGGTGACCATGTGTCCAAGTGTGAAGGAAAGAAATGCCTAAAGTCATGAGTGCAGTGCATTGTGAACAAGTGTGTTCTTCTATGATGTCTTACTTATTCTATCATTGGGCTCAACTTGCTGAGAATGTGAGGCTATAGTATTGGTATTTGTCTTTGTAGATGCAGGCATTTCTGGGAAAGCACAGTGCATAAGATATAGGGCCTTTCTCCTCAAAGGCCAGTGGGGAGGAACCCTTCCAAGCTGGTCTCTGAGTCTGAAGTTGGCCTGAGCCACAGGGAGCACCTGCCTCAGGGATCAACCACCAGCCCAATCATGCCTGTCCCTCCCAGAGTATTTCAGGAAAGGAATTCAGGAACTGGAACATATAACCTCACCTCTGATATTTTCTACCTTGGGAAGAAAGATTTCTGCATATGAAGTGTGCTGTGAGATTCAGACTCTCATTAGGAACATTATTGTATTGTTTTGCAGATACTTTTCTTCTTCTGAAAACAGGAAGGGAATTTAGAATAGGTCTAATCTTCGGAAAAAAAAAAAGGAACATAATTAAGTGGTATGAATGGTGTAAAGTAGCTTCCAAATGAGGAAAATTTGCAACATTTTAAAAAGAAGTAACTAGTCACAGAAAGTGAAAACTAAAGTAAGCTGTTTTTCCTGATGGAACCCGTTACAACTAAATTGTTTTTTGAGCTTTTTGTCGCTATGTCATAGCAAGTGATTTGATGTATTTTAAACTACATTCAGAGAGGGTGTTTGGGATATGTTACAATACAGACATTGTGGTTTGTTTGGGGGAATACACCGGGGCACAGGTGCCTTCTGGAGATAATGTAGCCCTCCTTCAGTGACTCTGGCATGCAGACTGGGGGAGTCCAGACAATCAGACCCAAGAGGAAACATTCGTTTCAAAAATGGGCCACAGTTTGAAGTTTGTAGTGGAGTGTGGGGTTGGGCTGACAGAAGGCACTGTTCTGCTATCATGCTGTGTCAGGGAAGGAAAGCTTTCCTCTACTCTTCTAGGTTATTCTGGCTGGACAATAAAGTGACATGAGACAGATTATCAGGAGAAAAACAAATAAGCATTTAATAAGATGTTGTACCTCCTGCAGACTGGTTAGCCTCCTGTACATATCTTATTAAATGGGATAGACCCAGGAACACTAAGCAACTTGCCAAAATGACAGAAGCCACATCTTAAATACCACTGTCAGCTAAAGACAAAAGATGTTGGGGATGGGTAATCAGTTATGGAAAGTGACCAGGCAAAGCACAATAAATAACAGTAAGGTGGTTATGTAGATTTAAGTCCCCGCCTTCTCTATTTATAGAGAAGGAAGCCCTGGCAGTCCTTTTACAAAGAAAGAGTAACCTCTACTTGGATTTCAAGGCTTCTTTCTTTTTTGCTGTTTCTTAAAATTAAGCAGCCTAAAATAATCACTATTCCAAAGAGGCATATTTTGGGGTGGCAAACTCTACTCCCCTTCAGCTGCTCCTCTTAAGGTTTAGTCTGCTTTTGGGGAACAATGAAGGGCAGCCAGGGAAGGCCAGGCTAATTCCAGAGGAAGGAGTTCGGTGAGGTGTCAGTTTACTTAGCACTGGGAAGGTCAGGAATTAAAGCTGGGAAAAGGAAATGCCCTGTTTCTGAACTGTTTTTTACTTTGCTACATAGTTAAGTTGATCCAAGTACCTGGTTGTCATCTCATGAGCCTTGGCACTCATAGCCAAGGGGGGCAGGAGAGAGAAGCTGCCCTGATGTAGCTGGAGGCTTTTCTGCAAAATCACTGACCACCTACCTGCTTCCAGTCACTTGTTGGGAGGAAAGTGGTGGGTATGTTCTCTAATTGACAAGCTGTGTTTATGTTATAAAATAGTTTCTTCAGCTGTGTGGTAACGTAGTTTGGTAAATTATGTGGGTCTGTGAATATGTGTGTGTTATTAAAGATGAATGGAGAACCATATAGTGTGAATGAAAAAGGGGCTCTGTAATAAATCTAACAAGTTCAGTGACCGAAAGTAACTCCTCAGGCTGATCTGATCATAAATTTCTAACTGGGTGGTCATGGTGGGTAGCTACACCCCAGGCCTATAAAAGGTTTATCTTCACTTTAAGCAAGCCCTGTCCATTTTTCTTATGCATCTAGGTTAACATACTTTTAAAATATCGGAAGTAAGCTTCCTTTCTAGATCCCTCAGACATATAACCACCCTCAAGGGAGCACATAACCTTGTTAACTATCTTGTACCTTGCTTTCTCCCACCTTCATGTAATCTTCCTAATGTTCCCTCCTAAATTCTACAAGTATAAAAAGAAACCACAAAACTGTCATTCTCTGGAGAATTTGAAATCTTGATTCCCAGCATGTCATTAGTTTGGCTCAAATAAACTCTTATAAAAATTCTCTACAAGTTTGGACATTCTCACACTGATAATGGTATAAAATAATGGAAATTACAATCTTTTACCTTAAAAGCCTCAGACTGACACTTACAGCTATGGAAATTGCTTTCTCCAGATAGAATGTTATTTTATTTTGGGGGCATTTCATGCCTAACCATGTGAGGTTCCAGTAACAAGATTATCTGTTCCTTCAAGTGAGTAGAACAGTGAGACTTTTGGTCCGTGGAGATAATTTTAGTATTTCATTTCTTATTTGGCACTTAGTGTTTTAGTATTTTTAATTTTAATTTCTTAAAAAGTTTTATGACAAGATGGAATAGGAGAAAAATAAGAATGGGTATGTTAATAGTGGACCAAAGTTTTTTCCAGCTTTCTCTTGGATATCCTTTGTCATGCTTCCTAAGAAAGTGGTGAGGGGTCCCAACAAGTGAAAGGTCCTGAATGTTTCACGGGAATTTGGACTTTATCTGATGTAATTTTATAAGCCACTATGTGTGTTTGATTCTCTGCTCCTGCTTCTTATGAATTGTGTTTATAACTTAATCAAATCTACTTTAGTAATTACATCAGTACTTATATAAAATGACATAGACTTTCAAAGTAGGTGTTAGGAGAGCTACCTTTTTATTTCAATAATTTTTGTGATTTGTCAAAACAATTTCAGAATCAGCTAGTTACTTTTTTCTTACTTTTCCTTCCTTTATCTTTCCCTCTCTCCTTCTTTCTATCCCTCCTTCATTTCTCCCTCACTTATTGAACATCTATCAGGTGTTGGATAAAAGGTATATGAATGTGGTGGACTTTGTGGTAGACTTTTATATTAATGTGCTACACTTTACTCAAAGTGTAGACTTTGAATAAAGCAGATTACCTTATATAACATAAGTGAGCCTCATACAGTCACTTGAAGGCTTTAAGAGTAAAACCTGACCTCCTTAGAGGAAGAAGAAATTATTCCTCTAGATGATCTTCAGACTCAAGACCATAACATATGGACATTCAGTTAATTCTGTTTCTCTGGAAAACCCTGACTAATGCAATGAATAAATTCAATCCTATTAAAAAGCATCTGGTGACAATCTGCCTTTTTTCTAGAATAATTCCTGGCCTCTGCACTTCCCCTCATCTGGGAAAAACAGGTGTTGATTAAGTGATTATAGATCAGTATGATGCATGCATAGCAGAAGCATGTGCAGGACACCTAGCAGTGACAATGTTGGCTTGATGATAAGAGAAAGTTTCTTAGAAAAAGTGATATCAGGGGCTGGGTCATGAGATGATGTTCAGGTCATATAAGAATACCCAGTCATGGCCTACACCCACAGGTGACAAAGTGAATGAAGACTGAGGGGTTCAGGGGGTGGGAGGTAATTCTGGACTTGAGGAGATCCCAGTTGGTAAGGACCAACAGAAGGCAGGGTCATAGATGTACTGGCTGGCAAAGGGCAAGCCCTGGGAATAAACCTAAGTCCCAAGGTGAAGTACAGAATAAAATGGAAATGGGCAGAAATAAGACGTTCCATCAAGTCAAGCAGCTGTGGAGGAAGGAGGAGGTTCTGCAGGGGGCTCAGGAATGGAGCTAACTGTGGACTAATCCTAAGGCATGGGTCCCAGAATGAAAATCAGAGTGACAGAATGGGAGTCGCAGGTCAGGGGCAGGTTACAGGTCCTGCAAGATGTAGTGTGCTTTTGGGAGCCCAGCCAGGGCTCTCTTGTTCCAGTGTAGCTTTTGTCTATCATACTTGGAGTAAAGTACTCTTTCTCCCCAGTTTTTAAGAAATTTGGCCCTTCTAGTATTTACTATTATTTATAGTGAGTGCAGAATCTACTTGAGTGGGTTTTAGATAAAAAGAGATGTATTCTTAAGCAAAAAGGGTATTAGTTGGCTTAAATAAATTTCTGAGAAACCAAAGGGAAGCAGAAGATGTTTAGGTTTTTCCTAATTTAATCCCCATGCCAGTGTCACCATTGATCTTCTCTGACCCAGAACCTCCACCACAGCTGTCCCAGGAGATATATTCACCCTGTACTACTTGTCACCACTCCCGTCTTCTACCTGCTTGGCTGAACTCAAAGTTTTGGCAGCAGAGATGTCTGGAAAATGCAATTTTAGCTTTCCACTCACTGCAGCACAGAAAACCTACCGGAAAGAGGCTGGCATCAATTGAATGAACCTGCAGCATCTGTTGCTGCCTATTCTTCAAACACTCAATCTCACCCTCTTCTTTATACATCAGCTTCCTAACAACAGCATGCTGCTGCTCAGCCTGGCACAATGACCCCATGAAATAGAAAACTCTCTCACCCAATGGAGACATCAGTGATGCTCCATCTTCCATCTTTAGTCAGGGATGACATGGGAACATTGGTAAATAGTATGGCAATGACACCAAACAATCATAAAAGCCAGACTTTGAGCCACAGTAAAGCCACTCTGAGCCCCTCCTTCACTTGCTGAATTACAGGGGTCTCTGAGGTCTCTGTGGAGGGCCAAGGGTGACTCTGGTGGCAGGGAGAGAGCTTAGGGGCACTGGAGAGTGGTCTAGAAGTGTTCCTTTACTCGGCCCACTGGCCGAGAGTCCTGCTCTGTCCTTCAGAATGTCCCATGCACAACTGCTCAGCTTGCCAAAACCTGCTACGGGGACGTCACTCCAGGTGGTCAAAGATGACAACAGCTTTTAAAATGTATAGTGATTACGGGCTTTTCAAACATACAAAAAGGCAAAGACAGTAGTACAGTAAGCTCTCATAGACCCTTTACAAGCTTCAATAATTATTGACATTCTATTGTTTTTTGGTCCTGTCTCCCGCCTCCCTTTTATTTTCTGGAGTGTTTTAAAGCAAATCCCAGAAAGCGTGTCATCCTCTGTGTAGATACTTTAGTCTGTATATCCAATGGGAATGTAATTAACGTTTTGACTCTGGGGCTACTCTCCTGATGTTGCCTTCCTCAACCAAACAAGGAAGCCAGACAGCTAGTGTACATTCAGCGCATCAGGCAGAGTTCTGGGGAGGCACAGCAGGCTATGGCCTGCTGCCACACTGCAGGGAAAAGGGCAGTGGGGAAAACCACCCACTGGGACCAGGGAGCAGATTCTAAACTGCCCACTCTGGCCCTCTTGCACATGCATCCTTCCCCCTGTTCACATACTTGCTCTGGATGGGAAAGCATAATGCAAGGGGATGGGAAGGGCTCTTAGGGAGCTGCAACTGTGAGAGCCATGTGGGCTCCTTCTAACCGTCTTAGAGTCAGCCAAGGCCATAGACCTCATCCCTGACTCTGTTTTTAATCTCTACACTTAACAGGCAGCATTATGAGTACCTGCTCGGTAGGAGTCTTCTTTACAAAAGAGGTACCCTAAACTGCACTTGGAAAGTAGATTAAAAATGGTGTCACATTATGCGTACTCAGTGTCCCAGTCCAGGAATCCATGCAGACTGCTTCAAGGAGGACTTCTAGAGAAATAAAAAGGTGAATCTTAATAGAAATGAAGCTTCCTGCCAAATACAGCAGTATATGTGCTATTAAAACACAGAAAACTTTTGTTCCTAATTTCAATCCATTTATTTTTATCTCCTCTGATTATAAGTTCTCATTTTCTTAATAATATAAAATCTAATACTACATAATTCTAGTGATTCAGTTATCATCAGAGAATAGTTTCTATAAATTTGTACAGTTTCACTGGTTTGTGTCTAGATGTTCCAGGATTTATTTTGGGAAAAGTCACTTGTGACTAAGAGGCCATCATACTGAATTACAGTTTTGATGTCATCAATTCTGTGTCCTCATTGTGGTGGACATGCCTGCAGACCTTCCTTTGGGAAAGGGATCCCCAGGTAATACTGGGCAGGGGGATGTCAATCGCGTGCCCCACCTTCCCCACCCTGGTGTGGTGTGAGGCATGTGCACCTGGGCTGGCCAAACTGAGTTCTTTTCAGCAAATGATGTAGCTACTGGGAGAGACAGGGTTCTACTCTGCTCTCTGGCTGTCATTAATTATAAACAATATCAGCCTACACTTGCCACTGGCCATCTTTGCTCTCAAGTGGAGAGAGTTGGTCTGAGATAGATGTGACAGAGAGAACAACAGACCCAGCAATGGAGTGGATAGGTCCTGTTGCCCCTGTTTGAAGCCCTGAGGCCAGCCACTCCTGGGCCCAGATGTAGGCTTTGAGTTCTCAGCTTTGTCAGCCAGTGAATCACTTCCAGATTTCCTTTGCTTAAGCAGGTTCTTTCTTCCTTTTAATTAAACTTATATTTTAATCATGTTATACACAGAACATAAATTTTACCACCTTAATCATTTTGAATGCACAGTTCAATGGTGTTAAATACACTCATATTGTTTTGCAACCATCATAGCCATCCATCTCCAGACCTTTGACATCATCCTAAACTGAAACTCTCTACCTGTTAAACAACTCCCCACTCCTTTCTCCCCAAGGCCCTGGAAACCACCCTTCTACTTTCTGTCTCTATGAGATTGACTAGGGGGCCTCATATAAGTGGAATAGTACAGTATTCGGCCTTTTGTGGCTTATTTTATTTTGCATAATGTCCTCAAGTTTCACCTATGTTGTAACATGTTTCAGAATTTTCTTCTTTTTAAAGGCTGAATGATATTCCATTGTGTATATATATCCATCTTTTTGTTTATCTATTCATCCATCGATGGACACCTGGGTTGCTTCTACTTTTTGGCTATTGTGAATAATGGTGCTATGAACATGAATGTATTACTAAACTTTTTATTTTAAGATAATTGTAGATTCACATACAGTTGTGAGAAATAATATAGAGAGATTGTATGTAGTCTTGATCCAATTTCTCCCAAAGGTAGTATCTTGTTAAACTATAGTATAATATCAGAGCCAGGATATTGATGTTGATATAATCTACTGATTTTATTTAAATTTTCTATTTTACATGTACGTATGTGGGTATGTGGTTAGTTCTACGCAATTTTATCACATATGTAGGTTTGTGTATCCACCACCACAATCAATATACAGAACAGTTCCATCACCACAAGAATACCTCGTGTTGTCATGTCAACCCACTTCCCTCTTGTTTCCTCTCTCCCTAAACTGTTCTTAATTACTGGTAACTACTAATCTGTTCTTCATTTCTATAATTTTGTCAGTTCCATAATTTTATAAAAACGGAATAATATAGTATGTATACTTTAGAGTTGGCTTTTTTATTTAGCATACTTCTCTGAAGATCCATCCAAGTTGTTCCTTGCATCAATATTTCATTTTCGGTTCATTTAAAAAAATGACTAAGTAATATTCCATGATATAACACAAATATCACATTTTGACGCCTGGGCTGTTTCCTGATTTTAGCTATAATTAATGAAGCTGAGATAAACATTTGTGTGCAAGTTTTGATGAGAACACAAGTTTTCATTTCTCTGGGATAAATGTCCAAGAGTGCAAATTCAGGGTCATATGGTAATTGCACGTTTAGTTTTATAGGAAACCGTCAAACTGTTTTGCAGAGTGGCTGTACCATTTTATATTTCCACCAGCAATGTATGAATGGTTCAGTTTCTCTCTGTCTTCACTAGCATTTGGAGTTGTCACTAATTTTCATTTTGATAGATGATGTGTAATAATATCTCATTGGGGTTTTAATTTGTGTTTTCTCTAATGACTAATGAAACTGAACATCTTTTCATGTGCTTATCTGCCATGTGTATGTCCTCTTCTGTGAAATGTCTGTTCATGTCTTTTGCCCATTTTCTTATTGCATTTTTTTTTTGTTGTTGTTATTGAGTTGTGAGTTGAGTTATATAGTCTAGACATTGGTCCTTGGTCATATATGTGCTTTACATTTCCCCCTATTTTGTAGCTTATTTATATTCCTAACAGGCTTTTCATAGAGCAAAATTTTTAACTTTAGATGAGGTCTAATTTATCAATGTTTTCTTCTAATCTAAGAATTCTTTGCCTAGACCTAGATCCCAAGGATTTTCTTCTATTTTTTTCCTAAAAGTTTTATATCTTTATGTTTTACATTTAAATTCATGATCCACTTGACCTCATTTTTAACTTAATTACTTCTTTAAAGACCCTATCTATCTCCAAATAAGGGTGAAGTATTGGGGCTTAGGGCTACAATATATAAATTTAGGGGGACAAAACACAGCCCATAAGAATTGCGAAGAATGGTTCTGACACTTTAGAAAAATTGTTTTGTTTATCCTAGGGTCTTTCCCTTCCCATATAAAATTTAGAATAAGCTTGCCTATATATACCAAAAAGCTTGTTGAGATTTTGAAAGATTGCATTAAATCTATACATCAGTTTAGGAAGAATTGACACCTTTACTATGTTGAGCTATGGGGGTTCAGAATGATTCACCCCAAGATGAGGTAATGTACCTTGGAAGCTTCAAAACGTCATTGCAGGATGATAAGAAGAATAGACATTTAGTAATTAAAAGTTTACCCTGCTGTATAGATAGGTCAAAAATAGATATCTCTGATAATCTCTTACCATCAAGTCTCCTAATTCAAATTCTTCTAGGTAATTAAAGGGAGGGATAGAAATTTCTCTTGAGACAGTAGCTAAAGTTGCCTTTAGCTCAGAGTAATCTGCGTGCCGCTGAGACATATTTTGGGGTGGTTCATTTTAAATCCTCACAGGTTATTAGAGGGAACTGAGGAAGATGTACTCAGGGACTGACCTACTGGCCACTTAAGGAGGTCTCTGAGGAAGACAAGAACTGATCCAGGTGACCTCTAGTGGAAATGGCATCTTCTCTGGAGGCTTGGAACCCAAAATACAGAGGTGGGGAGTTAATAAAGTTAAGCAAGGCTGTTCCAGGGGCCAGGAGCAAGGAACAGCATTGGAGGCTGGTAGCAGGACCAGCCGCTCTTCTGGAGCTAAGCTTTCAGAGCTGCACTCTCCAAACACACCTGCTGTACTTCCTGTTTCCTAAGACATTTCTCTAAGGAAGCCTGACTTTATCTTGTGGAATTAAGGTGAACAAGGCCAAGGCAGGCAACGTGGGGATCAGGTGCGGTGGGGACCAGAAATCCAAGGAAATCTCCAGGAGGGAAAAACATCAGATGGTAGCCCTGTGTGTTAGTGAGATGTCTCCCTTCCTCCCTGCCCCCTACCCTGTGCCCCGCCCCCGCCCCACAGGCTGCATCAGGGCTTGTCCCTTTCCTCTCCTGCTTTCACTTCCCACCTTTGAGATTCAAAATCCCAGAGAGAAAATGTTTTCTTAGTATCCATCCACTTAATTTTGTAATGCAGTATCGCCATTTCCTCAAGGATTGACTGCACATATCAAGTACTTAAGGTATTTGAAATTAATGAAATTTATGGTATCAGGGATTCCTATGACAACAACTGTAATAATTTCTGGCACCATAAACAATCCTTTCATGCTGTCTGTGAGCCTGCAGCCACTTAAGCTCACCTGAGGCTCAGGATCTGCCCTGGGGATGATTTCACAGGTTATCCTGCCCACTCAGCAGGTTAACCTACCCAGGCGGCTCCATTTCCATAACAACCCAAATCAAAGCCTGTCTGAAGAAGCAGGTGTGTGTGCCAGTGACACACATTCACCATTAAAATGACAATGACTGGGCTGAATGGGAGTCATTTAAAAATTGGATGAGCCTCTTTTGGCAAAATTAAAACTGATTTGATCCTCTGCTAATGTGAAGTTGGAAATAATAAATGCTGAAACATTCCATAGCCTTCTTTGTACTATGACACTAGCAGTGACATTTCAAAAAGATAATGGTGCAGTAATAAAAAAAAAGTCAAATCTTTCCAATGAAATATAGCCCTAATTGGCTGCCAGGGAGTGATGTGTATTAACAATGATTAGAAAAATCAGCATAGACATAGAAATTGGCTCCCCCTCCAACCCCGCCATGCCTTCCCTGTATCAGAATGTAATTAGTACACTAAAATCAATGTACATTTATACATAAAGAATAATGGTGCTATAAGCGGGACTAAACATGTAAATTTCTCCCATGTAATTTAACTATTTTGCAACCTCGGATTTTTATTTTCTGAGGTTAGTAAAACCATATTCAACAATTATATAAAATATAAGACAATTGTTTTGTGAAAATACTTAAAAACATGTGCAATGTAACAGTGTTAGACTATATCGCAACAAATAGCTTTTTGAATACTTGAAATTTCAAAAGATTTTCATTTTAATCATGAGGTTAGTTTGTTGGTTTTGGAAGAAAATAAGTGATATATTAAACAAAATAAGCATAATTCACATAAAATTCAATCAGTCCAGCTAAACTATGGAGCCCACTTGACTTCCCTTGCCTGGTCCCTTAATCTACATTTAGGATCAATCTCTATTAAATGAAAATTTTAATTCTGTCCTCTTAATTTTTATGACTTTTTTGTTTATTCACAATGTGAGAGGATTTAAAAAATTTTTATATCACAAAAATCTTTCAAATAAGATAATAGACCACTTTTAAAAGTGTGGGTGAAGTATAATATGGAAAAAGTGATAAATTTTAATTAACTCTCATTTTCCAATACTACCTTGGCCTAGTCTTTCCCAAATTGTCCCACTTTTTCAAACCCACTTATATGTGCAGATTTTTCCTTACAGATTATCAGGCCATCCTTAAAAAAAGAGGCAAAGCACAGATTAAAAATATTATCAACTAAGATATACGTAAGAATTCTTAAAATCCAATACTCACCTTTCTTGGATTGGTTTAAATGTTAATCACAGTGCTTTTAGAAGATTATGCTACATCATAGGAATACAGAGGCAGTTCCAATCCTGCAGCAGTGGATGGCTCAGATGTCCTGTTACCTGCCTACGTGGAACCTATATAAGAGCAAATGGTTTGTTACTAATCTCCAAGAAGATGCTTAAGGGAGATGTAAGGCAAGTTAGAGAAAATAATTTAAATATTACAATGATGGCTAAGAAAGTAAGGCCACAAAGGCACAATAAGTGATGAAATGTAAGAATCTAGTTTACAAGTTCTTGGAGGTCTCAGCTTCCTCTTTATCTTACCAATCCTTCTAGTAGCATTTCACACAGAGATATGTGTACCTATGGCCTTTAGCATTACTGAAGGCTAATATTAAAAAAGAATCTAGGAAAATATTCACATGATAGATGCAAATGAATATATTTCAAGTGCTTAGTAACCTTAAAAGCATAAATATCTAGCTATTGATTTCGTAAAGAGAAGCCAAATTCCATGCTGGGGACTCACTTGGGCAAAGACCTGTTTTTTCCCCTTAATTTCATAGTGAGTAACATGTACTGATGTAGTAACTGAGAGGGCTTAAAGGAGCTACAAAGCACTGGAATTGAATGTGGCTGGCAGGCAGGTGTTAACAATGCACAAGGCCTTGCAAAGGTTGTCTTCTGGAGAATGAAAGGCAAGAAGGCAGGTTACAGAGGCAGTCTTCCCCTCAGGATGCAATCTTTAGGTGAGGTTCTTCTGGACTAGGTGTATGGAAACCTGGAACTTCCTCAGCGCAGAGCAAACGTGTGCTGCCAGGTAAGTTGTTTATTCCACAAGGGCACCTAGTTGAAGAAAATGTGGGAACTGACATTCAACCACATCCTGTTTGCTAGGCCTTGGGTCTTAGCCACCCAGACAGACATATTTTTAAAGTGGCACTGGCCCAGGGTACTGAAGCTTCCCTCCCTAATCATAAGTTATGTGGAATGAAGAATCAGTCAAGGCTACTAAAAGTGAAAATGGGAAGTTTTGGATAAACATGACAGAGTGAGAGACATCTGCAGATCTCTCCCCTTGAAACAACAATAAACTGAACATCTAAAACTCAGCAGAAAACACCCAAGCTGCACACCAGCATGTCTGAGCGTGGAATCTCCGCATAAGAGATACTACAGGTCAGAACCTCAGGTATCGGGTGGTGGACAGGGAGAAATAAAGATACTGCCTCTCATAGCCACTAGAGCTCCCTGTAGGAGGAGAGGAAGTGGAGAAGGTGCGGCGAGTTCCCTGAACAGCCCTGCCTGGGAGAGCTATGAGCTCTATGTGGCCAGCAGCAGGACTCAGTCATAATGGCAGAAAGCAGAGAAGTGGGATGGCACAGAAACAACAGTTTATTTTTACCAGCAGTGGTTGCAAAACCAAAGCTGAGCTGCAGCCCCCAACCCTCAACCAAAAGGGCCCCTCTCTCCCATGCTCTCCGAGACTGAATACTACAGAGCCCCAGAGAAATCTGAGCAAACACTTCTGAAACTGTCATTAACACTGACAGGGACTGAGAATGAGAGTAGTGAGCATGATTAAAAGTCTATAAAAAAAAAAAAGGCACTGTTAAGGCTTTATATAAAGCAGGGATTTAAGAGGCTAAGATTCCACCTACTGGAAACCAAAAGAAAAGTGCCTTCTTTGCAACAGGCTAAAGAGATACTTTTTATAATAAATCATCTTTCTGGAAAAAAGGCAGAACACATTAATGCCCAGGTGGAGAAATAGTCCATTAAACACCATGAACAACCAAGGTGATAAGGCATCTTAGAAAGAAAGAGAAAAATCTCCATAAAATAAGCTTACAGACATAGAAATATGCGACTTAAATGACAGAGAATTCAGAATGGTACTTCTTTAAAAACTCAGTAAGTTCGAAACGAGTCATATCAACAATTTCAGGAACTGAAAAAACAACTCGATGAGCAGAATGAGTTCTTTAGCAAGGAGATTGAAACCCGCAAAAAGAACAGAATAGATCTTCTGGAGATAAAAAACACACTGCAAGAGTTGAAAAATGAAATAGCAAGCTTGGAAAATAGAGTTGACCAAATGGAGAAAAGGATCAGTGATATTAAAGACAGAGATCTAGAAATAAATCAGAAGAAAGAAGAGAGAAACCGAAGAATGAAAAATAATGAAAGAAAACTAAAAGAACTAGCTGATACCATCAGGAGAGGAAACATAAGAATAATGGGCATTATCGAAGGTGAAGAAAAGGAGCAGGGACTAGATAGCATTTTCAGACAAACAGTGGATGAGAATTTCCCAAATCTAAGGAATGAGCTGGAGCATGGAATTTAAGAAGTCGACAGAACATTTAATTATCTCAACCCAAAAAGGCCTTCACCAAGACACATGGCATTAAAATTATCAAATTATCAATGATAAAGACAGAATTCTCAGGGCAGCTAGGGAGAAAAAGATGGTAAATTATAAAGGAAAACCCATTAGATTATTGTCGGACTTCTCAGCACAAACCTTACAAGCCAGAAAAGAGTGGAATCACATATTCAAAATATTAAGTGAAAGGAACTACCAGCCTAGAATAATGTATCCAGTTAAGCTCTCCTTTAGATATGAAGGAGAAATAGAGACTTTTCCAGACATACAAAAATTGGGGAATTCTCTACTACGAGGCCTGCACTACAGGAAATATGAAAGGGTCAGCTCACCTAAAATAAAATGACAAAAAAAAAAAATACAGAATTAGGAGTAAGGTCTCTATCAGGCAAATAGAAGCAGAGGAGTGCAACCCTTACTAAGAACAGGGCATTATAAGCTTAAACATTAAGAACAGAATTGCTATAGCAAGATAATAATGAACGTTCAGCATACATAGGGACAAACTGAGACAACAATGACTGAAAAGGGGAGGATTCAAAGATCCAGATTTGCTAAGGGGAATGGAGATAAGGCACATGCAGAAGAAAATGGACAACTATATATATATATACACACACACACATATAAAACTATCCTTTTCATATTCATAATGGTAACCACACACCAAAGATTCAGAACTGAAGTATATAACATAAAACAAGAAGAACCAGAGGGAAAAACCACAAAAACCAACCAAAATAAAGAAAACATAAACACGAGGATAAGGAAGCAATGGAAACATCAAGCTACCAGAAAGCAAAAAATAAGATGGCTATAAGAAGACCTCATATTTCAATAATCACCCTAAATGTAAATGGACCGAAGTCACCAATAAAAAGGCACAGAGTTACACATTAGATCAAAAAACAATACGCAACCATGTGCTAACTCCAGGAGACACATATCAGTTCCAAAGACAAACACAGACTCAAAGTGAAAGGGTGGAAAGTGATATTTCATGCAAATAGCACTCAAAGAAAAGTGGGAGTAGCGGTGCTAATATTAGATGAAATAGACGTCAAAATAGAAAACGTAAAAAAAGATACTGAGGGACACTTGATAATGATAAAGGGAATCATGCACCAAGAAGACAAAACACTTATTAATGTCTATGCTTCTAATCAGGGAGCCCCAAATACGTAAAGCAATTACTAACAGGAGAAACAGACCAAAACACTATCATAGTAGGGGACCTAAATACCTCACTGTCGGATCATCCAAACAGAAAATCATTAAGGAAATAACATCCTTAAATAACACATTAGACCAACTGGACATAATTGACATTTACAGAGCCTTCCATCCCCAAACAGCTGCTTATACATTCTTCTCTAGTACACATGAAACATTCTCAAGGGTTGACCATATACTAGGACACAGAGATAGCCTCAACAAATATAAGAGGATTGAAATCATACCAACCATATTCTCTGATCATAATGCTTTGAAACTAGAGATCAACTAGAAAAAGAAGGCAGGAAGAACCACAAATACATAGAAATTAAACAAGATGTTACTGAAGAATAACTGAGTCAGAGAAGAAATAAAGAGGGAGATCAAGAGATACACAGAAATGAATGTTAATGATAGCACAACATATCAAAACTTTTGGGACACGGCAAAAGCGGTCATGAGGAAAATTCATATCATTATACACCTATCTCCAAAAACGAGAACAAACCCAAATAAACAACCTAATGCTTCATCTTAAAAAATGAGAAAAGGAAGAACAAATGAAACCTAAAGTCAGCAGAAGGAAAGAATCAAAATTAGAGCCAAATAAGTGAAATTGAAAACAAAACAAACAAACAAACAAACAAAAAATAGAAAAAATAAATGCAACAAAGAGCTGGTTCTTTGAGAAGATTAATAAAATTGACCAACCCCTGGCTAGACTCACTAAAGAAAAAAGAGAAAGGACACAAATAAGCAAAAACAGGGATGAAAAAGGAGGAAATTACAACGGACACCACAGAAATACAAAGGATCATACAAGAATACTATGAAAAAGTATATAACACCAAATTTAATAGCCTAAAAGAAATGGACCAGTACTTAGAAAAATACAACCTTCCTAGACTGAATCAAAAACAAGAAAATCTAAATAGACAGATCAGCAGTATGGAAATTGAAACAATAATCAAAAACCTACCAAAAAGCAAAAGTCCAGGACCAGATGGCTTCCCAGTGAATTCTACCAAACATTCAAAGAAGATTTAATACCTATTCTCGTCCATCTCTTCCAAAAAATCGAAGAGGAGACAATACTTCCCAACTCATTTTATGAATCCAATATTGCCTTGATACCAAAACCTGGTAAAGATAACACAAAAAAGGAAAACTACAGACCAATATTTCTCACAAACACAGATGCAAAAATCCTAAATAAGATACTAGTGAACCAAATACAGCAACATATTAAAAAGATTATACACCACAATCAAGTGGGCTTCATCCCAGGGGCACGGGGATGGTTCAACATATGCAAATCTATTAATGTGATACAGCACATAAACAAATTAAAAAATAAGAATCATATGATCATATCAATAGATGCAGAAAAAGCCTTTGACAAGATACAGCATCCATTTATAATCAAAACACTTAACAAACTCGGTATAGAAGGAAAGTACCTTAACATAATAAAGGCCGTCTATGACAGACCCTCAGCCAACATTATACTTAATGGTGAAAAACTAAAAACCTTTCCTCTAAGATCAGGAACGAGGTAAGGCTGTCCACTATCGCCACTGTTATTCAATATAACATTGGAGATCCTAGTGAGTGCAATCAGGCAAAAGATATAAAAGGCATCCAAAGAGGAAATGAAGAGTCAGACTGTCACTATTTGCAGATGACATGATTCTCTATATAGAAAAACCTAAACACTCCACAAGAAAACTACAAGAAACAAGAAGCAAATACAGTAAAGTTTCTGGATACAAAATCAACGTTCAAAAATTCATAGCATTCCTGTACTCTAATAATGAAGTATCAGAAAAAGAAGTGGAAAAAATAATTCCTTTTGCAATTGCAACAAAAAGAATAAAATACCTAGGAATAAATCTAACGAAATATGTGAAGGACCTATATAATGGAAACTACAAGACACTATTAAAAGAAATTGATGAAGATACAAAGAAATGGAAAGAATTTCATGATCTTGATTGGAAGAATCTACATAGCTAAAATGACCTTATTACCTAAAGCATTATACAGATTTAACGCAATCCCATGAAAATCCCATTGGCCTTTTTTAAAGAAATAGAACAAAAAATCATCAGATTTGTATGGAAGTTCAAAAGATCCCAAATTGCCAAAGCCATCCTGAGAAAAAAGAACGAGGCTGGAGGCATCACTCTGCCTAACTTCAAATTATCCTACAAAGTGACGGTACCAGTTTTTCTGGTACTGGCAGAAAAACAGACACACGGACCAGTGGAACAGAATTGAGAGTCCCAAAGTAAACCCATGTTTACACGGGCAAATAATTTTCAACAAAAAGCCAAAACATAAAGTGGAGAAGAGAAAGCCTTTTCAATAAATGGTGCTGGGAAAACTGGAAAGCCACCTGCAAAAGAATGAAACTAGACTGTTGTCTATCACCACACACCAAAATTAATTCAAAATGGATTAAAAACCTGAATATAAGACCTGAAACAATAAAATGCTTAGAAAAAAACAGGAACTAAATTCAAAGACCTTGGACCTCAAGAGGATTTTATGAAGTTGACCTCAAAGGTAAGGGAAGTAAAAGCTAAAATAAATGAATGGGACTACATCAAACTAAAAAGTTTCTGCTAAGCAAAAGAAATCATCAACAAGCTAAAGAAACAACCATCCAAATGGGAAAATATTTTTGCAAGCAACACCTCTGATGAGGGCCTAATATCCAAAATACACAAAGAACTCATACAATGCAAGAACAACAAAAAAAACAAACAATCCAATCAAAAAATGGGCAGAGGACCTGAACAGACACTTCTCCCTAGAGGACATACAAATGGCCAACAAATATATGAAAAGATGCTCAACATCTCTAGCTATTAGGTAAATGCAAATCTAAATCACGATGAGATGCTATCTCACCTCTGTTAGAATAGCTGTAATCAACAGGACAAGTAATAAGAAATGTTGGAGATGATGTGGAGAAAAAGAAACCCTCATACACTGCTGGTGGGACTGCAAATGGATACAGCCATTATGGAAAATAGTATGGAGGTTCTTCTAAAAACTAAGAATTGATCTACCATATGGTCCAGCAATCCATCTACTGGATATTTACCCCAAAGACTTGAAATTCGTATCAAAAAAGATATTTGCACACCGATGTTTATAGCAGCATTATTCACAGTGGCCAGGACATGGAAGCATCAAAGTGTCCTATGATAGATGATTGGATAAAGAAGCTGTGGTACATATATACAGTGTAATATTACTCAGCCATAAGAAGAAATGAAATACTGACATTTGTAACAACATGGATGGACCTCAAGATAATCATGCTAAGCAAAATAAGCCAAACAGAAAAAGTTGAAAATCACATGATATCACTTATATGTAGGATGTAAACCTAAAAGTAACAAATGAACAGGACAAACAGAGACTCATGGACATGGATGGACTATAGACTAGCGGCTACCAGAGGGTAGTGGGTGGTGTGAGGTGGTGGGTAATGGGGTAAAGTGGGTCATATATGTGGTGACAGCAAGAAATATAACTATGAGTGGTAAACACATAGTGTAAATATATATATATATATCTTACTGTTGAAGTGTACAGATGAAACTTAGTGGATTTTGTTAACCAATGTCACCATAAAAATAAATAAATTAATTAAAAAATAGTGAAAATGAGTTGATTCAGACTTAACAGTATGGGGACTCTGAGATGGAGAAGAGAATACAGCAGCACCCCTGGTTCCTTCTGGAGCTTCCTATCCCCAGCTTTGTCCACAGCTGGTCATCTGCCTTGAGCTCCTTACTCTATCACATTCCCATCCCACCTAAAGATAGGGAAGAAGACTCAGCAGAAATGTTCAAGATGATAATTGAATGATGAAGGGCACATAGCCTGGACTGAGGTTGGTGTGCTGCTACCAGGGGCACAGACAGATGTCATTTACCCTCCCCAATTTCTAAATATAATTGTCTTGATTATATATTTCTTCAACATGCATTTATATCAGATGGTATAGTTTTGCTTCAGCCACAAGATAGAATTACAGAAATTCATGAGGCACATGATGGTCTATTATATGCATCTCTATTTCTAGCTGTTCTGTTACTCTTGGTGTTTTTTTTTTTTTTTTTTTTTTTTTTTTTTTTTTTTTTTTTTTTTTTTTTTTTTTTTTTTTTTTTTTTTTTTTTTTTTTTTTTTAATGAGGATATACATAAGAATTTTTAAGATCTAACACTTGAAGGTCCCAGGCTACTTCTTTTTGTTGACATTTGCTTTGTGTTTGGAGAGTTTTTTTCCCCTATTTTTAAAGGATAATTCTGCTAACAACAAAATATTTTATTTCCCCTTCATTACTAAAAGATAATTTTGCCAGATATTGAATTCATAGTTGACAATTCTTTTCTTTCAAAACTTGAAAATGTTGCCTACCCTCTGTTGGCCTCCATGTTTTCATTTGAGAAATTTGGCATCATTTGAATGGGTCTTTCTTTATGGAAAATGAGCCCTTTCTCTTTGGTTATTTTAAAGAAATTCTACTATGTCTTTAGTTTTCGGAAGTTTAAGATACGTTTTGGTGTGGATTTATTTGGATTTATCCAATTTGAGTTTTCCTCAGCTTCTTGAATTTGTAGGTTTATGTGTTTTTTTCCAAATTGGGGAGTTATTGGCCATTATTTCTTTGACTACTTTCTCAGCCTCCCACTTTCCCTTTCCTTCTGAGACTAATTTACATGTACTAGATCTTTTGTTGCTGCTCCATGAATCCCAGAGGCTTTGTTCATTTTTTTCAGTCTATTTTATCTCCGCTGTTCAGATTGAGTAAATTCTATTGATTTGTCCTCATGTTCATCTCCACTCTACTGTTGAGTCCATCCAAGGAACTTTTAAAACATAGCGATCATTGTATTTTTCTGTTGCATAATTTCCATTTAATTATTTTAAAAAATAACTTCTATTTCTTTGCTGAGATTTTTCATTTAAAAAATTGTTTCAAGATAATTTGTAATTGTAATTCCTCGTTCTTGTTATGATGAGTACTTTTCAATTGTATGAGAACATTTTGGTTATAAGGTTAGGAGAGTCTTGGTCCTTTCTAAGATTTCTTATTTTAGTTTCTCTGGTTAGGTTTGGTAAGTAGGTTCTTGCCTATTTTTGTAGTTATTTTTCCAGTGGCAGTTAGTTTTCAGAGACCTTGCAATGTTATTCTGGTCTTCCTCATTTATGTGGTGCTGCTGGAGCTTGTACATACCCTGCTGCTGTCAGCTGCAATGGAAGAAGGCTCTTCCATGGGCTCTTGGTGTTGCCAGGTCACTTTCTGGGGTCAAGGGCTAACTCTGCTGTACTTGGATCTTCTTGTGCCAGTAGGAGGGCTGTGAAATGCCAGGCTCCTCTGCTGCTGGCCCTGCAGACAGATTGGTCTAGCTTGTGCCTGGTTGTGGAACAGAGTCTGAGTCACCCCCACTGAGACTTTGAAGCAGCCACTTGGTACAGATCAGGCAGCCAATGGCATAGGTTTCCTGTTGGTGGTCCCTAAATTCTCTGTTGGGATTCTCCTTTCTTGGTTCTTTAGTCACAGAGAGTGAGCTTTCCTCATTTGTGTTTTCTTCTGGGACTATTGGTCTAGCTTGTAGGCGTCTCAGGCACCTAGTCAGTGATATGTAGGAAATAAAAAAGAAAACCCATGGCAATCACTGTGTTATCATTTCTCAAGACCTGAAGTCCAGTCAGTGGCTATCTGTATTCCCGCTTTCAGAGTCCTTTTATCATTATCTATTAAATTATTTCCAGAGTTTTTAGTTGTATTTAAAGGGGAGGAGCTAGGAAAAGTGAGTCTATGTCATCTTGTTCTAAAACTGGAAGTCTGCAAGTGAGATTTTAAAATCCTTGATTAACAATTTCAATAATATATGTTCCATGTTATTCTACTTAATGAACTGGGGTCCTTTCCAGGTATTCTTAATGAACTGGGGTCCTTTCCAGCTAAAACAACTTTAAAAAATAGTAGATTTTTCAGAATGGCTTCCAGAGCTGACTTATAGGCTTAACGTAGGCCAGAGAGCCAGGAGCTTCCAGGGAGGCCCTGCAGGTGGGAGGTGTGACTCTGGGTTTGGAAGCTGGTGCTCTTCTGTCTTCTGACTCTCTAATGAAAAGTAGTAGAAACACATTTTCTCTTTTCAAGAAAAAGAGGCAGCAAGTGCATACACACATGTTCCCCATTTGAAGCTGTTTTATTTCTTAACTTTTTCCTTCCATTTTTAGCAGTGTTTGACTTCTGAAGTAAGAGCCTGTGTATCGAGAGGTCAGATTTCAGTAACTTTCATCAGTTAGAAAG
Source organism: Eidolon dupreanum (assembly GCA_028627145.1). Taxonomy (NCBI): domain Eukaryota; kingdom Metazoa; phylum Chordata; class Mammalia; order Chiroptera; family Pteropodidae; genus Eidolon; species Eidolon dupreanum. The sequence goes on from CM053509.1 coordinate 92,305,186, forward strand.
GCAGGGAACTAAATTAATTGGACTTACATCTATGAGAAGTTCTGGTTCAGTTTTAGCCAGGTGGTATACATCAGAAGGGTATGCACCAGATTAACAGAGTGAAAGATATTCCATAAGTTAACTCCAAAAGGGTCACCAGCAGATTCAGATCAGCAGGCTTTGAAGAGAAGCAGAGAAAGATGGCAGGGGAGGAGGACAAAATGTTGATTTTCAGCACCGTGGGACAGATGAGAGCCAGAGTGAGTGGTGGGCTGAGCTGAGCAAGGACCTGCTATGTTTCCCTGGCAACAGTCCCCTCCCTCATGTTAAATGTCATAGAATTTGAAAAATTCCAAGCAGATGAAGTAAATGGTAATGAGAGAAGAGCATACCTTGTCTGAACCCCTCATATAAGGGTCCAGAAACAGCATTTCAGGAAGATGGTGATGTGAGAAGACTTGGGGAGACAGAGTAGGACAGGAGGGCTAGGGATCCACAGGGCACACACCTGCCATCTTCTCTGGTTACATGACAGACTAGAGGTTTGAGAAGCTACCTTGCCTTGCTTGTCTTGTGCTGCATGGATGGAAGCAAGGGGCACCTCTGGGGAGTTGGTCCACTCACTTTGTTTGCATGTCCCCTTGAGTCACAAAGTGGCTGCTTGAGGCAGGGACCACCATTCCTGTTTACTGACTTGGAATCATCTGGGACAGGTCACCTGCACACGACTCCCCAGCCAGCCTGAGATGAGAGGAGAGCTCCTCTGAACTCATGTGTCTGTCTGGATGGTAGTGACCCAAGGAAGAGAGAAATAATACACCCAAACTCTTGGCTTTTTTGTGTTCTGTTATGTAGGGGTGGCCCTTGGTCTCCCTTCTGAGCATGTACATTCAACATGCAAAGAAGTCAAGGCTGGGCAGATTAGGGAGTCTCAGGCTGCATGGATTAGAAGTGAGGGAGCCAGGAGGCAGCTGGAGTCAGAGCCTGACTGGTGAAAGGTAAAGTCTGCCTCTGAAGAGAGGATTAGAAACATCATAATAATGTATACATATGCATTATAAATGTCTGTGATATCAGAGGATATTTAATATACTTTAGAAAGATTTGTATCCTACAAGGTAAAGGACAAAGCACATAAACCTATTATTCACGCCTGAAACATTTTTCCTATTATATGGACTTTTTTGAGTAAATGAAAAAGGAATGTCCATTTTCTCCATTGAAAATATGTTGAAGCAATGATGAACTTATAGCAGTAAGTTTCAGGAACCTTTTAAGAATATTCAGTTAGTGTGAGTATATAGACTATACCCACCAAGAAGACTATCCTCGAGAGGGCTGAAAGAGTGAAATGCCCAGTATCATTTTTGGGGGGAAGTCTCCCTTAGCCATTCTTTAATAATCCTGATGTAACCTTGTGGTTTGTATGGCACTGGCCCAGCCCTGGGCAATCAGAATGTCCACTTTCTGGCCACAGTGATTGGCTCAGGGTCTGGCCCGCACCCATACCAGATCAATCATCTTTTTCTCTGGAAGTTTATCTGGGAAAACCCCTTACTCTTTCTGAAGGAGAATGACTGAAGGGATCTCATTAGTCAGGAGCCAAAGGGAGGTGTCATCTTGCTTCCACATGAAGAGGGCCTGTGTAAGGTGTGTGTGTGTGTGTGTGTGTGTGTGAGAGAGAGAGAGAGAGAGAAAGAGAGAGAGAGAGAGAGAGAGAGAGATACATGGCTGTGTAAGTGGCCTTGAGAGAGAATCACATCATACAGGAGGCAATGTGATTCTGAGCTGTCTCTTGTTGGGAAGGGTGAATGAGTTATTTAAACATGAAATAGTTGGGGAGTATGTAGTGAGTTTTCATACAGTTTTTGTGTTATCTGCTTATGGGATGGAAATGGCACAATGAACATGACAACTCTTTAGTATGTATGGGTCAGTCTTTTGGAGCTTTCAGCCCTTTAAGAGCTAGTGTCTTTATTTCGAGGTGAAGTTATATGAGGTGTTTCCTGGGGCCAGGGATCTCTTAAATTGCAAGAGTTAGAGGCAGAGAGGCCTGAGTTCACATCTCAGCCCCACTCATCCGACGCTCCACAGTTACATAGCTCCTTGGCCTCATTAAGCCGTAGTTGCTCAGTGTAAATGGTAATGCAGCCCTTTTGTTTTGTGAGAATTCCATGAGGTAGGCGTGTGGGGATTCAGCACCCACCTGCCCTATTGTCAGTACATGCAAGCAGTTGCTAATTTTAGTTGTCTTTTCATGGTTGGTGACATAGATACTGAGAGGGCCACAGAAGACTGGTCCCAGGATCCGTTCAAGCCTGGCTTGGGCCAACATTGTCCCCTTCTCACAGTCTTCCTTCCCATTAGAATATAATCTGCCTCTCTCCTCTGTCCACATGAAACTCTGTCCCTTGGTTTTTGACTGCTCTGCTTTAAAACTACCAGACAAGACTGACCGGGTGATTTTCAACTGTCCTAACAAATGACCACATACAAGAGTGACAGGCTAACCCCATGGGGGCCTTATTCAATTTTTAGAAAGCTGTAATGGCTTGGGCACAGAGTGTCTGCTTGTGCCAATGATGATGTCTTTGTCTTTTGTCTTCCAGGGGCTTGTCTGCTTGGCAATAATACCTGAAAGTATTTTCCTTTCGTATATGAGATGACCAGTGAATTAAAAGGGAAATACCTAAGCAATTCGTTGTCATTCTTACCTATGCTCATTTTTCATTTATAAATTTCATGTATATAAAGCCGAATCTGTGTCCTGAGATCACACTCTGAGTGAAACTGAGGGCTGAACACAGGGACAGCAGAGATTGAGCTGAGAAGGGAGGTTAGACAATGATAAAATCATCAGCTCTACCAGGCACACATTCATCAGCATGAAAATTGGAACTTCCTCCCAAGGAATGGAGGGTCCCTGGGACCCAAGTTTCAGGCAGACTAGGAGAGTTGGTATTTGAGGCAAATTCCCTAAGTTACTCCTTCTCTCTTCAAACCTTCCTTATCCTGTCAAGTGTTGTGGGCACGATATGGGTCCTGCTATGGACTGAATGTGTGCCCCCCAAATTCACATGTTACAGGCCTCCCTCCAAAGTGATGGTATTGGAGGTGGGGCCTTTGAGAAGTAATTAGGGTTAATCAGGTCATGAAGGTGGAGTCCCTGTAATGAGATTAGTGCCCTGGAACAATTCTCTCTCTCCATGTGAAGAGAGAGAGAGGTGGCCATCTGCAAGCCTAAAGAGTCCTTGCCAGATTCCTACCATGCTGGCCTCTAGAACCGCAAGAAATGAACATCTGTGGTTTGAGCAGCCCAGTTGTGAGACTGGAATTTGAGCTGACTGAGACAGGTCCTGAAGCTGCTCAGAAGGAGCTGGAGAGGAGCAGACCCTCCAAAGGTAGGGTTCCTTCTAGGCATATGTGAAGTCTGCGCTTACACCTATCTTGGCATTTCCTCAGCCACTCAGGCTAGCTAACCGTCAGCATAGCTGCCTCTCCTGGGCCTTGCAAGCCAAGCCCTAGAGTAGGCCTCCTTGGTGGAGATTGGTTATGGTGTCGAGTGTTGCATGTGGAGTGGGGTTAGAATGTCTGGGTGCTGTCCTCTTCCTCCTGCCACTGAAAAAATGGTGGAGAGTTGGAGGCTAGGACTCAGTGTAGTGGTTCCCGGGTAGCGAGTGTCAGGGCAGCCAGCACGGGCTCCCCATCTCCCCCATTTGATCTGGGCCAGGAACTGCATAAAGTTTTCAATCCCCATTTTCTCCCAGGACAACCACCTTGATGCCATCGGAACCATGCACAGCTTAGGAGCTGAAAAAATGGAGTCAGGAAACTTGGGTCACTTCAAGGAATTGTCACTTGCAATAATAAAACTTATTCCCAACAAGTAGAACATTAAATAACAATCGGCTCGATGGAAGATTCTGGATCCCAATCAGGATTCTGATGAAATATTACAGCCTGTTTGCCAGAATATGATTTCGGAGACATTGAAAGGGAAACCTCAAAAATATTTTGATTTATTTCATTTGGGGCTTTCTAAATATTTAATGTTTAAAATCTTTCAGATTATTGATTTAAACTGATGTTTATTTCTGACAACTTCTGTTTGCTTGTATTTGCCATTTATAAACATTCAACAAAACCAGTCCCATGTGCCATTGAGTAGTGTTAGTAGTTGCTATTATTATTATTATTTTTTCATATAATTCTAGCATTTAAGTCACAAGAGGTTCGTAAGGAGGTCCTAAAAGGAAGGCCGCTGCAATCTGAAGGCCGTTAAAGCTCAGAGAGGATCCTAGGAAGTATTCACACTCCTCCCTTCCATGGGGACAACCTCTGACAATTTCTGCTGAATTCACTGTGAAGATATGGAGGAAAATGACCCTAAATTAAATATCAATATTCCAGCTAGCCCGGCCAGTCAGGCTAACAGCATCTCAAAGTGCAGATAACATGCTGATGCTCACGGGTTCCCCTTAGCAACAGGGTTGTCATGGGAACACACTGTAACTTGCTGAGAGGAAGCAAGCAAGAGCAGGAGTTTGCAGGAATTTCTCATTGAAATAATTACAGTAGTTCTCAGAGTGCTTAAGAAATGAATGTGCCATGACTTTTTTCTTAATTTTCTTCAAAGCATGTTTGTGACTGTCTTGCATCCGAAGAGTTTATTTCAAATGCTTACTATTTAAAATCTAAGTAATATTGTACTTTTAAGAGCCATGTTTAGGAAGTATTTGGTGATTATTTCTTCTAGAATACAAAGTATCATATGCATTTAAATGTTTGTCCAGACATGAAAGTCCCAAAAAGGAGCTGGGTTATGTGTGTGAAAAGCAGAAGGGATGTGTGTGAAACTCATTTGTATAACAGGTGAATTAAAGATCTGACATAATCTCATGTTAATTGAATGACCGTGCCATTCATGCTTTTGTTCAATATTATTAACAATGAATTATCTATCACTTTTCGGGGGTGGATTATATCAGTACTGTAACAAGTACTGAGCCTTCTAAATATCTGATAGTTTGGGAAATTCTTGGGCTGCTATGAGAGATTTTGTTTATCTTTAGGAAACAATAGGTGCTTTTCTGAATCAGAACTTAAAGAATAATAAAATGGCATTTAATAAATTGCTCCTAAAGATTCTTTGTAGTGAGGACCTGATTTTTATTTTTAAAAATAGCCTTTTATGGCATATGTGTTCATAGTAGAACTTTTAGCAATTACATAAAAGTACAAAGACAAATAAAAAGATTCCCCAGAACTCTTCCCCTGAGAGACATTCATCTTCCAGGTTTGGCACCCTTCCTTGAAGTCTTTATTTTTAGGCATATGCGTTGTTTTTTATTTGAGTGATTGTGGTCAGGATGGTATTTAGGAGCCATGTATTCAACATACAAAGCAAAAAAGCTAAGTTCTTGAGCTAACAAGGAAAACCCAAAGTACAAGTCAAGGAGGTTATTTGACATACAAAGAGGTTGATTCTTAACTTGAGAAAGATGGTACTCCATGGGAAACTAATTCAAGTGCCCATTATGGAAACACTAATTTAAAATCAGTGGTGGCTGTTAACTTCTGAAGGTGATTTTCCAGGGCCCCCCATGCTGGGAAGGCAGTGGCAGGAATAACTGTACCCAGGTTGGCTGTGAGAGGCTTTCCTGCTCCACTATGCCTGGGTTGGCACCAAACTAGGAGCCCCACACATCTCCATTCTTGTTTACTGAGTCATCATTTTCATTCATTTTGATATAAAAATGTCCAGATTTTCTAAGGTACAGGACCTTAGCACCAATACATTATGAGTAATGAGTAAAACATCTAAAAGTATAACTCTCACATAATAGCATTGTTTTCACACTGTGCAGAAAATGACAATTAATTTAGATCCTCCCACATCTAGGGACTCTGGGTTTTTTGTTTATTATATTAACCACAGGACTGCTGTAGCCAAGCCAAGGACCATGAACAGTTGGATGCACTGGAGGCCAAGGGTGCTGTGTCCATATGCTTCTGGGAGCTTCTCTGAACTCTGTTGTTAGAATACAGAATGCAGGGACCTTGATCTAGAAACTAAGGCTTGCGTGAGAATCGAGACCTATAAATCAGGTAGTGATGAAATTTTCACTCGATTAATCAGTGGCTGGATTCCTTTTTCTTATAAGTAACTTTGGGAGCTGGTGTGCTAGTATGGAAAATATATAGAAGAAAGTCACTTAAACACCACTACATGTAGCAAAGAAAGTGCTTAGAGCAGTTTATTCTTCCTCCATGTCTACCAGCAATAGGGTAAAAGAGCAATGTTTAAAAAATTTTTTAAACGTGTAAAAACGTACACAACACGAACCATTTTTTAAAGCTCATTTTACTTATTATTTTTAAATTACAGTTGACATTCAATATGTTTTATTAGTTTCAGGTATACAGCGTAGTAGTTAGACATGTATATAACTTATGAAGTGATCCCTCTGACGAATCTAGTACCCACCTGGCACTATACATAGTTATTATGATATTATTGACAATATTACCTATGCTATACTTTATATCCCTGTGACTATGTTGTAACTACCAATTTGTACTTCTTAATGCCTTTCTCTTTTCCACCCAGCCTCCTAATCCCCTTCCCCCGATCTGGCAACTATCAGCTTGTTCTCTGTATTTGTGAGTCTGTTTCTGTTTTGTCTGTTCATTTATTTTGTTCTTTAGGTTTCACATTTAAGTGAAATCATACAGTATTTGTCTTTGCCTGTCTGACTTATTTCACTTAGCATTTTACCTAGCATTAGTATTTCACTTAATATCATTTAAGTCCATCTGTGCTGTTGCATAAAACATTTTTAAGTATACAATTAAGTACATTCACATGTTATGTACCCAACCCTACCATCCATTTCCTAAATGTTCTTTTATCATTCCAAACATAACTTCCAACCCATTAAAAGACAACCTCCCATTTTTCTCCTCCCCAGCCCCTGGCAACCACTATTCTACTTTCTGTTTATGAATTTGACTTCTCTATGGACTTCATATAGGTAGAATTATAAACTATTTGCCATTTTGTGACCGGTTTATTTCACTTAGCATAATGTCTTCAAATTAATCCATGTTGTATAATGTATCAGAATTTTCTTTGTTTTTAAGTCTGAATACTATTCCATTGTACATATATATCACATTTAAAAAATCCATTTATTAGTTTATAGACACTTGAGTTGTTTCCATCTTTTGGCTATTGTGAATAATGCTGCTATGGGTGTACACATATCTGTTCAAGTCCCTGCTTTCAATTATTTTGGATAAGTGAAATTGCTAGCTCATATGGTAATTATGTGTTTAATTTTTTGAGGACTTAGCATACTTATTTCCACAGCAACTGCGCCACTTTACATTCCCACCAGCAATGCGTGAAGGTAACAATTTATCTACATCTTCACCAATACTTGTTATTTTTCATTTGTTTTTGAGAGTAGCCATCCTAATGGGTGTTAAGTGGGGGAGGAAGTATTTTGAGAGAAGGTTGAGGCAGAGAACCAGTCACTAAGATGGCCACAAGATAAAAGTGTTTCCATGGAGGCTGTTCTCATTCATTGTTATCATTTAGAAAAAAAATGATTTTGTGGGATAGGAATTATGATTTCTATTTTATGAATAGAAAAAAATAAAGTTTGGAATGGTGAAGAAACTGTGACAAGCCTACCTGGGAAGTGGTGAGTAGGCCTTAGAATGCTATTAGCTTCAAACAAACAAACAAACAAATCCCAATTAACAGCATTTGTGTTTTCTGTGGTATCCATGCTCTACCATGGCCAATTTCAAGCTAGTAATGATTTCACATGAGGCTCACAAAACCCGTGACAATTTAATACTCGGGTTTTGTGAGCTGGTATCAGCTAACTCTAACTTGACACTGATGCTGGGTAAAAAACCTGAGTCCATGCCCATCTCTCTTTTTGTCTGAGTGCTTCTTCACTGCCAGGCAAAATTTAGGAATTATAATTTGCATCTGAAGAAACAATGGGGTGGTACTTGCCGTTGATAGGAAATACTGCATTAAATACAATACCACATGGATTACTATGTCTTGAGCCTTTGGATACTAATTCCTACTTATGTTCTAAGGTCAGAAGTGGTTCATTCTCTTGAGTGTACTGTTCCTCCCTTGAGTGCTGCTCATAACAGTTTGCCATGTCTACTGGCTTTTGTTGGAGACTGCTGGTTTCTGTTGGCCCATCTATATTTCTCACATTTCTGCAGCCTTGGGAGGTAAAGAGTGGCCTTGGTGAAGTCCTCGTGCAGATTTCCTGTCTGCATTGAGCTGCAGTCTGTCCCTTAATGTTTGGGGTTTACCAGCTGCGTGGGAGCATGTTGCCAGGGAGACAGGGCTGACTGAAAGGGAGGCAGTGGGAGTCCTTCTGCAGAGTCGTGAGCTGGAGCTGACTGCCAGTCCTGTGACTGTGAGGCCTTCTGCCACATGACACCACAGTGGGTGGTATTGGCTGATGTGATGGGCAGGTAACCACCTTGATTTTGGCAACCCTGCTGCATGATAAGACTGCACGAGGTGCTCTACCAAGAAAGGCTCCAATCACTGCCCTGGGAAATCCCTTCATCAGGGCTGTGGCCCTCCAATACCTATTCTGGTATTGTAAAATCATTCTCAATTTCACCTCTGCTATTGTACAGAGAACATATAATTAATCACTATGCATGTACATTTCCAGTTAACCTGAACACAGGGTTTGGCCTCCTTACAATAGGTTACACATCTGCATGCTTTTTTTTTTTTTTTGAAAAAAATATATAATGTTTTATTTTTTCTCTCTGACAATGCAGAACAGACTGAATCCCAGAGGCACAGTGCTGTGGGAATGCAGTGGTCCTGAGGCTCTGACCTTCAGCTACTGCTTCTAAGGTGCCTAACTTCTCTCTTTTCATTTCCTCATCTGCAAAAGTGCAGACCATACTTCCAATTTTATTGGGTTTTGTTTTGGAAATTCATGAGTTACTCCAAATAAAAAGATCAAATAAAATAGTCTCTCAGTCCCTGTCACATGGTAAACATTCAAAAAATGCTGGTTTAACCTCTGACCAAACCACCAGTAGCAGCTGACTTGTGTACACGTTATAAGTATAGAATCCTCACACTTGTCCCCCCATTTTGTGTCAACTTAATACAGCCCACACATCTCTCTCTTTCTCGCCTTGCTGACATAGGGATCCCAGGCCAGCTTTTTTGTGATATTGCAGTTGATTAAAATCCATTGTTCTTACATTTCTCCACATGACATATGCATTTTAAAAACTGAAGTGAAAACTTCCAATTGTAAGATAGATAAGTCCTGGGGATATGATATGTAGCATGCTGACTATCGTTAAAAATACTGTATTGTAATTTTGAAAGTTGCCAAGGGAGTAGATCTTAAAGTTCTCATCCAAGAAAATTGTTACTATGTGTGGTGATGGATGTTAACAACTGACTGTGGTGATCATTTTGCAATATGTACATATATTGAATCATTATACTGTACCCCTGAAACTTATGTAATGTTATATATCAATTATATCTCAATCAAAAACTTAAAAAGAATTTAAATTAATTTGGTTTGAGAATTTGAGAATTTCATAGCATCACTGGAGAAACTTAGAAGCACTCTGGTGTACAAATATAATCGTTATCAATACAACTGGAAGAAGAGTATTGCTTTGGACAAAACGACTAAGCACATAAGAAGTAATAAGTAATGCAGGCCAAAGCAAAACCACATTGTCATCTGAGAAACACGAACACAAAGGCCCATTCTTGGGACATGGAGAGCCTCTTGTTGGTCCTCAGACTTCTCTTAGAAAACATGATTTATGATCAGCTCACAATGCATTGGCACTATTTTAATAAGCCCACATGGAAAGCTAGTACTCCAGGTCCTTGAGAGGACTGCCCCATGTAAGTAAGGGTATTTCTAGAACAAAATTTGCTCTACTAGGTAGTGTCCTGCATGTCTACCCAAGCAATCAGCACTTTTAAGAGGAAAAAACAAGTTTCAAGCAGGTCCCTGTTCTTGAGCTGGTGGGACACAGGGAGGATCAGGTAACATAGCACACTAAGCAGGCTGTCTGGAGCCCCTGACTGCATGGGAAAGAGGGAGCCATGCTTTTGCTCCATACATGTTCACAAAAGTGGGCCCCAGTTAGGGATCCAAGGACAAGGTGAGCAGCCAGACCTCAAGGCACAGACCTCAGGGCAGGTCTGCCAGTGTCACAGCAGGTTTTGTGAAACTTCACTCCATACTTTTCATTTACTTGCTCATTTCCCAACTCTTTGAGCCACACTCTCCTTATTTCAAATTTGAGAGGGAACATCTGATTGGCTTTTGGGCATGAGGCAGCCAGTGGATTGGTTTCTTCTGGTCCAGTCAACTGTTGCCAGATTGGGCAGTGGCATCCCAACTGTCTTTCCAGAGCTCCTCTCTGGAGCTACCTCAGTTGATCCTGTTGCCTTTGAGATGGGGTCCAGCTCCCTCACACAGTCTGCAAGTTCTTTCTGGACTGGTTTACTTTCCACTCAGTGCTTCATTACACACTCCCTTCCTCCAGGGCTGGCTGGGGATTGTGCAAACCCAGAACAAAGTGAAAATGTGACAGGTAGAGTGTGCCTTAAAAACTGAAAGCTTTTCTCTTTCTTCTGCCGTCTCTCTCCATTTCTAATAGTTTTTTTAAAAAAATTCTAAGGGAACAAATTAAAAATTAAGTTGTCCTGAGTTTTATTGTTCATCTTTAGATGTGAACATCCGAGCATTTAATTTGTATGGAGAATCACTGAAATGACATAGTTCGTGTTTCCTGGTTGGTCCCAGGACAGTTTCTTGAGATGGCTGGAAGAGAGGGGCATGGAGACTCAGGGAGGGAAGGAAGAAGAGAGGACCCCCAGGCACACAGCCAGCTCAGGGAGAGCTCCCAGCTGGGGGCTCTCCACCCATGACTTGGAGTGTTCCTGCACTGGCTTAGCCACAGGGCAGCTGGACACTCCCTCACCAGCTTAGGCACAAACATGCTGTACTCCATCCAGCCAAGAGGCAGACTTGGGAGAGTGAGCCTCTTCCATTCTCATGGGAGCTGTGCCAACTGACAGTGTATGGGTGACCCGCTCAGGCATCTACCTAGATCAGGAGTGAGAGACTCACTTAGCTGAGATATGACCTTCTGCCAGCAGCCTGCCTGGTCTGTAGTGGTATAGCCAGTCGGAACTAGGAGAACTGACAGCCCACCTTGTCCCACCCGAGATGTTATAGGCATGCCCACCTGTCTGGGCCTCTGCTGGGGATGAAAGGTGGCAGAGGTCACAGTGTAGGGATGGGGGGCTGGGTAAGACACTGGCACAGGTGAGCGGGGTGGGGAACAAGTAGTAGAGAATCCATCTTGGGGAAAGAGCAAGAGGTGGGACCATATGAGCCACCTCCTAGAGCATGCTCCACTGTTTCATCGACTTCACTTACAAAAATTAAGGTCAAATATAAAATTGTTAATAATTTCAAGATGATGACAATGGACTAGAGCATTAAACCCCAAGCGTGTTCTACAGCTCTGGCCACTGTACAGCAGGCTGGCCTGTCTCCTTCTTGTTCCTGTGCCACAGCCTGTCAGCCATTTCTCCAGACAGGCTGTCCTCATCTCTCGGCTGCTACATGAGCCCATCCTCTTCTTGAAGGAAGACCATTCAGCCCCTCTGCTACCTTCAGCACTCAGCTAAAATGTCATTTCCTGTGGTGTCTCTCCTATACTCTCACTGAGCCTTTCAGCTTATCAACATTTTACCGATCTTGTGTCTTATATCCCCTAGTTTTTTTTTTCCTGAAGTATTTTAAAGTAAACCTCATATATGGTGTCAGTTCACTCATAAACACCTCAAAATGAATTTCCACCTGATCAGAATATTTATTTAAAACATAACTAGCCAGACAATTACCACGACTAGAAAATTAACAAAAATTCCTTAATAGCCCGTCAGCATTCAGGTTTCCCAAATTGTCTCAAAGTGTCTTTTCAGTTTGTTCCAATCAGGATCATCATGGTGTGTTTTGGTGGAGGATAAGGATAATTTCCCTTAAAGAGGTGTGTGGTACCTGCTGGAGCTGAGCCTATCCTTAAGAACACTACACCTGGGGAACAGGGCTCTCACTCAGCACACCCAGTTTGTCCTGGTTCTGAACCTCTCTACTTGACTGAACGGTTCTTTTGGATCCCAAGTCACAAGTCACTCTACCTTCTCTCTTTTTGGTTGGTGATTGACTAAACCCTCGTTTGCTGAACAAACTCTGAAGATTATGCAAAATAGTATTCTATAGGTAGAGAATATAGATATCACCCTCACACTCACATCACTAGTATTTCTGGATCTTATTTGGGACTAAAAAACTCTCAGAACATTCCCATTTTCTCATTTCAGTGTGGCATCAGAATTGGGGGGAGAGTCTGAATAAAATTCTTCAGTGCCAATTAAGTTAGTCTATAAGCCTTGATAGCTTTGCTGTTTTTCAGGAAGTTGATGGAATTTGTTTTCCTGTCTCTTTAAATTATAAAAGTAACAGAAAATACAATTGGGAAACAAACTTATATCGCAGCTTTTCTTTTGATTCCATTGTCCTTTCTTACTTTGCTAGCATCCTCAATCACACACTGGTGAGACCTGCCATCTCTGTAGCAGAGTGCAATTCTGGTGGTGGCACTTCAGGAATATCATGTAGAACCAGAGAAAGTCACAGAAGCACTGGTGAACCAATTAGGAGGAGGGGAGGGTGGATTGCTGGCAGCAGGCATCTGTTCAGTCTGAAAGGACAAAGGCAGGAGGGAAAGGATCTCAGACCATAAACCAGGGGGTGGTGTGACAAAGAACCATAGGCAGTGCTGTGCCTCCTAGAACTGAAGAAACCTTTTAAAACTTGAGAGGTGAGGGTCTGAAATGAAGTGAGTAAAGTGCTTACCATGGGGGATCCACCTGGTACTGGGACAGTTTAAAACCTGTAGGTTGAGTTACAGCTGGCATGTCTCTCACAGATGTGGAGGGAATCTATGCATTTCTGAAACCCAGTCTTCATCTCTGAAAGTGGGGCCCCCAGTGCATCTCTTACTGCTTGTCTCACAGAGGCTGTGGGCCTTAGATGAAATGAGGACCCACCAAACCACATGGTAGCCTTGGGCTCTTGAGTGGGACCTGACCCCACAGGGGACAGAACAAGCTTGTTTCACCTAGGATAAGGGTTCTCGGCTGGGGGATAGGCAGGCCAGGGGAGGTTTTTCAGATTGCCCTCTCTCCTGCACTCCAGCCCCGCAAAATTCTGCAAAGCCCCAAACCAATCTGCCATCTCTTCTCTGAGGCAGAAAAAGGCTCACCTCATTTGTGCTGCATTATTTCTCTATTCTTACCCTTTACTGTAGTGTGTTGAGCTAGCAAAATACATGGGTTTTCCCCTGAGATTTCTGGGAGGACCATTTTCTTACCACTGTGTGTCATCCACTAACATACTGCATGGCACATGATGGGAACGCTAAGAATATTTGTTCCATGAAAAAATAAAGCTGTTTAAAGAAAAGCCCCTTTGTATCACAGTAGATAAAATGTACAAGCTTTGTGCTTCTACCCGTTAACCAAGCGAAGTGTTAAGATGTTATAGAGCTGTAGGTCTCATCCACTTTGGGTAAATTTAACATACAAAATTAGCACTAAGCATGCTTTCAAAAAGAATGTTATAGATGGGAAAAAATGGCGTAGGTGATAGAGGCTCTGTTCATCCCTCTGGCAACCAAATCAAAGTTGTGACAGAAACAAGGAGCAAACAGCAAGGGAAATTGCCTGGGAGCTAGATGAACAAGACATACGACTAGGGAGAAACTAAGAATTTTCCCTGCAACAGCAGAAAGTAGGATGGAGTGAGGATGTGGGGCCGCCTGGTCACCAGCGGCTGAGTGGGATGGAGGCTGTGGCAGCAGAAGATGGCTTTAAAGGGGCCGTGTGCAAGAAGGGACTTTCGTGGTGACAGACCTGATCGTTCTGAGCACCAGGTCTGTTTCGCTGCACAGGGACTTACAGGGGGACACTGAATTGTCAGATGGCTGTAGAGAGGTTCTCTTCCCAGCAGAAGTGCCAGAGGTATCCATTGTTCCTCTGTTGAGCCCTCCCTGCTTCCAGTGTATGGACTCAGTGCCGCCATAGCAGAGATGTCATCAAACTGGATAACAGAGGTTGCTCCACCCAGAGGATTCCCTGAAACTCTGCCTACTCCAACACAGGGCCCCACTGAAACCATATTCAGGTATATCCTGCGAGTCAGGTGATCCTTGCTGAGCAGTGCCAAGACTCACACTGGTGGCAGCTGGCCTCAGCTGCTGGTGTGGCCTTTTGAGGCAACTATAAGCACTGCATCTATACATTGCTTGCTAAATCTTACCAGGTGGCCATGGAAGGGCATAAGCTGGGGCTAAAACTGGCCAGCAGCTGAACCCCTCTCAGGACTGTACCACTGGAACCTACTACACAAAGCTGTACTAATAAGACAAGGAGACTTGAGAGTTTTGCTTAGTATATAGAAACAGACACAGAAAGGCAGCCAAAATGGGAAGACGAAGAAGCAGAAACCATATGAGGGGACAGAACAGAGATCCAGAAATAATAAAGTCAAGCAATCTAACAGATGAAGAGTTCAAAACACTGGTT
>CM053509.1:92320371-92348585 GCA_028627145.1 Eidolon dupreanum
TCTCCTTGTCTTATTAGTACAGCTTTGTGTAGTAGGTTCCAGTGGTATAGTCCTGATGGGGGTTCAGCTGCTGGCCAGTTTTAGCCCCAGCTTATGCCCCTCCATGGCCACCTGGTAAGATTTAGCAAGCAATCCACAGATGCTGTGCTTATAGTTGTCATAAGAGAGCACACCAGAAACCAAAGCCAGCTGCCACCAGTGTGAGTCTAGGCACTGCTCAGCACGGGGCATCTGACTTGCTGGAGATATACCTGGATGTGCCTTGAGTGGGGCCATGAGTTGGGGGATGCGGATCATCTGGGTGAAGTGACCTCTGTTATTCAGTTTGATGAAGTCTCTGCTATGGCGGCGCTGAGTTGGCACACTGGGAGGGGGGAGGACTCAACAGAGGATCAATGGATTTCTCCCACACTTTTGCTGGGAAGTGAGCCTCGCCTCCAGCCCTCTCTCTAGCAACTCAGTGTCCCCCTGTAAGTCCATGGTGCCCTCTGCATAGCTCAGAGTGAGCAGGTCCATCACCGTGGAAGTCCGCTTGCTGATGGGGCCCCTTTAAGAGGCATCTTTAGCTGCCACAGCCTCTGTCCCACTCAGCCCCTCAGATCAGGCAGACCCATGTCCTTGTCCTGCCCTACCTTCTGCAGTTGCAGGGTGATTTCTTAGTTCTCTCCCTAGTTGTATGGCTTATTCATCTAGATCCCAGCTAATTTTCCTTGCTGTTTGCTCCTCGTTTCTTTCACAACTTTGGCTTGGTTGCCAGAGGGATGAACAGGACTTCTATCATTTACGCCATTTTTTTCTTTCTCCTTTGTTATATCTTTATTATTTTTTTTTGATAGTAGCCATCCTGAAGGGTGTGAGGTGATGTCTCATTGTAATTTTGATTTGCATTTCCTTAATGATTAGTGATGCTGAACATCTTTTCATATGCTTATTGGCTATTTGTGTATTTTTGGATAAAATTTTATTAAAGTCCTTTGCCCATTTTTTTAATTGAGTTGTCTTTGTTGTTGGCTTGTATGAGTTTATAGATTTATAAATAAATATTTATATATATTTATCCAATTTATGCATTCTGAATATTAATCCCTTAATAGGTACAAGATTTGCAAATATTTTCTCCAAATCTGTGGGTTTCTTTTTCACTCTTTTCATTGTGTCCTTTGATACACAGAAGTTTTAAATTGAAATGTAGTTTAATTAATTTATTTTTTCTTTTGTTACCTCTGCTTCTGGTGTTATAGCTAAGAAATCATTGCCATATTATCTTTAGCTTTATATTTAGGTTTTTGATTAATTTTGATTTAAGTTTTGGAAATGTGAGGTAGGTGTCCAACTTCATTCTTTTGCATATAGATATCCAGTCTTTTCAGCAACGTTTGTGAAAAGACTGTCCTTCCCCCATTGAATGGTCTTGGAATCCATGTAGAAAAATCATTTGTCCCTACATGCGAGGATATATTTCTGAGCTTTCTAGTCTCTTTTATTGGTCTATATGTTGTCATACCATTTTGATTACTCTACCTTTGTAATAATTTTTAAACTTAAGAAGTGTGAGACCTTAATGTTTTTTCTTCTTTTTTGGTTGTGCTGGCTACCCATCCCTTGGATATAAATTTTAGGATTAATGTTTCTATTTTTGCAAAAACACCATTGTGATTTCGATAAAGATTGCATTAAATCTGAATATCACTTTGAGAAATATTGACATCTTAACAATATTAAATCTTACAATCCATGTACACAAGATGCCCTTGCATTTATTTTTGTCTTCTTTAATTTCTTTCAGTAACATTAACATTTTGTAGCTGTCAGTATACAAGTATTTCACTTCCCTGGTTAAGTTTATTCCTAATATATTTTTTTGATGTTTTTGTAAATTGAATTGCTTTAGTTTCCTTTCAGATTGTTCATTGTATATATATATATACATATATATATATATAAATTGATTTTCGTGTGTTGGTTTTGTATCCATCCTTACACTGTGCTGAATTTATTTATTAATTCCAATAGATTTTTAAATGTGTGTCTAATTTTTAGGGTTTTCTACATAAAAGATCATGTCATCTGCAAACACAAATAATTTTACTGCTTTCTTTATACTGATTGATTTTCATATGTTGCATTTCCTTTTAGTACTATTTTTGTTACATACCATAAATTTTAGTATGTTGTGTTTTCATTTTAATTTATCCCAGTATATTTTCTAATTTCTCTTGTGATTTCTTCTTTGACCCATTGGTTGGTTAAGAGTGTGTTAAATTTCTACATATATGTTGATTTTCCAGTTTTCTTTCTACTAGTAAGTTTCATTCCATTGTGATCAGAAAATATACTTTGTATGAATTAAATCTTTTAAAATTTTTTAAGACTTGTTTTGTGGCCTGGATAATGATCCATGCACACTTGATAAAAACGTATATTCTGCTGTTGTTGGGTAGAGTGTCTGTATATATTTGTGAGAGCCAATTGGCCTATAATGTTGTTCAAGTTCTCTGTTTTTCTTACCAATTTTCTGTCTGGTTGTTAACCTATTATTGAAAGTGGAGTATTGAAGTCTTCTGCTATTATTGTAGTACTGTCTATTTCTTCCTCCAATTCTGTCAATATTTGGTTCATTTATTTAGGTTCTTTGGAGTGTGGTGCATATATATTTACAATTATTACATCTTATTGGTAAATTGACACTTTAATTAATTATAGTAACCTTCTTTGACTCTTATAACAGTTTTTGACTTAAAGTCTATTTTGTCTGATATTAGAATAGCCATACTTTTCCTCTTCTGGCTACTTAACAGAATATTTTTTCTTATCCATTCACTTTCAAGCTATGCTTGTCCTTAAATCCAAAGTGAGTCTTCTGTAGACAGCACATAATGAACAAAATATTGTTTTTAAATAAACAAATTGAAATTAACAGAATTATGAAGAAAACCAATTGTATTGATTTTTAAATACATTTGTCAATATGCTAAAACACATTTAACATTTGCTAATATAGATACTTCTTTATTAATTCATAAAATATACAGATATAGAGGTGGTTGTTATTATCACTATAAATTTGAGGTAGTGAGGAATATGGTATTTTAAATTTCTGCTGTGATAACCAACTATCATGGTTGTTGCCTATATCTATACTTTATTAAAATGCTAAATTCCAGTTTAAGACTCATTTTCCCTCAGTGGAGTTTCATGCACCCCAAGTTAAAAACTCTGCATTCTTAGAAGAATATCCATTGGACAGATGTTAACAATATTATTAAATGAAAGAAATATGAGATGAAGAAACATGATTTTATTTATGTGGAAAAATATAGACAGAGAACAAAAAAGTGGACTGAATGTGGGCAGTGGTTTAATTTTAACTTTCTTCTTTATGCATGTCTGTATTTTAGGTGCCTAGTTACATGTTCCCAGAAGCACTATTCTTCCTGTTTTATAAGACACTGTGATTACCTGTGATACATTTGCCTTCTCACTAGTCATGGGGCCATGTAGGCAGGCCCTGTCACTTGTGAGCATGGTAGCTGGCAGTCTTTCATGGTGAAGGCTCTGAGCCTTTCTCTAGTTAAGCCTTATTCTATGTGACTTTAATATTCATACACTCTTCATCCATCCATTAATTCAGCTGTTCATTGGGCTTGTCTTTCCTGAGACATGAATGAACATGGAATTTGGGCCAGGCAGAGTTAAGGTGCTGACAGTGTATGGATGCTGAGGGCAGACTTTGCCCTTGGGGGACCTCAGAGCCTCCTCAGTAGAGACATGCATGGCTGAGGGACATTGTATTATGATTCACTAATCACATCCTACTTTCACAAGGAGAATGGAACAGCATCTCCCTACTGAAACTCAGGCATGGTCATTTCACTTGCTCTGGCCAGTGAAATGTGAGCAGCACTTCCTAGTAGAAATCTGAAGATTTGAGCATTGCTAGCCCTTTTCTCTTTGCACACAATTTTATGCACAAAGAGGCTAGTCTGCCAGCTTAGTCCCTGAGATAAGACAACAGTGGGCAGAGCCCAGTTGATCCAGGAAGGATATGCAGATAGAGCAACAAATGTGCCCCAAAGATGTTGGGTCTTTTGTTACCATGGTATAACCTAGTCTGTCCTGACAATACTGTGCCAATCATGCAGATCTATGTAGTAACACATGCAAAATTTATGAGTCTCTAGAACTGAAAATATTTATTTTTGTTGTTCTTGACCTGGCTTTCTGATCTAACTGGCCTGATACTTCTAAATACACAAGCTCCTCTTATTAAGGTGTAGTTATCACTCAGATATCTAATTCAAACTTTATAATGTTTTGAATTTTATATATTCTATGTACCTGTCAGTTAACATTATTGTCATAGAAGGTGAGAATGCTAGGTAGCATCAAATAATGGTTGTCTTAAACTCTCATTTGGAAAATGGATTTGAAAAGCTGTTTCCTATGGGCCAAACCTCTAAGTGTGTGATTCAGAGAGGAAATACAGGGAAAAACTAACCTATAATCACACTAAATAAGATTAAATGGCAGCCTGGAGGCTCAGGGTAGAGAAATGTTCACATATAGTATTACAGATTTTATACATTATTCATGCATTATTATTCACATATGGTATTATAGATTACTATAGCATTACAGATTATTATCAGTCCTCCATTGTTTTCCATCCTTAAAAGGGAGGTCTGAGGCTTAGCTAGAGGCAATCATATTCCTCTTAAATCCATTCTAACTATTTAAACATAGTATGATTTGATGGTTTGATAAAACATACAAAGAAAGCCAAAGGGATTCGGTAAAGCCTGCAATTCCAAGAAGTTCACAGAAAAATGATTCAACTTTTTAAACAAATTTTTAAAAATGGCTTTTTATAGTAGGTCATAGTAGGTTACTATTGGGTACCAGTTTTCACTAATTGCTGCGGGAATTCTCTCAACGAATGAATATTATTACATTTATAGACTTCAACACACTCTCTAGATGGGTCTCAGTAACACCACCTTTTGACTAACCTTTAATGTTGAGAAGTGCCCTAAGGGAAGTTTTTTATTTTATTTTATTTTTTTTAAACTGAAAAATTAACATCATAGGCACAACTCCTCTAGAGAAAACTCAATGGACACGCTCCATTTTTAGAACTGGCAATAATTCTCTTGCTAAAATTATGAATTCTTTATTTTGCCACATGTTTCCCTCCCATTTAACCCCATCCCACATAAAACAACTTTGCTGTTATTAAACTGCAGTGCAGCTGACTTTGGGCAACACCTTATAGGAGGAACGAATGATTTTAAGGCCTAGGCTATACTATCTCTGGGAGAATCAGAATAAAAATGATTTTAAACAAGATGATGGCTTCATTTCTAGCTTTTATAAAAACGCATTTCCAAATATTTTTCTTAAAACAGATATTCTAGCATAATTTGTATACCATAAAATTCACTTATTTAATAATTCAATAGTTTTTAGTATATCCTTTATAATTCAAAAATGTTTAGTAAATTTATAGGACAGTATCACCATCACCACAATCTAGTTCTAAAACATTTCCATCACCCCGTAAAGATTCCTTATGACCATTTACAGTGAATTCTCATTTCCCTCATCCCTTCTCCCCGCTTCAGCCCCAGGCATCCATTGATATGCTTCCTGTCTCAAAAGATTTGCTAAGGGAATAACATTTTCTTGACTCCATGGAATATTATTCAGCCATGAAACATACTTGTGGAGATTATATTATAAAATGAAATGTTTCTAAAAGTAGATCCTTTAGAAGAAAAATGAGAAACATGAATTGTTTCTATATAAAAATAGACGTACATATGGTCAAGGAATTGGTAGGAATACAGAATTCACAAAAATTTTTCTAAATGAATTAATTCAGAAAAAGCAAAAATGTATTTTATAAATAAAATAAATTTCTTACCCATTTTATTTTAACAACTATTTCAGCATGCATAGCCTTCCAGCTAATTCCTTAGAGTACAATGCCTTGTAGTTCTCTTCCCTTTCTGAGACTTGTCACCTGGGGATTCTCTTTTAGAAATGAGAACTGTTTTTCCTAGTACTGTCTCCTTCCAGAGTGCCTGTTGTCAGAATACTTTAAAGCCTTTCCTTTTCTTCTCCATCTTCCCCACTGAGGCCAATACACTGATGGCTTGCCCAGAGGTCACTTTGTTCCCTTTCTGTGTACACAACAGGTGATGCCCTCCTGGTCTTCCCCATGCTGAGCCTGCCTTCTGGTCACCATGGTAAAGATGTGAAGTAGTAGTAGTTGTGTTATCAATGGAAGGGCTGGTATTAGGAGCCCCATTTATATTATTTGTTTTTGTGGGGAGCTGGAGTCAGTCTGGCTGTGGTATGAATCCTTGCTCTGCTAGCCAGGTCACTTTGGAAAGTCATTTAAACTGTCCCGTCCTGGTGTTCTGATCTGTAAAGTGGAGTAATAAAAGGACCTGCAGGGTAGAGTTGTGAGAAACGGATGGGCCCACATGAAAGGCTCAGCATGGGGCCTGGACAAGTAAGGAGTTTTTAGGACACGGTACAAGGTCTGTCCCACTGCTCACATGGGCATCCTGTTACAGAGTATATTCTTAGAGTACAGACATTTCTATGGCTAAGAAGTGGGTGTTGGACACATGAGGATCTCTGCAGAGAGAATGTCTGCCACCTGGGTCTTAGGACCCTCCCTCAAGTCTGGTGCCCACTCTCTCTCTCTCAATTGTCAGCTTCATGCGTGGCTCACATTTCTTCCCTTCCAAATATCCTGTGTTCTTATGCCATCTTCCCCTAGTGCCTGCCTATCCCACCCCTTCTCACATCGTCCTAAGGAATGAGCTCCGTTCCATTTCCAACTTCCTTCCAAAATGACCCCAATCTCTCCCCAGCCCTCTGTTGAGACTACTTTCCCTCCCCATCTATGCCTCAGAGGCAACATCAGGGACCTTCTGCTCCAGTCCACTTGTTCACTTCCCTCAAATGTGCATCCCTGAGGATTCAGGCTGCCAGCTCCTTAGGACCTCAAGACTGCTGTCCTGCTTTTTATCCCCTTTCAGCGGCCTTTTCCATCTCTGTCCTTCCTCTACTCATAGCCCATCACCCGCTCCTGTTAGCCTGCTCTCTCCTCTCCCTCCCTCCCCTGCCTGCATCTTTTAATGAACTCTATACCTAACAATTCACTTTCTTCCAGTTTATACATAGGCAGATGGACACTTTCTAGAGAGAATCACACCTCTACCCGAAGGGACATCACAGAGTCATGGTAGGTTCATAATGCTGTACAGAGAGATACTTTCACTCCTCCTCACTTGTCAGGAGTATCCTCTCTTCCCCTAAGCAGTCATTCTGAATATTCACCCTCAACTCAAATTCTTTACTTGAATAGACCCTCTAACTTTTTAAATATAGTCTTGCCTTTTATGTTACAGAGAAAATTAGGTATAACATCCAAGTCAGGCATAAAAATTTTTTGGTTTCTGTTGCCCTAGTAAATTTAATTAAAAAAAAATCTTTTGGCTTCTTACTGTGGCCACAGTTTTATCTGCAGACACACTTGCTGTGCTGGCTCTGGTCCATCTCCCTTCACCCTGCCCAGCCTGCTCTGTACCTGGGAGGTTGCCCCCCAGATTCCCATCCATCACCAGGCTACCTGTGCATTTGGCCAATGGGAAACACCAACAGGAGATCAGAGAGTGGGGAGAGAGAGGCTGGGGTATTTTTTCCCCATTCCCTCCCCACTATGGCTTCTACCTCTGTCCTTAACTTTATTCTTCCAAAACTACAGCTCTCCCTGGCAGCTCCCTCTCCAAAGTTTTAGTTGGAATTCCATTGGCTCCAGAGATTCAGTTGCCTTCCTGTTCCTTCTTTGTTAAAGGTGGAATGGCTTCTGACTCTTAGGAATGCCTGGTGTGTCACCATTCTTGGACTCCCTTAACCCACCTCATTAAGTTCCCTTCCTTGGAACCACCTATTTCATACTCAACTCCAAATGACCTGTTCCCTAATTCCTCCCTCTCCCCACCATCTACTCTAGGGTGTTGCTCCACCCATACCTGACTCTCCCTTCTTCCTGCATCTCTATTTCTCCCATTCTATTCTACACTTTTACTCTAAATACACCCCTATCTCTTTCATCACTCACTCCTTACTCTCTGCTGTACTTGCAGAGTATTGCTCTCTACTTCTCTTTCATTTCATTCAGTCTTATGGAAAGTATGATTTTTTCATTCATTTTCTTATTTCCTCTTCAGTTAGCACTATCCTGTGACTTCCCTCCTCCCATTCTCTTTGTGAAGTGCCCAGTGATGGGTAATTTAACATGTACAATTGTGATTCTCAGCATGCACTTAAGCCATCTGAATCAGGTGAGGCTGTGACTCAGAGGGCCTGGCCAGCTCCTAACCCTGGGTGGTCTTGGCATGTTTTGTAATCCCTCTGATCCTTGGTTTCTTCCTGTGCAGAGTGGGATATAAACTCTATCTCACAGATCATGGGATCTAAAGGAGATAACATTGCTTGGCACATGGGGATGCTCAAAGTAGTATGATTGCCAATGTTTGTGTACCTCCAAAATGCATATGCTGAAATCTAACCCCTTTTGGAGATGAGACTTTGGAAGGTGGGTAAGTTATGAAAGTGGAGCCCTCATGATTAGAATTAGTGCCTTATAAAAGAGACCCCAGAGAGCTTCCTTGCCCCTCCTGCCATGTGAGAACACAGGGAGAAGACAGCATCTATAAACCAGGAAGTGGGTTCACACTAGATATCAATCTGCTGGAGCCTTGATCATGTACTTTCAGCCTCCAGAACTGTGAGAAATGGATGTTTGTTGTTAAAGCTGCCCAGTCTACAGTGTTTTTGTTATGGCAGTACAAATGGAATAGGACACATGACTTCCATCAAACCAGGTTTCCATGTATATTCTCCCAATCCTGATCATGTTTTCTCAACTCCCATCTGAAATCTGGTGTTTCCTCAGATCCCTTCTTGTTGGTTTTCCTTCCTAAGTTTACACTAGTCACTGAAAAGCTCGATGTCACCTTCAAGTTTCTACTTCCAGCCTTGACTGCTCCTCAGTAACAGCATCTTCATTGAAGTGTTCAGTACTACACGCATTCAGAACCCAGCCCTCACCTCCCTCTGGCCACCTATGGGAGTTACGCAATATCCTTGGACCCTGATGAAGGCCCTTTCAGCTGCCTGGACTCCCAACATTCCTGCCAAACCAACAGTCTACACAGGATTCTGGGAAATGCTGAGCTGGCTCAGCCTGGAGCTGCTCCCCACACAGTGTCTCCTTCTGAAGTTTTTTTTCCTCTCCCTGGAAGATCCTAGCAATCCCTCAAAAGCTCACTGAAGTTACCTCCAATATCCTCAGGCCAAGCTCAGTGCACTCCCCTCCGGATAGTTTTGAATCTCACACACATTAAAACATTGGCACAGCATTGTACTAAATTATAATGCTGATTTTAGATTTTCCACCCGTCTTGCTAGAATGAAACCTTCTAGGGGGCAAAGCCACCCTTCCCAGGGCCCAGTTCATGGCCTATCCTTGGGAACACATGCAAGGGCAGCCTCCTGGGAAAAGGGCAGGAGATGGGTTCTCTCCAGGGCCTCCAGAAGGAATGCAGCTCTGTCCACCCCTTGGACTTTATCCTATGTGACTCACACTGGACTTCTGACCTACAGCACTGGCAGGTAATAAATTTGTGCTATTTTAAATCACTGATATTGTGGTTATAGCAGCAATAGAAAACCAATACATTTTTAAATTAATAGATTAAAACAAGAAATACTGTAATATTCTGGAAAGCCTTCCGTAAATGACCCAAGCTGACTGGCTTTCTTAGTTTTAAGGCTGATTTTATAATGCTTTTCTTTTTTTCTGTTTTCTTCTGTGTTGCTGGACTATGAAAATTTCATCTATCTATCATCCATCTCTGTATTATCACAGATTGATAAAGTCAGGCTTCAGGGATAGTGTCTAAAATAAGCAGGAACACCCCTATGAGGCCCACAAGTCTATCCTGGGAGGGAGGGGCTGGGGGCTCCTGGGCTGGGCTGGCAGTTTCTATTTTGGTGCTGAGTTGCCTTTGAGGTTTCTTTCTGCTTTTCTTCTATGTTCAAAAACACTGATGCCAGCTTCTTGACAAATGAAGTTTTATTGACCTATTGTGCTCTTGGACTATTATCAGTCCCTTTGATTATATATCTTCTTACATGTGGTAAATTTGTAATGCTATTTATATTTTAAAATGGCCAATTTCCCTCCATTGCCTCATCACAATAAAAAATAAATCTGTGGGCTAAAGGGTTAATAGTGTAGATTTAGATTTTTTATTTTTTATATTTTTAGACTCAAATATGCAGGCGTATTTTATATTCCTTTCACAAAAAAAATCCTGGGTGAGGTACCTAGGTTTTGAATGTGCCTTTACTGTACATTCATAATAAATTCTGAACCGAATGGCACATTCATGGCTGCTCCCTGATGTAAATGAATGGCTGAATGAAACTTTGGGGGCACAGCTCACCTCCAAGAGGGCAATCCTGTTCACACTCTTATCTGACCCACGGTTCTTGATTTTCCTTGAAAAATGAGTTTTTCCCCTCTCCGAAAATGCGGTCCCTTCCTCCCTGCATCTTTGTAATCTGGCTGGCTTGCCGCCGCCCCCCACCCCCTCCACTGTCGTTGGATGAAAGATCCCGCCTTTGATTGAAATGGAACCTTCCACTATTGAGCAGGCCTTTGCTGAATGAGTCATCGGGGCGGCTGCTTATTGGCTGAGGCCGCTGGAACCAGGGGATTGCCTGGCGCCGGCTGCAAGGACCTGCTTCATTCACAGAAAAGCTGTCTCGCTCGCTAGCCCTTTCATTCACACAAACGGCATTTCATTCACATTTTGCTGTTTTTGTCTGCTTCTAATGAAGATCACGGTTTGAGAATGATAGGGCATTTTTGCTTTAGATTTTGGGGGTGGGGACTTTGATAATCATCCCAACCATATATGGGGTGTGCATTTGCTGTTGCTATGCAAGCAAAGGGAAGGGAAAAGATGACAGCCGTGCGCCTGCCCTGCTAGGCCTGCGGCCCTGGGCCTTGAGCCGCTGCCTCCCTGCACTCCTGTGTCCAGTAGCCGGCCCGCCATGAGTGGCCCTGATTACAGCTGCTCCACAGAGCTCTTCAAGGCTGGGTGCCTCATGTGTCTTATGTCTAGTCGTGGGTGTGAGAAGACTCAGGGTGACCTGATAACGTGCTAGAGGTAAATTCATTTGCTTGTATACAGGTAGCCGGAAACTTGGACAGGGAGCGTTTCACTGTGTTGGACAGGCTATTTCAATGCATGACAAAGATGACAGAGCCCACCTTGACAGGGGTTATGGGTTTGAGCCCCGCAGACCCTCTGGGGGCTGCCAATGCCCTGTTCTTTTAACTGAGAGGAATGAGGCCTGTGCGGATCTCTTGCAGCCCGAGTTTGACTCCTGAAAAAAAAAAAGGCTTTTTTTTCCCCCCTGCGGATTTGATGTGTAATGAGAGCAACTGCATTTTTTTTTTTCTCCTTTACTGCAGGGCTGCAAGCTGCAACTGAAGGGACATTGACATGTTATTTGTAGCGTTTCTTAGGCATTTTTCCAGAGCTTGAACACATTCAGTAGGAAGAAAGCTTCAAGACCCTTTTTTGGAATGAATTTCTGGAGCCTGTTGCCATTCATCAAAGCACTCTTTTTTCTTTTCTTTTCTTTCTTTCTTTCTTTTTTTTGAAGTAGGTTTTCAACCCTGGCTGAGAAAGACTGCTGTAAATTAGCAGGGGAGAGACCCTAACTTGGCTCTGCGCATTAGTACATACGCAGATTTTTTTGTTTGTTTGTTTGGAAGAACTGCATTGCCACAAAGACATTTGTCATGGCTGCTCTGTAGATTTGAAAAGAAGAAAGAAAAACCCAGAAAACTGGTATTTTATGTTCACCTGGGATTGACTATTTCTCTCTCTCTGTCTCTTGCTATTTAACAATTCCTGCTTGTTTTCCAAATCAGAATTCACGAAGATCCACTGAAGATCATATTCTTAGAAAGACTTCGTCACATTTTAACGCATCGCTGTCAGACACTTACAGGCTCACACAGATGGGCTGATGAGGAAGAGAAAAGCCTAGCATAGAATAATGGGTTTCAGAAAGTTCATCTGATCATCTGAAGAAACTGAATTTACTTCTGGCACAAATACTGAGTGGGGGATGGGGAGGTGAAAAATCAAGGTTGGAAGGAAATATCTGGGAAGGTAAAAAAGGAAATTTGAGAATTGATTGGCTCTAATGTGCCTTTAGTGGGTGTATGTGTGTATTTTTTATCATCTTTTTTTTTCTTTCTTTTCCTTTTTTTTTTTTTTTTGCTACAGGAAGTGATTTGCAGTGCTCACCGAGCCTTTGTTGAAAGGGTCTCCTCTCGGAGTGAGTCATGCTTTTGCTGTGAGCAGCCCCAAGCAGCTGGGCGCTCATCAGAGGAAACTATGACTTTTGCAAAGCGAGCGTGCCGCCCTCAGCAGCCGCGTCCGGGGCCGGGGCTGAGCGGCTGCGGCGGCGCGGGGTGTTAGCGGTGGGAAGTCGGCGCCTCTGTCCGCGCCCCAGACCCCACCGCCGTCCCGGCCGCTGCGTCCGCCCGGGGGACCGCGGCTCGCTTGCTATGCGCGGCAGCCCGCGCCCGCGCCCGCACCTGCAGCGCCCGGCCGGATGCGGTGAGCCCACGGAGGGGCATGCTTCCACGCACCAAGTACAACCGTTTCAGGAATGACTCGGTGACATCGGTCGATGACCTTCTTCATAACCTGTCGGTGAGCGGCGGTGGCAAGGTCTCAGCGGCGCGCGCGGCCCCGGCGGCGGCCCCTTACCTGGTGTCCGGAGACGCGCTGCGTAAGGCGCCCGACGATGGCCCGGGTAGCCTGGGCCACCTGCTCCACAAGGTGTCCCACCTGAAACTCTCCAGCTCGGGCCTCCGCGGCCTGTCGGCGGCCAGGGAGCGGGCGGGCGCGCGGCTCTCGGGCAGCTGCAGCGCGCCCAGCCTGGCCGCCCCGGACGGCAGCGCGCCCCCCGGCCCCGGCGCCCCGGCCATGCGCGCCGTCAGGAAGGGCCGGCCCGGCGATGAGCCGCCGCCCCGCGCGCCCCCCGCCAGCGACCAGGTGCTGGGGGCTGGAGTCACCTACGTTGTCAAGGTAGGTGCAGGCTCGGGCAGCCGGGTGGGGATGCCCGGGTGCAGGGGCCTCCGCTACGGTGGTCCCCTGGGAGGCCAGGAGGTGCGCACTCCTTAGCCAGCTCCGCTGGCAGCCGGGACAGGGCAACACAAACGCATCCGTTGCGCATCCATTGGGAGAAGGTTTAAAAACGGTCGTGACCTCACTCTGTTCTAGTTTCCTTTGGCCTCACTCCTTTGGCATGCCTTCGCCACCTCGCATTGCCCTGTGTCTGGTCTTTCCCCCCCCCTCCCCCCCGCCGTCATGGGCCCACATCCCAGGCAGCTGTGCATCAGGCCTACCCAGGACACAGCAAACACACTTGGAAGAACTGGGCAGCTCCTGCGGTGAGAAATGCAGGTGGTGCCACTACTTCTGCTGTGTTTGCCCCAGGCGGCAGGGTGGGTGGTTTCCTTCCCCCACAGCAAGAATTTCCAGCTCCTGGCCACGCAGGCCAAATGCTGTCTCGCTTTATATAAGACAGGCTGTACTTTCTTACCCAGCAAGATTTTCCTCGGTGTCTGCCTTTCATCCCATACCTACAGGTTTAGGTTTATAAGTAGCAGGAAGAAAATAGAGGACTGTTGCCCACCCCTACCCCCCACCCCAAAGGTACTTTTCCGTTTAAACAGGCTGAAGGGGGCTGAGCTTGTGGTGTCTGGAGCCACAGTCTGGAAAGGAGATTTTTCCTCCAACACAAAGAATTATAAAATCATGCCCGATGTGGTCTATAAAATTCTTCCCTTATGCAAGTATTTTGTGTTATTTAAGGAACAAATAACCAGCACCAACCAACTGTCCTGCCAGGCCGCACACTTCTGTTTTGCCTTCAGGGAGCAGGGAGCTATCACAGCGTTGGCTCTACAGCTGGGTAGACTTCCCAGACCAGGGGGAGAGGTCAGAGGTGCATTATTCCATCCTGGTTACCCCAAGGCATGACTTTTTATTTAAAAAGAAATGAGACAAATCTATCCCCATGGTGTTGTCAATTGAGAAACCTGCATGACACCTGAGATCTGTGCATACCGGCTACAGATCCAATTTCAAAATTTAATAGACCCCATCTTCAGGTAAAATTTTGTATCTGGGCAATTTTGGAACCAGAATATTAAAGGAAACAGTAACTTTGTAGATTACCTTTAACTACCTAAAAAGCACTGACAAAGGTACTTTGTTATCATGAGTGTTAAAAATGGGACCTCAAAGGCTGCCTTTTAATTTAATCTTCATCTTGGCCTCTGAAAATTGATTAATATGGTTTACAAAAGGGATGTAAATTAGCATAAAATATTCACATTTGGTTGAGTTTATTATAAAAGAAAATGAATATTCTTTTTATATTCCTTCTTTAACATATATAACCAGGAGTCAAAAACAAAAAGAAAAACAAAACAAAACAAAAACCCTGACAATTTTGAGGTTAAGCAGTGACATCACAATATAGCTTAAAAAAAAAAAAAAAAAGCCTACATTTAAAATAGATAAATTGACCTTGGCAAAGCTGTCACGTTGAAAGTAGAGGGTAGTTTTCAAATGGAGGGAGAATTATCAAACTTTTGCCTTTAAAGTTTTTCTTAAAAAAGTCATTCACTTGGATTAGTGCTTTGCTCTTGCTTTTTGAAGAATGAAGATAGTTCTAAAGGTTCTAAAGATTGTTGTGGCTGAGTAATGATGAACCACTAAAAGAAGTCTGCCCTGCTGGGCCATTTTGTTGGTGTAAGGTTGTGACACTTCAGCAGAGCTACTCAAGTAAGTGGAGGACTGGGTCTACTCAGAGCCTCCTGGGGCTTGGGGTCACTTTGTTGGGCCTCAGATAAAGAGTTACAATGATCTGGGGCACATAGCGCATAGCGTGGCTAGTTAGTGGTCTGTTGTCAGCGGTAAACGGTGGAGTCATGTGAACACAAGCTTAGGCTGCCCCGGAGCAGTTTAAAATCACACAGCAAAGATCAGATGCTAAAAGACAATTTCTCGTGCACACGTTTGACTTACAGGATCATGTGGCCCTCTTTTGGTGTATATTTCCACAATGCTCATATTGAGTTTAAAACCATGAACATATTTTCTTGAAAAATCACAAAACTGAAAAAAAAATCTTAATTTGTTTTTTTTTGCTGATTTGTGAATAGTTTTATT
Source organism: Eidolon dupreanum (assembly GCA_028627145.1). Lineage (NCBI taxonomy): Eukaryota > Metazoa > Chordata > Mammalia > Chiroptera > Pteropodidae > Eidolon > Eidolon dupreanum. The sequence continues at coordinate 92,335,728 of CM053509.1, forward strand.
GGCATCTTTCCTTTTAAAGATCTCTAGTAGATAGAAAAGGACAATCTTTTAACATCACTGTACAATTCTAAAATCTAAAGAAAGGCTTAGGGTTTGGGAAAGAATTATTATTCTCTTTGATTTAAATTTATTTCTGAATTAAGGAAAACCCCAAAGCTTTCGATTTACCTGCAAAGCCATAGGCTGTATAATTATAGATTTTATTCCTCATAGAAAACCCTATCTACAGACAATATTAGCATATTATACACAGATTTATTATTCATTATATTATTTATTATTCAGAAATATTTCAACTTAATTCAATTCCATGAAAGTGGAAACTGTAAAATATAGAAGGCTGGTGGGTTTTGATTATTTAGGAAACATCAAGCTGTTGGAATAGCAGGTTGTAATGTTAATTAATGAGGGATATAAAATTTAAAAGTGGACCAGGTTCCTGAGCAGCAGTCGAATTCAAAGCTCAGAGCATGTTTTTTGTCCTTCATATCATCACTTGAGTCTGAGGCTTAGGACAGCATGAGTTATACAAATGAGGAAGGCTGGACACATACAGCCTCCAGGTTTGTATTGATGTCCAGAGGCCTCATCACAACAACTTTGTAATCCCCCTCTCATCCCCCTCTCCCCCAGGTATGCCTGATACAGGGCTTTTGCTTTTGGTAACATGAAAGAGAAAAAAAAGAAAAAAAGAAAATATTTCCTTGATAGTCAGAAAAGGAAAATCTAGCAACAAAGAACAATGATATTTTCATTACAATTCCATTTTGGAACTGTTTTCAATTTGGACCTGCAAGGCTGACAGAAATACAAAGTATTGATGATATTGTTGTTCACCTTCTAGTTCTAAGCTGGCTAGGACCCGAAGTTCCTGTTGAGGCTGCTGCTGGTCTTTAGCAGGTTCCAAAGGTAATATTCAGGTGCACCACACACTATATACACACACCACGCACACATACATACCACACACACACTCACACAGGTAGACAACTTGCGATGATTTTGAACAGTGATTATTTTCTTTCTCGTTAGAAGATAGTAAATGTCATATTTCCAGAGATACCTGATTATATCATTCATATCTTTTATATTCATGTTTGAGAAAATAATTCTGAAAGATAAACTACTGATGAAACTTCAGTCCTATAAAGAGTAACTTCTTGCTCCTCTCCCCACTTTGTTATCTTTGAGCATATGTCATATTTTTGAGGAAGATATGATAAATATCATTTAAGAAAAGTCTTAGTAATTGAAACTCTGGGTATCAGATGCCTAGAAGGAGAGGACCAGTGGCTGCTTATCTTGGCAAGCTGGCATTTTCTTGAATCTTGTTACTTCTGCATGACCAGTACCTCTTGCTGGGATCAGCCTCCGTTCTTGCCAGGGCAGCTTGTGGCAGCTTAGTGCATCCATGAAGTTTCTGGCCCTTGGATTCTGGGCTCAGCCTGGCCTTGCTGCTGCACAGCTGATCTGGCCAAGTTCTATCACCTTCCAATGAGTCTTGGGTTTCAAGCCATGATTCCAGGCTCCTGTAGGGAACTGTAGGGAAACCTAGAAGCCGGAAGGAGAACCATGGAGAAGGGAGAACTGAGGGGTGGAACAGGGCCTCACCTTGTCATTAGGTCTCTCATGCCCCATCAGTATTGGAATATTTGAAACCCTCAAAGCAAAGGCTTTCTGAGAAAAATGTTCAGAGCCCATTGTTATAATGCTGCCCATTTTAGACTTGAAGCCATCCTGGTGTGTCATCTGAATGTGTTGTTTTCCTAAAGTGAAAGCCCCTCAAAGGAGCCTTTCCTCATGTCTGTCCATTGAATAGGCAGAAAAACGAGCAAAGAATTCAGCCAAACTTTATCAGATTCCATTCAGTCTAATTGTTTGGCAATCTAGACTATGGATGATGCATTTAATACTATTGCTTTTTGCTTTGCAAATATTAAACATTGTTAATGTCCTTTGTCCAAATAGAAAACTTTTGTTTAAAAAAGATGAAAAATCACTACACAGTTCTACTCTGTTGAGAAAGAACTGGCCCTTAACCTGGTGTTCAGCAGAAATGCCACGTGACTTGGGCCCTTGTTGTTTTCCCTCAAAATGGGAATAACAGAGTGCTTTCACCTCTTGGGGCTGAAGCAATGAAAATGACTGTTTTCAGCAGTATTTTTTGTGTGTGGAAGAGCTGGCCCTTCTCAATGACAGATCACCCTTCCTGTGTGTGTACGCTCTGATACCATGTTGAACACCGAAGAGCCTTTACCTTCTAGGACTTGTCACGTCCCCACTCGCTTCCTTTCCCACTGGCCTCATTTTGGACCTCTGAGCTTTCCCAGAAGACAGCTGCTGCTTAATCTATGTCCCCACAGCCCATTCAGCAGGAGAGAAGCCTGCCTCCAGGAGTCCTGAGGGGAGGGTGTATAAGTGAACAGAAATTTGTTCCCAACACTGAATTATTTCTATAAGGTGGGAATGATGAGAGAAAAGGCCTTAGGAGGCTAGGACCCATGTCAGATGCACCCTGGAGCCCCCAGAGAAACGCTCCCTGACATATTTGTAGTGTCACTCATCTGGTTCTTTTGTAAACCTTTAAAAAATAAATAAATAAAATGTAAGACTTTATTATGGAGATTTTTCAAATGTACATACAACATATAAAACACATCAACATAAAAAATAGTGAGAATGATCTAATGAGCCCACAAGCACTCAGCTTCAGCAGGTGTCAACTAATGACCATCAGCACCCCTTTACCCACCCATACTTGGTGGGAAATTTAGGCATCCTATGTGTCTGTGGTACAGAATCCCAACCAGAGATAGAGGCCTCAGGAGGAAAAATAGATGTTTCTGCATCAAGGTGTATCATCACTAAAATGGAAAAATCATATATATATTTTTATAATTTATAAATTATAATTTATAGATGCAGTTTTCTCAGTTTAAGACTTACCTTCATGGATTTTTAAAAAAGCATTTGACGTGTACTTCTATTTGTCAGCCTTGAGTCAAGTAGAGAGCAAAGAGCAAGTAAGAATAGTACAAATGTAGCCAAGGCTGGACCCCTATCAGGAAGGTGGGCTTTGAGTTGAAGATATGTGGTCAAGTGGACAGGCTGGCTTTGGGCCATGGGCCAAAAGAGGTGCTATTTGGGCACCTGAATCTATCCTGAGCTTACATTCTGAGAAAATTCTATCTTTTGTCTACATCCATGTAACTACTGGAAGCTGAGGCGATCTCCTGGAATGTTGGTCTTCACATATTTGACTGTCAACCTTAGTCATCCCTGGCTTTTTCTGCCCACCTCACCCATGCAGGACCCCTACACACCTTCATAATGGTCTCTTGTTTGGAGATACTGCTTTTTAAAGGATTGTTCTTTGTGAAACCATAGTGGCTGCACTATCTAAAGAACTGAGTTGTGATTTTTCCACTGGAAGTAGCAACAGCCTTGCTTGATAGATAACAGCACTATTTGCAGAGTGACTTATTAATTCACATGGGAGAAGAAAATAAGATTCATCAAATGATGGCCAGGAGGGTGGGTTTTGATGTTCCAGTGCTGCCTAGATGCTCCTGTCCTCTTATTGTCTCTATTTTCACTCCTATTTGTTTATCAATTTGGTTAAGACACTCAGGGCAGGAGCGTGCTGATAAATAGTTAACACCTGGCTCTGTGGTCAAAAACATTATGATTTGTATTGTTTGCCAATTTTTGTGGTGTAAATAGCTACTACCCTGCTGTAGCTGGGAGAGGGGAAGGGACCTTGTTTTGCCATCTTAACTCCAAGAGTGTAGACGATAGTAAAATGTCATACAATTATGAGGAAGTGTTGAGTTTTGATTACGTATTACCTTTTTAAAAAAATATATCTCTATAGACTTCCTTCTTAGGTCTCTTGTACCTTAAAACAGCCTTCTCTCCAAGCATCTATTTTCTCTCATACCTCATTCGTTCTTGTTTCACTTCCTCTCCTTATTTACACAGACATGTGACAACTGACTTCTCTCAATCTATGGACAGTGTCTAGAAGAGGTTCCTCAGCGACTCCTTAATTATAAAATTTAAAACTCCATTTCACTTCTTTTTTTACTCCTTCCCCCTCCCCACAGCAGCTGGTGCTGCTGGCCCACAGCATCTCTCCCAGACTCCAGCATCTGTTGTGGAGATTTTTCTCTTTAGTTTTTGTGCAGCCTTCTTTTCTTCTCATTTCTAATTCCAGATTGTTTGTGAACAGTCTTACCTCTTCATTCATCTATTCATTAATTTGTTCTTTCATTAATATGCTAATCAATTATTTCAATTAGTGATTATTGAGTTTATTGAGTAAGCCTGAGCTAGAGGATAGGGATATAGAGATGAATTAAACAGGCATGCCTCCTGCTGTTTTGATTCTAATGGGGGAGACAGATAAGAGAAAATACTGGGGGACCATGTTGGTGGTGGGATGTGGAAATCAAAGATGGCTTCTCCGAGAAGATGATATCAAAATGGAACCCCAAATGGTGAGTAGAAATTACCCAGGAAGATGGGTGAGATATGTGTGCAAATGTGCTAGTTCATGAGTGTGTGAGGAGGGCTCATTCTAGGAGGAGGAGAGAGAAACTCAGTATCCAGTAAGCTGGCATGTATTGAGTTTGGGAGGTTGGTGGGAGTGAGGTCCTAACAGGGAGGCCAGCACCAGGCAAATGCCATGGGAAGCCACTGGATGTTTTCTGAAGAATTATTCTATTTTCTATGTGGAGAACAGACTGGAAAGGCAAGAATGAAAGTAGAGGCAATTAGGAGACAATCAGGAGGGATGAGGGTGACTTGGACCAGTGTCTACACTGAGCTCAGATCTGGATCTCTTACTGTCCATGCAACAGGTCCACCCACTGTTTCATGGGTCCCTTAAGTGAAGTATGCCTCAAAGTGAATTCACGACCTCCCCCACTTGCGATCTGTTCCCTAGTTCATGGAGTCACTGTTCGTCCCCTTCTCAAATCCGGGACTGCACAGCAGCCCCTGAGTACCTCCTTTTCCTAAACCCATCACATCTATTCAATCACTAAACTCACATTTTTACTCAACAGAGTTTCAAATCTTCCTTCTTTTACTTTCCTTTTGTCCTAATTCATGCTTTCACCACTTCTTGCTGTGATTATTACAAAAAACTAACCAGTTTTCAGATTATTGCTTTGGGAAAGTCTCTTTTTTAAAATTTGATAAAAAATATAATATGGTTTCACTGAAATGTCTCAAAGTTTCTCCTCAACTCCCCTTCCGATACGTGCAATATCTTTTCTCACAGAGATAATCACCATCAACTGTTTGCTATTTATATTTCCAGATGCACATGTACATTCTTTCTTCCTTTCTTTTTATCTTTTTTCTTTCTGTTATGTACAGCAAAGCATGCTACATATATTGCTCTGTGATTTGCTCTTTTCACTTAGTATGCCATGGAAATATTTCAAATTAGTACCTATAATTCTGCTCCATTGTTTTTGGCATTTGTTTAATATTCAAATATGTGGATGTACTAATAGTTATTTAAACAGTTCCCTATTGTTAGACATGTAGATAGTTTCCAATTTCTCACAGATAATAAAATAATGAACATTCTTTTACATGCATCTTTCCACTTGGACAAATATTTTTGGCTGTATGTACAATAAATTTTAGCTAATACTGATCCTTTTCTTATTCCTCTGGCAAGACCTGAAGTACAATAATAATTCTATTGATAAGGTCACTTTCTCACTCCTTGCTACAGAGTGAGGCCTTCTATACTCAACCATTGAGGAGGACAGTTACTATGATGTACTCTTTTACAAGTTAAGAAAAATTTTCTACAACTCTAGTTTTCCAGATTAAAGAAAAAATCTGGACTGGTTGTTGAATTTTTTTCAAGGTTTTTTCAGCATCTAGTGAGATAAATATACATTTTTCACCCCTTTCTGTTAATGTGGTGAATCATTTGTCTTTGTAAAATACATGTCTCATCTTCCTAATTAAAAGCTCTGTTGCCAGCTTTGCTCATGGAATTCAGTCCAAACTCCTTGCTATGAGATGCAAGCTTTTACAGTTCATACTTCATCCCTTGCTTCCTGTCTCCAACAGTCCATCGTGTGAAACACCTTGTTTTTCCCCAAACCAGTTGCCCTTTTGTCCTTAGATAAAATCTCCTGCTCTTGGCCTCTCACTCCACCCCAACTTCACCCAGAATAGAGCTCTGTCAGCTCTCAAGACCCAGCAGCTGTTCCTTCTGTCTCTCTAATGAGGGGAGAGTTAGTGATCACTCTGCAGGATCTCCACAGCTCTATGGATTCGCCTTATCATCAATTCAATCCACACTGTCCACGGAGGTCTTGATATAAGGCCATGACCTGGAGGAAAGGTGGTTTGCAGTCCTTCCCAAGACTTCCCTGGGGAAAGAGCCTGTGACAAAAACTTAAGATGTACTGATTGAGGGATAGAAGTGGTTGTAGGACACTGGTCAGGAGAGTGATCTCTGGGCCTATTTATATATTGGTGATAAAGAATGTAACTCTAAAGAAGCACATTTTGAACTCTGTTCTCTTTAAAAGCTCCTTAATAATTGTTCATTCTGTGAACTGGTATTCATGACAGAGCCCACCCAAAGTCTTTACAGGCTATTCTATAGATTAGAAGCATCGTTAGCAGACCCATGAATTCTTTTTTTTTTCTTGGCCTTTCTCTTTAAAGCTAATTGTAGGAGGTTTTCAGTAAGAGAATCAACTTTAATGAGAGCCATGAGCAATTATTATTAAGTTACAATATTGTATAGCTAGATTTCACCAGGACGTTTCCAAACAGAAAGCTAAACTCCTGAACACTCCCTCGTACCCCCACTCCAATTAAAGCATAAGGACTTATGAAAAAGAATGAGGGAAATGAATGTATCAGTAAGTATTTTTTAAGCATTCTATTACATACCTTGTCCCTGGTGTTGTAGATTGTGAAAGAAGCTCAGGGCGATTTTCCAAAAGGAACTTGAGATCCAGCTGAGCAGGAAAAGTTGTTCCATTTTAAAAAGAAAAAAAATCATGTTCAATACGGTGGTAATGACCTCGTGAGAGAGCCATGGTGGGCTGGAGTTATCGGGAAAGACTTCACAGAAGGGTAGGAGTTTTTCTGGGTCCTGAAAGACAGTATAAATCTGGGGAAGTGGAGAGAGAATGTTCAAGACAGGGGAATCCAAGCGAGAATCGCTCTGGAGGTGGCTGTGAGTATGGCATTTGCCCAGGGGATGGGAAAGACATTCCACTGCAGACCAACCACAGTCAGAGGGAAGTGCAGTCAGCTGCCGTAGGTCAGTAACATGGGCTGTAGCCTCTTAGTGTAGGCGTATTCCATGTTTAATGGAGGGAACAGTCCAGTACTGGCCCTTGTTTTATTGTTCTTAACGACCTTGCTACATCTGGCTGACATTTTGCAGGACTGATCTCTTTCCTTGCCAGGTGACAGTCCTTGAAGGAGCTGAAGTATGTTTCCCTCTCCAAGCTAAACTCTTCTCTTTCTGTCAGCAGTCTCGGTCTCACTATCTCCTGGACTCTCTTATCTGTTTACATCCTTAGTTCGTAAATTACATTTAAGAGACTGTTCATGTAAAGAATTTGGTGGAATTGCAGTTCTGGCTTCTGTTGGTATACATTCTATTTTCGAAGTTTGTCCTAAGAATAATTTGGGTCTTAGTTCACATGCTTACACTACTGAGATATAAATTCATCTTTGTCTATGATACAGCTGCTCTGTTTTCCAAGAAAGGATGATAGGGCTTTCTTTATGGTATGTTTGTGATGATCTACAAGCAGTGTTATTGATGAGTTTTAGAATCACACTTTTTTTTTTAATCAAAAGGCTCAATGTAGACCTCTACCATCCATAGCCTAATGACCTACTATAGACCACTCAGCTGCTGTGAGTTTCCAGAGTCATCAGACTCTGTCATCAAAACTCAGAACTGCAATTGAGAAGGCCAGTGGAGTTTTCACTGGGAATAATGCCACCCATCAAAAGAAGTAAATGTTCCACCATAGAATTGTGAAATGAGTTCCGGTGCATTCATACCATCTAGTGTGAATATGCAGCCATTTAAAACAGTGAATTAGAGTCTTATTTCTGTTGACTGGAAAAGATTTTTTCATAAGGCATTAATTATTGGGCGAGAAGAGCGTGATGCAATGTATGTATAGTATGAGCCCATTCTTGTAACAGAAACAAGTACAGAAATGTTTGTATATATCTACAATTATAGTTGGAGACATCAACAGCCTCCTCTAGGCAATTGACAAGATATCATGCAGGAAATCAGCAAGGATATACAAAACATAATCAACGAACATAATCTAGTAGACATAAACAGAATGCTCCATGAAAACCACAGCAAAATAAACATTCTTATCAAGTGTCCATGGAACATCCACCATGATAGACTGTATCTTGAGCCATAAAACAAATTTAACCAAATTTAAAATGTAGTTAACCTTTGAACAACATGGATTTGAACTGCAAGGGTTAATAAATACTATAGATGTATTTCTTCTTTCTTTATGATTTTCTTAGTATTTTCTTTTCTTTAGCTTACTTTATTGTAAGAATGAGGTATAACATTCAACATTACATATAACATATAAAATGTGTGTAATTTTTATCAGTAAGGCTTCTGGTCATCAATAGGCTATTAGTTAGGTTTTCGGGGAGTCAAAAGGGACACGTGGGTTTTTGAATGTGTGGTGGGCTGGTGCCTCCAACCTCCGTGTCGTTCAGGAGTCAACTGTAATTAGTGTGCTCTGACCACAATGGATTCAAATTAGAAATCAATAAGAAAAGGCAACAGGAAAATCTCAAACACTTGGGTAAGCAACATGCCTATAAATATCCCGTGTGACAAACGAAACACAAAGAAATTAAAAAATACATGGAATTGAATAAAACTGAAGCTACAACATATCAAAACATGTGGAATGCAGGTAGAATCATGCTTAGAGGGAAATTTATAGCCACAAATGCTTTCACTGGAAAAAAATAAGTTCTCTGACCAGTAATCTAAGTGTTTCTCAAAACACTAAAAAAGAACAAAATAAAACCAAAGCAAACAACAGGAGGTAAATAACAAAGATAAAAGCAGAAATCAATGACATGAGAAACAGAAAATCAATGAAACAAAAATCAGATTCTTTGAAAAAAATCAATAAGATTGAGAAACCAGCAAGACTGACAAAGATAAAGAGAGAAGATACAAATCACTAATAACAGGAATGAAATAGGTCGATCTTCACAGAACATGTAGCCATGATAAGACTTCCAAGACAGCCTGGCCCTATTCTCAGTTGTTTTTGTCCAGACCATAGTTGATGGCTGCTTCTTAGGAGCAAGGAGAATGAGGCAGGCTCTGGGCAAAGGGACTGTGGCACTGACATCCAGATACAGTCTGGTCCAATCAATTGAAGTCCGGCATTGAGACTGGGGCCCAAAACTCAGCAGGTCAGCAGGAAAGGTGTTGGACTGGGGTCTTAGCTGTTGGCGCTAAGCCTGCAAGGAATTCAGTTGCATGGAGAGGAACTAAGCCAACTATTGGGGGCCATCTAGTCCAATAATTTATTTATTTTTCTGGTGGGGAATGTGGAGAAAACTAATGCTCAAGTGGAAAGAATGCATTTCCTAGGACCAAGCAGCTAGCCTAGTGTCAGAGGGTAAGAGTGTAAATAGTGACGTATTAGAACAAAAAAGGGTAGGTCAACTTGACCTTCTTCACATGTTAGCTAACACGTGGCTTCAGGTGTAATACCACTGTGTATCTTTGGAATATTTCTTCTCTCTTTACCTTTGACTTTGAATAACAGATATGGCCTATTGCATTGCTATGATTTTTCAGATGAAACGAAGCACAGTGGTTTACTTTTAACCAGACCCCATTCATACTTCCTCTCTGACTCAGCTTCCATGTCGTAAATGAGGCAGATGACACACGCCACCGGGTAACATTTATAAAGGCATCCTTGCTCTTTTGATGAAAGCCTATATGGCATTTGTATTAATACAGTTTTCTCAGTGAGATGAAAGATTAAGAGAATTGTCGCACTAGCTGAGGAAACTTAGACATAGGGTTCAGATGTAACCAAATGGCTAATCTCTTCCCTGTATGAGACTTAAAAAAAATCTGACAACAGAAGTAGGAAACTGGAAGTGGGTAAACATCTCTTTCAATACCCAAACCATTTATTCACACAAGACTGTCCACTCCTCACATACTTTTGTGCCCACTGCACTGGAAAACATTTCTGGCTTCACTCTTCACACAGGTATCCCTGGGTTCTCTGGACATGTGAGCAACTTTACTTAACTCTTAATCTTCCACTTTCCTCAAGTGATGTCTATTGTATGGAGGTGCACCTGAGGCTCAAGTCCCCTGTATAAAATGGGGATGACTGCAGCACCATTTTCACAGGGTCATCAGGAAGAGTCAAGTGAATCAACATTTGTATAGCATTGGCACAGTGTCTGGCAGGTGGCAGACACTAAAGGTTAGCTTGTTATACCTTCTATGGCCTTACTGTTGAACCTAGAGCTAACTTCTCCAAAGTTCCTTGACTCAGGGCCTACCTCCATTTTCAAAGAGGTTCATTATTTCTGTGCTTTATTTGAGAGAGAAAGTACTGTCATATCACAGGATTGTGACTCCAACTCTGTGTCATAACTCATGTGAGTTCGTTCCAGGAGACGTGATGGTGCAGTGCCATTCTTGGTGCCAGTGAGGTAGACATGCGTTTGGACACGGTGGGATAAAAGCTGAAAGCGATTGGTGTTCTTCCTGGCCCCTATTTTGGGGTCTTAGCCTCACAGCTTCTGCAAATTATCTTTGAGGCTGCAGTAGGAATAGCATGGTCCTGTCATGAAGGGTGAGTGACAAGGTAATCACCAGCAGCTGGATTTGAAGTTTTTTGGGAGGGAGAAGCATTGATGTGGGAAACGGACTATGTTGGAGGTACATGGTGTCTGTGCATCCACAGTTTCCAGTGTCAGTGTCAAAGTTGACGGGTATTGATAAAGAGTTTGCCATAGGTGCCCTACAAGCCAGTGATGAGAAGCTGAGATGTTATAGGGCTAAAAACAACATTTATTGTAATGCCAGGTAATACTGGTGGGTTGATTATAAACAATTTTAATTCTCTGATGTTTGTATTTTTGAATTTTTGTACTCAGATATTGTTTACAAGAAAAAGATGAGCATTAAAAACAAGGTAATTTCAAGAGCTCTCTTAGAAGCAATGATCTTTTATTCTTTTTATTGAGTTTATATTAGACCATGTAACCTTAAGTGTTCAGCTCAGTGAGCACATACACACACACATTACACCCACGTAAACACTTCACCAAGATCTAAAGTATATTATAAGGCCCCACTAGCCTCCTTCATGCCTCAACCAGTCAGCAGCCTTCCAAGGCTATCAACTATTCTGACCTCTGCAACCATTGATTAGTTTATATCCATGACCTTTTAAATGAAACAAAACAAAATGAAACAAAACTAAACTAAAAATATTGGCCAAATTAGTACAATTAAGTACAGCTCATTCCTCTAGTGTGGATAGTAACTTTGCAATTAATTCAAGATTATTTTCAGAGAAAATTTTATAAATCTAAAACTTTAATAATGCAAAATGTGATACTGTATAAAGTAGATTAGGCAAATTAATTGGTGAAATCTAGAGTTTTCCTTTTCTCAACTATATATACACACTCATAAAAAATAATGTTAACTTTAGCATCACTAAATCAAGTCACTAAATCAATTTGGAACTTCAAATTATTTAATCGCAATACCAGATAGAATTACATATACCATGTTATCTATCGTGGAGAATGGGTGTGGTTGACTTGAAAATTTTGTGAGACAGTGTTGTTGAACACAAATATTTGTGGTGGACTTGCTAAGATGGTTAGGTCACAGCTAAGTTTAACAATGCTAGACAATATTTCAAACATAAAAATTCTGGGGCAGAATTTTGCTTGAATTTAAAGTTGCCACACATTCTATAAGTTGATGACATTCAAACTCTGTGATAGCATGGGTAGTAGTGCTTACATGTGCTCAGGTGCACTGGTTACCATTGGCGATTTGGATGAAAGAGGTGAAGTTCACAGCCTTCTCAGAGCCTTGGGTTCTCACCTGTTATTGAGTGACAATTCACCAAATAGAAGATGAGACTCAGGCAGGAATTTGTTTATAGTGTACTGTACACCCCACATCTTTAACCCTGATTTTCCTGAGAATAATTCATCACATGTGGCCTCCTCCTATGATAGAATCTGAAGCCATTTAAGTCACTAAGATTTGACTCCATTAACAAAATTCTAGAAATGGAATCATTGACTAGTATTGCAAATCCAGAAGTCTGTGCACAACTTAATGAATATGGATACTTTAAGTTCATAAAAATATTTTCTTTTATGAGAGCAATACATGCTAATTGCAGAAAATGTAGAAAATAGAGAAAAGCATAAAAGAAGATAACTATAATCACTTATAATCACAATCTTCCATGATAACTTCTTTTAAAATTTCCATGATTTTTTTCATTCCTTATTTTCATTTATGCAAAATTGACATCAGGCTCAATGATTCTCCAAATCTTTAAATATTTTTGGAAGACATGACTTTTAGTGGTTACATAATATTCTGTCCCATTAGTGTATTATAATTTACTTAAACACTTTTCTATTTTGAATATTTAGGCTGTTCCAATATTTATCATTAGAAATATTGAGTATTCAGTTATTCATTAATTTAGTCAATAAATTACACTGAGTTTATATAATATGTCAGGTCCTGTACAGGTGCTGAAGATGTAGTTG
>CM053509.1:92349085-92391988 GCA_028627145.1 Eidolon dupreanum
CCTGTGCATCCATCCAGCTCCTGTGCATTTTCTCTCATGTGCATAAAGGCCTCCCTGAGACCACGCGCCCTGGTTGGACTTCCTGCAAGAGAGGAGCTGAGCAGGCTGCGTGTGGGCACCGTGACCTCCTCCACTCATGCCACAGCCACCCAGACCACTTCACCATCTGCCACCAACATGTCTGTCATGCCATGTCATCACACGTTCATGGGGCATTGGAGCAGTGCACATAGTGTGGTGTGGGGAAAGGCCACATTTACTAACAATGTATTTGTGTTGTTTATAGAGGCTTACCCATCCTTGGGACACTGCTCAGGCCACGAGGAGCTATGGTGGCAGAGGAAGGATGTACAGAAGAGGGGCAGGTAAGGTGGTGGGCTCCTTGTCCTTGGGAGGAGCTGCAAATGGTCCAGGGAATGATACCACTCTGCTTGGTGGAATGACAGAAACTCTCAGGAGGTGGAGATTTGGACATTTTTTGTTCAGGTGTGGGGCCATTGTTTCCTCTCAGAGAACATGAACTCGAGGTGCTGCACCCAATAGGCAGAACTTCAATTCTGTCACTTTCTCACTTTAAAACCCTAGAGAAAGTCATTTGGGAGCGCCCTTATTTGAAAATCATGATGTTGGTGGTGTTAGGATGTGGGCTTTGCACCTGACACATGACATAGAACACAGGCTGACTTTGCTAAATGCTTTGGTACTCCACAGGTCTGATCTTTCCAGTTCAACTACTTCATTATGATATTCCAGAGTTCCTTTTTCACTAGAAAATTAACACTTCCAATGTTGATTTAAGGTCAGCATGCCGGGAAAAAGAGCAAGTCTGTGAAAATCTTCCATGAGGCTTGCTGATTCTCAGAATTAGAAAAGAGAGCAGTGGCATGAGTAGTCTGCCCACCCACCTCTGTGTTTCTGGGCAGTGCAGGAAGGCTAACTTGTGATTTTAACCTCATTGGCTCCTTCTAAATTTACTTGTTCTGAACATGTTTCTCAGGCTGAGCCTCTTGCAGCCTTGTACCCTCAGAGGGGCGAGGCCTGGCAGGGAGGGAGTTAGTGTTTTCTCAGTTTAGAATTCTTTTTGAAAACACCAGCTTGCCTACGTGCAAACGCATCTGAGCTTTGGGTGAAGTAGGCTGAGTCCTTCCGCTTCACTTCTATATTGTTACTTGGGCTTTAACACCAACCAGAATAGTTTTGTGCCCCTGTGGTGTCTTCTTCATTGGTGTTTGCATGAAGGAATGTGCTAGACACAGGAGTGTGTGGATACAGGTATCCAGAGAGCCACGGCCTAGGAGAGAGGCTCAAAGTCTCAAGGCAGAGGGACAGGTGTTCAGTGCAGGTGAAAAGTATCATGAAAACACGGAAGAGGTCCCCTGGGCCATGGGCAAGCCTGGAAAGACTTCCTCGGGGAAGGAGCATTTTAGCCCAGGCTGGATTTCTCCCCCAACCACATGGCACATTGAAAGAAACATGAGATTGAGGCAATTACTTCCACTTGGGCTTTGCAGAGGTGTGTGGAATGTGGGCAGAGTCACTCCTGAAAACCCTTAACCAGCCCCATGCAGGTTTTGCCTGTCCACCTCTGTGTAGTAATTCCAATGCATGCCAAAGGGTGGGAACCTGAGCCAGACTCAGGGAAGGAACGAGGCCACAGTCTGCACCAAGGTCTGGCCCCAGCTAGCTGCCTTTGGGATACAGGGAGGGCCTTGGGGCATGGAATCTACTTTCCCACAGGCCTCACTCTGTGCTCAAACTGCATCTGTAGCACAGGGTGGGAGTGGGGTCAGGGAGCAGGGAAAGGGTTCCTTGTATCACCAGATTACCGATAGAGGGCCTATTCAGGAGCAGGGTCCCACCCTTGCACTGGCTTAATCCCTGCAGGATGTGCCTCAGAATTCTCCCTTGGAGGGGTGGGGATGCTGGCGTGTTTGCCCACTGACTACATCCCGCTAAGTTAAGTTAAATTAAGGATTGCCCTGGGTAGGGACAGAGCTTCATGCTTTGGGGCACCCAGAGCGGGCTGAGGATGCTGGAGAAACCTCCATCAATGCAGTGGACTAGCTGAACACATGAAGCATCAAAGCCCTTGGCCCTTGGGTCTGTGTGTCTGAACTGGAGTTTTCAGTTGAGGCTCCTATGAACAGCTGTCCTGATCTGGTCTTTGAACAGCAGGCCCCTGACCTCTCAAAGCAGAGCCTTAGTACATGGGGTGGGGCTTCTAATCTAGCAGGCAAGTAAAGGGATCTTTGGGTGCCAGCTTGGCACAAACTCTTACCAGAGGAGCACATCCCACCCACTCATTCCCTCTCCGGGGCGAGGCTCCTTACCCACAGATAGGGATGAAGCCCCCACCTGAGGCCTGTTAAGAGTCTTAAAAATGAGACTTGCTGAGTCTCATTTGGCTACAAGCTGGGGCTATACCTGGCACGTAGTAGGTGTTCAGCAAATCTGGATAGGGTTCTTATTATGAATTTAATTCTGCAGTTCACTCTTTCCAAATTTTTCTATAATATAATAGTAATTACTGATCGCTATTATTACTAATTGTCAATATCAACCAATTTGATCCAGGGTTTTTTGTCTAGCTGTAAAGAAAGATTGGTTTGATATAACAAACTGAAGTTATTGAAAATGATAAAATATTTGGTAATGTGGCATTAATTTTTCCTTAAGCCAGTATGGTCTAGTATTCCATTTTATGTTCTTGCTTTGCCAATTGATAATAATGATATTGAATACTTACTATGATCCAGGTACAATACTTTGAGAAGCAGTGTTCCAGAGATCTATTTTTCACTTCTGAACCTTTTGCAGCTACCATGTATGAAAACACAACTTTGAAAACGAGTCCATTTATTTTTTTCAAGTGATCCTACTCATCCAAAAATTTTAAAAATGAAGAGCATAGACAATTTGGTGGCTTAGAATGGTTTAAATAGAATCTATAAGATGACTACGTGGCATTCATTCCATACTCTCCTTAAGGACCATCTGGCATGGTGTGTATTTATAATCTTCCTGCCAGAAGCACATTTGTGTAAGAATGTACCTCTCTGATTGCTCCTTTTCTGTCTTATTCTCTGAGTTCACTTACCCCCCAAATGCATCATTTCATAAGGATTTCTTTGCCCTCGCAGAAGGCAGCCTAGCATTGCAGGCCCTGGAGTCAGATTATCTGGGCTTCTGCTGGGCCGAACAACTTCCCAGCTATGTGATCTTGTGTAAGTAACTTAAGCTCTCTGTGTCTCAATTCCCCCATCTTTAAAATAGGAATCATAATGTTGCCTCCTTCATAGAGTTAAGAAGTAATTGAGTTAATATCTGAAGAGCACTTTACATGCTCTCTACTACATGGGAGGGCTCAAGATATAGTAGCTAATATTGATATTTATATTTTTATTATATCCTCTTCTTGTTGGTAATCTCATTGCTTTAAATAATACTTCCAGGTGTGTGAGTTACAAATCTATATTTGTACCTGTATCTTCTCAAGTTCAGCCCTGTGTTCATAGCAGCTGACTGGACCTGTGTCTTTTTGCAGATAGTCAGTTGTCAAGTCCTGAGTGACCTATCTCTGTCTCTCTGTTCTGTTTATTGTCTATCATTCTCACCTCCATTACCATAGTTGAGTGCAGCTCTCATCTCCTTATATGTTTGTCATAAGTGCAATGTACACATCTCCCAAACTAGAAACTGCAGAGTCAGTCAGTCTTATTAGTCTTATCATTCTCCCTTGTTTAATTACCAAAGCTTGTTGGTTTTCCCTTGGAAACTTCACATGTAATTTCCCTCCTTTTATCCAGTCTCTCCCTCTTTCAATTCCCTTTGTATCTTCTAATCAGTTAATGTGCCTGAAACATATTATATCCCACTTAGCCCACTTAGCTTCATGGTTTATCTATTACCTGCAGAATACAGTGAAAAAAATTTAATGTATTATTCAGTGATCTACTTGACCTGCCTCAGTACACTTTTCTAAATATATTTCCCATAACTCCCTGCTATGCCACCTTTTCACAGTCACACTGGCTTACATAGTATCCCATTCTTCTGGTCCACTATCCATACCTCAAGACCAAATATTCTGCCACAGAAGTATTTATTTGATTTTGCCCTAAGCTGTAAGATACTTTGTCTGAATTGCTCTGCAGGCTTTTACCTCATTACACATTGTATTGGACTTGTAAAGATACAGATCATATTTCATCTACTATAAAATATCATCTACTGTAAAAAATACTTCATTATTTTATAGTCACTAAACAAAAAAGCACTGTGTGACACAATGCTTTCATATCACTTAGAACCAATTTTTAAAATGTGACACAATGCTTTCATATCACTTAGAACCAATTTTTATATATTAGGAAAGCTATTTTGGATTTTTGCAGACTCAGATTTATATCATTATAACACTTGTACATCTGTTAAAAGGAAAATGTAAGCAATATGAAAAAGTAGTCTTAAAAATTTCTTCTAAGTGTGAGTCTGAATATAGTGAATCATTTCTTGACTCAAAATCATTGCTGTCCATGTTTTGTTTCCCTAAGATTTATTGTCCTTTAGGCCATATGAAGAACGTTGGAAATGAATGAAATTGGAATCAGAAAAAGAATAGAAAAATATTTGAAACCAAATTTGGTTTTTAAAATGATCACTAAAATTGATAAACTGCTAGTTAGACTAATTAAGAAAAGAGAGAAAATTCAAATCGTCAATAACAAGAATGAAGGAGAGTACATTACTACAGATACTACAGACACTGAAAGGATAATAAGGGAATATTTTGAACAATTTTATGCCAATAAATTGGATAACTTGGAGGAAATGGGCAAAATTTTTTGAAAGCTACAGCTACCAAAGTGGCTTAAAAAATAGATAATCTGAATAGGTCTATATCTATTAAAGAAATTAAATTTATAGTAAAATAAATAATAATAATAATAAAAATAAAACTTTCAAAAAGAGAAAATTCTAGAGCTACATGGTTCCACTGGTGAATTCTACCAAACATTTAAGGAAGAAATAACACCAGTTATCCACGATCTTGTCCAGAAAATAGGAAGGAACACTTCCTGGTTCATTTTATGAGGCCAGTATTATCTTGATAGCAAAACCAGACAAAGGTATTACAAAAAAAAAAAAAAAAACAAATAAGAAACAAACAAAAAAGCCTCATGAACTTAGACACAAAACCTTAACAGTGCAGTAGCAAATTGGATCCAGCAATACATCATACACTGGAGGGGTTACCCAACGGTTGTACGGTTGGTTCAACATTAAAAAATCAATCAGTGTAATTCCCCATAACAGCAAAGTTATATGAAAATTTCAATAGATGCAGAAAAGCCTTTGACAAAATTCGACATATATTTATGATAAAAACTCTCAGCACATTAGAAATAAAAGGAAACTTAATTTGATAACAGGCCATCCACAAACAATCTAAAGCTAACATTATAGTTAATGGTGAAAAACTGAGTACATTCCCTCTAATATCAGGGACCAGGCAAGTTTTCACAACTCTTATTCAGCATCATATTAGTGATTTTAGTCAATGCAGTAAGACAAGGGAAAAAAAGCCATACAAACTGGACAGGCAGAAATAAAACTGTATTTATTTGCAGATAACAAATCATCTACATAGAAAATCTTGAAGCATCTACATAAAAGCTACAAGAACTAATAAGTGAGTTTAACAAGTTTGCAGAATGCAATTAATACAAATATCAATTGTATTTTTATTTATTTATTATTATTTATGCCTATAGCACCTAGTCTTCCTAGGTGGTCTCCCATTGAAGTACTAACCAGGCCCAACCCTGCTTAGCTTCTGAGATCAAACATTGAGCTTGTTCAGGGTGGCATGGCCGTAGACCATAGACTGTGGCTCCACTGGGGCGCAAACCCAGGACCTTCTGTGTGTAAAGCAGACATGCTAACTGCTAGACTATAGAACCACATCCTCAATTGTATTTTTATATACTAAGATCAATTGGAAAATGAAATTTTAAAAAGATAATTTACAATATCATAAAAACACAAAATAGTATAGAATTGAACAAAATATGTGTAAGATTTATATGCAAAAAACTATGCAACACTGATGAGAGAAATTAAAGATCTAAATGAGTGGAGAAATACAGTGTTCATAGATTAAAAGACTCAATATTGTTAAAATATCAAATCTTTCACATTGATCTAATACAATTCTAATCACAGTCTCAGTAGACTTTTTGTAGAAATTAACAAGCTGATTCTTCAATGTATATAGAATAATCAAAGACCTAGAATAGCCAAAACAATTTTGGAAAAGCAATACAAAGAGAACTCCCACTATAAAGTTATAATAATCAATATAGCATAAGGGTGTCAGAATAAGGACATAAGGACAGACATGTAGGGTCTAGAGACATATCCACAGGTAATAGTCAATTTATTTTGACAAAAGTGCCAAGATAACTTAGTGAAAACAAGATGATATTTTTCAACAAATGCTACTGAGATAAATGAATATCTACCCGTAGAAACCAAGAACAACAAACTTCTATCACCATATACAAAAGTTAACTTGAAACACCTCTTAGACCTGAATCCAAATGTTAAAACTATGTAATTTCTAGAATAAAACAAATAAGATAGTCTTTGTAATTTAGGGTTAGGCAAAGATTTCTTAGGACACAAAAAGCACAAATCAGAAAAGAAAAGAAGGACAAATTTGCTTCATCAAAGTTAAA
Organism: Eidolon dupreanum; assembly: GCA_028627145.1. Lineage (NCBI taxonomy): Eukaryota > Metazoa > Chordata > Mammalia > Chiroptera > Pteropodidae > Eidolon > Eidolon dupreanum. The sequence continues at coordinate 92,355,826 of CM053509.1, forward strand.
AATTTTCTCTTTGAAAGACATTATTAAAAAATGAAAGACAAACCACTGACTGGGCAAAAATATTTACAAAACACCTATCTGACAAAGGACTTGTATCTGGAACATAGAAAGAATTCTATGCAACAAACCAATTGAACACAGACAAAAATGATGTGAACAGCACTTCACCAAAGAAGAGATATGAATAGAAAATAAGTACATGAAAAGAAGTTAAACATCATCAGTTATTACAGAAATGCAAATTAAAGCCAAGTTGAGATATCACTACACATCTACTGGAATGACAAACAAAATAAAACAAAACACCCTGACAATACCAAGGGCTGGCCATGATATGGAAGAGCAGCTGAAACTCTCAGACATGGCTGTTGGGCATGCAAAATAGTACAGTCACTATGGAAAACAGTTTGATAATTTCTTATATAAAGTTTATTGCTTACCAAATGACCCAACAATCCTATCTTTTTTTTCAAGTTAATAAAAACTTGCAACATAACATGCAAAATCCTGTATATAAATGTTTATAGCAACTTTATTACTAATTGCCTCAAATTGGGAATAACCCAAATACATATCTATTGGAGAACAGGCAGACCAATTGTATGTCAGTATAATAGAACATTACTCAGCAATAAAGAGGAACAAAATCTTTACAAAATATTTTGTAGTCATCATGCTGTATATTATGTTACCCAAACTTATCTTATAACTGGAAGTTTGTACTCTGATTACATTTACCCATTTCCTCCACTCTATTAACATCCCTGCCTCTGGCAACCACCAATCTACTGTTTCAATGAGTTTGATTTTTTTTTAAGACTCTACCTATAAGTGATATCATACAGTATTTGTCTTTGTCTGACTTATCTTACTTAGCATAATGCCCTCGAGGTCCATCCATGTTGTTGCAGATGGCAAAATTTCCCTCTTTTTTATAATACTGTAGTGAACATGGGAATGCAGATAGCTCTTCGACATAGTGACTTCATTTTCTTTGGAAATATACCCAGAAGTGCAATTGCTGGATCAGATGATAGCCCTACTTTTATTTTTTTTGAGGAAACTCTGTATTGTTTTCCATAGTGGCTGTACCAGTTTACATTCCCACCAACAGTACGCAAGAGTTCCTTTTTCTCCACATCCTTTTCTCTACATCCTCGCCAATACTTAGCTCTTATCTTTTTGATGTCAGCCATTCTAACAGGTGTGAGGTGGTTATCTCATTGTGGTTTTGATTTGTGTTTCTCTGATGATTAGTAATGTTGAGCACCTTTTCATGTACCTATTGGCCATTTGTATGTCTGGAAATATGTCTATTTGGATCTTCTGCCCATTTTTAAATTGGATTTTTTTTTTTTTTTTTTTTGCTATTAGTTGTATGAATTCTTTGTATATTTTGGAAATTAACTCCTTATCAGACATGATTTGCAAATATTTTCTCCTCTTTTCTAGGTTGCCTTTTAATTTTGTTGATGGTTTCATTTGCTGTTCAGAAGCTTTTTAGTTTGGTGTAGTCCCAGTTGTTTATTTTTGCTTTTATTATCTTTTCTTTTGGTGTCAAACCAAAAAATCATTGTCAAAACCAATGTCAAGAAGCTTACCCTCCCTATTTTTCCTTCTAGGAGTTCTGGTTTCAGGTCTTATGTTCAAACCTTTAATCCATTTTGAGTTGATTTTTTATCGATGGTGTGAGATAAGGGTCCAGTTTCATTTTTCTGCACGTGGCTATCCAGTTTTCCCGACATCATTTATTAAAGAGATTATACTTTCTCCATTGTATTTTCTTAGCTCCCTTGTCATATATTAATTGACCATATATAGGTAAGTTTATATCTGAGGTCTATAATCTGTTCCATTGATCTGCATGTTTGTTTTTATGCCTATACTATACTGTTTTGATTACTTTAGCTTTGTAATAGCGTTTGAAATCAGGAAGTGCAACGCCAGCAGCTTCATTCTTCTTAAGATTGCTTTGGTTATTTGGGATCTTTTCTGGTCCCATACAAATTTTAGGATTGTTTTTTTCTATTTTTGTGACAATGCCACTGGAATTTTGAGAGCAGTCGTTTTCATTCTGTAGATTGTTTTGGGTAGTATAGACATTTTAACAATATTCTTCTAATTCATGAGCATGGAGTATCTTTCCATTTATTTGTAACTTCTTTAGTTTTTTCATCAATGTCTTATAGTTTTCAGTGTGTATATCTTTCACCTCTTAGGTATTTTATTCTTTTCTATGAAATTAGAAATGAGGTTTTTTTTCTTAATTTTGCTTTCTGATAGTTCATTCTTAGTGTATAAAAACACAATTAATTTTGGATATTGATTTAGTGTTCTGCAACTTACTAAATTTGTTTATTAGCTCTAAGAGTTTTTTTAGTGGAATCTTTAGCATTTTATATATAGAATATGTGATCTGCAAATAAATAGTTTTACTTTTTCTTTTCTAATTTGGATATCTTTAATTCTTCTTACCTACTTGTTATAGATAGGACTTCCAGTACTATGTTGAATAAAAGTGGCAAGAGTGAGCATCCTTGTCTTGTTCCTGATCTTAGAGGAAATGCTTTCAGTTTTTCACCATTGAGTATGATGTTAGCTGTGGGCTTGTCATCTATATCCATTATTATGTTGAAGTACCTTCCCTCTATACCCAGTTTGTTGAGAGTTTCTATCATGAATGGATGTTGAATTTTGTGAAATACTTTTTTGCATCTATTGGGATTATCATATGATTTTTATTCTCCATTTTGTTAATGTGGTGTATCACATTAATAGATATGCAGATGTTGAACCATCTTCGCATCCCTCAAATAAAACTCATTTGATTGTGGTGTATGATCCTTTTAATGTATTGTTCTAAAAATACCAATTAAATCCATCTGGTCTAATGTGTCATTTAAGGCCTCTGTATCCTTATTGATTTTCTGTCTGGATGATCTATGCATTGATGTCAATGATGTATTAAAGTCCCCTAGTATTATTGTATTACTGACAATCTTTTATTTCTGTCAATATTTGCTTTATATATTTAGGTACTCCTTTGTTGGATGTGTAAATGTTTACAAGTATTATAACCTCCTATAGATTGATCCCATTATTATGAAATCTTTTTGTCTCTTGTTGTAGCCTTTGTTTTAGAGTCTGTTATGTCTGATATAAGTATTGCTACCCCAGCTTTTCTTTTTTCATTTTTATTTGCATGAAATATCTTTTTCCATCCCTTTACTTTCAATCTGTATGTGTCTTTTGAACTGAAGTGGGTCTCTTGTAGGAAGCATATATATGGGTCTTATTTTCTTATTCATCCACCCCATGTCTTTTGATTGTAGCATTTAATCTATTTACATTTGAAGTAATTATTGATAGGTATATAGTTGTTGACATTTTATTATTTATATTTTTGATCTTTTTATTTTCTTCTTCCTCTTAAAGAGGTTCCTTTAACATTTCTTGTAATACTAGTTGGGTGGTGATGAAATCATTTGCCTCTTTTTTTGTCTGAGAATACCAAGTAATTAATGTGTGCTTATTGGTTCAACATTGGAGTGTACAAAAGCTGTGTAACCTGCCACCACAAACCCAACACCATTAAATATTTTAAAATACTACATTTCAACTCCAAAATGGACTCTTTACATATTTGAACATCTCCAAAACCTGGATGTACCTTGTATTTAGTCATATTTTAAACTCTTCTTGCCAGGCAGGCAGCAGCTGTGTATTTACTGTTATGGCTGAACATGTGAACATCTTGTTGTTCATGTCAGCTCAAGTAAATTACTTTGCTTCTCAATAATCAGTCTACCAACCATTTAAGGGAACATGAATTCTCATTGTTGGAGAAATTCTTCCCCCACACCTTCTGGAAAGGCTGAGCATTAAAGCTTGCTGAATGGGCTTCAGTGGCTTAATAGGAAATACTGAAATAATTATGGAGCATTCTTTTGAAAAACTGCTGTGTCACCTACACTCTTGATGGCTCAGAGGATGATATTGCATAGAAACGCTCAGACACCAACAACTAAATCAAAAAGTGATTCAGAAAATGTTGAAACCAGAATGCAAAGAAGTGGGAGGAATATTTTAACCTATTTATTTCACTTGCCTATTTATTTTTATGTATGCAGAAGAGTGGTATATAATAAAAATCTAGGGATTAATATATCTAAAAGAGTTCTTTAAAAATTTAAAAGAAAAATGTGGTAAAGTACTGTGTTATATTTTAATTGGCTGCATTTTTTTATTTAGTTGTGGGACATCATTATGATCTATTTTACAATCAGTTGCATCCTCAGTTTAACTAAATATAACATTTCCTTCACTTTTTCTATGTATTTTCAAATATTTTATATGATTCTAAACTAATAGAAAAGGTGTAAGTATAGGACAAAGAAATCCTGTGAGTCCAATTTTTTTCTGAACCATTTGAGAATATATTGGAGATATTGCACCTCTTTAACCCTAACTACGTAAGCGTGTACTTCCTGAGGACAATGACATTTCCTTACGTAATCACATAGCACAGTGAATTTTGACATTGATAAAACTCTATTACCTAATCTACAGTCATATCCACATTTCATCAATTGTCCCAATAATGTCCTCCATAGCTATTTTTGCCCAGTCCAAAATTCCACCCATGATCACACATTGTATTTAGTTGTCACATCTCTTTGAGCTCCTTTAAGCCGGAACTGTTCGCTGGCCTTTCTTTGTCTTTCCTGACATTAACATTTATTAAGAGTTATTTTGTAAAATATCCCTCAATTCTAATTTGTCTATTGCTTCCCCCTGATTTACTTCAGGTTATAAATTTCTGGCCACAAACCATAGCAATTGTTGTGTCCCTTTCAGTGTTTGATATTAGGAGGTGCATGATGTCACTGAGTCTCAATATTGGTGATGTCAACTTTGATGACTTAGTTAAGGTGATGTATTTTTCATATGCATTGTTGATATAAGTGTTCAGACTGTATATAAAAGGTTATAGTCATCTTTCCTCCCTTAAAATCATAAGCATTCTCTCATCGTTACAAACTTTTAATATTTATTGTTCGTTATTGAAAAAGAATGAAGTCTAAAGTGTCTAAATGCAACTGATTATAAAAGAGGTTGAGCCAAGATGTCTAGTAAACTTGGGTTTGAGTTTCCTTGATGAACTCTCAATGAGGCATTTCATGTTCTACGAGGGTGGCAGGTCGTTCTTGGAGCTTGTGGCCTGGCACGCGATAGGTGCTCAATAAATGTTTGTTGAAATCTTAAATTTTCAGGGATCCAGAGAAATGACTGAAAATTAAGCACAGAAAAAGCAAATTGCTAATAGTGACAGCCCAGAATGTGTGATTAATGAGACAAACTCTGTGTGGAACAGTGACATTAAATGATTTCCTTCCTTTCTGCCTCGAGGAACTTTTCTAAGAAAATTAGTGCAGGTGTATCTGCTGAACAACAAGGAAGTCACTCATTTTAGAAGACACAGCTCCCTTTGTTTGAGTATCGTTTTTTCTTATAATGTCCTTTTTCTTCATGTTTTTATTTACTACTTTTAACCTGGAAAAAATAAGACTTGTTGGATTAAGTTCGAGATTAACAGTTTATAATGCCTTTTTAAACAAAGATTTTAAAGACTGGGAAGTAAATTCAATTAGCCCATTTGTAAGTCTCTGTAATTTAGTTTAATGCATTTTAATACCTAAAATATCAGTTAAGAGAGAGACATGTTATTGAATGGTGAGTCTGACTGTGTCTCCTCCTCTGGGGGACGTGGTTTGTGGCTGATGTTCTTTTAAGAGAATGAATGCTTTTTTCCATGTTGCCTACTGGTTACCCAGCTACAGACTGATGTTCTTGCTCTGGCGCATACCCCCAGGACTCAAGGTCCCTGCAGTGCCCCATCTGGTGAAGCTTCTAATTCCACCTACCCCACTGAGCTGGGAGCACCTGGGCCAGAAAGCTGCTCCCTGCTGCCTGGTACAATTTCCTTGGCACTCTTGTAAGGCCCTGCTCACTCTTCCTCATTCCGTCTACTGTTTCAACAAGCAATCTTCACTTCCTCAGGTCTAAGTCTAGCAGGACCAGCCTTGCATAGGTGACTGCCAGACCTCTTGTCCCACCTCCACTTGCGCTGGTGATGGCAGCTGGCAAATGGCTCCTGGAGATTTGGTTTTCAGACCCTGAGAGGAGGCGTCTGCAGTACCAGCAAACCTTCCTTGCTGCCTGTGGCCACCAGAGGCCCAGGCTGTCCTTACCTACATTCCTTCTCAACCTTCTTGGGACCTGCAGGACAACCAGGTGACAGTGAAGGTGTGGTGGGGTTATTATGCTTGCAGCCTATACACTAGGTGCTCCCCGAGTGTGCACTGAGCAGGGGGCAGGCACTTACTTCAGCAATTTTAAAGTTAGCCCACCTTCCTCAGACACCTTTCTATTGTGTAAATCACACATCATTGAACTGCTCCTGGGAGAACATGTACAGTTGTACATGTACTGTTACTGCTGGTGGCCAGGGTCCTATGGATCTGGTCCTGTATGAGAGAAAAAAATAGTCTCTACACCAGACTATTATTGACATTTGGGGCTGGGTCATGCTTTCTTGTGGGTTTTTTTTTTTCTGTGCATTTTAGGATGTTTAGCAGCCCCTGAACCTCTACTCAGTAGGTGCACCCACCCAACATTGTGACAACCAAAACTGTCTTTAGACTTTGCCCAGTGTCCCGTGGGTTAGTGCCACTGCTCTAATCTACACACCTTAAAACTGAATTCTGTTTCATTTTCAAAGTCATAAACACATGCCCAGTCAAGAAATTCTAGCAAACAAAGTACAAAAAAAGGGAAGGGGAGGTTTTTCCTTATTTTATCACGTACTTGCAATCACACGTTATACAAAGTTTTGTTTCTTCCATTTGTCTTTAAATGTAATATTAAGTAATCAGGTTCACATGTTAATTGAACTTTATGTTATGTGTGTGTTAGCTCTAGGTTAATCCTTACAATTTATTCAGTTAGTCTTAAGGGAAATGAACTCAGCCCTTCACACGTGGTGGGAGCCAACTCTCCTGAGGTGGTTGGGGTAGGGTCTCCAAGATTTCAAACCAGAGACACAAGTGAGTACTGATGTCCCAGTTCTCACAAAATCAAAAATCATTTCCTGCTCACTTATCAGCTGGTTACATTTTTTGTTTGGCTAAATTCTGGTTTTCATGTGAATATGATGCTTGTCTGTATTCAACATTAATGTATGTAGTAGAGTGGGACCTCATTCTCTGAAATGCATGTGCCTAAATATGTGTTATTTATTATTTCTTAGCTGTAGTTTGTTTACAACTGAGGCAGCGCTTTCTGACATGTGGCCAGACGCCCACAAAGCCTTTTAATAGCTGTGGAGCACAGGATGTGCTGGAGTATCTCCCACGAGAAGCATATTATCATTTAGGTTTGAAAGGGCTCTAGCTCAATTATTTATAGCCTCAGGCAGGAATTCTATCATTATAGGCATAAATATGCATCAGAAAATGATGATACATTTGATAGGAAATACTGAAGGTTTAATTATGCCCAGAATAAAGAAAGAGATTAAAACCCATGTGAATCTCAGTCAATTGGTCTGTGGTCCAGTGGTTTAGCCTGTAGGTGGAAGACACTGCGGTTTTATTCCAGGCCACTACAAAGGCCCATGATGGTGCACATGGTCCTCAGTGTCTGGCTCTGACAGCTATGAGTGGTTCTTTAAAAATTTATTTTTGGCTTCTACTTAGTAGCTACTTTTTTATTGTGGTGAAACATATATAACATAAAATTTATCATTTTAACCATTTTAAGTGTACAGTTCAGTGATATTGTGCAGCCATTACTACCTTCCATCTCCAGAACTTTTTCATCTTCCCAAACTGAAACTCTGTCCCCATAAACACTAACTCTGCATTCTCCCCTTCCCCAGCTGCTGGCACCTACCATTCTACTTTCTGTCTCTATGAATTTAAATATACTAGGTACCTCATAAGAGGAATCACACAGTATTTGTCCTTTTGTGATTGGCTTATCTCACTTAGCATAATATCCTCAAGATTAACCATCTTATGGCATGTGTCAGAATTTCCTTCCTTTTTAATGCTGAGTCATAGTCTATTGTATGTGTATACCACATTTCATTTGTCCGTTCATCTGGTCACAGGACACTGAGTTGTTTCACTTTTGACTATTGTAAATAACACTGCTATGAACATGGATGTACAAATATCTCTTCAAGACCTTGCATTCAGCTCTTTTGGGTAGTTAGTTACCTAGAAGTGGAATTGCTGGATCATGTGATAATTCTACCATACCATTTCCTACAGCATCTATACCACTTTACATTCCCACCAACAGTGCACAAGGGTTCCAATTTCTTCACATTCTTGCCAACACTTCCTATTTTTTTGCATTAACTATCTTAATAGCCATGGGTGTGACTTGATATCTCATTATAGCTTTAACAGGAATGATCATTTGCACTTGTATTGTGTTTGTTTTTTTTATCCCAAAGTCCTTTTGCATGTGAGTTCACACTTGATCTCCTCGAGGGTGATGGGTGTTTGCCTGTGACTCTAATGTCAGTTGTCCCAGTCTGAACTTGTCGTCTTTCTTTAGGCACACAGGGTTTATGCTGCAAAGTAGATCAACTCCTCAACCCCGCTTCCCAGCTGTATGACCTTGGACTGGCTACTTAACCTCTCTGGTTTTAGGTTCTAATATGTAAAATGGGGATCATGATGATTCTTACCCTATTAACAGATTAATACCCTCCAAGTCATAGAATGGAGTCCGACATTCAGTAAACACTCCATAAACACTTACTGTGGCTCTTACTTTTACAGCCTTCCTACTGTGGCAATCACATAACCAGGTAACCGGGCACAGAATCATTGACTTCAAATGGTGTGCGATTTTCTGAGAAATGCCTCCTGGGCTCCCACTTTCGTCCCATCCCACCTCGGTCCTTCCCAGGATTCCTTACCACAGGGTTCACTCTCCATTAGTCTCCTAAGAATTTGCCCAGTAATGTTTTCTCCACCAGCTTTTTTCCTTTAAAAAATATCCTATTCCTGTTCCCAAATCACATTCATTGTGTTTTTCTCTAGCTTCAAAAGCTACCATGCTCTTAATGACATAGCAGCTTACATCCTCATCCTGCTGGCTAGTTTTCTCATTTTAATTGTTATTATTGTTTTTGTATTTACAAATGAACTTGTTGAAGTATAACATACCTCTGATGGAGTACATAAATCTCAAGTGTGTAGCTCGCCGTAATTTTACACATGCAAACACCGAGGAGCTGTCACCAGATCATCATCTCCAGACTGCAGAATGATGCTTATGCCCTCCCAACCCAATGAACCCCCACCCTGTTCTTGAATTTCTCATAAATGGGTGGATACAGTGTATCCATGTGTCTGCCTTTTTTCTTTCCCTCATTATTTTATCTGGACCTTCCTTCATGCTGCTGCCTGCTCCATGAGTTCGTTCTTTTTTACTGCTAAGTGATGCCCTTCTAGTAGAGTACCACAAAGCTGCTATGCACATTCTTGTGTGTGTCGTCAAGGATTGTGTGCCCCTATTTTCTGGAACATGTGCATACATTCTTGTGTATGTCTCTCTCGTGTGTATTGATGAGTCAAAGGGTAGACTGTGTGTCTTGTTTGATTAAAAATTTTTTATGTGTGTGACTATACATTTTCCTCCTGCTTCAGTGAGGGTCTGAGTTATATAAATGAAACTACCCATTGTAGGTATATAGTTTGATAGGTGTTGGCTATTGTATACAGTCATTTAATTGGCACACAAAGAAGATATAGAACATTTCTATACCCACTCCCACCCTAATTCCCCTGTGCCTTTTGCAGTCAATGGCTGTCCCCAGTTATGCCCTAGGCAACCACAAGACTTTCTGACAATTTAATTTTGCCTTTTCTAGAATTTCACATAAATGGAATAATACTGAATGAGACCTTTTGTGTCTGGCTTCTTTTATTCAGCACATGCCTTGAGGGTCACCCATGTTGTGTGTCATTGCTGGTAGGGATGCAAAATGACACAGAACTTTGAAAAACAGCTGGACAGGTTTTTTTTAAATAAAGTTAAATACAATTTTATCATACAACCCAGCAATAAACATATGTCCACAGTATGTCAAAGTTCATAGTACATTATTCATAATAGATCCAAGAAACAACCCAATTATCAACCAATCAGTGAGCAGTGAAACAACTTCTGGCATATATATGCTATAAGTACGGCTCAACAATAGAAAGGACTGAATTGCTAATGCATGTGACAACATAACTAATTTCTTACTCTTTTATTCTTTTTTAAAATTTAATTAAAACAACAGATGCTTATTGTAACGAGTCAAACAATACAGAAGTATAGAAAGAAAAGATAAAAAAAGTTTCTCCCTGTCCCAATCACACGTACTTCAAGCGAGGTAACAGTTAACCACATTTTTTTGCATTAGTATACATACACACACATCACACATGCACACACACACATGCACTATAGACACACACCATGTACACATGAACTCTTCCTCTTTTTTTTAAAAACAGGAATGCTACCATACTCATTACTCCACTGCCTTCTTCATGAACAGATTAGTAGATTTGGGTCTTCTCTTTTTTTTATAGCTGCAAATCATTATGGCTATATGATAATTCAGTGAATTATTCCCATTTGTGTTTTGTTTTGCTGGACAAAGCTATGCTTCAAGGACACACGGGCCTTTCTCCTTATGTGTGGAGAGATGGGGAGGATGAAGGACTACATTTAGCTCTATATTGTGTGATGTGGCAAAAAAGCAGGATCTCAGGCCTTCAAGTGGAGGGTGGGAGGTGTGGGGGATTATCGCATCTGAGCACAAGCTGAGTCCTAGTAGTTTTGGTAGCTCTCTGTTGAGAAGGATGCTGTAGAGTCGCCTCTGAAGTTCACACTATTATGAGCAATTTATGAAAGTGTCCCTTTCTTCCCAACCTTGCAGCACTGGGTCTTAGTGTCGTTAATTTTTACCAGTTTTATGTTCAAAACAATGTTGCTTTTTCCTCTGAGGTTTTGTGTGTGTGTGTGTGTGTGTGTGTGTGTGTGTGTGTGTGCCAGGAAGGTGACACTTGTCACATGTATTTACTGGCTGGTTTTATTTCTTTTTGATGAATTATCTGTTTATATCACTTGCTCATTTTCCTATTGGATTCTTCTTTATTTTCTTATTAGTTTGTGGGAACTTTTAGCATATTTGATAAGTGCTGGAATATTTTGCTGTACAATTTAAAATTTTTTTGTTAGAGTACATCTATCAATGGTACCTTTTTATGACTTGTCTTGAGTATCTCCCTTACCACGAGATTATATTAATTATTCTCTAATATTTTTATTCACTTTACTTTTTACTCTTGGATTCTTTTTTCACCTGTAATAAGATAGCCAGTTTTACCCAATTGGAACCCCACTCTGAGTTATTATTTATTAAATTCCCTTATGTGCTTGGCTATGTTTCTGGACACTATTGCAGTCCACTGATATATCTGTTTTCCACGTGCCAATAACTTATGGTTCTGATTGTAGTGGTGTTGCAGTCATGTTTCTTATCTGGTGGGAGGCATGTGACAACATGGACTGTTTTTTCTTGGTGCTTAAAAAATTTTACAATTTTTTAACTTTCTTTGCTTTACGACAACATACTGCTCAGTGCAAAAAAGATCTTGTCAGGATTACAATTATAATCAATTTAATTTATTGCTTTGGGGAGCATTTACATTTAATAATATTAAACTTTTATATCTGGCACATGGCTTGAATTTCCATTCATTCGAATCTTTGCTTATGTCCTTCAATATCATTTTACTCTTGTCTTTATACAGGCTGTGCCACTCTTATCACACTCCATCTATGTCTTGCACCATTTTGGCCTTGAAGTGCATGAGACTTTCACCCTTAAGCTCATCATGACCAAGACAGTCTGTCCCAGCATTCATGGCTCCACCTATATAGGGTTGGTTTTTGCCTGTTTTCTTGGTTCCGTGTCATTGTTACTGCTCCAGGTCACCCTCTGTCCTCAGTAGCTGCTCCCCAGGCACCTCCTGCTCCACTCAGGATGGAGACTGAGTGGAGCCACCAAAACTCAAAAGGGAACTGCCAAAACCATCAGAACTCATCTGTGCTCAGGTGCAATGATTTCTCCCTTTGGCCCTGCACTTGAAGGCTCAAGATCCTACCTTTCTCTGAGGCCTTCGCCATAACAGACGTGTGGGACCAGATGTGCAGCTTGGCCCTCCTCATCACTCCATGCAACTGGTCTCACCTCCTCATGTCAGCGCTGAGCCCGCTGGAAGCACTGGCTCTTCTTGTCTGTCTGTCCTCCTCCTGTGTGCAGGGTCTGAGCTGCTAGGCACACAATCAACCCTCAGAGAGGGGAAAGCCAGCCCAGGCTGACCCTAGTGCAAGTACTGGTCACGTACTTTGGCCACTCAATGGGCCTTTTCGAGCCCCTGGAGGAGAACAAATGGATAGGGACATGATATGTACTCACCTATCTTGTGTCATCTAAGTGACGTCTTGTATCTATCTGATGGCTGTGCCTAACCCTTCTCATCAGCGCTGGGTACCCGCCCATCATGTGTATTCCCGCAGTTGCGCGTGGACCTAATGATGGACTGGGACAGCTTTTGAAGGCAGAGCAGGTGTTCTGAGAGTTCCCCTGAGAGGCAGAGGTGAGGAGCTCTGAGTTGTGCCCAGTGCCACGCAGTGCACCAAGCGTCCCGCCCACAGGACCATGATGCCCCTGGTAGTTGTGGACTGTGGTGACGGAGCAAAACCTCACACCTGAGGATGAGCACCCCTGATTTCTGTGTGACTATGGGCGTGCCCTTCTCTTTGCTCATGGGGAGCTGATGGCAATGTGGCCCCTGAGTCACCGTGAACACCACATGGTCTAGACTTGGAGCCCAAGTGTCTAATTCAGTTTCAACTCTACTAATATACTATGATTCTGGGAAGAGTTAAATACCTTCTCTGAGCTGAATTCCTTTTATCTTGGTTTATTTTTTCCCAAATGGGAAGAAAGGGTAACTACATCTTAGGGTCAGTGGCCCAGGGAGGTGAGGCCCATTGAAATGCACAGCAGGGGGCAGCTGTGCCTCACTCTCAGGGGCTGTGTGACCACGATGTGATATGTGTGTATGTTTATATATGTTTGTGCATGAGTGTGTGAGAGTGTGAGTGAGAGTGTGTGTGAGTATGTATGTGTCTGAGTGAGTGTGAGTGTGAGTGTGTGAGTGTATGTGTGTGTGTGAAAGAGAGAGAGAGAACACGCTTTCCTCCTACAGCTTAGAGTCTTTGTTGTCAGGAGCCCAGAGACCTGCCCTGTGGGTCCCTGACCCCAGTCTCCTCTTGCACTCTTCCTTAACTCAGAGGTTACCTTTACACATAGAAACCACCCAGAGAGATTTCTTTGCAGTGACTTTTACTGTTTCAGGCCCCCTCTTGTTCCCTTTTGCCCTTTCTCCTCCCCCAAATCAGAGGGACTCTGCTTTCACATTACACAGAAACAGATAAATGTGGGCAGAAAGTTGGGGACATGAGAACTGAGAAGGGGGCTGTCTGCAAATAGAACAGCCCATTATGCACAGAAAAGGGAATTATGTCCTGTCAAAATAAACATGAGAGTGGCACTTAGCACATGAAGGGCTATGTTAACAGCGTTTGATAAACAAGGAAGAATCACCACATTTTCTCTCTTGCCTTGCAGATGTATGCACACCAGAGGGCACTTTCTGCAGGACTCATGGCCCTCCCATCTCTGCCCTCCTTACCTTGGGCTGCTGTTCCTGAATCCGGACTGCCCAGCTTATCGTCTGACCCCACCCCTCAGTGGTGACCTCCACCTGCTCTACTCTATCCTCCCATTTCTCAGAGTGCCTCCCCATCTGTCTATTCCGACGGGGCCTGCCCATTGTCCTTTTGATCATTGGTTTTGTAGCTCTTTGCCTGGTATTAAACATATTTTTGCAAAACAAAACAAAACAAAACATTGTGTTCATGGAATATTTATTGCTAAAAGTTTGTACTTTGGCGTCTTGTAGTCCACGTTGCTCATCCTCTAGAGTGAGTTTATATAATAATCTGTAGTTTTCTTATTATTAATAAAATGGTGACAGGGAGGACACTTTTGGACCAGTAAAATGAACCCCTGGCTCCCTCCTCTCCTCTAGTGCTAAGCTCCCAGGCTCCTCCCTGTTGACTACCAGCAGCTGCTCTAAGACAGGGAGCTCACTGAGGTGGCCTCCCAAGAGACTGCAAGGCCAGCCTGAGCTCTACTTCAGTTTCCCCCAGTGCAGCTTGATGTCAGAGTGTATGTGTTCTGATTCATCTTAGAGTTTTCGCACTAAGTTCCTCCAACATGAGGAGCCAGTGCTGGAGAAAATCATGCTGATGGAAGGTGGTCTTTCACCTTAGGACGCAGAAAAATGTGAATTAGCTGCCTTTGGTGAAAGAGACTCTGGCATTTGTTGTGCTGACAACCATTTCATTGTCACGTGTTTGACTCTGTCAGTCTCCTAGTTTGGAAAACAGGAAAATTAGTTTAAATTCTAGTTCCACTACTGACTTGCTAAGGGTTTGTGCAACACAGCTAAGTGCATCTGGAGCCACTTGATGCATGTGTGTATGTCCATGTGCGTGGATGGCCATGCGTGTGTGCAGCGGAGCCCCAGTGGTGGTGAGGAGCGTGTGAGATCACCCTGGCAGCCCTCCACATAGTCTCTGGTGAATAGGAATAAAAAACTTAATACATATCCAAAAATGGACTTTTCAGTAGCTTATACTCACACATGGATCTACTTATTTTTCTATAATTTTCTAGAGACCATATGTTTCTTGGGACCATATGTCTGTAAATGAATGAGATTTTGGTCAATGTGAATGTATGTTGTGACTGGAGCCAGAATTAGCTACCAGGACTTCACAGTTCACTTTTTCTCTCTCTGTCTCTCTCTCTATGTATATATGGGCATATATGCATATGTATGTAGTTATATGTAATCAATTTTAGGATCAGTTCACATGCCTCCATCAATTAAAGGTCTTTGTTCAGTTCTGATTTGAATATTGATGATGAAAACATTGATGGTTATTTTGTGTTTGCCTCATGCCAGGCACTGTTAATGTTAAGAGGCTTTGTGGGTTCATAGATGATCTCAGTTAATCTTCACAGACAACCCATGAGATTGATATGATTGTTAACCTCATAAAGGCTGAGCTCAGGTGGAGGGGGTGGAATTCACATGTGTACCCTAACCACTTCTCTGTGCATGAATCCCTGTGGGCACAGAGAACCATAGGGTCTGGTTGGGGAAGGAATGTGTGTGTCTGTTTTTTTTGCTGAACCTGCTGGTGGAGGAATTTGGGAGGCATTTCTATCCCTCTAATGTCTCGAGGGGTGATAAGCCCTGTGTGTTTATTTTAGAAAGTCGATGTGTGTCTTTGGAAGATGGATTCAGTGTTATCTTCTGTGGGTTTGTGTCCCCGAGATAGTCTTGTGCAAAGCTGATCTAAACAAAGTGAAGTCCTGCCTCACCTTTCCACTGGCTACTATATCCACTCTTCACTCTAGTTATGGTCTGTTGTGTGCTGAGACTCCTGAGTAGTTTCCTGACTGAACAGCATTTTACATCATGTTTCTTTAAATCTTTTAATGGAAATCGGAAGGTGGGAGGTATTTGGTGTGGTTGGTGATCAAGAAAGAACCTCTTGGTTTCAAATTTAAGAAAAAAATATTGACCAATATAAGGAGTCCACAATAAGGAAATTGTCTAGGACTTACCAAACCTCCCAATCTTAAACTGGTGTTCAATTCCTGAGTGGACACTGAATGTTTGATTTCCAAATGTAGTAACTTAAAAGGCAAAGAAAGGCCTAAGTTTTAGGTTTACATATTTTAGCATGGATTTGTGAAGACCAAACCTAAAAGCTAGAGTACAATTTAGTCTGACTGTATAGGAATTTAATCTATCAGTTATGCATAGAAACAAAACAAAGCAAAAAAAAAAAACATTTTAATTTGCTCAGTGGTACTCTATGTGGTGTGGTTCAGAATCTCTTTTGTGCCCACATTGGTGACATAAATGGTAGTTTACCTTTTAATCTTGTCTATTAAGAAATCTATACATGAGTGATTAGGGTGGAGAGAGGAAAGAGCCTGTGAAGTGACCCCTCTCCGTCCATCTGCACTGTTTTTCCCAGTCAGGAAATGGAGCCCCTAGAAGTAGACCATGTTGGAAGCAGAAACCAACAAAGGGAAATGACACTGATATGTTCTCCCTCCATCCCAGCTCATCAGAGTGTTTCTGTTTAAGAGGACGCTGGTAGATGGGTCAGCTGAAAGTCTGGTCCTATTTTTGTTTATTATGGACAAGCTCTGTTTACCTCCACTCTCTTCCTTTTCTCCTTAGATGTGGAAAACCTAGAGTCTGGATGCTGAAGACAGCAGAGAGGTGGAGGAGCTTACTTTTCTTTAAAGATTTTTAATGAAAATATTTTAGGAATGTTATCTAACATACAATTAATCATTAAAAGATTATGCTCTTTTATTTTCTCTTTCCTTAAACTTAATGGAAACTGTTAAGCCTCCTGTATGCTTTTGAGATGGTCATTTAGATTTGGCTACAAGAAGAAACACGAGAAGCTCAAGAAGAAACAAAACTTATATTTCTCAGTCCTAGAGGAAGGAGGCGCAGCATGAAGGGCCATGTGGGGAAGAACCAGGATGGGTAGGAGGCAGAAGACTGGAAGAAAGGGAAGGTTTAGGCCAGAGCCTTTACTGGAGTTAGGGCAGGCCAGGGTAGGACAGGTGAACAGGTTAGGACTGGCTAGTTTGAATAGTCCCAGTGGGCTCTGAGCTGTAAGGATGGTCCCTAGTTGCCCGGCACCTGGTCCTGGGATGATTAAGGCAGAGGAACACGGGTCAGATAGAGGAGGCCTGGCTCTGGATTGGTTGGTGTGCATGCCAGAAGTGTGCTCTGCTGAGTCCTTTTCTACCTTTAAGAATGGGCTAGCCCCATAGGGATGGTCTCTCCCCAGCTTGACAGGTTTTCTGAGATGTCGAAACATCATGACATACAGAAAATAATTATAGTGGATGTGTCTGTGTGTGGCACAGGACTGTTAAACAGGGTTGCAGAATCCTCCTGCCATCTGAACGTATTTTTAGATGCCACCTCCGAGGCCTGTATGTATCCACCCACAGGATTTCAAAGGGAAAGGTTTCACTGGGAGACATACCCTCAGTCTCCGATGCATTAGACAGTATAGGACAGGAGCAGGTGTGTCCTAGGTTGTCTGAGTCACCTGGCTAATGGGATTTAGCTGCCATTTTGCATAGAAGGATGAACATAGAAGACTGAGGGGAGACCAAGTGTTTGGTCCAGGTCTATGTAATTGGTTTTTATTGCTCCATCAAGACTAGAGCAGAAAAGAGACTTTGTGACGGAGGCCTGCCCTGAGCTTCATGGGACCTATCAGAAATCCTGGACCCAGTCGTCTCCTTAGGGAGAATTGCAACAGCCCTTCCTGCCTCCTGCCTCCCAGTTCACCCATGCAGCCAGTCGCTGTAGATCAGTTTGCATTTCCTAGAGCTTATACATAAATGGAATAATGCAACACGTAC
This sequence comes from Eidolon dupreanum, assembly GCA_028627145.1. Lineage (NCBI taxonomy): Eukaryota > Metazoa > Chordata > Mammalia > Chiroptera > Pteropodidae > Eidolon > Eidolon dupreanum. The sequence continues at coordinate 92,373,518 of CM053509.1, forward strand.
TCTCTTTTGTCTCACTGCTCTCAGGCAGTAAAATTATGTTAAGATTTATTCATTTGTGCGTGTCCATAGTCCCTGCTTTTCACTGCTGAGCCCCAGTTAACATGGTTTGTTTATCCACTCAAGGCAGATTTTGGACCTTATGGCTCCTGCTTTCTGGTCCCCACGGCCCCCATCTTGCACACCCCCAAGTTCCTGGTAGATTAGCATCGATGTTGAGGATTTCAGAAGCCTTATGTGGTTCTGTGACTGTAAGGATTCTAAAACTCTAAGTCCTGTTGAGGGTGACCTTGCTGGGAAACATGTAGATGGGCTCCCCAGAGGTCCATCAGCTGGAGTTCAGAAAAAGTGCCATCTCTGTGGACCCCCTGCTGGGCCTGGCTTTATAACTGTGGCTTCATGGCATCAATGTCCCACAACCTGGGCTCAGGCACTCACTGGCGGTGTGATCTCAGGCACGGCACTTAACTCCTATTTGCCTCCATTGCCTCAACTATAAGACCCCCATAAGTGGTCCTTCCTTCTAGGGTATATGAGGATTAAATGAGGCAATAACTTAAGAGCAGGTAGAACAGGCTCCAGCACACTGTCGGTCTCATGGGGTCCCCTTTTGTTTCGGGGATCAGGTTTGCTTGCTTCTCCTCTATTCCCGCTTTGCTGTAAAGAAGCAGATTTCAGTGGATTTGGGTTTTTTAAAACCTGTGGTGTTTGATCTCAGAAGATGCATCTCTCCAAAAAGATATGTGACTCAGAATATGCACAGCGTCTCCCAGGATCTGTGGATTCCATGCTGCTTTGGGTGGCCCTGCTCATCCCCTTAGTAGCACTCTGAAGGCAATGGTGTCATGCAGCTGGGTGGACCCATCCTGATTGCCTGAGAAGTGGCTCATTTATAATAAAGTTGAACCTGCCTAAAAGAACAATTACAGGAAGTGCATTCTCTCTTTGACTGGCTTATTAACATTGCCAAGAGTCAAATTAGGAGCAGAAGACTTTTCTGAACCTGATGGTTAGAATTTTAAAGGAGAAAAGAAAATTCAGTAAAAGTGTTTGTAAGAATACAGCAAGTCCGTGACCTGTCAAAGACATCTGTTGTGATGCCACCTGTGACCGTGAGCAAACTTTAAAACTAGTTTTTAAACCATAAAACCATAGGCTTCAATATTGTCTCAGTTGGCCTTTACTCTTTGGCCCATACATTCTTGCAGTCCCAAGAGTTTTTCTTTGATTTCGTGAGATACCTTTCAGCATGGTTAAGGAATCTCTTTTCTTGTTTCCTATTGGATTTTTTATGTGAACATATAGGATACTATTTTTTTGCATCTCTTTTATAATCATGAACCAGTATTCATTTACATAGACTATCTCCATGTGTCTGGGGGCATATTGCAAACAATGAGACTGTCAGCGTAATAATGGCACAGGTGACTGCAATGCGATGAACACTTAGGAAGCTGCTTTGACATCTCACTGAATTCTCAAGTGGCACAGAGATTTCAAAATTCTTGGCTCTGTTTATGCTTGTATCATACCTGTTGTTAAAGATTTGAGTGTTTTCAACCCATTTCAAACCAACAAATTACTTTCTAGAAATCAAGTTTAAAGAATTTTTGGTGCCTAAAATTACAGTTGGACTCTACATTTACCACATGGTTGGTCCTACTTCACTTCTTAGAATACAGGTGCCAAGAGAGTGTCATCTATTTGTATGTGGACAAAACTGGGAAGAAACCTCTTGGCTCCATCCTCCTGGTTGTCAGACATTGCCCACCTGTGTCTTGTGGCTTCAAGATGGAGATAATGACCTGTGTCCTTGTTTCATGTGTCCTTGGGAAGGGAGAGAGGCTGTCTCCATGATCAAAGTGGGCATCTACGATGCCACAGTTAGGCAGGCCTGCGGGTTTTCTTTTCCAAATGATCCTTTTTTATTGCTACTTTCACCACTGAAGTCGAGCTCATCTCCCTGCTTGCTGTTTCTCAGCCTCTCTGTGTCCAGCACATGGCTGTGAAATTAAGATCCATTCACTTCTATTTCTATTCTGTCAGCCCTACTTAAAAGGCCTCTGTGGTTTGTCCCTCCTCAGCACATTCTTGAATGCTTTTTGGACCCAAGTCTGAATTCCTAACTCTTCTGCCTCTTTTTCATTACTCTTTACAAATTTGTCCCCAGTTTGCTGTTTCCTGGCACACCTACTTCTCTAGAAGGCCTTTCCTTACACTCCCACCACCATGTCACATTTCCTGTGGCCCCAGTTCCAATTTGTATTTTGTCATGAGATCTTTTTCCACCACCCCTTGGTCTCCAGCCCCTTTTGCACTGACTAGGTGTACCTTCCCTCTCATTTCTCTGAAGGATGGAATTGTACTCTAGTGATTAGTAATAGATAAATATAGTCTGCTCTGACTCTAGTCTTCTCTAGACTATTCCACATGTTGTGGGTCTCCTCCATTGCTCTATAGTTTTCTTGAGAACACAGACTGTTTTGTCTTTTTCATGCTGGTCAGGGCTGTGTTGGATTTGGTGTGGGGATGGAATGGGAAGGAGGATCAAGGACAACTCCTGGGTGTGAGGTGGGGACAACCCATGGATTATGATCCCATTTTTATGCCATAGTAATATGAGTCAGTCAAGACTCATATTGGTGGAGACAGTCAAGACTTGTTTGAAAATATTCAACCGGAGAAGACAATAAAGTGAAGATATCAGTTGGGTGTGGCAATCGTTTATAAAATTCTGGTACCATGGGAGATGTTAGGCTAGAAACAAAGACAAGTGAGGCATTTGGAGCTAGAAATAGTAAAACATCTTAGAATTGGGTGGATGAAGGTCACTACAGAGTAAAATGGGACTCAGGTCCAACAGGGGCATAGCTCTAGCAGTTCTGAGGCTTGGGAAGACAAGATAGGGTATGCATATATTTTGCTAATATTTACCCAGCACCCACTTGGAAGGTATAACAGGATTTGGTTGAAAATTATGGAGAGGATTTATTTGGCAAGAATCCTGTTACCTGGGATTTCTATCCCCAAACTTTTGACAGAATGCAGGGTTTCAGGATGTCACACAGACTTTGACATGTGTTACCCAGAGTCTGGGAGGCGCAGTGTACTGATGGACTCACTGAAGTAGGAGAAGGTGTGTTTGGGGAGAAATTGCCTCCTGCTGATGGCTGGGCAAAGGTGCTGGGGGCGGGGGATGCCCTATGTGGGCCATGAGCCCACTGGACCCATCCTAGATGGTTTTCTGCTAAAGATTGGGGTTATGTCACAGCAAAAGGCTGGAGCTACCCCAACAGGTGTGGACACCAAGAGGGGGAAGATATGTGAGTAGAAGAACAGACACTGTTCATTTCATGGCACATGCTTCCAAGTCTTCTCAGGGTGGAAGGGTCTTCAAAGAAGCAAGAAGAGTGCCTGTGAGGGAAGGAGTCACTACAAGCCTCAGCCCTGGCCAGATGGCCCAGCCCTAGAGCTGGCCATGGCTGTGTGTGCCCACACTTCTCCTTAGGCATCACCAGAGCCCCACCCCAGGCAAGGAGTCAGAAGCGGCAATCATAGGCTGGGAGGCACCTTCCTTCCCTGGCCTCCTGGAGGTCTTTCCTGGTGGCTCCAAGGGAAGCAGGAGGCTTTCGCTATTATGGTGGATGGGGCATTTTTATATGGAGAAACAGGAAAATGGAGGAGGTTTAAGTGATTGAGGATATTTTTTTTGTCTAAAGTGAATGAACTAGATACGGGACATGCCTGGTGCTTCATCCAGATTATGCAGAGGATAGATGAGGAAGTAGGTGGGACAGATCCCTGGGGCTCTCCACAATTTAGAGGCTGAGTCACAGAGAAGGCAAGAAGCCAAGAAAAGGAAGTGTGTCAAAGGAGTGAGGACAGCAGAACACCCATAGATTTGGTGCCTTGGAGGCTGTTGGTGATTTTGCAGGGGCAGCTAGTAGGAACAGGAGCTGGCTTGGAGGGAGCTGAGGAGGAAAGAGGATATGAGGGTGCAGAGGGCACTGTTGACTTTGCGATGTTAGTAGTCCATTTTATGGAGGTGCCATAATGTTTTGAGCTGGCCTCTGTGATAGACATTGTTTCTCATGAGTCTGTTGGAAATCTTGCTCCAATCAGTGGTGGTGCACACAAGTCTTCTGGCCTGTCTGTGAGTATATTTAGAGAGAGCGTGCCAAAGTTAAACTGCTGGACCAGAGGGACTGTGCGTTTTTTGTTTTGTTGAAATATGACCAATCTGCACTCATGGAGGCAGTGCCAAGCTACCTTATCATTGATGTAGGGTATTTCCCTACAAAGCCTTATAAAGCTTAAGTCTTTGGCTGTGGGAGTGGAATTTTAATATAGGCTTTAATTTGTATACTTATTATGAATAAAACTGAGAATCTTTTTATATTTTCAGGAGCTATTTGTATCTCCTGTGAACCCTTCATAACTTTTGCCCATTTTCCTTTGGGTTTTTGAAGTTTTCTTTATTGACTTATATTAAGACAATTATCTCTTTGACTGAAATTTTATTTTTTTCTAGTGCTTAAATTTTTATTTTTATGTTATCGAATGTATCAATATTTTCTTTGATGGATTCTGGTATTTGTATCATCTTTCCACTCAAAGGTAAAAAAAGTCTTCCCAGTTTCCTTTTAGTACTTTTAAGGTTTTATTACAAAAAAATTAAATTTGCGATCCATCTAGAATTTATTTGCATATAAGGCACAAGATAGGAACCCTACTCACTTTTTCTTGGATAGTTGCCCAGGAACTCAAATGCCACTCACCGAGAGTAACTCTTTTCCCTTACTGGCATGTACTACCACATTCTTTACTGTAGGAGAGGAAAAACTTTTTTGCTCTCCCTCCTATATTCTCTGGCTAAAGCTCTGCAAATTAGACAAAAGGCAGGTTAACAAGAGAAAAACAAACAGTTGATTAATGCATGCCTAGTGAATCCAGGCAGGGAAACTCAATGATTTTTTGAGGAAAACACTCAAAGAAGTGTTTAGAGTTGGGCTTATATATACCATCTTAACCAGAGGTCAATAAGTCTGTACAGAAGTGACAAGACCTGGGAGAAGGATTTTGAGTTTCTTGGTGCAGCAGATTGTGAGAAGGTAAACACATGTGGGAGCTAATGGAAGATGAGGGCTAGTAGCAAAGTTTGTCACGTAGATTCCTCTGCTGCATCTCAGGGCTGATCAGGTTCTAGAGTTATCTTCAGTGATTAACTTCTGTCTTTCCTGGTAGAGAGGGAAGGAGAAACACCTTTATAAATGTATGTCCTGCTTTTAGGCAAGTAAGGGGAGGGCAGATAGCTTTTCTTGTATCTGCTTCTTCTCAGTTGCTTTCCGCTCAAAATAATCCTTATGCCAAAGTGGCTTACTTGGGGTGGCATCTTTTCATACTCTTTACTGGTAACATATATCTCCCCTTTTTGTTTGCTGTTTTATGTGTTTGTTTGTTGTCCCTCCTGCTACTGAAATACAATCCCATAAGTGCAGAAATCACCCAAATGTCCTTGGGAAAAAAATTGTTTGAGTCTGTAATGTGTGTGTGTGTGTGTGTGTGTGTGTGTGTGTGTGTGTGTAGATCAGGTGGGCAGCAATGAGATGGATAAGTAGAAAGAAAGATGGTGCTACATGATTTCAAAAAATCTGGTATAAAAATTCTACATTCCAATGGAAAAATTATGAACAGTGGACGGTACTGACCCCAATGATGAAAATTTTAGACTAAATAGGGGAAGATGATGGAATCATGAAAAAGTGGGGTTTGGCATTTGGGGTTACTTTCAGATAACCACGAAAGTGTCAAACTTTATATTTTCATATTAACTAAGCTGTGTCATGGTTTGGCTTACTGAAATGGGGTCACACTGAGTTGAATGTTAAGAAGCAATCTCTATTATTAAAAATGGCAAAATTGCTACCTGAGACTCACACTGGGCTTAAATGGAATTACACAAAGCTAAATAATTACTGCTAAATGAACAAATTGAAACAGTTCTGCTCATCAGAATGCAGGGTGCTAAACAGTAAGGAGGGACAATGAGAATCATTACTTTTAAAAATAGACTTTGGAGTTAAAGTTACTAATTTCATTCATCTAATGTTGCAATTATTAATAGTTATGTCACATTTCTATTTTCAAATAGAAACAGATACTGTCAGCCTGGTTGAAATGAGAATTCACACACATATGCTATCATATGAACATTAGAAAGAAATTTGTGCCAATGAGGAAGGGAGAGCATTTTTCTGAAAACCAGCTTGATTTGCAAACCTCTTTGGAGATTCTAAAGGCTGGCTCACAAGAGGATTCTTAGGACTTTCCTGAGTCCACAAGCTCTGAGAAATTTTTGAAATTTCTTACATTTGCACATTTTTTAAGGACAAAAGACTGAGTCTCTGACTGTGCCCTGATATGCTTGCATGCCTTTCTATGGGAGGACTTGTTTGATAGAACATGTTTATTATTTGCAGTGTCTTCTCCACAGTCTCATTTTTAATGCTCATTTGTTGTTTTCACCACCCTCTCCTAGAAGTGGCACAGAACTAGCAAGCTTGTTGCCCAAGCTCCATGGCAGCCTGACTAGATTAGACCTTTGATGGCCTCTAACCTGTACTGAAGGTTAGACATTTGTAAAACTGTCATTCAAGACTGATTTTGGTCTCTAATCTTCCATGTAGGTGGATGGAAAAATAAATCTGATGCGTATTATGGATATTTAAAGAATGGCTTATGGGAGACTTTCTACCACAAAATATTTTTCTAGCCTGCTGGGACCATCAGAGATTTAGCTGCTTTATTCAGATAAATTATATATATATATATATATATATATATATATATATATATATATATATATATATATATATATATATCACTTAATATAACAAGTGCAGTGCAGAGATATGTCAAACTTTTTTAAAAAATTAAACAGATAAAATATAGATATTGGGGACTTATGTAGTAGTTTAAAGAGACAACTTGACCTTCTTCATTAAGGAATTTTTAAGAAAGTACTTTGGATGATAATTTTGTTAGAACCACAGTAAAAACATTATTATAAAATAAATGACTAAGCACAAATGTCAAAAAATTTATTTCTTTTAAATAAACTTTTTCTGAGTCATGGTGATTCATAGTCTACAGTTTTCATGCATCTAAACTTTCAGAATAGTATTTCTTTCTCCACTCTCTACAATGAAGTGAATGGCAAATATGAAGCTTATCTTAATAGTCTCTTACCTTATTTGACAAGGTCATATTTCCTTTAAAAGCATTGTATTGTGATGGTGATTATTTTTCTCGATAATAGAAAATAAATTCAAAAAGTATTCAGCTGAGAAAGCTTGTGGAATGTTTCTGAGGACCTATTATCTTTTTTATCATTCAGCGTGTATCTCCAAATCTTCATTTGTGTACATATATTTTTTTCTATTCTTTAACTGTTTTGTCCTTTCCCATGTGGGAGTTGAGAGGTTCACCCAGCTCTTCTCTGAGCTTCTGACTTTGGAGCCACTTTTGTCAGATCTCCCATCATTTCTCCCTCAACTGAATAAAAAAATTTTGTTTTGTTTGCTCTCGAGTGACTACTCCATGTCCTCTCATGTTAGGCCCCCATTTCCAGTGCTTGGACTGTAGCAGCCTCTATCTGGTCTAATTTTCACATGTTTTCCCTTTTTTGTTTCTGTGCTTTCTTATCCCATGCAGTTCTGGGGGTCAGATCCATTGTAGCTGGTCCTCTTGTCAGGCCCTCTCAATATCTAGGACACTTCCTTGACTCTCTCAAGACAGTGCCTGGCATACAGTAGCTGTTCAATAAAGCCTGCTCCATGGAACTGCCTTGCATAGAACTGCATTTCCATCTCATTTGTACACCTCTGGAGTTCCTCTTCTTCAAAACCCTCTTGATTTTTTGATATTACTAATTACAGAAGCCGATGTTAAACAAAAACGTTGGGGGATAGAATTTTTTTCTGAAATAAAGAGTGTAACGGGCCATATTCTAGCCAGAAAAAGGACCGGGTCCTAGGACACACAGTCTGAACAACCAGAGAAGAAAATCATATATGCCATCCTGGAACTGATGGAGCATTTTTTTTTACAATGAGTTTGGAGAGAAAGATGTAAGCTGTTTTGAAAGAATGGCTATAGACAAAAGGGGTGGGAAAAGGTGAAGCAGGAAAAGTTCTTGGATAGGTGCAGAGTCCATAAAAAAGTATTTGCTGTTTCTGGATTGGTTGTAGTCAGCTGCCTGGAAAGTTCATGAGTAAGCAGGATGTGGTGGAGTCTATGGTTGGTTGCCTACCTTTCTAGGTAAGAGCTGAAATAGTCACGAAAGTTGATTCAGAGTTTCTCCACGCATTAAGGAATGTGAACAATCTTTAGCTGGATTTGGCTCAAGGCTATTAACTGATTAATCTCTTACCTCTTTCTCTCACCCTCCTGCTTGCTGTAATTTAATTTAGGACATCTCTGGATTTTTCTCTTATTACTGGGAATAACACTCAGAGGACCACATTTCTTTCAATTACATTCTTCTGACACACTTCAGAAGGATCTTGATCAATAGCAGTACTTGATTAAGAGCGGTCCTTGTGCTATGTCTGTCACCATGGGAAGAACATCCAGAAGAGTATATTTCAGGGTATTGATTCTCTAAAACGGAATCTTAACCAAACATAAAAACAAAACAAGAATAAAAACAATGTGTGGCATTGATACATAGCACACCATTAGGATGCAACCACCATGGAGAGAACCAGGATACTGCGAGTGAGAGGTTCAAGATGACCTGTTTATGTTTTGCTTAGTTATGTATTTAGAGGAGAAATTGGATGACTCTTGAGATGGCAGGTCTATTTTCTATGCTGGTATATACAGGCAATTATTTTTCTGGGAGACATGAACCTGTAGAGTCTCTGGGTTATATAATCTTGATTGACATGATAAAATGGATCTCTCTTGTTGTCCTCTTAAGGGAAGCCATCAGCCGCGTTTGCGAAGCTGTTCCTGGAGCCAAGGGAGCCTTCAGGAAGAGAAAGGTACTGCCTTCTCGGCTCTGCGTCTGACCATGTCTTCTCTGCTTCTGCACTTTTCTGTCACTACTCAGCATCTTTAATCACATAGAATCATTCAGTTCTCTCTTCCCATGGCCTGACTCTTGTCACTTTTTTTTTTTGCCAGAGGGAAACCAAAAGCCGTCCCTTAGTTTGAAGAGGGTAACTGGTGGTGGCTCTTGTCACTTTTAAAAACAGAAAAAAGTTTACATTCTCTCTCTGTCTGCCATGTGGTTGATAAGAACAGTTAGCTATCACTACCAATCAAAGTAGACACCCTAGTTACTGACCATGGGCCTAAACCTAAATATGATGATGACAATAGACATGTAAAACAGGGCCAGGCATTTTTTTAAACCTTTAGAATCATTGATTCACTTCATTAGAATAACCCTTTGAAGTAGATACCTGCAGTGGTGAACCAGTCAAAGTCTAATAATTGTTTTTTGGGGGTGGGGGACTGAATTTGTAGTGTTTGCCAGTTTCCCTGGTATAAATACTTCTGCAATGGCTGATTTCAAGCTTTAACATGACATCCCTAAAATGAACTGTGGAGCTGAGGTCCAGCCCAGACTGCCTGATTCTGGGTGCTACATGTTCAATTTCTGTACCTGACTTTTTCATCCTAAGATGTTTGAGCCAGAAGAAGAAAAAATACCTGGATTAAGAAAAAGCTTAGAAAATCTCTTTACTTAAGCATCTAGTAAATATATAACTAAATACCTACTATCAGGACTTTTCTGTGCCTAGACTGAATATGGGAGAGTATCTCTGAATCTGTCCTGAGGCTGAGGTTTTGGGGCATGCTGTGTGCTCACCTCCGCTGGTCCCAAGGCTGTGGGTCACTTCTATCGTCAAAGCTTGAGGACATTCAACTGAATTTCAGGCAGAGAACTTTGGATTAAGGCTTAGATGTACTGGGTTATGTTCCAGTTGGCCCACAGGGGCTGCCAAGCAAGCCTCCAGCATCTTGAATACTTGAATACAGAAACTAAGAGGGTGTCTGAGAACAGAGACAGTTGGGGCCAGGTGGCGCCCAACCAGCAAGTCTTAGGATAACCCCCTGGTTCTCTCCGAGAAGGTGGGGAAATAATGCTGATTTCTGGTCTCCACCCCAGGTATACTTAATCAGGGCCCAGGCAGCTCTATCTTTGAAGAGCTCTGGCAGGAGCTTTGCAAGCAGTGCCAGCTGGTTAAGAACAGTGTTAACTGGCATATCAAAGAGGGCGTGGTCTGTCCTGAGGAGGAAGGTTGGGTGGTTTTCAACAGACAGAGACAAATGCTGGCAGTGCCCTTGAAAGGACCCAGGGAGAAGGTGTCTGGCTGGAGAACACAGCTCATAGTTCCCTGTGCCAAGGACATTTCTGACAGGCTGATGGATGCACCAGTTAGAGCCGAACTGAGTTTGTCCATCCTTGGGCTGGCTCCAGACCCGGATTCTAATTAAATCATCCATGTGAGCTCTGACCTGGAGAAAGTGCTAGCCAAAGAATTTGTGTTCTATTCCTTCAGCAGTGAGCATTTTCATGACTCCTTGGGATTGCTCATAAGCCCCTGAGCTGGACCGATTTAGTCTGGCCCTGACTAATATGACTCTTGTTGAGATGAAGCTGTTTTGTGAGTCTACAAAGCTGCGGGCCCTAACCTGTGGCACTTTACTGAGGGTTATGAGTAACCTATGAGACATATCTCAATGTGAGCTGCCTAAAACACTGACACCTCTGTCTTTCCCTCATCTCAGTGTGTGTGTGCATAGTAGATGTTTTACAATTCGCATTTTGCGAATTCTAGAATTTTTGTGTTAATACTGGATCCCACCCCTCCAGTTTATTTGTGGCACAATTTTCTTCACATGCCTAATGAGGGTGGGAAGGTGAAGTTTTTGGGATTTGGCAAATAGGAATAAACTAGAGGCCCTGAGAGTGTGGCTTCCAGTGAATCAAAAGCTAAAATAATACTGCTTGATTTCACAGCCTCCGAGCAAAATGCTGTCCAGCATCTTGGGCAAGAGCAACCTCCAGTTTGCGGGAATGAGCATCTCCCTGACCATTTCCACTGCCAGCCTGAACTTGCGGACACCAGATTCGAAGCAGGTCTGTGGGCTCTCAGGCCCCCTGTCTTGCCCTGCGCAAGCACAGAGCTTCCCACTTCCAGCTTTACTGGGTCTGTGTAGAACACATTTGTGTAAAACCTTCATGAATCTGCAAACTTTGGCCACTTCAAAGGGTTACCAACAAAATGATAAATGGAATTGGCTCTCTTTTGTTCTGCAATAAATTACCTTTTTTGAGGATAATGCATGAAGTCATTGGTTTACCTACAATGTAAAAAAGAGGCATGTGTATATGCAAAAGTCTCCTCTCAATGTCCTTGCTTCTATTTTGTTTTATTTTATACTATATTTCATTCATTCTACAGCCCACATTTTATTTTCACATTTTTTTTCCTTGAAATGAAGGGCATGTTATGACTTAATTGATAGTATTTTTTATTTCTTAGTGGGTCATTTTGGAGCCTTTCACAGTTGATAGTGTCATGTGATATGGCTATCTGTGGCCATATCCATACCCAGTGTGGAAAGAGTTTGTTGCTGATGAAGGCAGCACAGCAGTGATGTTCATTGAGGTAATTCCATTTAGGATGGTTGGATTCTTCTGCAGTGTTTATCTTTTAGGTTTCTCTGATGGTTAGTTCCTTTAGCCAGAAAAATGATTATGTGATATTATATGACCTGTCTGGTCATCCCCTAGAAGACCTTACTTCCAGGACTGTCTTTATTTGACCTGATTCAGAGCTTGTCCAGGAAAAAAAGCCTCTTCCTAAGAGACGTTTGTCCAAAACAATTAGAGACAATTGTTTAACATCATGGCTTAAATGGGTATATAAGCAGCGGCCCTTGGTACCAACAGGTGAAAATGTTTAGAACCGTAAATGCCTTCACCTGCTCTGCTTAGCCTGGGCCTGTGTTGCTGGCAGTATGAGTTAGAAGTCAGATATATCCACATTGTAAGATGGGAAATCCATAGACCTTTGGATGACATACTTCCTTACTCTGGCAGTGTGCCACCAGGAATGCCCAGGGATACCTTAATGTTGCTGTACATATTCACATTTATTGATTTCCAAATTCCCCAGATAAGTAAGCAACATCCCCAGCTTCATTTATCTCTCTGCCTCACCCTTCTAACTTGAGATGGTAAAATAAATTCTAGATCCAAAATAGAAATAAAAGGGCTTTGTTTCGACATATTGGATGCCACTTCTTATTTCATTCCTTTGTCTTGAGAGATGGATGATCCCGTGTCTTTTCTCATTGGTCCTTATAAGGAATGGCTTATCTGGTCATTTAGGTAGTGGATTAAGAAACTGCAACAGGCTCAGCCTCTTTCTGGAGCTGCCTCAAGGCTGAGCACCCATGGCGGCTAATGGAGGTTGGTCTCCTCAGCTCTGCACTCATACTCCCTCACCCGTCTTTATTCTATGTGGCTGTTGCACCTTTTGTTTCTATGAATCCTCAAACCACGATCCTCAATTCAGTGGGATCTTATCTCCTAATTCCCCTTTTACCTAATTCCCCACTTCAAAATAAAGAGAAGCAAACTCAGAAAGAGCAGAAAGAATGAGGCCATCATGGTTGGCACTCTTCATCCTGGCATTGGGGCTGGTTGGGTATGTCCAGTTCTCAATGTCCTGCCCTTAGTTTAGGTGGACAGGAGTGAGTCCTGGACATCATGAGCACAGTCTGAAGAAGGTTTGACAGGAGCCAAAGTTCAGATCCCTCTGGCTCTCCTATCTGGCTGAGTTTAGTCTCTGGTTGCAGGAAACTGAGAACAAGCCAAGTGGATACTCTATTTACAATGTAGAGAGATAGCAGGAAGGCAGGGTCTGCTCCCCTGTGTAGAGTTCTCCAGGAGTAGAAAAAGATGAAACAACCTCAGAGCAAAAACACAAGCTTTCAGTTAATTAGCTCTAGCTTCCTTATTCTCCTTTTCAATTTCTCTTAGCCAAAGGGATAACATATACAGTAATGGTTATACATTGTGCTGACCAAATATAATTTCCATTTTTCACCTTAATCTTAGTGTCCACTTTGATTTCCAAACTCCATCTTTAGAGCTCCTTTATAAGTAAAAATTAAATAAGCAAAAAATTAAATAAGCAAAACTTAATTTTAGAAGTGATAGTTTATCATCATTTGGGGACTGCTATGCCCTCATTGCTCTCCCAGAGGCCTTCTATACCTGGACTAGAGGAAGGATTCCAGAGGACTGTGAAGGGAAACTATTAGTTTAATTCACCTGTGTTTAGGCACAGGCTACAGAGCCAGACTCATTGCTTTTATTCATTTACAGTTGACTCTTGAACAATGCTGAGGGAAGGGGTGCTGACCCCTGCACAGCCAAAAATCAGGGTGTAACTTTTGAATCCTCCAAAACTTAACTACTATATGCTTGAGTTTTTCTAGATCCTGAGTTATTTTGTAAGTCCTACCAAATGAAATAGGCATTTAAAAAATCTTTTTTTATCTTATAGTTCAGTTATAGTTTTGCTTCGATTTTTACAGGAGCATGGTTGGAAAAATCCTTTGGATGGTAGGATTATGGCTCTGTAAATTTTGACTGCCCACCAGTGAGGGCTTGAGGGGGCTGAGCAAAAATAAACCTAGTTATGTTGGGAGGAAGACAAGAGTGCTGTTTCCACCCCCAGAAATTTACTTCAATGTCATTACATTGTTTTTAGAAAGATAAAAGTAGCATGGAAGATTTATGTAGCTTTTTAAATTTAGGGCAGCTTCCAATTTACTCAGTGTCTACTAAATTCTACTGTACCCTGCAGTTTACATTGCTAATGGAAATTTCCCATTTTAAAATGAACTTGGAATGTCCTCATTTTAAATTGATAAATTATAAGAATGCCTGAGATGGCACTGATTTTGATCTTGGATGCAGGCTTTCTGATTTATGTGCACATGATACAAATGGGATGAAGTGGGGGATGGCCACACTTCCCTCCACTCCAACTATGGGGTCTATAGTGAAGACCCCATGTCTTTGGAAACAGAAACTATGCAGTCAAAATATTTTGATGTGTGGATGAGACATTTTCCTTCTCAAAGAGGCATGGTTCTTAAGACCATCTGTGTTCGGTCACAGTCTGCCCTTTACTAGCTGTAGTACTTTGAGCAAGCCACTTTGCCCCTCTAGGTCTCAGACTTCCCATCTGCGAAATAGAATTACAGTAATTCCTATGTCACAGGGCTGCTGTGAAACTTTAATGAGCTAATTCTGTCAAGGCTACTAGATGAGCAGCTGACATGTTGTGAAAGTTCATTAAAATGCTATCTATTGTTATTACTTTTGTAATTGTTATTTTTTAATGGGTACCAGTTTGGGGGAAACCTTGTCAGTTCATATTGCCTGCCAACAAATAGTTGGTTTTCCAGACATGGGAAAGGTAATAACTACACATCTCGTTTCTTGTTTTGGGTCTGGCAGATTATAGCAAATCATCATATGCAGTCCATCTCCTTTGCCTCTGGGGGAGACCCGGTAAGTGCCCTTGGCATTATTTTCTTTTGTTCTTGTCTGGAATTGCTGAGAAAGGGCCCTGCTTCCAAGGTGTGTTTCTTAGGATACTATCAAGAACTTTTACTGTGATACCAACCATTTCTCCGTAAGCTCTTCTTGACTATCATTAATTTTCATTTTATTATACAAGAACTGTCAACAATCCTCGAAGCAGTGGCATTCTTAAGAGGTAATGAAACAGTCCCCCAGTATTTCAAAATTTCCTGGTGTTCTGGTCACCTAACTGCTTGCTCTGCCTTGTTCTTGTTTTTCTATTAGACTTCCAATGGGGTCCTCCATTTTTGTATTTTAAGACTGAATTTACTGAGTCTGGTTTATTCATAAATATTTGTAATTGGCAATTTTCTCTCCAAATTTATCACTATAGTCTTGTAATGGTTTGTTTTGCCAACAGGAAAGGAATTGCAGAGATAAAAAGAGAAAGAATAGAGAATGGAATGAGAATGTTTTGTTTTTGCATTATTCTTTTATGAAGAAGGTACAGTAACAAGGGGACTTGCTCCTCACGTTTGATCAGGAATGTGATGCTGTGATGTCCGCATTCAGTTTCAGCATCTGGAGAGGCAAGACTCAGGGCCATACCCACACACTCACAGCTATTTACTGTGTACAGTTAGCCCTTTGAAGAAACCCAGGCAAGAAATCAGTCATGAGGGAAGGAGGTGCAGGGAAAAAAACACAACCAGAACTTTCCAGCAGTGAAGGGGAGAAAAGACTCCCATCTTCAAAATGTTATCATGTTATTTTTCATTGGTCTGGGTAAAGTTCTTGCCAGTCCAGGAAAATATCTAAAAATTAGGACAAATTTATTTAAAAAAAAAGTGCAGGCCAAGATGGTAGAGTAAATGCCATGCTTGCCTCCTTCCATGATCATACCAAAATTACAACTAAACTACAGAACAACCATCATTGACAATCATCTGAAGTCTAGCTGAACAGAAGTTCTACAACTAAATATGATATATAGAAGAGCTCCTGATGAGACTGAATAGGCTGGTCCTATAACCACATGTGGCATTAAAAAATGGGAGGAATGTCTAGGCTGTGGAGGTCCTTCATGAAGAGCGAAGGGTCTCAGCCCCACACCAGGCTCCTCAGCTCAGGGTGCCAGTGCCTCACAACTTCTGTTTGCGAGAACGAGTGGAGATTGTGCTGGAGTCCCAGGCACTCCTCTTAAAGGGCTCACACATGGGCTTACTCACTCATTCTGAGCTCCATCGCTGGGGAAGTAGTTTGAAAGACACCAGGGCACAAAGGGAGAAAATGAATTGTCAGGCTTCAGGGTGAAGCTGGAGGGGCAGCTTTCTCTCAGAGATGCTGTCAGAGGCCATTGTTCCTTTGTTGAGCCCTCCATCAACCCAGCATGCAAGCACAGATGGGCGCCGCATCTGAGTTTTCATCAACCTGGCTAACACTGTTCTTTGTGCTTGGGTGACTCCCTAAGACTCTGCCCCACCCAACTTGTGGGCCTACCCAAGCTGCTTAAAGTAGCTTTTCCATATAAACAGCCTGTCTTGGCTAATGCTGTGGACTCTCCTAAAATCTCTCAAAGGTTCACAGACCCAAATAAGCAAGCATCTGGCCTTGACATGCCCCATACCTGTTGCTAAGCAGACCCAAATTTGGCAGTAGAGGAAGCCAGCCTCCAAGCCCAGCACAAGTGATAACCATCTACAGATCACTTTGTAGCTCATATCAAGTGGCCCTGGGAAGGGAACAGGCAGTGGCTGAACTTGGACTGCAACAGAGCTCTGCTGAAGAGGCCCCAAAACCAACATGCCTGGTGTCCAGCTTCAGACCACACCAGAGCACCACCCAACCACCTCCACAAATGACACACCCAAAGGTCAGACTAAGCAGGCACCAGAGGCTGCTAAAGCAAATCCTGCTCCATGGGATCAGCCCCTATGCAACAGCTCCTCCACTGTAGTCACAGCCAGTCCCCACAACCAATCAGCCTGAGGGTCAATCCCTCTTGTTGGAAACAGCAACAGAGGCTCAACTACACCAGGAGTGCACACACAATCCACACAAGGGGCACCCCTGGAGCACCCGATCAGGGAGACTGGGCCACTGGGCCCCTATAGGGCATTCTACTAAGACCAGGAGACCTAGCAGCTCTAATATATAAAAACACAAGGAGGCAGCCAAAGTGAGAACATAAAGAAATATGTCCCAAATGAAAGACCAGAACAAAGCTCTACAAAAAGAATCAAACAAAATGAGGATAAGCAATTTAGCAGATGCAGAGTTCAAGATACTGATTATAAGATTGCTCAATAAACTTCAGATAACTATAGATGAACTCAGAAAGAACTTTAACAAAGAGATAGAAAACATAAAAATGGAGATACAAAACATAAAAAAGAACCAGTTAGAAATGAAGAATACAATAACTGAAATGAAGAAAAATTAGAGGGAATCCACAGTAGATTGGATGAAGCAGAAAATTGAATCAGTGATTTAGAAGATAAGGAAGCAGAAAGCACTCAATCAGAACAGCAACAAGAAAAAAGAATCCAAAAAAAAGTGAGGGTAGTTTGAGTCTCAAGGATAACATCAATATCCTAACATTTGCGTCATAGGAATACCAGAAGGAGAGGACAGAGAACAAGGAATTGACCTATTTCAAGAAATAATGATGGAAAACTTTACTAATTTGGTGAAGGAAATAGACAGATTTCAAGTAAAAGTTTATCAGTCTAAGGAAGCTTGAATAATTGATATGTATGTTACTCCTTATCCCAAGTCAGGGACTTTGTCTACTTCTAGCCCAGAAAGGGAATCTTCCTCTTACCCCATACTTATCTTACAGGTCTTTCCTCTTAGGCTCCTTATATCTGGTAACCCGATTATAGAACTGCTGTTGGCACATTGAAAATGATTTCCTCTGTTGGCTCTAGTGTCTGCATTTTCAAAGGGCAGTATGATCATGGCACCGAGTGTCTAAGCTACAGGAGAGTAGTACCCCATCCTCCCCTGCCCCAGCTGCTGTAGCCCCCAGGGAGGCGTCACAACAGGAATCATCCTAGCTTTGCTTCTGCCACTCCTGCCAGTTGAGCTTGGCTGCAGTGAGAGTCCTGAGCATCTCCTCATCTCAGACCCTTGAGCCAAGGTCACTATCAGAAGGGATTTGTCCACACTGAAGATTGTTCTTTGCTTTTAAACCTCTACTTAATTGTCAAAGGCTAACCAGAGCACCATTTAACCATCTTATTCAGTGCGTTCAACTGGCTTTGGCCCTTTTTTATATTTAGAGTTTTGTTTTCAAGTCTCCTATGATGATTTCCTCTTCTTTTTTTTCCTTCCCATCCCTTCTTTTTCTTCTAATCTTTTATTTTCTTATGTTTCATTGTAAAATGAAAGCCCTTATTGAGAAGTATATTTAGAAAGTGGAAATCTTCCATAATCAAACCCATCACAGGTACATTTCTGAGGATAATATCTAGACATACATGTATACCTATTCTCTACCTGCACTACACTTACACATATATCTGTACTTATTTCTTTACCTATATCTGTATCTGGATCTAATTAACTTGCAATGCGATGCTTGGAACCATAATTTCTTAAATTTGAAAGGTGACCCAGTTTGAAAATAAAAGGCAGAAATGAGCACTTGCATTAATAGCTCCTTTTAGGAAGTTGTCTCAAATCTCATCTTCATGATGATATCATGAATGGAGATGCAGAGATCCAGAAAATGGGAAGCTAAATACATTGTCCTGTGTTAAAATTATTTGGTTCTCCACAGCACATACAGGTCTATGAACTATGTTCAATTTTTCCTATCACCTCTTCATTAGAAAAGTAAGTAGTCA
>CM053509.1:92392488-92440762 GCA_028627145.1 Eidolon dupreanum
CAAATACTGACCTCTTCACTGGTGCTGCTGCTTTGGGGGCACAGGGGCTCTTTGAGATACTTGGTGGGAGATGTTCACTCCTTCTTCCAATTATCTAACACCTATAACAGATTACTTAAAGCTTAGTGGCTTAATAACCACTATTCCATTATATCTTTCAGTATCATTGTTAAGAATCCAGGCAGGGCTCAATTGGCCAATTCTGCTGCTGTGGCATCAATGGGGGTCACTGGGTAGTCTTTGGCTGGTGGCTGGCCTGGTCTAGAGGGTCCAAGTTGACTTCTCTGACATGCCTCATACCTTGGTAGAGATGATTAGAAGCCTAAGCCATCAGGATCCTTCCCCATCTCCATGGAGTCTCAGGGTCCCTCCAAGAGGCCCCTCTATCAGGGCTATAAGACTTTTTACATGGTGGCTCTGGGCTCCACAATACCAAAGTAGAAACTCCCAGCACTTCCAAAGACCAGGCACAGCTTCACTTCTGCCAGGCGCAGCTTCACTACTGTCAAAGCAGTCAGCCTGCTCAGACTCAAGGGGAGGGCAAACAGACCCACCCTCTGATGGGAATTTGCAGCCTTCTTTATGAATCACAGCTCTGTTCCTCACACATCAGCAGGCCTACCCTCCTGGGAGGCGGTGTGTGGGGGGAGAGAGTCATAGTTCTAGCCATGAACATGATCTTGGAGCACACTTTGCCTCCATCTCACGTGTGTCCACCCCATGATTACCCTCTTCTAGTATGGAGCTGGAAGAAAGGCTTCCCCCAACTGCTTCTGTTCTTCCTTTTGCCTTGGGCCAGAAAGCAAGTTTAATTTAATAAGAATGGCTTCTGCCACTGAGGAGTCAGATTAGTAAGAAATTCTGGGAGCGAATGTTCTTATTTGGGATCTTAAATATCTAACTCCCTATTTAGATGGCCTGGTCAATGTGCTGAAGTGATTCCTTGGCTATAAGCCTCAAGACAGGCAGGTGCAAAGACACATCTGAGTCCCAGAAAGTCTGTCAAAACCCTATAGAAATGGGTCAAAGTCCCTCACTGTTATCATTTATCTTTTCCATTATGATTTCTGCCTATACATTTGTGTGTGTGTTCTTGGTTTATCCAGAAGTATTTACAGAGAGAATCTATATTCAGCTGTTGAATTCACAATTTATATATTTAATCTGTTAGAGGTCATTAAGTTGTATGGAAACCTCCACCAACATCTTGAGAAGACAAGAGACACAAATGAGTGAAGTTTCATGTGATTGGTACATTATAGTTGAAGAGCAGGGCCAGTAGACCTGGAAGGTGACTATTGATATATGTAGAAATAAAACTCCCAACAAATCAGGCTTTGCTGGATCCTAACAAACCATTTTATTTTTATGTTGGGACTTTCATTAATACCCAAAGACTCTTCATCCCCTGCAGTCATATACATATTCGTTCAGATTACACTGTTTGAGTCGCAAAAAGTAGCTAAAATATGATGCTCTAATCAGACATATGGCTGCCTGCAGGAGGCATGTACTTTACATAACTTATAATTGCAATAACATTCCTGTTCAGGCACCCTCTGGAACTCCCTGACCTGGCTGTGGAAAGACATATCCTGAATGTAGGTGATGCTGACCTAACAGGAGAGAAGCCTGCATGTTCAGCCTGAACAGCTTCTAATACATTCTGCTGTTCTTTCCCTCAAGATTTCCTTAATAATGGGAAACTTGAATGGGCTTGAGCGGGAATCCTGCACATGGGAATGCTGCCTTGCATGGGCTTCTCTACAAGCAGATGGTCTTTTCACCAGGAAATTAGGGTTCATCTGGCCTTGGACAGTTGTAGGCCCCAAGAGGTAACTTTCTGGGAAAGGCCTTAAATAGTATGAACTCAGTGGTAGCAAATAACACAACACCTCTGGATGTCCCCTTTAAAGAAAATCTTATCTGCATATTGTGTGAAAGCAATTGTTTATTTGTTTTTATAAATCAGAAGGCTAATTTCCATCTACTAACACTGGTGGGAGTTTAGTTTTCTTATGGGTGGACATTTAGATGGCTTCATACTTGGCAATTGTCAATCAGTATTGTACAAATAAGCCAGGCCCTGGACTTTAAACATCCTTTGCAGAGATTCCAAATGTTCCCATCTCTCATGCCTCTGGCTGAAAGCTGGACTTGTGCACTTACCACCCTGCTGCACTTCTGCACTCAGAAGCCTCACAGGCCCCTCACACTGGACAAGCTACATATAAGTCTCCTTCTTCCACAAAGCATCACCATGCCCACAAGACCTAATGTGAGCTCAGTCCTGCTCTAATGTGTCTCATTTCCCATAATTTTCATTCTGCTCTAGTTCCATGGACCTCTGGCTCTTCTTTGTACACCAAGCCAGCACCTGCATTGGGGCCTTTGCCCTCACTAGGCCCATACCTGCGACATTCTCACATCAGACTTTCACATGGTTCACTCCCTGACTTCCTTTGGGCTTCTTCTCCAATGTCACCTTCTACTACTACAAAAAGACTGGTTTCCCCGAGAAGGAGTAGAATGAGGAATGACCCTATTTTGCTGCTTCTGTTTGTAATAGGCCACATTTTAGGTTTTACAACATCATTTTGAGTCTTGATTCTACACATGTCTCTCATCTAGTCTCCTTTTTGCTCATGGATGACATCCTTTCCTTGTGGGGGTGAAGCACATAATCCCAATGATCACTTTGGAGAGGGTCTCCTCATTTCTCACATACACCAAGTCACACAGGTCAGGTCAGGAAGTGGTGGTTTTTGACTAAAGAATGTTGCAGTACTCTAAGAGAAAATGCCAGGCCCAGAGAGGCCCAGGGTTAGTTTGGATTTGGAGTGAGTTTCTGGGACATATAGAATGCGTTTTACAGAAGAAGCCTCACACTCAGCCAACAGATGCTATTTTCTCAATCCATTAAGGATGAGCCAGGTAGCAGTGCCTAGAGTTGCTCTACCACCTTGGGTATCTTAGACCAACAGGGCTCTGCCTTCACTGAGTGAGGGTGCTTCCACCCAGAGCTCTGCAGTTTCAGAACATCCCAGGAACTGACTTAAAGAGGACCATTAGCAGGCTTGTTGTTCTCTGGCATATGGGGGATGAGTGGGCCCTGTGGATCCATTGTACAGCCCCTTCTGCAGAAACTTGTTTTTTTCACTTACTATGTTTAAGGTTAAGGCACTGCTTTTCTCCTTAGAAGAAAAATAAGCTTCACTTTCTTGACCCATTCTCAGTCTTTATTCTGGTTCTCCAAAGTACTGGCCAGCCAACTCCCATGCTGATGCTGATACTTGGGGTGGAGTGGGGGGATGTGTGTGGCTGGAAACAGGGGATGAATGGGGCATCCAAGTGTCTTTCTCTCACAACAGCCTAGACTCTTACTTCCCTATTAGCTGGTAAGACATCTCCATTCCTATCATTTAACCGACAACTTGCAACTCTAACAGTTGCTTCAGATGGGTTTGCTTTGTGCCTACTTGGGTTAATACTTAATAAAAATTAATATCGAAAATAAAATAATATCAGTAGTCAATAATAAAAATACAGCTAGGACATCCACCTCCTTGAGACCAATCCCTTGGCCATACTTAGTGTATCCAAGGATTGCATTGTGGTCCAAAATGCAGTATAGTCCCATTTGTTCTTCCATGGCAGTGCTTTTCTATGTGTCCTCAGCAGTATGCTCCCCTTGAGCCTGGGGGAGAAGTTGAGGATGCCAGGCCTACCAGCTGCAGTCTGGGTGAGCTACACTGGCTTTGTGCACAGAGAAAGCAGCAAGCATTGTGATGAAAGAGTCACTAAACTGTGGAGGTAGTGATGCCTCTGTCCCTTCTTGGGCAGTTTCCCATCTTAAGGAGTCCTTTTTCAGGTGTGTACTGGATTCTCCTGCAGCCAGAGGACAGTTTGGTGTCTCTGGTGCCTGGGAACAACTACCCTTGTAAAAATGCCTCCTCCTCACTCCTGGAGGACCCTTCTCTGAAATACAATTACATCCTAACTGTTGATAAGAGAAAAGTGGAGTGTGACACATGCATCTGTCATTTTCTCCAAGAAGAATGACTCTATCCCATTAGTAACAAGACCATGGCATGCTAGTCACAGCAATTTGTGGAGGGGTTGGGGCTCTTCTGTGGGATGCTGTGGATGGTCTCTTTCCTGTAGAACAATGACAGGGGCTTTCTCCATGCCTTCTTCTACCTGACCCTCTTTTCTTTGAATGTTTCACATGGATTATGACACAGCCTGGCCACAGAACAGTGCGTCCTTGAAGGATGGCGGGCACCTGGCACAAAGCGATTAATTTTTAATTTTGGAGAGAATAAGGTATTAAGAAATGCATCCTATGGTGACACTGTACAGCTGTGGGTCCCGGGGATTAAGCTGCAGGTAAAGCCTTCAGGACATATAATAAAGGCACATGCAACACCTTGTTCCTATCTTCTCACAGCTACTGATGGGGTTTCACTCTCAGGAAGGCTTATGTGGAGGAGCCTGGGTAGCTCTTGTATTTGTCTCTAATGGGTCTGTATCTCTGGCTCCCATAGCTTGTCACATTTTGGAATGCTGTGACGGGCTGGCCCAGGACGTCATCAGCTCCATCGGACAAGCCTTTGAGCTCCGGTTTAAGCAATATTTGCAGTGTCCTTCCAAGATCTCTGCTTTCCATGACCGGTGAGTAGTACTACCATTTGCAATGACCTTTCTGCATTTTATCACCTGTCCTCTTAAAAACACTTGAAAGGAGAAAACCACGAAACTGCCTCCCTGAGGTGTGCCCTGGACAGACACCATTAATCACAGGACTTTCTGGGCTCAGAAACACCTGGTAGTGCTGGGCCATGGCTTAGGAAACTGACAGATGGAAGACAACATATGGCTGATGCTCCGAAAGTTTAGAAAAACATTTTCTTGAAACTATAGTGACAGTAGCCAAGGTTACAAAAAAACATTGTAATATGTTTTTGTTCTGTTTCCTGTGCAACCATGTGATGTTTCCATATGTCACCTCCTTGAGTCTGCATCACCACAGGTTCTGCACATCTCATTGTCTTTGTCATCATTGCTGACCAAAGTCCAGACTCAGAGGCTCATCTACGAGGCCCTGTGCCTGAGATGACCAGTGTCAGTCTTGCTTTATTGACCTTTGTAGCCTAGAGACTCAATGGCACCTGTGGTTCCAGTTAAGTTCTTTAACCAATCTGGGTCTCAGCAGCTTTCTTTGTAAAATAAGAATAACAGTGGCTTGAACTTGAAACTTACTGTTTTTTTTTTAAGATGTAAGATTTATTATTTCTTAAATTTTTTTATCTTTGCTAAGTAGACATTTTGGTTCAGATTGAATTGTTCATGACACCATATAGAGTATTGTACCAAAAATTCCTTCTTTTTTTTTTATAGTTGATATTCAATGTTATATTAGTTTCAGATGCACAGGATAATGGCTAGACATTTATACAACTTATGAAGTGATGCCAGCGATAGTCCAGTACCCATATGGGACCATACACAGTTATTGCAACATTATTGACTATATTCCCCGTACTATACCTCCCCATGACTATTTTGTAACCGCCAATTTGTGGTTTTTAACCCTTTCACCTCTTTCACCTAGTTCTCCTCCCAAACCTGCTTACATCTGGCAACCATCAGTTTTTTCTCTGTACCTATGTGTCTGTTTTTATTTTGTTTGTTCATTCATTTTGTTCTTTAGATTTCATTTAGCATGATACCCTATAGGTCCATCCATGTTGTCTCAAACGGTAAGATTCATTTTTTTATGGCCAAGTAATATTCCATTATATGTACGTACCACTTCTTCTTTATCCTGTCATCTGTCGATGGACATTTAGGTTGCCTCTATATCTTGGCTATTGTAAATAATGCTATAATGAACATAAGGATGCACTTATCTTTTTGAATTAGTATTTTAGATTTCTTTGGATAAATACCCAGAAGTGGAATTGCTGGTTAATAAGGTAGTTCTGTTTTTAATTTTTTGAAAACTCTCTGTACTGTTTTCCTAAGTGACTGCACCAATTTGCAATCACAGTGCACGAGGGTTCCCTTTTTTCCACATCTTGCCAACATTTGTTGTTTATTGATGTATTAATACCATTCTGACAAGTGTGAGGTAATATCTCATTGTGATTTTAATTTGCATTTCATATGTTTACTGGTCATCTGTATGACCAATTTGTATGAACATCTCTTTGGAGAAGTGTCCATTTTTTAATTGAATTGTTTGTTGTTTGGTGTTAAGTTATATGAGTTTCTTATAAATTTGGATATTAACCCCTTATTGTATGTATCATTGGCAAATACCTTCTCCCATTCAGTAGATTATCTTTTCGGTTTGTTGATGGCTTACTTTGCTGTGAAAAAATTTCTTAGTTTGACATAATTTTATTTGTTTATTTTTTCTTTTGTTTCCCTTGCCCAAGGAGATATATTCCGTCCAAAAATTTATCAAGTGCAATGTCAGAGAGTTTACTGCCTGTGTTTTCTTCTAGGAGTTTTATGGTTTTAGGTCTTACATTTAAGTCTTTAATCCATTTTGAGTTTATTCTTATATATGGCATGAGAAGTTAGTCTAGTTTTATTTTTTTTGCACATATATGTCCAGTTTTCCCAACACTATTTATTGAAGAAACTGTCTTTACCCCAATATATAAAAATGCAATAGATTTCTGTTTATTAATTTTATATCCTGCTCCATAACTGAATTCATTTATTGGTTCCAGTATTTTTTTGTGTGTAATCTTTAGGGCTTTCTCTATATAGTATCACATCATTTGCGAATAATGACAGTTTTACTTCTTCTTTTTCCATTTGGATGCCTTTTATTTCTTCTTTCTTGTCTGATTGTTATGGCTAGGACTTCCAATACTATGTTGAATAGAAGTGGTGAAAAGGGACATCCTTGTCTTATTCTTGATCCTAAGGAAAACACTTTGAGCTTTTCCCCATTGAGTATGACGTTAGTGGGGGGTTTGTCATATATGGCCTTTATTATGTTGAGATATGCTCCCTCTATTCCCACTTTGCTGAGAGTTTTTATCATATGCTTTTCTCTTCATTTATTGGTATGATCAGATGATTTTTATTCTTCCTTTTGTTTATGTGGTATACCATGTAATTGATTTGTGGATATTGAACCAACCTTGCATCCCAGAAATAAACTCTACTTGATCATGAAGTATAATCTTTTCAATGTACTACTGAATTTACTTTGCTAATATTATGTTCAAGATTTTTATGTTTATATTCATCAGAGATACTGGCCTATAATTTTCCGATTTTGTGATATCTTTCTCTGGTTTTGAAATCTGTTGGCCTTGTAAAATAAACATAAGAGCCTTTCTTTCTCTTCATTTTTTTTGGAATAATTGAGTAGGATAGGTGTTAATTCTTCTTTGATTGTTTGATAAAATTCACCTGTGAATTTGTTCGGTCTAGGAATTTTGTTTGTTGGAAGTGTTTTGATTACTGATTCAATTTCATTAGTAGTAATCAGATTTTCTGTTGTTCTTGATTCAATCTTGGAAGATTATATGTTTCTAGGAATTTATCCATTTCTTTCAGATTGGCCAATTCATTGGTATATAATTGTGGTATTTTCTTATAATCCTTTGTATTTCTGTGGTGTCAGTTGTCATTTCTCTATCATTTCTGATTTTATATATTTGGATCCTCTCCCTCCTTTGTTAATGAGTCTGGTTAAAGATTAATCAATTTTATTTATCTTTTCAAAGAACCAGCTCAGGTTTCATTGATCTGTTGTTCTGCTTTTTTTCTTTTTTAGATTCTATTTCATTTATTTCCACTCTGATTTCTATTACTTCTTTCCTTCTACTTACTTTGGGCTTTGTTCTTTTTTTAGTTCCTTTAGGTGTAAGGTTAGATTGTTTATTTGGGATTTTTCTTGTTTCTTGAGATAGGCCTGTATTTCTATGAATTTCTCTTTTAGAACTCTTTTAGCTGTGTCCCATAGATTGGGGATTGTTGTGTTTTTATTTTCATCTGTCTCAAGGTATCTTTTGATTTCTTCCTTGATCTCTCATTGTTAACACATTTATTGTTTAGTAGCATGTTTTTTAGCCTCCATGTGTTTATACAGTATTTAGATATTTTTCTTGTAATTGATGTCTAGATAATATATGTGGTCAGAGAAGATGCTTGATATGATTTCAGTCTTCAGATTTCAAATAATATGTGGTCTATCTTCCACATGCACTTAAAAAGAATGTATATCCTGCTGCTTTAGATGCTCTAAACATATCAATTAAATCCATCTGGTTTAATGTGTCATTTAAGGCCACTGCTTCCTTGTTGATTTTCTGTTTGGAAGACTTACCCATGAATGTCAATGAGGTGTTTAATTTTCCTATAGTTACTGTATTATTGTTGATCTCTCCCTATGTTCATCAATATTTGCTTAATATATTTAGGTGCTCCTATGTTGAGTGCATAAATGTTTATAAGAGTTATATACTTTTTTTGGATTGATTATTTAGCATTGTGTAATGATCTTCTTTGTCTCTCATTATAGTCTTCATTTTAAAGTCTATTTTGTCTAAGTCTATTGCTATTCCAGCTTTTATTCATTTCTACTTGCATAAATTATCTTTTTCTAGCCCTTTACTTTCAATCTGTGTATGTCTTTTGATCCGAAGTGAGTCCTAACAGACACCATATACATGAGTCTTGTTTTCTTATCCATTCAGCTATTTTATGACTTCTGATTGGAGCATGTAACCCATTTATATTTAAAATGATTATTCATAAATATGCAATTATTCCTATTTTATTATTTATATTTGTATTCTTTCTTCTCTTTTTTTTTCTTCTTAAAGAAGTCTCTTTAACATTTCTTGTAAAACTTATTTGGTAGTTACGAACTTCTTTAGCTTTTTCTTGTCTGGGAAGTTCTTTATCTCTCCTTCAATTTTAAATGATAATCTTGCTGAATAGAGTAGTCTTGGTTGTAGTAGTCTTCCTTGATTTTCATCACTTTGAATATTTTGTGCCAATTCCTTCTGGCCTGCAAAGTTTCTCTTGAGAAGTCAGCTGACAAGCTTATGGGAGTTCTCTTATAGGTAACTAACTGCTTTTCTCTTGCTGCTTTTAAGATTCTTTCTTTGTCTTTAACTTTTGGCATTTTATTAATGGTGTATCTTGGTGTGGGCCTCTTTGGGTTCATCCTGTTTGGGACTCTGCACTTTCTAGGCTTGTATGTTTCTTTCCTTCACCAGGTTAAGGAAGTTTCCCATCATTTTTTCTTCTAATAGTTTCTCAATTCCTTGATCTCTCTTTTCTCCTTCTGGTACCCTTATGATGTGAATGTTGTTATGCTTGATATTGTCACAGAGGCCCCTTTACTATCCTCATTTTTCTTTTCTTTTTTGGATTTTCTTTTCTTACTATTCCAATTGGGTGTTTTCTGTTACCTTATGCTCCAAATCGCTGATTCAGTCCTCTGCTTCATCTAATCTGCTGTTGATTCTTACCAGTGTATTCTTAATTCAGTTATTGTAGTCTTCAAATCTGCCTGTTTCTTTTTTTATGGTTTCTATGTCCTTTTCTATGCTACTATCTCTTTGTTGACATTCTTAATGAATTCATCTACTCTTCCCCTAAGCTCATTGAGCATCCTTATAACCAGTGTTTTGAACTCTGTATTTGGTAGATTGCTTGCCTCTATTTCATTTAGTTGTTTTTTGGGGAGTTTTTTTTTTTTCCATTTCTTTCATTTGGAACATGTTTGTTTGTGTTCTCACATTGGCTGCCTCTTTGTGTATTAAGTAGCTCTGCTATGTCTCCTATTCTTGGCTGGGTGACCTTATGTAGTAGGTGTCCTGTGGGGCCCAGTGGTGCAGTCTCTCTGATCACTAGAACTGGGATATTCCAGGGGTGTCCCTTGTATGGGTTGTGTTTGCCCTCCTATTATAGTTAAGCCTTGATCGCAGTTGGCATGTCAATGGGTTGGGTTGACCCTCAAGCTGACTGTAAGAATTGGCCTTGACTACAGTGTACAAGCTGCTGTGTAGAAACTGACCCCATGGAATGGGATTCATCCTAACAGGGCTTTTGTGTCTGCTGAGGCCACCCTTTAGTTATGCCACTTGTAGAGCTAATTGGGTGGTGTTCTTTTGTGATCTGAAGTCAGCCACTGGGCATATTTGTTCTGGGGCTCTTGGGAAGGGCTCCCAAGCAGGCCAAAATCAGCTTTTACCTGTGATCAGCCCAGCACCACCTGGTAGGAGCTACAAAACAATCTGCAGTTGGTAGCTGCCTATGTTGGGCCTGGAGGCACAAGTGAGAGGCCTTGCTGTGAATTGAGGCCAGCTGCCATCAATACTGAGTCTGCAGCTGCTCAGTGAAAGGCACAGGGCACCCCAAGGCCAGCTTCCACCTACAATCTGCCCATAAGTCACAGCCACTCAAATATCCTTGGGCAGTATGTGGGTTGAGTGTGCTGGGGTCTCAGGGAATCACCAGGTTGGGGCAAGTGGTGATCATCAGGTTAATGTTGATTTGGTGTCAGTGCCAAGTCTGGGGCCACTTAGCAAGAGGCACAGGTGTCCTGAGGCTAGCTACTGCCTAAACAGAGCCTGAAGACCTTTGAGATTTTTTAAGAGAGACTGCAGTGCAGGTCAAGGCCTGCTGCATGCTGCTGAACAAGCCTTTGGCAGTGCGTAAGTTCTTTGGGGTGGTGTTACAGGGAGTCAACAGGATGGGGTGAATGGTGTTCACCAGGTTAATTCAGATTCAGATTTGGTGCCCACCTGCACCTGTGGACCCTGTGGGAGGAGGGCTCAACACAGGGACAATGGCGGCTGTCCCTCTAGCCCTTGCTCTGGAGCCACACAATTAAGTTTCTCTCTGTCTGTCTCTGGTGCCTTTTGAGCTGCTGTCTCTTCATTGGCGCTTAGGGTAAGTGTCTGTGAATGAGCCAGTCTGTGTGCAAGTACTTTAAGGGGATGCCTGGTTTCCAGCAGCCCTTTGTTTCACCTGGATGGACTGAATTCCTGCTGATTTTCACAGCCAGATATCGTTGGGCCCTTCTTTCCAGCATTAGTGCTCCAGGCTAGGGAGCCTGGTGTGGGACGGACTGTTGTGGGACCTCTCGCCCCATGGTGGGAGACCTCTGCAGTTAGATATCCTTCCCAATTCTCAACTGCCACATGTAGGTGTGGGGCTAGCCCATTTTGCATCTCCATCCCTCCTACCAGTTTTGATGTGGCTTCTTCTTTATAGCCTTAGTTATGGGACTTCTGTTCAGCTAGTCTTCAGATGGTTCTCCAAGTTAATTGTCATATAATTTAGGTGTAATTTTGATATGGTCATGGGAGGAGGCAAGCACAGCATTTACTTACTTCATCTTGACCTGAAGCCCAGTTGTTTTTAAGTGTTAAATAAAATAGTAAATATAAACAGGAATTGTGGGATATTTCATTTATTATAAAAAATATTTACTTTTTACCACTGAATTTCCTCAGGACATAGGAATATTCCACGTAGCATGAAACATTTTTAAAAAAGTAATACAAGGCAGACTGATCATTCAATAGTCTGTATTTGGTTAAACTTATATAATGAAAGCCTATTGCCATGGTGAGTTCACTGTAAAAAAATTATTTTATTTCTCCTAAATTTACATTCCACATTTTTTTTACAGCTTCTATAGCCACATTCTTTAACTTACTCATGGAAGCAATATCTACCTTTGTCTTCATTATTATGAAGGCTTCTGTTATCTCTGTGAAATCTTCACCTTTCTTGAAAGAGACTTTTATTTTATTTTTTCCTCATCTACTGAAAAATTTCTTTTAAGACATTCATTTTGGAGGTACTCATGAAGGCCCCACTTTTTCTGGGTTGACAGAAGATTTTACAAGCTCAGACAAGCCATGTGCAAGAAGAATAAGAAGTGATAGAGACCCAGATGGCCCTTGGCAGGAGAATGAGTGAACAAACTTTTAAATTTTATATATAATGGGGTATAGTCATTGAAAAGAATGCATTGTTATTCATGTATTACCAGGACAAATCTCAGAATTTTTAAATAGAATGAAAAGGATATGAATCATTTGTGTAAATTTAAAAAACACAAACAATTGTATATATAGTTTATGGATAAATGTGTGTCTATAAAAATGTGCAGGAATATTAACTACCAACTCTAAAATATCTGAGGGCAAACAGGCGATGGACCTGAACTGTATTTGTCAAGTGTATTTCCTCCCTAAAGTTTTACAATGAAAATGTTCCAATATACAAAAATAATTTTACAGTGGACACCTTCATATCTACTATCTAGATTCTACCATTAACATTTTACTGTTAATATTACATATCTATCCATCCAAAGTAAGTTTGACAAATTTTATTTCTTTTTTTAAAAAAGGGGAGCAAACAGCAAAATGTTCATACTTGTTTCATCCCAGTGGGTATCTTTTATATAAATTATTATAAATTTCTGCACTTTTGAAATGTTATATAAAAATCAAATAAATAATATTAAAATAATATGTACAAAAATGGGTGAGGGAAGTTAATTGAACTGCCATGCTTCTCTTGGAATATACTTAACATGAAGTCCTGTATTTGTTGAAGCTTATCAAAGTCCCTATGGACATCCTGTTTTGTAGATTTTTTTATAAGCTCTTTATTACCTTACTCCTTTCCCCAAATGTTATCCACTGCCTCAGGGAACCATGGTGATAAACAAATGGGACTACGTCAAACTAAAAAGTTTTTGTACAGCAAAGGAAACCATCGACAAAACAAAAAGACAACTGACTGAATTTATTTACTAATGATACATCTGATAAGAGGTTAATATCCAAAGTATATAAAGAACTCATACAACTCAACAACAACAAAAACAATCTAATTAAAAAATGGGCAGAAGACCTGAACAGATACTTCTTCAAAGAGGAAATACAAATGGCTAATAGTCATATAAAAAGATGCTCAAGGTCACTAATCATCAGAGAAATAAAAATTAAAACCACAATGAGATATCACCTCACACCTGTCAGAATGGCTATCATCAATAAAGAACAACAAGTGTTGGTGAAAATGTGGAGAAAAGGGAACCCTCATACATTGTTGGTGGGATTGCAAATTGATATAGTTGCTATGGAAAACTGTCCAGAGGTTTCTCAAAAAATTAAAAATGGATGTACCTTTTGACCCAGCAATTGTACTTCCAACTATTTATCCAAAGAAAACCAAAACAATAATTCATAAAACCAAAACAATAAAACCTCAGTGTTCATGGCAGCACAATTTACAATAGCCAAGATATGGGAGCAACCTAAATGTCCATCAACAGACAATTGGATAAAGAAGTTAAGGTTCATATATACAATGGAATATTACTCAGCTATTAAAAAAATGAAATCCTACCAGTGGTAATAACATGGATGGACCTAGAGGTATTATGCTGAGTGAAATAAGTCAGACAAAGATAAATACCATATGATTTCACTTATGTGTGGAATCTAAGGAACAAAAAGGACAAACTAATCAAAAACAGACTCACAAATAAAGTGGACAATTTAGTGACAGACAGCAGGGAGAAAGGTTCAGAGGCTGGGCGAATGGGGTGAAGGGTTAAAGAAGTACAAATTAGTAGTTGATAGATAGTCACAGGAATGGAGAACACAGCATAAAGAATGTAGTTAGCATTAATATATTGGCTAGGTAGAAAACTAGAAGGAAAAATTATGGGGATCGTTTTATAAACTATATAAATGTCTAACCAATTAATTAAAACTACATAAATAAAAAAATAATGTTAACTCTCAAAAAAAATGGCCTCTAATTGTTTTTGACAAATAAAGGGGAAGTGATATTTTTCCTTGGGCAAACTAAATCAGGTCAAATAAAGACAGCCTTAGGAGTGACATCTTCTGAGGAATGACTAGATAGTTTATATAATGACTGTTTTCTGGGAATGGGGCTTTGAATGAGACTCAATGTTGTTTTGTCCTCTCTTATGGCTTCCAGGCTATTTATTTTCACTGTGACTGTGGGCTGTTGATTTTCAATGCTACCATGGAGTAGAGAATAGGACAAGTTAAGATGTCACAAAGCTGCTGTTCTTATAGCTCTTTTTTCTTGAATCTAAAACTTTAAAGTTTATTAGAAATTATTTTGAATCCCTATGGTGGTTGTAACTTATGGCTGTTTTTGTTTGCTTTAAAAAAAGAACAAACACTCCCTAGGTTGTTGTAGGCTTCTGGTTAAATTTTAGGGTTTTAAATAGTTGATCCTGAACATTGTTTTTAGCCTGTTTTATTGTTTCTTTTATGGAAGAGAACATTTTCAGAGGTTCTTACTCTGCCATTTTCCTTGATGTCATTAAGTAATTTTAAAGATGATTTTGCTTTGGGTAAACTTCATGATTTACTAAAATATGTGTATGTGACTTGAGGATCTGGTTTTCTTACACATAATTTTTTTCTTTCTTAATTAAAATGTATATTTTAAAAAGTATTTTTCCCCAATTCAAATATGACTATCATTTTGCAAAGTGTAGAACTGTGAATAAGGCAGGATTATTCACTCATGTGCTTTTTATATATGTCTGAAACCTAGATGGTTCATGGAGCAGTGACTAAACTTTTTTCTGGGGTGACAGGTACTAACATTAGATTTGTTAGGTTTAACTACAAGCTCAACTTTTTTCTAAAGCCCTTGGAAATTCTCTTTTAACAGAATGCAGAGTCTGGATGAGCCATGGACTGAAGAAGAGGGGGATGGCTCAGACCACCCATACTACAACAGCATCCCAAGCAAGACACCACCTCCAGGAGGGTTTGTTGATGCTCGATTGAAAGCCAGATCCCATGTGACTGACACAGCCCAGGTAAGTGTTATACCTTTATTTTTGGATGCTAGTTAACTAAACATTATTTCCTTTATATTTTCTTCAACGTTACTTTTAGGCTGATGTTCTGTCTAGTCTTTGACAGAATAGGTCACAAACTTTTCTTCCTTGAATTTCACAAAACAGACAAATAGAGGAGGCTTCTGTTTTAACATTACAAGGTTATGCCAAATAGCCAAGTAACTTGGAAATATATTGTGATTCTTGAGATAGGAATTTGGGGGACTCCTTTTTATATCAGGACAAATCTCATTATATTGCTATCTTTATGAGGAGAAGAGAGAGTTCAAGGTTTTAAAAAAGTCAAGATGCTTTGGGTTCACTGAAAAGACAGTGGAAACAGGCCTTTAAAATGGTGAGAATTTTGTGAATTTTTCTATTTTAGTTAATTTCCTGATTTTCCTTTCAACGCAAAATTCTAATAAAGTAATTGCTTTCTAAAGTTATAGTATCTCTAGTTTGTTATGGAGAGTTTTTTTTCATGGCACTAACCTTATGTGAATGATTATGACACTAATAAAACTGTCAAACATAACATTGAAATCAAGTGTCAGTAGCTCTGACACGGAGGGAATTAACTGGGTGGACTTGCTCAGATGTATTGGGTGGGCAGTATGTTCTGACACATAGACACTCGAACTGAAATTTATTTTAGGGCATGTTGAGTGATGCTGCTGCATGTAGAAGAGCTCAATTCATGCTCAAACTTGAGTCGGGGGGAACATTGTGGGGGAAATACAAAAAGGGGAGAATGCATAATTTTGATGAGATGCTTCCTCATACCCATACAAACTTATTTCCCAAATCTTAATGTCAACTGTGAGGCATGAAGAGAAAGTTGAGTGTAGTCAGAGATGAAAACAACTGGCTGCTGCAGTCCCATCTACTGTGTTATGGCTTTTGGAGATAGGAAAATAAGATGAACATAATTTTTTTCTCTTTGTGTATTTACATGTGTCCATAGTTTGCAGGAAAAGAGCAAACTTATTACCAGGGAAGACACTTAGGAGAACTATTTGGTGAAGACTGGCAGCAAACACCCATCAGGCAAGGTGAGAGGCAAGGTAAGGAGGGTGAGAAACATAAAAATATAGAAGTCATTTGCTACTTTCTGGTTTTCCTTGCCCCTCCTCCATTCTTCAGAAATCACTGATTTGCTTTATAACTCGATAGAGATTAGTTTGCATTTTCCAGAATTTGATATACATGTAATTATATATTATGCATTTTTTTCTGACTTGTTTTCATTCAGCAAAACTATTTTTAGATTCACTACTGTTGCTTCATGTATTGTTTATTCCATTTTTTATTGCTAATTAGTATTCTTCTGTATGAATATACTACATTGTTTACCTGTTGATTAATATTTGTTTTCAATTTGTGGCCATTACAGATAAAGTTGATATGAATATTCATGTTAAAAAATTAAACAAAACAAAAGTAATGACTCCCCATTGGATAGTTCATTTCCTGAGAACCCACTGGAGAAATCTGCTGAGGGTAGGATTGCAGATTCTTGACCAGATCAAAGAAGTAAAATAAGGGCTGTAGGGTGCCCACTACTACATATCAGCTGTTCCCTCTCCTGGCACAAGGATCAGTTCATGTCCCTCAGAACTTACTATTCACAAGAATTCTGGAGATTTTCTTCTGACAGGGGAACTGAAGAATCGACCTCTCCAGGGACATCTCCACCCACTTCAAGTGGGAGTTAGTAGGGGGACTCTGAAGTGCGTTTCATGGAGTCCCTAAGCTCCCCAGTGGCTCCTAACAAGAACTAGTAGCTTTCCCTTCCTGGCATCCTCATTGTTCCCCCATCCAGGATTAACTTCAGGAAGAGTAACACCTGTCCTATGCAGAGATGACGCCAAGGATACATCCTTCACATGCCCTGGCTACATTTAGAGGACACTTCCACATGTTATTGAATCAATGAGCATACACCTACATTTCACATTAAAAGTAATTTAGACACGACAAAGAACTAACTGCTAACATAAGTCTCTAGTCTCTAAACAGTTATTTCTGTGTGTGTGTGTGTGTGTGTGTGTGTGTGTGTGTGTGTGTGTGTGTGTTGAAGGTTTGATTTAAAACATTTCCCCTCCTCAAACATTTCCGTAATTCATTCAATAGCTCTGGGGTCATGGCTACAAACTGCAGAGTCTGAAGGAGATGGAGTGACAAATGAGTTAAGATTCAATTTATGCTTCCATATATACAAATTTAACCATTTATAGATTTAATGTTAAGGCTTTTTCCTTCATTGTAGCCATTTGTGCTGGGAGTCAATGGCAATAAATTTTTAAAAGCTCCCCCTTGTGAGAGAATTTCACATATTGCTTGCCCCATCTGAAAAATGACCCATTAGTGCTGCCCTAGTCAACTGAGTATAAGTCCTAGCAGAAGCCACCGCCTGACTATACCTTAGAGTAAGATAGAAATAGAAAATCAAACTTATAACTTTATCAGAGACTCTTTTTTAGTGTCTTCATCTTTGCTCTACATACATTTAAAATGTATTTATATGACTTATGTTTACCTAGACCTATAATAACTGCTGAAGACAAAAAGAGACATATTATTTACATAATAAATTTACTTTATTGAAAAAAAGATTAAGTTTATTTAAAAATGAAATCTCTTTGTATATTAAAGTTACTCTGGTCAGGTCAAGAACAGACAATGTAAATGATTCATCATGGCAAAAATGAGCCTTATGTAAGTTCCTGTCCTGGAACTTGAGACTCATAATTCTTAATAAATTTCAGATTCTCGTTTGAAAGCAATAAATATCTTTTTTCATTAAACAAATAAGAATTTCCCTTGTTAATTTGCTGTCAGCTATTTCCCCTTAAATGAAAATGGACTCTTGGTGCTGCCATGGTTTATGTGTCCACCTGTCCCCAGATCCACGCCTGCCATTGTGTGAGTGGAAAAGGACTGTTGTCAGGAAAGTTATTCATTTGGGCTTTTAATTTTCTCCTTTTTAAAGTTAGTTTGTAAAATTCTTCTTACAAACTGATTTGTTTGCAATGCACATATGTGTGAACTGCAGATAGTCACTGCTAAATAGGACATAACCTAGGAACAGTCTGTGAAACATAGACTAGTCAAGTCAAGTACAAGAATTGGACTAGAGACAGGTCATGTCTTTGCTGGAGACACTCCCCCAAAAGGATTTTAGCAGAATATTTACATTCCCACTGTATGGTTGGACAGTGGCGTGCTGCCAAAAGTCTAACAATGGGCTCTGGAAAAAGTTTCTTAAAAATCCCTGAGGCAACTCTTGCCTGCCAGATTGAGCTGGCTTCAACATCCCACTGCCAATAGGGTATGACAGATAACCTCTCTCAAGAGATGTTAACGCTAAAAGACCATCTTGAGAATATGCCTGTACAGTGTGCTAGAGACAAGGATCCTGTAAAATAAATTGGATAGTGACCCAAGCGGGTGTGATCGGTGAATATCCTTCACTCTCCTCAGGTGACAACAGCAGGAATCACTGGCTCAGCCTGGGCACAGTCTTGGGCCAACTGTAAAGTACCATAGAGGCACTGCCTGGGGGAGGGGAACCTTAATCACACACCTATGCTGGGCCTCCTTTGTGGAGCCAGGGGCTGCAAGGCTCTGTTTTATAAGGAAGATGTCTCAGATCATTAGGTAGTAACTTTCTAAAACGGGGTTGCAGCACTTGTATTGCATTGCTAGAATGGGGTTAACTTACAAAGCATTCGCTTACACTTAAAAGGAAAAAAGGGCAATTAAGATAAAGCTTGCCACTCTTTTGCTTGGTTGCTTGAGCTCAAGGCCTTTATTGAGGGTTTGAGCAGACCAAGGCTCCACTCACCAGGCCTGGTCAGGGAGCCAGAGTCTTGGTAAGGACACTGTCATGGGTATCCGCTGTTATGCGCTGACAGTTCCCATTTTGACATGAAGGTGTGGAGTGAGTCCCATCCAGAACAAAACTGTGTGAGACAGGATCAGAAGAGGAGATTAATCTGATAGGAATCTGCAAGAAGAATTTTCTTATGGATAGCCTGTAAGACCTTCTCTGTGAAATGCTAGGTGGCTTAAGTGTAAATGCACAAGCAGTGTTACCATCAGAAAAGAAAGAGGGCTCATTTTCTTGTTGCAGGGTCTGTGGACATCTACAGCATGCCAGAAGGGAAAGCGCATGTGGCCCCTACGGGAGACGCCCCTAACTATGTGAACACCCAGCACTTCCCACTGCAGGCTGGGCCATCTGCCAGCAGCAGCGCAGAGAGCAGCCCAAGGAAGGACCTCTTTGACATGAGTGGGTTTCCATTTGCCTCTGGTTTTCTCTTATTTTAAGTTGGCTTTTGATCCTGCCTTTATTGGAAATCTGTGCAATTACCAATTTTCTGGTAGCTGAGTTTTAATTAACAGTGATAACTAACTGCACTCTTCTGGGTTATGAGTGGGATTTCCAAGGCTTTGAACTCGGCCATCCTCTGCTTTGAGATTATAACCTTCTCTGTAGTCCAGAGACAAAGCAATCTCCCTCTCTTTTTGGCATTAACTTTCCTCTTGAAGATCTGTACATTCATTGAGACAAACAGTATACATAAATAAGTGCACTCATTTATTTATTCTCTTAAATATTAATTGGCTATTATGTGCCAATTGCTGTCTCAGTTGCTAAGGATGCCAAGATGAAGTGGTATGGTCACTGTCTTTGCAGTGCTCTCAGTCTGTTGATCAAGACCAACATATAACCAAGAAACTACAGCACACCCCTCTTGTATGCATGTACCTACCTCTCATTTTTCTCTCATTCTTTCTCTCTCCCCTTACTCTTCCCCATTTAGCATCTAGCATGCATCATATACCATTCTTTTTACTGGGATATGAGGAAAACAAAATAGGTAAAGTCCCTATTTTTATAGAGCTTAAATAATCACTATAGATTACCAGGTAGTGACAAGTGCTTTGACGAAAATAAGACAAGATAAAAAGAGACAGGAAACTACTTAGATAGCAATATTGTGTACCATGGACCTTCTGCATGTTGAAAACATTGAGAAAATTAAATCATCCATGAAGCAATTAATGGAAGTAAAAACTGTTGTTAAGGAATTTTGGAAGAACTTCCTAAGCTCACAAAGAGCTCTATATCCCCCCAATTTTTTTCAAATCCAAAATTACAGGCTAAAGAAAGAAGGAGACTAGCATTTAACAAATTTCTACCATGTGCTATGCATTTATTATTTTATTTAACTTTTGCAATGGTCCTACAGGTAGATACTATTGTTGCAGTCATACACCATATAATGACGTTTGTATCAACTACAGACCATATATACACCAATGGTCCCATAAAATTATAATGGAGCTGAAAAACTCCTGTTACCTAGTGACTTCGTTCCTGTCTTAATGTCATAATGGTACAAGGCATTACTCACATGTATGCGGTGATGCTAGTATAAACAAATCTACTGTGCTGCCAGTCCTCTGAAAGTACCATCTATGTTTATATAAGTGCACTCTGTGATGTTTGCACAATGGCAAAATTGCCTTACTATGTCTTTCTAAGAATATATCCCCATCTTTAAGCAACACACAACTGTGTTATTATTATGACTATGACTATGACTATGGCTATAACTATGACTATGACTATCCCTATTTTACAGATGAGAAAACAGAATCTTAGAGGTTAAGTTATGTTACTACTGGTAAAGGCAACCTTGCCCGTCACACTTGCTATTTGCGATATTATATATGACTGAGGAGAGGGTTGAGTCCTTTTATGATTAGGAAGCACCACAATAACAGAAATTTATTTTTCCTCAGCCACTTTGGTTTCCCAGACACTGGACTCCCATTCTGACTTACAAAAGTCATTAGAACCAGAATAACTGTAGAATCTCAGTGTTTGGAAGCACGTTTAAGATTATCTAATCCAATCCCTTCACTTAAAATAATGTGGAAACATCTTAGGTGGTATGACGTGACTGTCCCAAGATGCAGAGCAAAGTGGTGGTCTTTCTGAGCCTCTGCTCCAGTTGTAACAATGTCTCCCAACTGCAGTTTACTTGTATTTGTGGTCAGATAGTTTTATTGTTTAATTTAGCCAGTTTACCAGTGATTTATGGCCCCAGAGCCTGAGGAGAGTTAGATTGAGCTGGAGTTTAAGATGGGAAAAATAAAAATCAGAGTCAACATTTTCTTATCCATCAATGTTTACTCCTGCTCCCAAAACCAGAAAAGAGGAGACAAAAAGAATAAAGAGCCCTGGGAGGCAGTACCTAATGAAAAGTATGAAAAAATAAAGGCGGCACTCTAAGTTGTTTATCTTGAAACACTGGAGCTAAATAACAATTGTGCTGATGGCAATGGTAATGATGGTGATGATAGTGGTAATGATGATGGTGATGGTGATAAAAATGACGTAGAACAGTATAATATAAATTTTAGCTACTCTAAGTAATCAGGAAAAAGATAGGATAAGAAAATCAAATTTTAATCAATAGTTTTAACTTTTTTCTCTCTCCAAATATGTAAATAATTTAGCAAGTGTCAGAATGACTTTATTTTGGTTTTATTTTTTCACCTCACTTTGCCCACCCTCTACTAACAATTAGTCATATTTTACAGCATTCGTTGACTATTTATAGGGTCAGAACTATATCCCAAGAACAATGTTGGACTTTGGGGATGTACTTGAGCCCAGGAGGATGCAGTTCTTGTTCTTGTGGTGCTTGCTTTGTATTGGGTTAGCAGTGTGGTCCTAAATAATCATTATAATACAGTACACTTGTGTAGCACTGTACAAATTTTTCATAGTGCTTTTGTACAATTATCTTATTTGCAAATCAAACAGATTTAATTAGGCAGGTCTGGTAACATCTTTACCACTGATATTTTTTGTTAGAGCAGCAGTCTTACCATTCACTAATGCCCTGTGGTGAGAGGTATGTTCTGAAAGGCCTGAAGTCAAGCTCAGTCCTAGACACTCACACAAGAACCTTTTTCCACAGGGAAACAAGTGAAGGTCAAGGGAAGGTAGGGCTCCTAACCTGGGGCAAGTCACAAAAAAGGCACCCGATAAATGTCAGTTTCATTCTCTTTTAAAAATTCACACAATCCAAAGATTTTGAAATAAACACTTGATAGGTTTTGCATAAAATCAAAACCCAGCAACTTGTGTTTTCCTTTGTGTATTTCCTTTGATATTGTCAAGATTTTATTCAGAAGAGAGTATATTTGTTAAAGAGGCTAGCTGACATTTCAGAGAAAGTAGATGGCATGTAACATGCATGGCCTCCTGCAGCATGCAGAACTGAAGTCATTCTAACTAGCTTGGATGTGTTTGAATACTTGGCATGAGGCACAATGCCCAGCTCCCTTAGGAAAGCAGACTTGTCATGCCAAGATTTGGGCTTTGCTTTCAAATATTTGTTATGATGAGTCTTGTTATATTATTAGCCTGTGATTTGTCTCCAGTTCTTCCTTCTGGTAGAGTTGCCTTTGCATTCCCATCCCTTGCGTTGTACTGCTTATCATTTGTTATTCTTGGGTTGACCTTTTGCTGGCAAATGCTATTGGCAGAACCTTTTGAAGATGCTCTCAAGAACCAGTCCATAGGACCTGTGCTGAGCAAAGCAGCTTCTGTGGAGTGCATCAGCCCCATCTCACCCAGAGCTCCAGATGCCAAGATGCTGGAAGAGCT
Source organism: Eidolon dupreanum (assembly GCA_028627145.1). Classification (NCBI taxonomy): domain Eukaryota; kingdom Metazoa; phylum Chordata; class Mammalia; order Chiroptera; family Pteropodidae; genus Eidolon; species Eidolon dupreanum. The sequence continues at coordinate 92,415,084 of CM053509.1, forward strand.
GAAAGCAGAGCCTTGGTACCAAGGCGAGATGAGTAGGAAGGAGGCAGAGGGGCTGCTGAAGCGAGATGGAGACTTCCTGGTCAGGAAGAGCACCACCAACCTGGGCTCCTTTGTTCTCACTGGCATGCATGATGGCCAGGCCAAGCATCTGCTACTCGTGGACCCAGAAGGCACAGTGAGTACAGGGAAACTGCTTTCCTTCCTTTATCCACATGTGCCTGCTAAAGTCCTGACAGCACTCCTCCAGGACTCTGAGCCCAAGCACAGGGGATTAATGCTTTCAGGCCAGAGCTGGGCTATGGGAGTCCATGGTCAGGACCCTCTGCAAGTTGTAAAACTTGGAAAATCACCAGGGCCCAGGCAAAAAGACTTATTCTGTGTCATTTAAAATAAGTACAAAAACTGATGAAGTTTTTCTCCCAAGTACACTGATACAGCAAAAAGAAGTGCAGGGCTCCTCAGTTTTTTAATATTTCTTTGTAATACCTCTAGAAGGTGAGTCATAGGTTTTCTTTGCAGGTTGTAGCATGGGATGAAGCAGTCAGTAAACCCCTATTCATCAGTCTCGTGATTTCCCAATCAGAGAAGTAATGCCACATGACAGTGAGTTTGGCAGTGTAATTGTGTCTGAATAATTCTTTATGTTTGACTGAATAACCCATCTTCTAGTCAATAACTAGATTTGACTTCACCCTGGCACAGTCCAAGAAATGCTAAGTTTAATGAATGTAATTATATTAAACTAACCATTGAGTAAATTTCAGGATTGTTGTTTAAAATCTTTTATCCAGTGAAAACAAAGAAGCAGGTCAAGCTTTCTAAGCAGTAGTTGAGAACACTGCATTATTTTGATTGATAGGTAGGGATGAAGGATTAGTCTTCAGCTGTATGTGGTGAACACAATTTAACATTGTGTGTTTGGAGAGAGAGTGGTGTTGCCTGAGATGATTTGTTACCCCAGGTGTCTAGACAGAATTAGTTGCCCACAAAACTCAGCTTTCTAGATACCATCTCTGCACCTCCTGTTCCCCTCTCCACCTGGGCAACCGCTCCTGTGAATATAATGTATATCCTTCCAATGTACCTTTTGTTGTGTGTATTTTCTTAAAATATATGGGGAAATATACATAATTTGTGTTTGCGCATTTTTAGAAATTTGCAAACATGATATTGTTCCACAAATCCCATTTCATTTCTTTTCTTCCCCTTTGGTACATTTTTGAGGTCTGTCAGAGGTACCTTCTGTATACTGAACAGCTACTTAGGTGGGCTGCCTGGGGATCCCTATATACATGGTCTACACATTACTTCCTGAGCTCTCTAATGAAGAAATGAGGCACTGAAAGCACACTATAAACCCTTGCACATGTTTACCCTTGTACTTAGGACAATCTCTGGGGCACATTCCAGGAGTGGAGAGTTTTAGTCATAGAATATACATGCATTTGATTTCACTAGGAGTTGCATTTGCTTCCAGAGTGGCTGCACTACCTATGTGCACAGCAATAGAGCATTAGAGTGTCCCCTTCCTCCTCTTCCTTTATATCATCCCTCTAGTTTTGCTTATCTGGTATGAGTGAAGAGTGAAATGATATGTCATTTTGCCATGCAATTCTTTGATTGCACTTCATGCACAGGTTTCTCCTGTACATTTTATGTTCCTATCTTTTCCCCATGTGTCTCTTCTAACCTTATCGAGCTTTCTTGTTGAGTTTTTCAGCCATAGTATTTCCATATGTACTTCTCCCAGTTTTCACTTATCAGATAATTTTGTCTGAGACATTCTTCATCAAATAGAGGTTATTTCTTTCATCTATTTTCCTCATTACACTTTGTGCTTTGAGTTTTAAAAGACTTCCTCACCTACAAATGACATATATACTGTATTCTGTTATATTTTCTCCTATTAGCTTCATAGTTTTTTCTTCCACAGTTGCATTTCAATTCTAACTAAAGTTACATTGGAAGATGATTTAAGATAAGCACCCAACATTTTTTAAATCTCCATGTAGTGAGCCAACTCTTTTGTCACCATTTGCCAAATAGTTCATCTTTTCTTTGTAGTACTTATGATCCTTCTATGACATACTAAGTTCTCTGTGTCATAGGCCTGTTTCTGGACTATCATTTTGTTCTATTGATCTGACATTTTATTTCTTGTACAAATGCTACACTATATTGGTCATTATGTCTTTGAAACTGTTTTAATCTCTGGTGGTATGAATCCTTCCTCTTATTCTCCTTTTTATAAGTTGACTTAGCTGTTCCTAGACCTTTATTCTTCTTTGTTGTGATTTTAGATTCACTTCATCAAGTCATCAAGAAAAAAATGCTCGGGTTTTGATTGGACTTGCATTGAGTTTATAGATTAATTTTGGAAAAGATGACTTTTTTTGATATTAAATCTTCATATCCATTAACATGGTATTTGTCTCCACTTTGTAGTTTATAAGATGTCCTTGGTTAGAATTTTAAAATTCTCTTCAGAAAGTTCTTCTGTTTCCTTTGTTAGGTTACTTCCTAGGGTGTCTAGTTTTCATTGCTGTTGTATGTGGTACATTATTTTTAGTTATTTTTTCTCAACAGTTATTGCTGCAGGGAGAGAAATGTGTGATCTTGGGCCAGAAATTTTTCTGATTGCAGTAGTTTTACTGGAACAACAGTCATGGCATTGTAAATACTGACAGTTTTTTCCCTTGCCTTCAAATTCCTATCCTTAAATGTTTTCACCCCACCTTGCTGACCAGGGTGCCTTTGAGGATTGGCCAGGAAAGGGCATGCTTGTTTTGTTCCCCACCTGAATAGGAATGTTTGAGATTCCATTCCATTAAAATTGATGAAGGACTTCTGGTCAAGATGGCATGGAAGATAGACTCTGTGCTCGCCTCCTCTTACGACCACATCAAAATTACAATGAAACTACAGAATAACCATTCTTGGGAGTTGCCTGAGACCTGGGTGAACAGAAATCCTACAACTAGGGACATATATAAGAGGCCACCTCACGACTGTTAGGAGGGGGTGGAAATGCAAAATGAGCCGGTCCCACAACTGTGTGTGGCGGTTAAGAATCAGGAGGGATATCTTGGCTGCAGAAGTCCCTCTCCAGGAGTGAGGGATCAAGACTAAATAGTAGGCTCCTCAGCCCAAGGTTCCAGTGCCAAGAAGTCTCCATGACCTCTGGCTGTGTAAATCATAAGAGATTGTGGTTGAGTGAGACAGAGGGCTATGGGAGTCGCGGATTTTCCTCCTAAAGGGCCCATGCACAGACTTAATTGCTAATGAACTCACTCGCTCTGAGCTTCATCACTGAGGCAGCAGCTCAAAAGCACCAGGGATATATAAAGAGGAACTGAATTGTCTGGCTTCACAGTGAGAGCTGGAGGGGCAGCTTTCCCACAGATAGAAGTGCTGGCAGTATTTGTCGGTCCTTTGTTGATCCTCCACCCTTTCTGGAGCACAGATGAAGGTGGCTACCATATCTGAGCTCCATTAACACTAGTTGCCCTGCCCTGGTGATTTCCTGAGACCCAGACCCTCCTAACTTGTGGACCCACCCAAGTTACCTCCAGTGATTTTTTTTTTTTTTTTTTTTTTTTTTTACAAATGGTGGGTCTTGGCTCATGCTGCGGACTTTCCTAAAAATCTCTCAAAAATTTGCAAAACCTAAACAAGCAGCATCTAACCTTAGTGTGTCCCATACTTCTTCTTTCCAAGCATCTCCAAGCCTGGCATTAGCAGCAGCTGGCCTCAGTTCCTGGCTTGGCTTCTTGAGGCACCTCTAAGCCCAGCACAGATGTCAGTCATCTCTAGATTGCTTGGTGACTCTTGCAAGGTGGCCTAAGAAGTGCATAGGCTGCGACTGAGCTTGGCCTGCAGTGAGACCTCTCCCAGGAGGCCCTTGAGCTGATACACCTAGTGGCCTGCTTTGACTAGAGCCAGAGCACCATCCAGGGATGCGTCTGAGAATGACACATCAAAAGGGCATCTTGGGTGGCACCAGAGCCCTGCTAAAGTGAATCCTGTTACATAGGGTCGACCCTTCACTGGCCAGTCCTCACAACAAATCAGCTCAAGGGTCAGCCACTCTCATCAACATGCAAATGGCAAAAAAGGCTTAACTACAACAGGAGAGTACACACAATCCATACAAGGACACACCTTGAACACTTGGCTCAAGTGACCAGGGAAGACTGTGCCACTGGATCCCACAGCACACCTACTACATAAAGCCATTCTACTAAGACGAGGAGACTTAGGAGCCCTACCCAATACATAGTAACAAAAACAGGAAGGCAGCCAAAATGGAGAGACAAAGAAATGTGTCCCAAATGAAAGAATAGAACAAAGCTCCTGAAAAAGAACTAAACAAAATGGAGACAAGCAATCTACCAGATGCAGAGTTTAAAACACTGGTTATAAGATGCTCAATGAACTTAGGGGAAGAGTAGATAAACTCAATGATAACTTTAACAAAGAGATAGAAAACATAAAAATGAAGATAGAAAACAAAAAAGAATGAGTCAGAAAGGAAGAATACAATAGCTGGAATGAAGAATATATTAGAGGGAATCAACAGATTAGATGAAGCAGAGGATCAAATCAGAGATTAGAATATAAGGTAGCATAAAACACCCAATCAGAACAGCAATAAGAAAAAAGAATTCAAAAAAATGAAGATAGTTTAAGGGGCCTCTGGGACAACATCAAGTGTAACAACATTCACATCGTAGGGGTACCAGAAGGAGGAGAAAGCAAGGAATTGAAAACCTATTTCAAGAAATAATGATGGAAAACTTCCCTAACTTGGTGAAGGACATAGACATACAATCCGAGGAAGGTCAGAGAGTCCCCAACAAGATGTATCCAAAGAGGCCCACACCAACATGCATCATTGTTAAAATTTGAAAAGTTAAAGAGAGAATCTTAAAAGCAGCAAGAGAAAAGCAATTGGTTACCTACAAGGGAACTCCCTTAAGACTGTGAACAGATTTCTCAACAAAAACTTTGCAGATCAGAAGAGATTGGCACAAAATATTCAAAGTGATGAAAAGCAAGGACGTACAACCAAGATAGCTCTACCCAGAAAAGCAATCAATTAGAATTGAAAGACAGAGAAAGAGCTTCCCAGACAAGAAAAAACTAAAGGAATTCATTGCCACCAAGCTAGTATTATAGGAAATGTTGGAGGGACTTTTTTAAGAAGAAGATTAAAAATGTACCAAAAATGAATGATAAAGTGGCAATAAGTATATAACTGTTAACAAGTATTTAAAGTGAATAAGAATTAAATGCTTCAAGCAAAAGACAAGGTGGCTGAGTGGGTAAGAAAACAATACCCTTACACATGCTGCCTTAAAGAGACTCACTTCAGATCAAAAGACACACACAGACTGAAAGAAAGGGATGGAAAAAGATATTTCATAAACATGGAAAAGAAAAAAATCTGGGGTAGCAATACTTATACTAGAAAAAATTAACTTTAAAACAAAGGCAATACCAAGAGACAAAGAAGGACACAGTAATTTCTACTGTTGGGAATTTATCTGAAGAGACCCAAAATACTACTTTGAAGGGACATGTGTATCCATATGTTCATTGCAGTATTATTTACAATAGTCAAGATATGGTGGCAACCTAGGTGTCTATCAGTGGATGAATGGATAAAGAAGAGGTGATATACATACACAATGGAATATTACTTGGCCATAAAAAGTGAAATCTTACCATTTGCAACAACATGGATGGACCTATAGGGTATTTTGCTAAGTAAAATAAGTCAGATAGAGAAAGACAAATGCCATATAATTTCACTTACATGTGGAATCTATCAAACAAAATAAACAAACAAAACAGAAACACTCATAGATATAGAGAACATTTTGGAGGTTTCTAGATGGGAGGGGGGTTGGGAGTTAGATGAAAAAGGGGAAGGGATTAAGAAGTACAAATTGGTAGTTAGAAAATAGTCATGGATATGTAAAGTACAGCTAAGGAATATAGTCAATAATATTGTAATAACTATATATGGTGTCAGATGGGTACTAGATTTCTCAGGGTGATCACTTTGTAAGTTATATAAATATTTAATCATATTGTACACCTGAAACTAATATAACATTGTATGCCAACTATAATTGAAAAATAAAAAATTTCAAAAATATTTTGAAAAATGATGCAAACACTTATATACCCTATATAAGAGCACCTAAATAAACAAAGCAAATATTGACAGACATAAAGGGAGAAATCAACAGTAATGCAGTAATTATAGAAGTCTTTAACATCCCCTTGACATCCATGGATAGAAATTTACAGACAGATAATCAACAAGGAAACAGCTATTTTAACTGATAAATTAGACCAGATAAATTTAATTGATATTTTTAGAGCATTTCACCCCCCAAAAAGCAGAATATACATTTTTCCAAGTGCACACAGAACATTTACCAAGATAGATGACATGTTAGGCCATAAAACGAGTCTCAATAAATTAAAGAAGACTGAAATCATATCAAGCATCTCTGACTACATGATATAAAACTAGAAATCAATTACAAAAAGAAAACTGAAAAATGTACAAACACATGGAGGCTAAATAACTAAACAATAGATGTATTAACAATGAGCTCAAGGGAGAAATCAAAAGCTACCTTGAGACAAATTAAAATAAAAACACAATGACCCCAAATCTATGAGACACAACAAAAGTAGTTTTGAGGGAAATTTATAGAATTTATAGTAATACAGACCTATCTCTAGAAATAAGAAAAATCTCAAAAAAAATTTAACCTTATACCTAAAAGAACTAAAAAAGAGCATCAAACAAAGCCCAAATAAGTAAAGTTAAAGGAAGAAGATAATAAAGATAACAGTGGAAATAAATGAAATAGAGTAAAAACAAACAAACAAAAACAAACAAACAAAACAACTCCAATACAAAAGATAGTTCTTTGGAAATGTAAACAAAATTGATAAACCTTTAACCACACTCATCAAGAAAAAAAGAGGACCCAAATATATAATATCAGAAATGAAAGAGAACAAGTAACAACTGACACTACAAAAATACTGAGGATTATAAGAAAATACTATAATCATATGCCAACAAATTGGACAATCTGGAAGATATTGATAAATTTCTAGAAATTTGCAATCTTCCAAGATCAAATCAAGAAGAAACAAAAAATCTGAACACACTGATTGCTACTAACAAAGTTGAATCAGTAATCAAACACTCCCAACAAACAAAAGTCCTAGACCAGATAGCTTCATAGGTGAATTTTATCAAACATTCAAAGAAGAATTAATACCTATCCTATTCCATTATTCCCCAAAATTGAAGAGAAGGGAAGGCTCCCACGCTCATTTTACAAGGCCACCATTATCCTGAATCAAAACCAGACAAAAACATTATTAAAAAAAGAAAATTACAGGCCAATATACCTAATGATCATAGATACCAAAATCCTCACAAAACATTAGCAAAGCAAATTCAGCAATACATTAAAAAGATCATATACCATAATCAAGTGGGATTTATTCCTGGGATGCAAGGTTGGTTCAATTCAGAAAATCAATTAGCATGATACACCACACAAACAAAAGAAAGAATAAAAACATATCATATCAATAGATGCAGAAAAATTGTATGACACAATCCAGTATCCACTTATGATAAAAACTCTCAGTAAAGTGGGAATAGAGGGAACATACCTCAATATAAGAAAGGCCATAAATGACAAACCCTCTTCTAATATCATGACAAACCCTTTTCTTCTCAATGGGGAAAAGTTTAAAATGCTTTCCTTAAGATCAGGAACAGGACAAGGATGTCCACTTCTATTCAACATAGTATTGGAAGTCCTAGCCATGGCAGACAAGAAAAAGAAATAAAAGACATTGAAGTCAGAAAAGAAGAAATAAAGCTGTTATTATTTGCAGATGACATGATACTGTATAGAGAATGCCCAAAGATTATACTAAAAAGAAAAAAGAAAGAAAACTAGAGCTAATAAATGATTTCAGTAAAGTAGTGGGATACAAAATTAATATTCAGAAATTAGTTACATTTTCATACACCAATAATGAATTATCAAAAAGAGAAATTAAGAAAACAATCCTATTTTCAATAGCATCAAAAAATACCTAGGAATAAATTTAACAAAGGAGGTCAAAGACCTATACTCAGAAAATTAAAAGATATTGAAGAAAGAAATTGAAGAAGATGCTTTTATTAGACTCATAAACCATGCTCATGGTTAGGAAGGATTAGCATTGTTAAAATGTCCATTCTACCCAAAGCAATCTATAGATTCAATGCAGTCCTTATTAAAATACCAATGGCATTTTAACAGAGTTAGAACAAATAATCCTAAAATTTATAGAGAGCCACAAAAGACTCTGAATAGCCAAAGCAATCTTGAGAAAGAACAAATCTGGAAGTACCATGCTACTTGATATCAAACTATACTACAAGGCTGTAGTAATCAAAACAGCATGGTACTGGCAGAAAAACGAATGCGACAGAATAGAGAGCTCAAAAATAAACCCTCACTTATATGGTCAATTAATCTATGACAAAAGAAGCAAGAATATATACAGTCTGTTCAATAAATGGTATTGAGAAAACTGGACAGATACATACAAAAAAATAAAACTAGCCCATTTTTTTACAAAAGGGATTAAATACTTAAATGTAAAACCTAAAACCATAAAACTCCTAGAAGAAAACATAGACATTGCTTTTAGTAATATTTTTTCTGCTATATCTCCTCAAGCAAGAAAAACAAAAGAAAAAATAAACAAATGTGGCTATGACACACTAAAAAGTTTTTGCACAGTGAAAGAAACCATCAACAATATGAAAGGCAACTACTGAATAGAAGATATTTGTTGATGAGACATCCAATAGGCGTTAATATCCAAATTTATAAGAAACTCATACAACATCAAAATCAAACAATCTAATTAAATGGGCAGAAGACCTGAATAGACGTTTCTCTAAAGAGGACATACAGATAGCCAATAGGCATATAAAAATGTGCTTGATGTCACTAATCATATGAGAAATGCAAATTCAAACCACAATGAGATATCTCCTCATAACTGTCAGAATGGCTATCATCAATAAATCAACAAACACAAGTGTTGGCGAGGATGTGGAGAAGAGAAACCTCTTGCACTGTTAGTGAAATTGCAAATTGGTGCAGTTGCTTTGGAAAACAGTATGGAGCTTTCTCAAAAAATTGAAAATAGAATTACTTTATAACCCAGAAATTCCACTTCTGGATATTTATCCAAAGAAGTTCAAAACACTAATTTGAAAAGATATATGCATCCCTCTGTTTATTGCAGCATTATATACAATAGCCAAGATATGTAAGCAACCTAAGTACCCATCAGTCGATGATTGGATAAAGAAGAAGTGGTACTTACATACAATGGAATATTAGTGGGCCATAAAAAATGAAACATTACTATTTGCGATAACATAGATGGACCTATAGGATATTATGCTAATGAAATAAGTCAGACAGAGAAAGATGTATACCAGGTAATCCCAGCTATACATGGAACCTAAAGAACAGAGTGAGAGAACAAACAAAACAGAAACCGACTCATAGATAACAGGGAACAAACTGATGGTTGCCAGATGGGAGTGGTGTTGACAGGCTAGGTGAAATAGGGGAAGAGATTAAGAAGTACAATTGGTTGTTGCAAAATAGTCACAGGGATATGAAGTACAGCATAGGGAATATAGTCAGTAATATTGTAATAACTATGTATGATGTCGGGTGAATGCTAGACTAATCAGGGGGAGCGCTTCATAAATTATATAAATGTCTAATCACTATGCTGTATACCTGAAACTAATGTAAAATTATACTGAATGCCAACTGTAGTCGAAAAAAATAAAATTAATTTAAAAAAGGCCAGTGTAAACTTTTGGTAGATTGTCCTTATCAGTTTAAAGGTATTCATTCATTCATTCACTCACTCACTCACTAAACAAATATGAACCAAATGTCTACTAAATCCAGGTGTCATTTTTGTAACCTGTGATATTTTGTGAATCAGTTAAAAAGACAATCTTTGTTCTCATGGAATTCATGCATATTAATTACCTAATTTCTTTCATCATGTGTAGGCATTGAACTTTATTAAATACTTTTTCAGCATCTTCTGAGATAATACTGTAATTTTTTTCTTAAGTCAATTAATGTGGGGAATTACACTGGCAGATGTTTCTAACGTTCTGTCCTGGCATGAACCCTTCTCTATCTTGACTAGAAATCATATAATGCATTATTGGATTTGGACACCTAATGATTTCTTTAGGATTTTTTCAGTTACTATTCATAAGTGAAATCTGTCTTCATTGTCTTCGCTTCCATCACTGTGTGTCCTCATCTGGTTTGGGCGTCAGAATTATAGGGTTATACTCATCTTTTACAATAAGCTAGATTTACCTCAAATCAAAGAATGCTTCCCTCACCATTTTATCTTGAATAGAAGCCCCTGGGTACCCCTTATTTCTTTACACTAAATTACTCTTACCCTAAAGCATTGATCACACACAAACACTGATTTATTTGTTAATTTGCTTATTATTTAAACCTCCCCACCCTAAACTATGATCTTCATGAGGTTAGCAGTCTTGCTCAGTGCAGTATCCCCTGGCACCTAGAATAGTGCCTGACACATAGTAGGTGTTCAACAATCATTATATAAGTGAATTCATAGATCAATCTCAGTCTTTTTCAGAAGTTGAGAGCCCAAAAAAGTGACATGGGGTTCTAAGGGTCACCTACTATTGGCAGATGTAGAACCACAAATAAGATTTTTCAGATAAAATCAGTCCAGAGTTCTTTAAATTTGCATAGATTGTCTGTTAATTCAGTTGTTTTTATCTAAAAGAAAACAGGAGAGAAAATACCTAAGCAATTTCATGAGAATATATTTTACTTGAAAATTTTAGATATTTTTTAAAAATGAAAAGTTAAACTTTAGCTGGATTATATGATCTTTTAAACCAAAGATTATTAATTTTTTTCACTTGGTCCTTATAGACAAAAGGATGATTTAAAAAGATATGTATTACTACTAATATACATTCACAAACCAGTATCAAGATAATGTAGAAGATAAAGAGGAAAGAAAGTTGTGGTGATATAGTTATACCAGGTGTCCAGTCAGCCAAATCCCACACCTTGCTGGCTATACAACTTTAATTTTGGAGGAGAAATTTATAGCACAGTTGAGAAAATTTGTAAGTCACACCTACTAATAACTGTTGTTTTGGGGGGCTTTTTGCTGGATCTGATTATCTAGTTTAATTGATATTATGGAGGACAGCTTTAGCTAAAAAAGAAAATGGAAATGAAAGACTTAATTAAAAATGTAATGTTGCTTCCTTGCTGCGAGGACACCAAAATAGACGATGAACACATTCTCTTCAATATTTATTCATCTGATTTTCATGGTAATTAGTTGGTCCCTGACTATAAAGGGGTAAACTTGGCAGAACAGATTACTCAGAGAAATAAGGATGCAAAACAGCTCTGTGTCTAAATTTATTCCTGAGTGGAACCTATGTGACTTCCCACTCTGAACTGATTGTTCAAGATGGGGGCATGTGGGGTTGCTAGAGATATGGGTGACAAGGGAAGCACGGCTTTCAAGCTTCTGGGGAGGTGCTGAAGCTACTGACTCTGAGGTAGCAGCTGGAAAGAGCCTGGTGACTGGGTCTGTAGGGGCAGCCTCAGAGATTGAGCACTTTCTTTTTTCTTTTCAACATCTTCAGAATCATTTAGTCAGCCTTCTTTGGTCTAAAATTATTCCCTGAGTCACTTATCATTGATTCATCCTTCGGCTTTGAAGGGCCAGCAAAGTGAGGTGGGCACTATGCTTGCATTTGAATAAGGCTGCTGTCACACCAGTGGTTTGGTGTTGCATGGGCTTCATTAATGTGCTCTCAGGTGTTGGCACAGTTAAGAGCACGCACTGGGGCTCTGCATTCATAAAATCATAAAACAACCATTCAGCACCCATTTTTATCAAGTTTTTATTTTACTCTGAGAGTAATTAAGGAAACAAAGTTCCCTGATCCCTCCACTTAAAGAAGCCCCATTGGTATTTTAAAATTCCTTATGTATTATTCAGTCTAGGCTCTGCTGTTATAACAAAGAAAATGGAAATTCTCACTGGTTTAACCCAGCAAAGCTGCAGTCCCCACTTACCTCAACCATGTGTGTCAGGTCCCTCTGCTCATTAGGTGACTCAGGTGCCAAGCAGCATCCATTTCCTAGGTCTGCCTTGTCGACACAGGGCTCAAAGGAGAAGAGAGGGATGGAGAAAGCATGCTGGCCATCAATGGCCTGGCAGGGACGCGACCCAGGGCACACCTCTCATGGTCCTTGGTCTGACTTTATGGGGGGCTGAGACATGTATGGAAATACATGGCTTGCCTGATGGATGAGACTGTCCCACCACATTCTGATTCTGAGAGAAAAGCACAGCCAACATTTTCTCTTCAGAGTTCTCTCCATAGTGTTTAAACTGCTATTCAATGATTTAATATTTTAAGGTATAATTTCTTGATGTTCTTTCTGAAAACTAAAGATTTAGCTCATTTTTGCTAGTTTTTTCAATTTTTGACAAATTTTTTTAGTTGTTCTTCTGGTTGCTTTTGTGCCTTTAAATATGTCAAACCTCTCTTTCTTGTTCCATCAGTGTTAGGCACAGCTGCTCATCTTCCTCCCCCACCCTTTAGGGGATGGGTGGCCCTGCTGGGCCTTTATCTTCTCTCTCTTCTTCCTCTATCTGTCTTCTGTTAGCAGTAATTTTACTTCTTTTTTTTAAAATGCACAAAAATGGAGAAAAAAACATCTAATGAATTTCCATGTTCCTGTTATTGGCTGCAAAAATTGCCAATACCATTCCAATCTTGATTCACCTGTATCCCATCCCGTCAATTTTTTGGAGTATTATTTAAAAGTATAGTACAAAGAACTTTTTTCTTAGGAAACATTTGAACGTAACTTACTCAAAATGGTCCATCACCCTAAGTGCTTTAGGGTGCACTTCCTGCAAACAGATATGTTCTTCTGCATAACACAGGAGAGGCATCAGAATCACCATCACTTCAACCTCCAGAGCTTTCTCATGTTTGAGCAGTTGTCCCAAGAATGTCCTTGATCATGGAAAGGCTGCAATTCAGAATCACATGCTGCATTTAGTTGCTATGTCACTTTAGTCTCCTTTAACCTGGAAGAGTTCTCGATGTGGCTTCGTCTGATGTTTCCTTGTTATTGGGTTCAGGCCATGCATTGTGGCTGTGCTATCACAGAAATACTGCTGTATTTCTGTATTTCTGTGGCTGTGCTATCACAGAAATACTGCTGTATTTGCTACACGGGACTGTTGACTGTGAGTGTTCACTTGGGTCACTTGGTTAAATAGGTGTCCACTGCAAACTTTCTTTACCTGGTAATTAAAAAAATATTTTTGGGGAAGTACTTTGAAACTACATAAATACTCTTCTCCTAATCCAACTTTTAATCTATTCACTTATTCATTTTTATCAGTGTGACTTCATGGTTTCCTGCTTTATTCGGTAGATTATAATCAGTTACTATATTTAGTTTGATGATCCTTCAAGCTGCTTCTGTGTCCTTTTGACATGTTGTCAATATTCTTTCAGCATCTTCAACAACAACAACAAAAAAACGGATTTATTGCTCTTTGGCCTGCTCCTGCAATCAGCCACTTCTCCGAGGAAACTCTGGCCAGGGTCTTTTTTACGGGGAGACAAAGATCTGGGTACTGCATGTGCTCATTGCAAGCGGAGTTTTGCTACTACTAGGTGCTCTAAAATAACAGAAGTAGTACACACTCATGCACACCATGCACACACATGCATGTGGACATTTATTTCCAAGTATATTTCTCTATCTATCTGTCTGTATTAGACACCATGACTATATTTTTTGTTGCATGTGCATTTGGTATCATATTGAAAAAATCTTTGCAAATTTAATGTCTTGAAGCTTTTGCCCTATGTTTTCTACTAAGAGTTTTAGGTCTTACATGTATATATTTGATCCATTTTGAGTTAGTTTTTATATATGGTGTTAGCTAAGGATGCAAATTCATTTTCTGATACGTGGCTATCCAGTTTTTCTAGTACCACTTGGACTAGGACTGTCCTTTTTGATGGACTATCCTTTTCCTATTGAGTGGACTTGGAACCCTAGTCAAATATCATTTAGCCATATATGCAAGTGTTTATTTCTGAGCTCTCTATTCCATTGGCCTGTATGTCTATCTTTGTATCAGTACCACAGTGTTTTAATTATTGTAGCTTTGTAGTGGATTTTGAAATCAGAAAGTGTGAGTCTTCCAACTTTTTTGTTTAAGATTGATTTGGCTATTCAGGTCTCTTGTGATTCCATATGACTTTTAGAATGGATTTTTTTTTCATTTTAGCAAAAAACATCACTGGGATTTTAATAGGGATTTCACTGAATCTGTGAATTGCTTTGTGTAGTATTGACATCTTAACAATATTGTCTTCCAATTCATGAACATAGAGTGTCTTTCCATTTATTTATGTCTTTAATTTCTTTCAACAATTTTTTTAGTTTTCATTTTCAAGGCTTTTGTAGTCTTGCTTAAGCTAATTCCTAAGTATTTTATTATTTTGGTGCAATTGTAAATCGAATCATGTTCTTATTTTCTTTTACTGATTGTTGGTTGTTAGTATATAGAAATGCAGCTGATTTTTGCTTGTTGACTTTGTATCCTGTTCATTTGCTGATTTATTTGTTAGTTCTAATATTTTTGTGAAGTTTTTAGGATTTTCTACATGTAAGATTATATAATCTGCAAACAGATAATTTTACTTCTTTTCCAGATTGGATGCTTCTATTTATTTATTTATTTACTTACTTACTTACTTACTTAATTACTTACTTACTTATTTATTTATCTGTGTTTGTTTGTTTGTTTTTCCCTAATTGCTCTGGGTAGAACTTTTAGGATTATGTTGAACTTTTAGGATTAATTGCTCTGGGTAGAACTTTTAGGATTATGTTGAACTTTTAGGTGAAAGTGGGCATTCTATAGTTTATAGACCGTTTTATGGTCTACAGTTTTCTTGTGGTATCTTTGTCTGGCTTTGGTATCAAAGTAATACTAGCCTCATAGAATGAGTTAAGAAGCGTTCCCTACTCTTCATTTTTTGGAAAAAGTTTGAGAAGGATTGGTATGAGTTCTTTAAATGTTTGGTAGAATTCACTAGTGAAGCCATCAAGTACAGGGCTTTTCTTTCTTTTTCAGGAGATTTTTGATTACTGATTCAATTGTCTTACTAGTTATAGATCTATTCAGATTTTCTACTTCTTTGTGGTCTACTCTTGGTAGGTTTTGTGTTTATAAGAATTTGTCAATTTCATCTAGGTTATCCCATTTGTTTACATACAATTGTTTATAGTTCTCTCTTATAATCCTTTTTGTTTCTGTATAATCAGTAGTAATCTCTACACTTTATTTCTGATTTTAGTAATTTTGAGTCCTCTTCCTTTTATTCAGTCCATTTACCTAAAGGTTTCTCAATTTTGTTGATCTTTTTGAAGAACTTTATGTTTCATTGATTTTTCTCCTTTTTTTTTTTCTATCCTCTATTCGATTTATCTCTGCTTTATTCTTTATTATTTTCTTCCTTCTGCTAGCTTTGGGTTCAGTTTCTTCTTCTTTTTCTAGTTTCTTAAAGATAGGTTATTGATTTGAAGTCTTTCTTATTTTTTAATATAAGCGCTTAAAGCAATCAATTTCCCCAGGAATACTGCTTTTCTTGTGTTGTATAACTTTTGTTATGTTTTCATCTTCATTCATCATTAAATATTTTTTGATTCCTTTGTGATTTCTTTTTGATTCATTGGTTGCTTCAGAGTATTTTGTGTAATTTCCATGAATTTGTAAATTTTTTTTCCTTCTATTATTGATATCTAATTTCATCCTATTGTGGTCAGAGAAGATACAATCTTAATTTTGTATGATGTCTATTTTTTTTAATTATTGAAACTTAATTTGTGGCCTAACATATGGTCTATTCTAAAAAACGTCCCGTGTGTACTTCAGAAGAATATGCATTCTGTTGTTGTTGCTTAGATCTAGCTGGTTTATTTTATTGTTCAAATCCTCTATTCCTTCATCATTATTGATTGTAGGGTACTGAAGTCTCCAACTATTATTGAAAAACTATATATTTCTCTTTTCAATTCCATCAAGTTTTTCTTTATATATTTTGATGGTCTGTTATTATATGCATAAATGTTTATACTTGTTACATCTTCTTGCTATATTGAAACTTTTGTTAGTATATAATGTTATTCTTTGTCTCTTTTAACCATTTTTTTAATTTAAATTCTATTTTGTCTGATATTTGTAGAGCTACCTCTCTCTCTTTTGGTTACTGTTTGCTTAGAATATCTTTTCCCGTTCTTTCACTTTCAACCTGTTTGTGGGTTTGGATCTAAAATGAGTCCTTGGAAATAGCATGTAGTTGGATCATTTATTATTATTATTATTAACTATTAATTATTATTATTATTATTATTATTATTATTATTATTTTGTCCATTCTAAAAATCTCTGTCTTTTGATTGGAGAGCTTAAACTATTTATATTTAAAGTAGTTACTGATGGGGAGGGACTTACTCATCACTTTGCTATTTGTTTTCTATATACCCTGTGGCTTTTTTATTTCTCATTTCTCGCATTACTGCATTTTTTTGTCTTTAGTTGATTTTTTTTTTCTAGTGCTTAATTTCCTTCTCATTTCCTTTTGTGTATATTCTGTAGCTATTTTTCTTTGTGGTTACCATAGGGATTACATTTAACATTCTAAAATTATAACATTCTAATTTGAATTTATGTAATCTTAACTTTAATAACATTCAAAATCTCTGCTCCTTTACAGCTCTGTCCCCATTCCTTTCTGTCACTGATGCTGCCAAATTACATCTTTATACATTATGTGTCCAAAAATGTAAACTAATATTTTTTAATGCATTAGTCTCTAAATTATGTAGAAAAAAAATTGGTGTTACAAACCAAATATACAATAATCGTAGTTTTTATACTTGCCCATGTATTTACTTTTACTGTAATCTTTATTTCTTCATACAACTTTGAGTTGTTTTCTAGTGTCCTTTCCTTTCAATCTGCAGGATTCCCTTTAATATTTCTCGCTGGGCAAGTCTAGTGGAAATGAACACCCTTAACTTTTGTTTATCTGGGAATATCTTAATTTCTCCTTCACTTTTGAAGGACAGTTTTGTCAGATACAGGATTCTTAGTTGGTGCTTTTTTTTTCTTTTAGTATTTTAAATATATCAACCCTCTGCCTCCTAGCTTCCAAAGTTTCTGTTGAGAAATCTGCTCATAATCTTATTGAGGATCTCTTGTGTGCAACAAGTCACTTCTTTCTTGCTGCTTTCAAGATTCTGTCTTTGTTTTTGGCTTTTGACAGTTTAATTACAGTGCGTCTTGGTGTAGGTGTCTTTGTGTTCATCCTTTTTGAAATTCGTTGAGCTTTTTTTAGTATTTATATTTATGTCTTTCATAAAATTTGGGAAATTTCTATCATTGTTTCTTCAAATATTCTGTCTTCCCCTTTCTCTCTCTCATCTTCCTCTAGCACTCTCACAGCATGTATGTTGGTCTGCTTAATGATATCCCACAGGTCCTTTAGCCTCTACTCACTTTTCTTCAATCTTTTTTCTTCCTGTTCTTCAGACTCAGTAATTTCAATTGCTCTATCTTCAAGTTACCTGATTTTTAATTTTGTCTGCTTAAATATGCCTTTGAATTGCTCTAGTGAATTTTTATTATAGTTATTATAATTTTCAAATCCAGAATTTCATTTTGATTTCTATTTAGGTTTTCTAAGTAGGTTTTATTGATGTTTTCATCTTATTCACACCTCATTTTCTTGACTTTCTCCAATCTTTAGTCTTTGAGAATCTTTAAGACAGTTGTTTTAAAGTATCTGTCAATTAGATATGTGACCAGGGCCTTTTCAGAGACAACATCTGGTGGTTTATTTTTTTCCTTTGAATGGGACATACTTTCCTGTTTCTTAATACATCTTATTTTTTTGTGGAAAACTGAAGATTTGAATTAATATCTAATTTGACTCTGGAAATCAGATTCTCTCCCATTCGCCAGGGTTTTCTTTTTGTTTTGTTTTTCCTGAGTGCTGTAGACTATGTCTGTGCTGAGGATAAATCTGGAGTGTAAATTTAAGGTCTTTTAAGGTGTTTTCTGAATTTTTATCTTCCCCTGGGCCTGTACAGTGATTTTTTTAAATTTCCCCATATATGCAGTTACTTTTGAATGTTCTAGTCATTAATGTCTGGTTACCAAAATCATGAAAAATAAATTAATGAAATGGAAGAAAAGAAAAAATCCTAACTCCTTCACTCCCCTTGAAGTAACTTCAACCAGAGGGATAGGGCTTGCAACAATTTCAGGAGGTGTAACAACAATAACCACTGCCTCTTTGTCTGCACCTCTGTAATCAGAAGCAGTCATCAGTGATCAGAACACAGATCCCCAATGTTTGGAGGACAGAGTCCTGTATGCCCAACATGGCTCTTCCAAGCTGTGTGCCAGCTGTCCAGGAACATGTGCACAACTGTCTGCTACATGGCTGGGCAGTGGGGCTACTGCCAAGCTAACAGCTAAGATTGACCAAAATTAACCACAATTTACTATCTAAGTAAACTTCCCCTGGAAGTTGCAAGCCATCAGTAAACTCTGAGTTCCAAGATAGTTATATCAGAAAGATTCTGCCTGTATAATTGTTGTCTGGGTGGGGAGATAGATTCCTGGTGCTTCCTACTCTGTCATCATTCTAGTATTTCCTTTATGTGTTTTTTAATTGGGTTATTTATCTTTTGTAATTTAGTTGTAAGAGTTCTTTGTATATTCTATAACCTTATCAGATATATAATTTGCAAACATTTTATCACATTTTGTGGATTGTATTTTTACTTTTGCAGTGGTGTCCTTTGAAAACAAAGGTTTTTAATTTTGATGAAGTTCAATTTGTCTATTTTTCCTTTTGTTGCTCATATTTAAGAATTCTTTGATAAATCCATAAAAAATTACCCTTATGTTCCTCCTGAGAGTTTTATAGTTTTAGCTCTTTAGGTCTTTGATCCATTTTTTTATATATGGAGTGTATATATGGTTCAACTATTATTTTACATGTATGTATAGTTTCTCCAGCATCATTTGTTAAAAAAATTTTTTCCCCATTGAATGGATTTAATATCATTGTTGCAAGTCAACTGACCATATATGCATGGGTGTATTTATGTACTCTTAATTCTATTCCATTGATCACAATGCTTGTCTTTGTGCCAGTACCACACTGTTTTGATTACTACTGCTTTGTAGTTAGTTTTTTGTTGAGAAAGAGTGAGTCTTCTGATTGTTGTTTTTCAGGACTGTTTTGGCTATTCAAAGTCTCTTACAATTCCACATAAATTTTAGAATCAGCTTGTCAATATCTACGAAGTCAGATGGAAATTTTATAGGGATTGTTTTGAATATGTAGATCAATTGATGATTAAAGGAGAGTACTGTCATCTTAACAATGTTAAGTCTTCTGATCCATAAACATGGATACTTTTCCACTTATTTAGATCTTTAATTTCTTTCAACAATGTTTTATAGTTTTCAGAGTATAAGTTTTGCCCTTCTGTTAAATTTATTTCTAAATATTTTATTTTTTGAATACTCTTGTGAATGGAATTATTTTCTTAATCTCATCCTCATAATGTTCATTGTAAATGTATATATATACGATAGACTTTTGTATATTGATCTTCCTGCAAAATTGATGAACTCGTTTATTAGTTCTTATAGATTTTTTAGTGTATTTATTAGAATTTTCTATATTATAAGATCATCTGTGAATAGAGAAAGTTTTACTTCTTTCAAACTGGATGCCTGTTATTTCTATTAACTAATTGCCCTGGCTAGAACACTCAGTACATTGTTGAATAGAAGTGGACATCCTTATCTTTTTACTGATTCTAAGATAAAAAATCCAGTCTCACCATTAAGCCCGTTGTATATACTATGTGATGTTAACTGTGGGTTTTTCATAAATATCATTTATCAAGTTAAGAAAAATTTCTTCTACTCTTAGTTTGTTGTGTATCTATTAAAATGAAATGGTGCCAGATTTTGTCAAATGCTTTTTATGTGCCCATTGAGACTATTTTTTAATTCTATTGACGTGTTATATTACATTAATTGATTTTCAGATGTCAAACCTACCTTGTGTTCCTGGGGAAAATTTCACTTGGTCATGATGTATATTCTTTTTATATATTGCTAGACTTGTTTTGCTATACTTTTTGCATCCATATCCATAAGAGATTCATAAAACCATACTCTATAGTTTTATTTTCTTCCTGTTTCTTTGCCTGCTTTTGGTATCAGAGTAATACTTGCCTCATAGAAGAGTGGAAGCATCAGAGAATTTGGAAGCATTCTCTCCTATTTTTTGGAAAAGTTTCAGGACAATTTATGTTAATTCTTTAAATATTTGGTAAAATTCAGCAGTAAAGTCATTTAGTTTTGGACTTTTCTTTATAGGTAGTTCCCTCCCTCCTTTGGTCACTATAGCTAAAGGTTTATCAATTTTGTTGATTTTTTCAAAGAACCAGCTTCAGGTTTTATTAATTTTTCCATTGTTTTTTCATGCTTTAATTTGTTTATCTCTGCTTTATTCTTATGATTTCCCTTCTTCTGCTTGTTTTAAGTTTATTTTGCTGTTACTTTTTCAGTGTTTTAAGATGAAAGGTTAGGTTATTGATCTGACATTTTTCTTTTTAAAATCAAAGCTATAAATTTTTCAGTTTTAGCTGCATCCCACAAGTTTGGCCTGTTGTGTCTTCATTTTCATTCATTGTAAACATTTTAAAATTTTTCTTCTGACTTCTCTGACTTATTGGTTATGTAGGAGTTTGTTGTTTAATTTTCACATATTTGCAACTTTTTTTCCTGTTATTGATTCTCAATTTCATTCTATTTTAGTCAGAGAACATAATTTGTATTAGTTCTATCATTTTAAATGTATTTGGTTTATTTTATGGACTAGCATACAGTCTCCTCTCATGAAAGGCCAATGTGCATTTGAGAAGAATATACATTCTGATGTCATTGGGTGGAATGTTCTATAGATGTTTATGTTTGTAGTGTTGATCAAATCTTCTGTTTCTTTATTGATCATCTGTCTAGTTGTTCTATATATAATTAAAGGTGGGATATTTAAGTCTCTGTTATTGCTGAATTGTCTATTTCTTCTTTGATTATTGCAGTTTTGATTGATTTATTTTTGTATTATGCTTTATGTTTATAATTGTTATATCATAATTCTGATGGATTGAACTTTATCTGTATGAAATGTACCTCTTTATCTCTAGGAACTTTTTTTGTTTTGAAGTCTATTTCCTGGTATTTGCATAGGTTTCTTGAGGTTGCTATTTGCATGATATATTTTTTCTATCCTTTACTTTCAATTTATCTGTATCTTCGAATCTATAGAGTATATCCTCTAAATAGAATATAGTTAGATCATGTTTTATCTACTTGGATAATCTATATCTTTTGATTGAATTGTTTAATTTATTAGCATTAATGTTATTATTGATACAGTTGGATTTACATCTGCCATTTTACTTTTTGCTTTCTATATGACTCATGTATTTTATGTCCCTCTATTCATTCTTTACTGTTTCCTTTTTGCCTTAAGTGAATGTTTTATAAGGTAATATTTTAATTCATCAGTAATTTTGTTCACTTTTTTGGAGATTTGTTCAGTGGTTGCCCTAAGGTTTACCATATACATCTGAACTTTTCAGAATCAGCCTCAGATTTATACTATCTTATTTCCTGTGTTTTAGAGAAATGTTATTCCTGTATAACTCTATTCCCTTCCCCCCTTTTTGTGCCATTATTGTTATATACATTACATATATTAATGTTACAAACCCAACAATACATTATCATAATTATTACTTTGCCCTTTGAAGTTATTCCCTTGGCCTTGTGTAGCCTTGCTCCTACCCACCTCCTTAGTGCTGTTATTGGAAAATATGTTATGCATATATTACATTTCTATTTAGTCCCAACATTATTTCCTATATATTATTATTACTTTTAATGTTAACCTCAAGGTTTCTAATTGCTTTCTTCTTGAGAGAAGATAACTATGCTTTCCTTACAGTGTCATTACTATAATCTAGCTCATTCCATCTGTTTTTGAAACACATGAAGACAATCTTACTTCCTGTTCTAATGTGAATTAATGGATTTTTAGAGCAAACCGATCACCCCAGGAACATATTTTGATTGAACTTCTGGGTGAGTTTCAGCCTGTTCTATATATTGTACCTCTTCCTTCTTGGTTTTCACTCAGTTTTTATTGGAGTGCTTCTCAAGTGCTTTCCTCAGAACAGGTTCATGAGCATGAACTGTGGCATTCCTGCATGTCCGAAAATGTATTTTGAGGTCACTTTTGATTCACAGTATGGTTGGTTGTAATGTGACTGGTTTGGTTTTTTATCTTTTGTGAGTTACCTTTTTTTCCCCTCTAGAAATTTTAAGTTCTTTTTTCTTTCCCTTCTGCAGTGACATGGTCATGCATCCAGGGATCGAATGAATCATTTCAATCTTAAAACTTGTTTTTCTTAAGTTAGAACAATTTCCTTATATTATTTCTTTGATAATTTCTTGCTTCTCATATTTTTTTCTTGGAACACCTGACTGAAGGGATAGGTCTCTTGGACTGACCTCTGTCTCTTCTTTACTCAAGTTTCCAGTAATTTAAAAATTTGCTCTCTGTTCTATTAGCTCTCTTTGACTCTCATCTACACTTTATGTAATATATAAATTATACGTATATTTTTACAAATTGTATATTTAATTTCTAAAACAAAATTTGTTGTTCTCTGTTGTATTTTTCATGCACCTTGTTCCTTTTAATGAATGAAGCACCTTTTTGACTTTTTGATATTATTAATATGAGTTGTTTTAAATTTTTTATCTGTTTCCAAATTATCTTCTAGGGTCAGGTGTTTTTATTTGTTCATCAGAATTTTTGTCTTTGTGACATTAACGTTCTTAAGATGCCCAGTACATTTTCCCCGAGATATTTAAGAACAAAAGTCAGATTGATTCTCCCGGAATGGGTCTGCTCTGTTGTAATACACATTGATCTCTTTCATTCTAGTCTTCCCCAGCATTGGCATCGAAGGCTGACTGAGATTATGTGTGCACGGTGGGGCATGGGGTGGGGAGAGGATGGAGAGGACAAGGTATGGGGTGGGGTAAGCTGTTGCTGACAAATTAGAGAACTTTAGGTTGAGAAGAGAAGGACAAGGGCTTGGACTCTTAGGCTAGGTGCTCCCAGGAGCACTTTATGTGGAGTCAACATCACTCTTGTGCAACCTAATTTCCCCCCTGGGAAACTTGTTTAATTTCTTTGGGTAAACATTCTCTGGCTTCTGTCCTAAAATGTTAGTTGGCTGTAAGGAGGCAAAAGGGAAGGAAGGCGTGGTGGAGCTGCCTCTTCAGTCACTTAACAGCAGTCTTCCAGGTGACTGAACTGCTCTCCCTCCTACTTTTGCTGGGATCTCTATCCTTGGCTACAGGTTTCACCCTTTCCTCCTGCATTCTATGCTACCCTCCCCCTTGCTCTTTTATTTCAACAGGCTCCTGTCTTTTCTGCTAGCCCACAATATGCTGAGGTCACCATATCCTCTGGCAATTTGCCGCCTTCTCTTTTGTTTTAGAACTCTCTTTCTTTGCTGTTATTTCACTGGGGGAAAGTGGGAAAGGACAATACTTATACTCAATCTCACATTTTAAATTATAATTCCTTTACTCATGCTTTTTCCTATAAAAATAGAATCATATAATGATATAAAACATCTATTCGCTCATCTCAATTTTCTAGCAAGGATTGCAAAATTAAAAAATAAAAACACACGGATACATTTTAGAATCTTCCTCACTTGGTAACTGGTAAGGAACCCCCTTCTGTTTTCTCTGTAAATATGCCAATAGCCAGGGCTACTGAGTCTTGCTCAGGGGAGCTTGGAGCTAATGTATTCACTACTTTTCTGCACTTCTCTGACATGGTTCTGAAGAAACCCTGATTGGTGCCCATTTCCTATAAATTTCCTTTATTGTCACACTTTATCTTGTTTTCATTTCTATTGTCAGAAATAATACTTTGCTGACTCTTAGGCAAACTTGGAGATGACTAAGGGCTTCTCAGTACCTTGGAACTAGGGGAGGAAGGGAAGTTAAACCCAGAAGGGACAGAAACCAGGAAGCCCATTAGTGTTCTTCTCATTCTAGACGTGGCTGGTCATGGAAACCATAGGCTTATAGAGGGAAGGAGGAGGCCATCCAGGCCCCCAGGTATGCAGGGATCAAGGTCATGCTCACTATTTGAATGGAAAATTAGTGCTCATGTAGGGTAAGGTGTTGATTGGAGGAATGGAAGCATTTGATGTACAAGATCCTAAGTCTGAGTCTTGGCATTGCATTTTGGGGCTGACATGGGCCTGACGCTGTTCATTTTGCCTAAGAAAAATCTGGATCAAATCTACAAGAGGCCAGGCAATGTGCTTGGGGTGGTCTACATCCCACCAGGGTTAGGCTGTACTGAGGCAAGAGACTTTGGGGGTGGGAGTCTCCCAATGATTTCAGCCAAAGCTCAGACCTTAGACACAGAGCAGCAGCTCTGTGCTGAAAGCCCACTGGCTGACACTTCCTAGCTTTTAATCCTTAGGTTTCCCATGGTTTTAGCCATAGGGAATGAATCTCTTGATTCCTGTTACCCCTTCACAGGTGTGGCGAATGGTTTGTTAGTAATCCCAGTAGAAATCTTCCTTTGTTCTGAAGGTTTCTTCCTAGCTGCAGGGCTAATCAGCATATTGCAGCCTCTGAATGTGGCTTGATTAACATTTTAATTTTCTTGCCTCTTCCCTACATTACCATTAGAGCCAGAGTTTTAATCAGGAGACATCTCTGAGGGCTTTGCCTATTCCAGTATGACCCTTTGGAAGGGGCCAGATGTAATCATTTTGTCACTGATTGAGTGTACAGTTTAATGCACAATCTTTAAACGGTATTTCTAACTGCCTACAGGGCAACTCCACTTAAACGTTCCCTGGGCAACTCCACTTAAATGTTCCCTAGGCAACTCGAGTGTACCGTATCTTAGGTAAAAGACATTGTCACATCATCCCTACCTCTTCACCTGCCACCTGGATTCTTTCCCACCACTTGTCCAGTCACGAAGCCTCGGACACCAGCACCTCCCTCTCACTCTCCACATTTGATGACTGACCGCATCCCTAAATATGTGCAAAAGTGCCCTCCTTCCCCAACTACACAGTCTGTGCTTACTTCCTCCACCCCTACCCCTACTGCCAAAAAGAGGCTCCACTAATGTTACTCCCTGCTTCAAATCTCTTTTGGGATAAATGTAAACTGATTAGTATGGTACGAAAACAAAGCAAACATTTTCTACACACTTACTATGGGTTGGGCTCCTCCTGGGGCTGGGCACTTACTGGGGG